>CM036914.1:1200000-1800000 GCA_020800305.1 Porphyrio hochstetteri
CCTGATGCAGTTAAACAACCCCTCAGCCATTCTCACCAGAGCAGACATCCCTCATGCAGCACTGGGTGTCCATCACCAAGCCAAAACCCAACCGACAGCTCCAGCTTGTGCTGGGCAAATGATGTGTGGTCAGCTCTGCCCACAGCCAAGCCGCCGAGCAAACGGCTTCGGTGGGGTTCCACTGCCAGCACAGTGCCCTGTGCCACGGCTCCCACAGCCTCACTGGCCCCGGGGCAGCCAACACCAGCCAGGAGGCTGGTTCTTCTCTGCCAGTGGGTTCATATAAACTGGAACTGCAGCAATAACCAGTGCTGATTTCTGTTAGAGCCCCTCAGTGCTGCCTCTGTGATTGAGGGGCTTTATAAAGAACTGTTTTCTGTTTACTCTCATGCGCTGCAGTTGACAGCAGTGGGGCTCTTGCTCAGTGACGTGATGTTCCTCATTAATGCCAGATGTTCATCACAGCTAAACCTCTGCTGGGAGTGCCAGGGAATTGTGCCTTAAGTGGAGCCTGAAATGTAAATCTCAGGGTACTGTTCTCCAGTGATTCATGTAAGCTGCCTTTCATTTGTTTGCTCCTTAAATCCCTGTACCACAGATACCCTGATCTGTGAGTATAGCTGTCACCTAACAATGCTCATGCTTAAAGCACTGTGCAGCAGCTGCAGTGCACGGAGCCAGCAGGAATGTCCTACAGCCAAACGCTGGACTTTGCTGAAGGAGAAATGTGAAGGTGCAACAGACCTTGCTGAGGCTTTGTTTGCCTGTGTGTGGTTTTCAGGAGGAGCCAGTAACCGGGCACCAGCCCGTGCGGGGTGGCTGGTAACAGCTCAGCAGCGGGCAGGAGTGCAAGGGGAAAGGCTGTGATCCATAGGTAAGGACTGCACAGAGGAGGCATCTCAGGAGGCAGTGGGAGGAGAAACCGCCTGGAGCTCAGGGTCAGTTGAAGTGTTGGCTCGTTGGGTCTGTTTGAACTAGCTTCTCTCTTACTAACTGATTGTTTGCAGGTGATTTAATTGCTGGTTGAATGAATGATTGTAGCTGTGTATCAACCGCTGTTTGAAGTGTCCTTGCAGGTTTCTGCCTCAAATATCTAGCACTAGTTCTGGAGCAAGCTAACGTGTGTATAGTGTGCTGGTCTGCAAGGGAAAATCACTAACAGTGTCCCACACAAGATGTCTTAGCTGGAGCTCTGTTTTATGTGGGCGGAATTCAAACAGGATTGGGTCAGCGGTAATTTAGCCTGATTAAGGATGTGGGGTTTGGAGTCTTTGATGGACTCTTACTGCTGAGCTGTGCAGACTGAAAAGAACAGAGTCAGGGACCTTGTACAGATTAAGTGAGAACAAAATCTCATGCATAACTCTTGTCTTTAAGCACTGGTGCAAGGGAAAGGGACAGGTAAGGAAATGCAGATCCCTGCACTGATTGCAGTGATGAATCTATGAGCTCACCCTAAGGAGAGGAGTGAACAGGAATGTGTTTGGGGTGAGTTGCTCTGTGGACAGATTCCAGAATCAAAGGATCTTTTCAAAACCTCAGATCACAGCTGAGCTTGATTCATGTGCCAGGGTACAAATCCTGCCACTCACCTGATGAGAACAAAGTCAGGCTGACAGTGACAGCTTTAGAAGGTTCTAGACCTCACATGTATTTTGCATAACAGGAAAGAGTAAAAGCTGTCTTCCTTTCCTGAAAGCAGTCATGTGGATCATTCTGCATGCAGTCGAGCACACTGCATGCTGGCACTTGGCTTTAGGCAGCAGCTTTGGGTGGATGCTCTCCTCTGGCCTTCTCCTCCTTACTGCAGGACAGGGGCTTTGCAGCGTGCTGCCAGCCCAGTGGGAGAGCATCAACCCCAGAACAACACCCTGCTTCAGAGACCAAACCAGGTCACTGTGGGGCACCCGTGCTGTGTGGCTCGCCCACGTCCAGCCCCCCATGAGCAGTACCACTGGCTGCGTTCAGCAACGCATGCCTGGAGATGGGTGAGCCATTGCCCACCAGCAGACAGCAGCTGGGAGGACATCTCTGTCCTAAAGGTCCTGGAAAAGTCTGGTGCTCTGGCTCAGGTCCTGGATGGGGCTCTGAAAACTCTTTGTGAACATGATGGAGCCACAGGGCTGCTGTGCTGGGGGGTGAGGGACCACGATGACTCCTGGAAGCTGCTGATGGACTGGCCAAGCTGCTGTCCTGCCCGAGTCCAGTGCTGCAGCAGGCAAAGGACAGAGCCTGAAAGAAACTTCCTCTCGAACCATGGAAATCAAAACAGAGGCCTTATTTACTAAAATGATTGAGTCATGTATTCATGTTCTCTGCCTGTGAATACAGGATTTGGGACTGCCTGTTCTTCACTTGTTTTTCCACAGCTCAGACAGTCTCCCCCCAGTCAGGTTGTGTTCCATCCACATCCTTTTCCCTGTAAGAACACAGGGTCTGCTGAGCAGCAGCTTTATAAAAGAAATTCATCCCTAAGGCAGGACACTTGTGCTCTTTGTCTGACCTTTAATAGGTGCTGGAATGGCTGAAATAATTCCCCAGTATTTTTTGGAATCTTAGCAACAATCCCTGCTGCAGGAGCTGTGAGTGTGTTTGCAAAGGACACCTCACTGGTCTTACTCCTCAGTGAGTGCACAGCCTGTGACAGTGTTTGTCACAAAGGGACATGTAAATCCATCCTGTTCCATGTTTCCAGAGCAGCTTTTCCACTTCTCCAGAGAAAACAAGAAGGAACAAAATGTGCAGGAAGTGTAAGTGAAATGACAGTGTCCAGGCTGGCAGAGAAAGTGGATCTCCTTTTTAAAACCAAAAGGAAAGTCTTGTGGTCTGTCCTGGCTTCAGCAGTTGCCTCCTCACTTGTTCATGTGGCTCGGTTCTAGCTGCCAGCTCGGCTGCCTCTGGTGAGCTTGGGAAGAGCTGTTCATCCTGCAGGTTTTAAATACAGAACTAAAACCACGCTGAGCTTTTCTTGTGCCCTGACAAGAGCTTTTATGTGTGTGCAGTGGCTGCCCTGCATTCGCTATCTTGTTCTCTAGTCCTGGGCACAGCTCTGTGTGCTTTAGCAGTACACTGCCCTCCCACCCTGGCAGCACCCTTCGTTACTGGGAGCTTCTGGAAGGAGCAGCCTGGTTTGGGATTCAGTCTTTGCCTGGCCTCCCTTTGTGTGAGTGAGAGAAATAGCTGTTCCCTTTGGGAGGGAAAGAGATGGTGGAAAATAGTACCCACCCTCCCCAGTAAGAGACCTCGGAGTCTTTGCCAGGATGAGGCAGCTGTGAGTAGTGGTGCTTCCCCAGACTGTACTGTATGTATGTGCCTACAGTCAGACACCCTCTACCTCCAGTGCTCTGCCCAGCAGGTCTGGAGCTACACCCGGCACGCAGGGTGCCCTGAGCACGCAGGGTGCCCTGAGCACGCAGGGTACCCTCAGCACGCAGGGTGCCCTCAGCATGCAGGGTACCCTCAGCAGGTACTAGTGATGACAGCTTGAGAAGAATAATCCACAACAGAGGGATTTTCTAGGGCAGCTGTTTTGTTGAGAAAGGTGGGTGTGAGTCTGTGGATACACACAGGTAGGAGACTGATGCAAATAAACATCCTAAAGGAAGAACAGAGCTTCCTTTCCCTGAGCTTGCTCTGGGTGAAGCACGCCCACATGCTGGGCATTGCTTTGTGCCTCTCCTGAGAGTCTGAGTAAAGAAATCAAGAGGTGAATGGGCACAAAGGCAGAGCCCCCCTTTCAGCCCTGTTTCCTTTGGGACGGCTCTGTCATTCCACAGGCTCACACAGCCCTGCCAAGGGCTCTTGAATCCTTTTGGTACAGCTTGTTGGCAGCTTCTCTAGTGCTCCCGTCCTTGGCAAGCAGGATGCAGCCCTTTGGTGTGCCCTCTCTGCTCTGGGGTGTTTCTGTCCGTGTGGGAGCAGTGCAGGGACACAGGTCCCTGTCCCCATTCCTGCCCATGCACCTTTTGTTGGGCCTGGGTCTCTACTGGTTTTGAGCAGGAACAGCTTCCTGTGCAAGTGAGCCTGGGAAAGGCAAGTCGCTGGGGCTGCTGTTGGTGACTGTGGACAGCAGGTGGATGGATCACTAGGGAAAAAATAAGCACATTTATGTATATAACCATATATGGTTAATAATGTGTCTAAAACGCCCAAATAATTCATGAAGAGAAGTGTGCAGAATCAAAGCAGTGCTCACCCCAAACGAGTGCATCCCTCTCCCTGTTTCTGGGACAGACACCAGTGCGTGTCACCCCCAGTACAGACCGTGGCCCCGTTTCCATTCGGGGCTGGCAGAGTGAGGCCAGGGCATGTACCTGGTCTCTGGGCTCCTGCTCGCCTCCCTTCAGCAGGGTCAGCGCTGCCAAGGGGATCTCAGAGCTCGTGGTGCCACCTGGGTGGGATTCCCTGTACAGGGATGCAGCCAAAGGCTCGGGATTTACAGCTGATTTCCTGTTTTTCATGGATTGAGGCCATGCTTGTGATTTCCTCTGGGAAGAAGGGACCAGAGCTGTACTTCATGAAAAGGTGACCGATAAGCTTTGAGCTAGTTTGGGCTGCTCTAGCCAGGCATCACCGATGTCAGGAGCAGAGTCGCTGCCATCTGCTGCTCAGAGTTTTGGGAAGACTGTGCAATTAGTGAAACATGGTGGAGAAAAGTACTCGTATGGGGTTGATAAAAGGCTTCACAAGGGCTTGCAGGATTAGGATGTCTGTAACTCCATAGAAAGAGTTTCCTCACCATTGCCTTCTCCTTCCTGTCTCAATTCCCTGTTTGGAGAGACCTTCACATGACAGAGGCAGATTTTTAAGCTGAAGATCTGATTTCCCTGCTGTGTTTGAGCTGTGTATCGGCTGGTGTGAAATAGGGGAAAACTGAGAAACCTTTCTTTTCCCTCCCCTGCTCCCAGACTATGTGTTTCAAAATACAAAGTGTAGAGAATGCTGGATAGATTTGTACTGAGAGGTGCAGTGATGCGAGGAGTTTATTAAAACAGGTGTGGCCTGTTGTTGAAATACAGTTTTCTTTGTGAAATCATAACCATGGCTCAAATCACTGAAATCAGGATCGGAATTTGACTGTGCAAAGGGCAAAGGAAGGTTTATAATTGTCTTGTAATTTAAATGAATCTTTCCCCCAAGTAGGACTCAGTGAGAAAGCTATTTTTAGAGCTCTTCTGTTGTAAGACAGAGCACTCCAGTACATCTCCCGTGTCTCAAAGATCAGCTTTCCAAACTCTGGTGTGATAGAAGCTTCCTCCTCTGTTTTCCCCCAGTTGGAAGTGTCTCAGCTCCTGCAGCTTTCGTTTTGGATGGCCAGTCACACTTGAGTAGCTTTGTCCAAGAATATTAGTGTGGTTGTTTCCATTGAGATGGGACCGTTGAGTTAATGGTTTATGTGCAACAGACAGATGCTCGCCGTGAGGCTTGCTGGCCTGTCATAACTATCTGGAGTATTTCAAGCATTTCTAGGCTTTCACTGACAAGGATAAGAACCTCTGCAGCTGGCTGTCCTTCCTAACATCTCTTACTGCTGGCTTAAACATCCCTCTGGGAATCCTGGGGAGATTTGGGAAGGGCTTTTTAAACGTTTAATTACTGATTGGCTGTAGCTGACACCTGGCAGGCTGGCCTGGCTGACACCCTGCAGAGTCACCCACGTGGCAGTGATGAGCTTGGTGGAGCTGGTCTCACGTTCTGCCTTCCCTTCAGCCAGGATCTGAGCATTTCCAATTCTCAGGGCTCTGGTGGCTGTCACCGAATCGGTGTCCTCTTGCTCAGCGGTGCAGCAGTGAATGTTATCATTAATGAAGTTAACCATCAACAGCAAAGAGAAGAGAATCAGGGTACAAGAGGAAGGATTGTGTCTGCTTCGTTAAGGCATATGTGTGTCTGTGTTCTGCCAGAAGCTTTCATACATTTATTTAGTGTTTTGATTTGTTCTATGGAATGTTGGCTCCTCTAACAAGTTATTTATTTTTATCCCACTAAAAAATGAAGTTAAAAAAAAGCTGTCACACTGTTTATCGTGGATGATAGTTGATCTGCACTTCCTCTTTCTCTAGACAGCCTCAGCTGAGTGCAGAAGGTGCTGCAGGACTGCCCTCCACATCTACCTACGTGCTGAACTGGAATGTTTCCTGTATTCCCGCTGGATGTTCTTGAATCTGTTTAAACCTGGCACGTACAAGTTGAGCTTAAAAACTAAATCTAAACCAGCAAACTCATTTAGGAGCATTTAGAGAGGAGTTTGGGTGGGATGAACTGAATGGATCGTAGGGAATCGTTAGTTACCCAGCTGGAGAGGTGTGGATTGTGCCACGGCTCAGCCTGTAATGTAAGGCCAAATTCCTTTCCTCTGAGCTCTGCTGCAGGGCTGCTGCCAAGTCACGAGAGTCCGTAAAGGCACAGGCAGAGTAGCGCTCCCTGACATCCAGAGACACTGTCTGGCTGGAGAATCCTCCTGCTTGACACAAATGACGGTGCTGTTCAGCACCCAGGAGATCCCTGCTTGCAAGTGTTTGATACTTAACATCCCTGAGTGAGGTCTTAAACCCCTGCTCTTACCAAAGAGCCTGTGCCACTCACTCAGAGATGATTAAGATCATTTGTTTTGGTTATTTTGCTACTTGAACTGATTATGATTCAGAGCAAGGAGGCACCAAGCTCAGCAAACTGGCTTGTGACACAGGTTCTTCTGTAGAGAGAAAACGTGGGCTTGGTTTCCTTGTGGCTTCTGCCCTTTACCACAGAGAAACCAAGACCATAAATCACAGGTTCAGAGTTTTTTCTCTTGCTTTCAGATTGCATTTTTAAATATTTTCAGCCACTTGATTTGTCTTTCATCCTCAGAGAAACTTTGACTGAAGCTGCAGATGAGAGCTGAGCACCTTGACACCACACACAAATCCAGCACAGAGATCACTGGAGTGACACCAGCTGTGAAGAGACATTCTTGCTGTAAGTGTGTGTACCTTAATCCACTGTTATCCTTCCTTCCTCTGTGCCCCAGAGGAGCAAAAGAACTCCCTACAAAATATGTAGTATGAGCTTGTAAACTAAAAACCCAAAGCACAGCTGGTAAAACCACAGACGCATATGGGCAGTGTCGTACCAGGACCCCAACACAGAGAGCAACTTCTGATCACTCAGAACATCACACAGCATTGTCACCTATGCCATAAAACCACCGAGAAGTCTCAGAAGTCTCACTCAAATGCCTTTCCCAGCTCCTCAGAGCTCCAGAGTTGCTGCTGCTCAGCATAATGGACCATGTTGAGGTGCCATCCCAGGCAGCTCCTGTTTTGTTTCCATGGCCATTGAGTCTGTGCTCACTTCAGGTACTTGTGAGGCCTGTACAAAGTCAGCAGGACTCTGCTGAGTAAGAAGGGCTTTTGCCTGGTGTAAAGCTCTTCCCAACTAGGTAAAGTATGTGGACTGAGCAGCCTGCTCTTTGTTGGGCTATGCTGGCCAGCTGACCCACCGCAGTGAGTACGGCACATGACTGTCGTGCTTAGTTTTCCCAGAGTAACTTGGAAGGTATTTACACTCCTTATTAGCATTTATGAACAGTTTACTCCTCTCCAGCGATGCTGGGCAGGGTTTCTGCTCGCTCTGGGGCCAGCACTGCCTCTCGGGGAGAATCAGAAGAATTTCAAGGTCTTGATCACCTTCAGTTTGATTTAACAGATGAAATTAGCCTGTGGCTAATTTTAAAACCTCAGATAAATGTTTTGTCTAAGGGGACTTGCTTCACAGATACAATTACTGCCCTCAGACAAACGTGCTGCCCAGGCAGAGCACACCAGCCATTCTCCTTCAGATAGAGGCCTCTGGCAAAGTGGTTCTTTGTCCATCCGTTTCTTTCCTTCCTTTTGAATCCAGAGTTCTTCTCTTCTGGGATTCTGTTCCGGGCTCAGCAAGTATCTCCAGTCCCATCTTCTCTCTCTCTTTAGTCTTGTTAGAAGGGCTGTATGAATCTGACTCCTGAGAATATCCTGTTTATGTACCCCCTCTCCTCTCTGCCTTCCTCATCACTGCACCCCCCAGTTGCCAGAGCCCCCATTTACAAACCATGCAGTGAACATCTTCCTCAGTTGTCCTTCAGGAGCTGAGACCTGGGCAAGCCCGTTACCATCCCAGTCTGCTGAGCCATCAGCCCGTGCTGTGCTGCAGCAGGAGGAGGTACTTCCTCCTGTCTCGCAGCCAGAGGTGTGGTGCTGACAATGCTGTGCATGAAAATAAACACAAATGTGGCTTTGAGGTCGTTGCTTCTGAGCCTTGTCTGCTCTGAGCATGGCTGGCTGGAGAGCAGATCTGCAAGGACAGATGGAGATCTTTCTGTAGGACAGAGCTCTGGTGTTGCCAGTTTCGTGCTTCTTACTGCAGCAGTGATGTAGCAGAAGTGGGGCTGGACTCCCTGCCCTGTGTAATGACTCCTGGCTGGTCATGGGCAGGTCGTTCATGTCTTCACAGCTTGACAGTGAACTGGGGAGAACGGTCCCTACCAGCAGAGCAAAGTGCAGTGACAGCACTCAAGCTGAGCAGGTACTACGACAGATACTCCAGAGAGATGTTCAGGTTGCTTAGTTAATGCTTGTGTGTTCAACACAGAGGTGCTCCATCTAAGTGCTGAGGTGTGCTTGGGGGTTTGGTGAACTTGTTCTGTAGAGACATCCAGAGATGCCCACACACACAGCCCTGTGTGTCATTTAAGTGTGAGGATTGTTCTGGTAGAGCTATGCAGGTTCTCGTGCACTACCCACTTGTGCTCACTGCTAACAGTCTCCTATCTTAATTAACACAAAGTTATTTGAGAGAAGTGAATGATGAAAATGATTTCAGAAGGGCTTATTGTTGGAAGAGAAGAGCATCAGTTCTGAAAATGGAGGGGTAGGGGATGAGAAAATGGAAGGTTCCTCTGGTACCTGTCTTCTTTCTGTGGGGTCTTCTGAGAAGCAGAGATAAAACTGAATTCCAAGTTCTCTGGTAGGTCAGGAAATGAGTCACAGCCAAGGTGAAGGATGAAAAAGGACTTGGATAATATGATGGAAAGTATTCCCAAGTGAGGAGAACGCTTAAGTGACTGCTAGAAAACAAGCATGAATCTGGAAGGGAGGCAACTGTAGGAAACTTGAGGCTAGAGAAACCATATAGCTGAACATTGGCACACACACCAGGCTAAATCCCACCAATTAAAATGTATTTGGGCTAATGAGTGGGTTCAGAGTTGAATTAGGAAACCATCTAACAACTCAAAGAAGAAAGAGAATAATAGATGTGCCAGTTTTTCAGAATGTTTAGGAAAGTAACAGTTGTACATAAACTGCTCTTGACCCAAACAGACTGCAAGGATTCCAGACAGACTCCTCCTGTGCTTCTTGTGCACAGCGTGCTGCAGGTAGAGGGGCTGCTGAAACCTGGGAATGCTGCTCACCAGGTACCTGGGGAATCCTGTCAGACTCACGTCCAGTCAGTCCCTTTGCAGCCAAACTCATGGTCTGGTCCAGGTTAGTAACGATGCTCCCCCAGCCTCTCTGAACCAGGGGCTCACCCGTTATGCACAGTTTCCACTGAAGGAACTGCAGCCAAGAAGCGAAGCGTGGAATCTGAATGCAGAGAGCACAAGTGGGAAACTGGAATTTAAGGAGAAAAGGCACACTGCAGAGTTACAGCTCATTAGGGAAAAACAGATACGAGCTTCCAGGCCCCACACTCCAGATTTCCTCACTTTCTGTTGCCATGGCTTCATAAAGTTGCAGCATTTTAATGCAGCAAAGGGGTGGTCTGGTACATAACTGTGGGTTAGTTAGCTGTCCAGCCAGTTGAAGCTAAACCAGGCTGAGCCTGATTTAAGTGAGGCATTCAGCTGAGGTATCCGACCTGAGGGATTCAGGTTTGACAGTCCCAGCCTCCACTTACAAGATCCAGCCCATCTGCAGAGGTGGGAGCCTGGTACACAGGGCCAGCAGCCAGCAGTGGGCAAGGGGAACCGTGTGCATGAATGACAGTGGTGAATCCAACCCACAAATCATTACCTGTTGTTAAGGAAGCCAATCAAAACCAGAGTGGTTCTCCAGAGTTAGAAAAAATACTCTGTATGAGCAGGATGTACATTCCTTTAAAAAGAAAAAAAGCCCCAAACTTAAAGAGTCAGAGGCAGCTCTTTGGAGACATCCCCACAGTAATGATCTCTTCTCCTGTCACTTGTTCAGGCATTTTCTGTGCAATGTGCAGACAAGGAAAGAGTAAAGAGTGAGCAGACATAGAGAACAGCATCCTTCAGCTGCAAAGAGGTGTTTTTGCAGGCTCCCAGGCTTGCTTTAGTTTCTCATAGCAACCACAGAATGTCCTCAGTGATGGCAAGCAATGTTTCGATCCTTTTGTTAGGAAATGTTTGAAATACCTTATCTTCCTGCTGAGCTCTTTAAATAGCAGCATCTTAAGAACTACAGTGATCAGTTAAAAGAGTTTGTATCTACATTTCTCAGACTGTTTAACTCTTCTAGAGAAAGGATGTTCTTAGAATTACAGGGCTGAAATTCACTGTCAGAATTTCAAACATATAAATGGAATCCTAAAACTGGGAAAACAAGGTACATCAATAAAGTAGAGGTGGAGGGACCCAGTTTTCAGTTTCACAGTTCTTCAAAGTTCAGATTCATTCCACATTCTCTGAACAAAACTTAGAACTAGATGTAACTTTGGGAAGGTTTGGTGCCCTGTTACAGAAGTCCCCTCCTTTAGCAGCAGGCACGCTGATCCCACTGGAGCCAATTACCTGCACTGATGGTACCAAAACGTTATAAACTTCATTGGGAAATAAAAAGTAACAGCTAAGGAGGACACAGAATTCATGCAAGGCAGGAAATGGTTCCCACATCAAAATGTGAAACAGCACATAGACAAAATTGGGTTAAGATACTGAAATCTCCAGTACTTCTGCTGGAAGCCCCAGGCACCTCTACAAACGAGGGAGCTGCCTGGAGCTGCCTCTGCTCACGGCACCTGATCTCTGGACCCGCTCCGAGGCCCTAAGTGAATCAATTGGCTTTATCAGGAATATTGCTCTGGAAGTTTCTGGGTAGTAAACAGGAGGTTACTTTCAGGATGGTGCAGATGGGATTTGTGTTACAGAATGAAAGCAGGAGAGCAGGAGCAGTGCCTCAGCCCCCAGCCACCCTTCTCAGTCTGCTTCACTCTCTGCTGCTGCTCTGTTCCAAGCTACTCCCAGTTTAACAGTAAAAATAGCATCTTGTTTCAGCTCTGATGCTCTGTGAGCATTAACAGGTTCGTTATTACTGCAGTACAATGCGGTTTGGTTTTCCACTAAAGGCTTTTAGTTAGTGCTGAGAAGCTTTCTGCTCTTCTGCTGCTGCTCCTGACTTTAACAGCAGGAAAAAAAGAGAATAGAAATCATTTAAAAACCTATTGTCTGCTGCTTTTGATTGCTTTCTAGTTCAAATCTAGCTGAGCAGCATTCAGAGCAGAATCTCTCACAGTCTGCAGTGGTACAGAAAGGAAAGGGGGGCTGGGAAGGCTCTCCCCTCTCTTTGTGGTGGGGCTGTAAGTGCATTGAGATCCCTCGTGTTGCTGGAGTAACGAGTGTCCTCCTGGTAACGCTGCTGCTCTGGCTGGCAAGAAGCTCTGCTCCCTTGTAGTTATGTCCCTGCCAGAGGGGAGAAAACAGTAACACGAGTATTCACCAGTGGCCTGGCTCCATCACGCTTCCAGCTCCTCTTTTCTTTTCCTCAGTGTGTGGTGACCTCTGTCCCTCCTGTTGTGGTGTAGGGCTCTGGTGGGACAGAGGAGTCTTATTCCCCCATGCGTGCTAATCATGGGACAGGGACTTGGGCTGAACAGCTGGCTCTTTTTCAGCCCACTGTAAACAGGCTGCCCAAACTCATGAAGAGAGGAGTTTGAGAAGAAGGTTATGGATGGGAATATTCCCTGGCTGCTGGTTAGCACAGAGAGGACGCACAGTCGATTGCACTGCGGATCAGAGAGCAGAGGGGTGCTTCCCCTTCACCTCCACTTGCCTGTGCAGAAGGGGACGGGTGCTGCAGCCAAGAGCTGTGACCCCAAACAGCAGTGAAGCTCCTTGGTGCTTCAGGCTGGTTTAGGACCTGGTTTGGGGAAGGGGCAGTTTCCAGAGCATCGCAACCTGCAGCGCTGCACGGGAGTGGTTTCTGCTGCAGTGGGTTTCCCCTGGCACAGGTCCTGGTTTCACACCTCCATACCTGCAGGAGAGCACGGATACGAGTGTGGGTTAGGGACAGCAAACAGCATGAACCCAGTTCATTCAAAAACACCGAATTACAGGTGTTTCCTGAACATCTCTAGGGTGAAGAGCTCCAGACAGCTCGAGCTGGAAGTCAGATTTCTGATGGTTTAAAATTGAACACAGAAAGTGGCCAAGTGTTTTTCTTCCTCCTGTGTTGTTTGCTGGAAAGCAGAGGCCCAACTCTGAGTTTTACAGATCTCCTGTACGTTACCATAGAACATCTGATTGGATTTTTACACAAAAAGGTACATATTAACCCAGTAATGTTTCCAAAGCTGTGCTTAATCTTACTGCTACTTGTTGCTTGTTGTCTTGAGAGAATCTCCCGTGTCTAAGTGACAGACACCACACTAGCCTTTGGGCCGTTTGCCCCAGCTAGGAAATGGTGGACTGACTCTAAATCTTCACTGGTAAATGCCAAGGCTGTTAACTGGATGGCCCTGACTGCCGCAGTGACATGGCTGAAGGCGTCACTGCCTGGTGGTGTGGGGCCCCACGGAAGGACACGCTGTGTCTGCCTGTGCTGGGCTCACTTCAGGCTTCTGCACTTCAAGAGAGGTGCCTCCGTGGCCTCACACCCAGACCTGCCTGTCTGGGGTGCTAGTAACAACCGATACTTTTCCTTCTTCTCCTGGCTGGTGCCGGTGGGTTTCCGTGTCTGGGGATGGCAGTGTCACTGCGAGGGGTTGATGTGTTTTCACCTGGTGTGGAATTGAACACTGAGGTGGCTGTTCAGACACACAGACTGCTCCTGGGACTGCGCCACAGCTACTAACTGTGTGTGAGAGGCTAATCTTGTCAAAGCTCATTACCTCGGTTATTAATAATTGGGATTTATGAGTTAAGGAAAATGCTGTGGCTGTGTCCAATTCCTGGCAACTCCATGTGGAAAGTTGGGAGATAATCTCAGGAACAATCCCGTGTGTGAGCTGTCTCTGCAGTTGTTAACACATGAGGCTGTGAACCCCCAAGCCAGGACAGAATTAGCCTTTTTGGGAATGCCTGTGGCTTTTCCGTGGGGGCTGTGCCTGTGTGAGGCCAGCATGGGCATTTCAAGTTTTGTCCCATCTGTGGGACAGGCAAAATTGTCGATTTTATTTCCATTGGGCTTTGCTCAGTTTTATTCTCAGCAGGATTTTTTGTTTTCCTGGGTTTTTCTGGCAGAAGGAGGAATACATCTGAACTTCATGTGCATGTGTATGTGGTTGGCTGTTCCTAATGTTCCCTTCCAGATTTTTTTCTGTTTACTACCTCCTGAACAGGCTTAGTGTAAACAGTACTTGTAATATCTTTTAGAGGATAATAGACCACTTTAAATCTATCTTTTTTTTTTTCCTGATTCAGTCACAGATGAGCTCTTGCCAGTCTGGAGAGAACAAAAATCTAACCATTTTTATTATGGCCCTTCTCCCTTAGAGTTTAGCCAGGGGCTTAAGGGGTGCCTGCCTTTAAATAACCAGGGGCTTAAGGGGTGCCTGCCTTTAAATAACCAGGGGTTCAAGGGGTGCCTGCCTTTAAATAACCAGGGGTTCAAGGGGTGCCTGCCTTTAAATAACCCAGGGGTTCAAGGGGTGCCTGCCTTTAAATAAACAAGTTATTTTCTTGAACCTGAGCTGGAGAATTGGCAGTCCTGAAGTTGGGCTTGTGTGGGTGCCCCAGAGTGAGTCCATGCTGGCAGGATGAGCAGTATTGTACTGCAGGCCCGGTCTCCACATCAGAGCTTTTTCCACTCCTCTTTTTCAGTTAAAATCTGGAAGGAGATTGGATTTGCATCTCGCAGGTAGTGAAAGCAAAGCGGCTTCCATCCGGGCAGGAGGAAGTGTGTTCAGCAGCGAGTGAAGGCCCAGGTTAACAGGAACGTGCCACACGCCTGAGGGTAAGAGAAGGACGTGCCACGTGTCCTTCAGTCCAGAGCTCTGGCTGCCACGTCCCAGGCCGGGGAGGCTGAGCCTGGGCTCCAGCATGCTCCAGCCACCAAGGATGGGTGCCCACCTGGACTGAGGTGTTGCGCAGCAGCAGGACTCACACCTGGATTTGGTCTTTTATGCATTCGAGGTAAGCCCAACAACTAACAATGCCGTTTCGCGGTCGGGCGCTCGGGCAGCATTCTAAATCACCACCCCCCGGCCCTGGAACAAGGAGCCGGCGCAGGGCCGAGGGGCCGGGTCAGCGCGCAGGCGGCCCCGCTCCTGAGCCCGACCCAAACCTCTTCCCTGCCTGCAGGGCCCCGCTGGGCCTGCGGGTGGGGAAGAAGCCCCGGAGGCTGCCCCGCTTGCCCCCCGCTGAGCTGCTTTAGTTCGGGTCTCGCCGGGGCGTGACCCCGGCTGCCCCTGCCGCCTCCTGGGCTCCTCCAAGGCCACGCCGCCGGCCCCGGCCCCTGGTCCAGGTTCCCTTCGCTGAGGGCGGCGGCCGGACCGGCCCTGCGAGCCCCGCGCCCTGCGCTGCCCGGCGCTGGGCGGGGTCGGAGGGCAGGGGAGGGGCCGGGCCCGGCGGTGCAGCCCGGCAGTGCCCGCGGCCGCTGGTGGAAGCCCGCGGGAGGTTCGTGTGCCGCGCTCCGCCTCAGCCGCGCCGCAGGTGGGGCGGGGAGGGGAAGCGAAGCCCCCGCGGGCGCTGCGATGAGGTGAGGTGAGGCCAGGCCAGGCCCTGGGCGCTGCGGACGGGAGCGGGAACGGGCCCTTCCATCCCGGCTCCGCGCAGGTGGGAGCGGCGGGCAGCGCGGCTGGGGGCGGGTGCGAGCCGGGGGTGTGCCCGGCCCGGCGCCCGCAGCGTGGGGGAGCGGCGCTGCCCGCCGCGCCCGTGGGGCTCCGCGGCCCGAGGAGCGGCGCCGGCGGCGTCCCCTTGGCCGGGCTGCGGGAGCGGGCGGCGGCGGGCAGCAGCGACGGGCGGGAGGCGCCGCCTCCCTCCCTCCCCCGCCCCTTGGAGGTCGCGGCGGCCCCGCGGAGCCGGCGATGGATGGGGCGGGCGAGGCGGATCTCTTCGGCGACGAGGCGGCGCCGCGGTGGAGGACGAGGTCGGCCCCCCGGCCGCGGCCCCGCGCTTGGAGCAAGCCCCGGCCCCAGTCGTACCAGACCCCGAACGGCGTGCTCTTCACCGACTTCCCCGTGGAGGACAGGTGCACCTTCACCGTGACTCAGCCTGCCGGCACCGTCAGCGCCCGCACGGGCAACGGAGCGCTCCGCAGGGGCCCCTCGTTCGCCGGCGCCGGCATGGGGCCGGCGTCCAACGGGAAGGAGCAGCCTCCAGCCCGCCAGGCCGCCCCCCCCGAGCTGCCCCCTGCGCGCTGCCCCCAGGCGCTGCCTCTGGTTCCCAGCGGGTCCGCGGGCTCCGCGGCCGGCGGCGCGGTCACGGCGGCGGGCAGCGCGCTGGGCCGTGCCCCGGGGAGCCCCCGCCGGCGGGAGCGGGTTGCTCTTCCAGCCAGCCCGCAGCTCTCGCCGGCCCCCGGTAACAGGGAGGAGGCGGCGCTGCCCCCGCGGTGCGACCGGGTTTGGAGGGTGCCAGAAACGGTGCCGCCGGCGCGGCCCGTGCTGTCCCCGGCCATGTCCCCCGAGCAAGGAGTCGCTCCTGAGAGGCCCGCGTCCCCTCCGGACCAGCCCGTGGTGCTGAGCACCAACAGCCCCGCCGCTCTCAAGGTGGGCACGCAGCAGATCATTCCCAAGAGCTTGGCTTCCGAGATAAAGGCGACGAGCAAAGGCAACAGCCAGAGCGCCGAGACGAGCAGGAGGGTGCTGAAGGTGCGCAGCATGGTGGAGAGCCTCAGCCTGCCTCTGGTGGCCGATGCTGAGGAGGAGGCCGAAGCCGACCTGGACAGCCCGGGCACCCTGCGGCGCGGCCTGAGGTCCACGTCCTACCGCCGGGCCGTGGTGAGCGGCGTGGACTTCGATGGCTCTTCCAACTTCAAGAAGAAAAATAGAATGTCCCAGCCCCTGCTTAAAGCGGTCGTTGAAGACAGAGAGAAGTTCTCGAGCCTGGGGAGGATGAAGGTAAGTTGTGCCGGTCGCACCGAGTCCAGCGGTGTGTACAGGCCGCACGGGAGCGGGATTTGCAGTTTGTTTTCCCTAAATGATGGGTTTTTCACTGCTTCTCGACACCACAAAGCCTTTGTAGCTGGCGATGGGTCCCAGGATCGCTCACAGGTGACTTCAGAGTTCAGCAGTGAGGTGTCAGGGCCGCAGTTCATCTGCAATCAGGGCAGCTCGGAGCGGGGCTGGGGGAGCTTCACGCACTGCCTGCTGCATTGCCCAGCGCTGCCCTTCCTCAGGCTGCCCTTCCTCAGGCTGCCCTTCCTCAGGCTGCCCTTCCTCAGGCTGCCCTTCCTCAGGCTGCCCTTCCTCAGGCTGCCCTTCCTCAGGCTGCCCTTCCTCAGGCTG
Organism: Porphyrio hochstetteri; assembly: GCA_020800305.1. Classification (NCBI taxonomy): domain Eukaryota; kingdom Metazoa; phylum Chordata; class Aves; order Gruiformes; family Rallidae; genus Porphyrio; species Porphyrio hochstetteri. The sequence goes on from CM036914.1 coordinate 1,216,648, forward strand.
CCCTTCCTCAGGCTGCCCTTCCTCAGGCTGCCCTTCCTCAGGCTGCCCTTCCTCAGGCTGCCCTTCCTCAGGCTGCCCTTCCTCAGGCTGCCCTTCCTCAGGCTGCCCTTCCTCACGCTTCAGCTGATGGTTTGAAACCTGTTTCACAGCAAGGAGTAAACAGGAAAAAAACAAGAGGCATTGACTTAATATTAAGTGCCTGCTAGAGTAAATAGCCTGACAGAAAAATGACCTTCCTTCCTTACTCCCCTACCTGAGACTTTAGTTTTAAAGTATTTTCTAACACCAGAGCGTGATTGTTTTTTTTTTAAATTGGTAGAGGCCACTTCAGGTATCGTATTGTAGCATGGTTTTAATGCCTGCAAGCACTAAAGAAATGCAGAATGCCTGTTTTTAATTGTAATCCCTCAGATTTATACTGAATGTTAATATATTAAATTATAAAGACTTGCTGAAAATATTCTCTTACTTGAACATACATTGTAAACTTGCATTTCCCTCTTCGTAAGTATACTTTTTAAATTTAAAAACCCAAACTATTGGCAGAGTTCTGGGAGTGTTTGGACCTGTATAACACAGTACTCCAGGCTGAGGGCTAACTCTGTGGCTATTAAAGTAATTAATCAGCTTTATGATGGTTTTCAGCCAAATCAAAAATTATGGTTATGGAAACTTGAGTGAAAGTGCTACAAGTAGGGAAATACTAGTGGAGCCAGTTGTGAACCACTGAGTGGGGAGGTGGTTGGGTTCATGTGGTTGGTAGTAGACTTTAACAGGAGGCTCCGAGAGAGGAGGATGTGCTGTCCTGCCTTTACACACAAAACCTTGCTAGGAGCACAGAACTTGTTGCACCAAACCAGCTGTTTTGTTTCAAAGGGTTGTTTTGGTCTCGAAATGTTAGTTTATAAAATCCTTAATGTGGTGGCTCTTAGCAGAGTGTGTGGAGAGCCAGCCCCCCTCAGCCTGGGGTCCCCCCAGGAAAGCCCCCTGGCAGGGGGATGAGTTCAGGTTCGCTGACCCCCTGCACAGCTTGTGTCCTGTCCAGGACAAACCAAGCGCTGGGGACACGTAGGTGTGAGCAGTGCACGAGGGGAGGGGAACTGGAGGAGCTTTGCACTTTCTGTGGTGAAGCAGTTGTTTTCATGGATACTTGTCCCGTGCCAGAAGTGTATAGCTCAGGGCCTGTTAATAACAGCAGCTCCTGGTACTGTCGGTTATTTTGCGTTGCTCTTGTAACGTGTGTTTGTCTCTCTCCTCTTTAAACCAGAAGAAGATGCTGAAAGGACAAGGGACATTCGATGGGGAAGGTAAGCCCGTTTTAGTCCAGGCTTGATAACATGCTCAGTCACAGGAGGCATGAGCTTCATTTTGCACACTTCTTTTGTACCTTCTCAGAGACTTAAGTACCTTGCTTTCCAGTAAACAGCCCAAAGTACAGAACCATGTCTGGCACTAGACATACTTGAGGGAGTATTTCCCAGAGTATAGAATAGCAGGTTTAAAATGTGGGGTTGTTTGGAGGGCTTCTTTTCATCTTCAGCTCCTGCCCCTCCTGGTAGCTGTGCTGATGGAGGTGTCTGTCTCAGCCCCAGCAGTTCTGTGCAGTAGCAGATGGGGCTCGTTCCTCTGATTGGGACTGCCTCCTGCCCCTTCCCCTCACTCTGCCCAGGTGCAGGACTCAGCTTATGTGGATCAGCTGGTGGGGTTTTGGGTCAGCTCTTGCAGCAGGCACCTGGGTTGTTATCCTCTGAGTTGATGGTTCGTGCAGCTGTCTCTCTCCCTTCCTCATAAGGCAAGGGTGCTGGGGTGAGTTCCTTGGCTTGCAAATGCTTTTCTTTTCCCTTGCTACCCAGGCTTCAAGTTGTAAGTGTCAAAAAAACACTATCCATGTTTCTGCTCTTTTATGGTGCTCATTAATTCTGGGCTTTTCCAAGTTTGCTGCTTTTCCCAGTATTTCAACAAGAAAAAATTCTTTCCTGGCTCGGAGTCCATGGAAGTTTCATTATAATCACTGCTACTCTCTTGGCTTTTCCCTGCTTAATGCCTCCTTAAGGTCCTCTCAGCTGCCGTGTTACCTTCCTTTTCTTGTTTCTATTTCCAAACCTTCCCACTTTGTCCTGTTTCATCACCCCTCCCTTACTCTTGCTTTAATCCTTTCTCACACTACTGTCCCTGATGACGTTTTCTAGATTCCCTTCCAGTGGCTCCCTCCTCTCTTGGACGGATCCCAACTAATAACTTTCTCTGTAATGCCTCCCAGAACTCAGTTACTGTACACAATTTCCTGTCTTAAAAGCATATAAACTGTATAGAGTCGTTCCAGAGAAGGAATGCCAAAGGGCCAGACCTTGTGTAACACTCAGCCAGGGCTGCACGGTCCGAGCAGGTGGGATGGATCCACCCAGCCCTGCGTAAGACCTCAGGAGTTGCAACCAGGGGGCCAGACCTTTCTCTTATTTCCCTTTTCTCTTGTAGGGAAAGCTGGGTATTGTCCAAAGCTTGGCCCATCTCTAAAGTACCTTTTGGAGCTTGCTTTCTTAACAGCTTAATCCGTCTGTCAGTTGTTCTGGTCTGGGATTTCTCTGTCCTTCCCTGCATGCTGTTGAGGAGGGTGGGTGGCCAGGGCAGCTGGGAGGTGGCCAGGGTGTGCTCCACACCTGCCTGTCTGCACTGCTGGCACTGCTGAACCAGTGCTGTGGTGCTGGGCTATTTGGAGTTGTTCTGACCTCAGCTTTTCAGAAATCTGGACTGTTTCCTTCTCTTAGTGAAGAAGGCTGTGCTTAGAGCTGACAGAGTAGAACTTGGCACGGGGAGTGGACTTCTAATGGTCTCCTAGATTAAAACAGCTAGACCTCCAGATCAGTGACTCCACTGACAGGCTCCTTCCCTCTCCACATTGCTGGCTGATGATGAAACCTCGTGCAGCAGACCAGGGAAGGGAGAACATTGTTTGCTGTTTCTTCTCGACAAAGGACACAGCTGTTCTTTAATTCAGTCAGCGTGGATCTTTTTGGTAGGGGTACAGTGATCCATTGTTACTGCACTGCACCATTGTCCATCCTAAATAGGATACTGTCTGTGGCCCCAGGAGTCTCTGAGCGGTGACATTTTGCCTTCTTCCATTGTTTAACTGCTACTTACAATTTTTAGGAAAGCAGTTAAGCTAACTTTCTAGTGACTAATTACACACTGTTGTTTTATAGAGAATGCTGTATTGTATCAGAACTACAAGGAGAAAGCTCTGGACATAGATTCTGATGAAGAGCCTGAGCCCCAAGAGCAGAAGCCGGATGACACGGTTGTGTTTCACCATAAGCCCCTGAGATCGACATGGAGCCAGCTGTCTGTTGTGAGTACTGCATCAATGTATAGCTGGAGATGCCTGTGAATGTATGAAGCAAGTCTTCCTGCTTGCTGCTGGATGTTCAGCTGAAGTTTGTCACCGTTTTTCCCCTCCTACATTATAAAGAGTCTCTGAATATTCTTTTATCAACAAATTTGCAACTGCTCAGATGTTACTGATCCAAATGTGGAGCTCTCAGTTTAGCTTTTGTTGAGGTTTGCTCCAACAGCTTAAAGAAAGCTTAAGTCCAGTTTTCCCAGTCAATTTTAGTCGGTATAGACTGGTGCTCCTGCCAGAATACATTTCCCCTGTTGCCTGATGCTCCCTTTTCCTGAGTTCATGTGGCCACACAGACTGGTTATTGAGCATCTCATTTGAAATTACCAAGACGAAAAATCTGGTGTGGTTTAAGGTGAAATTAAGCCCAACTTTGAGGTGCAGAGGAATTAGTATTTCATAAGCTCACTCTTTAAGATCCGTTTCTGTTTCTTTTCTTTTTAAACTAGCCTGGGGAAACACAAATCAGGCATGCCTTGAGAGTTTGGTTTGTGTGTTGAATTGAAGACCCTGATTTTGTACCTCCTGCAGTCCCTAGAGCTGGCTGTGTGGGCTGTGCCTGTGCAGGGTGTTGGCAGCAGGTCCTGGGGAGAGTTACAGCTGTTACGGGGTACCACCAGAAAGCCTCAACAGACAGGTTTAAAGCCTAACAGCATGTAAAAATCAGGTGAAACCTGTGCTTTTCAGGCACCTTTCAATAAACTAATGGTGTGGATCAGGGTGACGTGGAAGTCCTGCTCCATTACTGGTCTTTACTTTAGATACAGAGCAGTGCAGTTGAGAGTCCGTTTCAGGGTCCTGTGTTGGGCAAGCACACAGCTGCAGCGGGCTCACACGTCTTTGTCTCTTCTTTCTTGTTGAAGAAATACTAAGGAAAAGGTTCAGTTAGTTACAAACAAGTTTCTGCTAATTGTTCTGAATCGCTGCAAGCCAGCTGAAGTTGGTTTGACTGCAGGTCAAACTGTTTCAGAAACCCAGCATTCAGAGGGTGGTGTTACACTGTCCCTGTGTAGCACAGGCAGTGGCTCCCTCTTGGCAGCATCCTTGAACAGAGTAGAAGTTGGCTCTTTTAATCAGTACTGCAATCTGGCTGGAATCCCTGCTAATAAACCAGCAAATTAACAATGTTTCTACAGGCTTTCCTAGTACGTGGGATTTTCAGACTTAAAGACAGTATGAAAATTCAGTGTTTCTGTGGTCAGTTTTATCCTTTGATTGCTTCCTTTGGAGGGTCACCCCTAAAATGAAGGCTTTGGAGTTTGTTTTTTTGGCTTCTGTAACTCATAGAGTGCTGCAGAGCCCCATCTCTGTATGTGGTGTAGGAAAGGGTTGTTACTACTTGATGGGATCACCTAGAGTATTGGAAAGCTGGGGCCATTGCCTGTGTATATCCTACAGAAATTGGGTATTAAGCCTCAGCAAGATACTCTAAGGCTGTTTCAGTTGTCTGTTTAGAAGAGCTGTCTCAGGGATGTTGATGACTTTTAGCAGTTTAAAGTATTCAAATACAAACCCCTCTTTGATTCAGTGGCTATAAAAAGACAAGCCAGTGTGGTTTTGAAAAGATTTGCTTTAAATTTTCATTCAACAACTCAAGTACTTCAGATGTCGTTAATTTGCTTAATGTTGCAAAACTCTTTGTTTCTAATGCAGTCAGATTATTTTTTGTTCTGCCTTCTAGGCAAGCAGCAGTTAGATTCTCAGCAGCTGAGGTATTTTGGAAGCAATCCTATTCAGTAACAAGAATAATTTCAAAAACACTAATTTGTTGTGAGAATAAAGCAGGGTGAAGATCATCTTGGGAAGAGAACCATTCCTGTGCCATGCCTACACTTACATACACCAGCTTGTTCTTGGTGACTTCTAGCACAGCAGACTTGCTCAGGGTCCTCACTTGATGTATGAGGCTGGAAGTGGGGTGTGTGTGGGAGAAGGTGAAACCAGAATGTGGGAATCTGAATCTCCTAGTGTCTGTGTTTATATCTCTCTGGAAAAAGGACACACTGTCCATGCCTGTTGAAGAGGGAGTATGGAGTTGGGACAGGAAGTCAGCTGGGAGATGTCAAAGTTGGGGTTCAACATACATTAGGAAAGGAGGAGAATAATACTTGTTAGGAGTGACTGTGCTGGGAGGTGGAGGGAGAAAGAGCAGACTCATTCTGCAGGATGCTGCTCCCACCACACAGCCCTGACACCTGATGCACTTCTGACCAGACTTTCTGTTTCAGGGAGGTACCGAAACCTTCGTGTGTGGAGTGGTCAAACCCTTCATGATAATAGCAGTAAAAAAGGGGCATTTCTGTCTTCCTGCAGTGCATGCGCACTGTGAATCTAAGGTTGAGCTTCTCAGCAGCTGTTTAAAGACTGAAATAAGGTGTTACTTAAATCCAGTCCTTTCAAATTAATTTCTTGAACCCTCTTCCTCTTCAGATTCCTGTTACAGATAAGACAGCCAAGCAGATGAGTAGGTAAAGAGCCAGCTTAGCTCTGTTCCTTCCAGCCTTCAGCTGGGAATTTAAGTTATTTGACTAATATGGTCAAAGTATATCCCAGAAGTATCTATATAAATGAGTATCTTTAAAATGAGTAATATATCCCTTGAAATCCTATGGGCAGGTGGAGTGAGAAGAGAAAGCTGTTGGTGGTACCTGAGGAGCTGGTGTCCCATGACATGCTGCTGCTCTCACAGGCCTGGTGCTGTGTGGTGGCCTCTTTCCTCTTTGGTTTGTTTTTGGGGTTTTTTTTAATGTTCATAGAATGACAGAATCTTGAAGGCTGGAAAAGACCTCTAAGATCATCAAGTCCAACCCTCTGTCCAACCCCACCATGTCAACTCACCCATGTCCTGCAGTGCCACGTGTACCCATGTTTTGAACCCCTCCAGGGATGGGGACTCCACCACATCTCTGGGCTGCCTGGTCCAAGGCCTGAATGTTCTCCTGTTAAATGACATAATATATGTGATTTGCACCAGGAAAGACTAAACTTTGGGGTGTCTGGTGTGGCATGTGGCAGCTGAGCACGTGGCTTGAGGCAGCAGGAAGTGTGGCTCTGGCTGGAGCTCCCCATGGCTGTGTGAGGAGCGCTGGGCTAACTTGCCTTGGCTGACCTGGCAGAGGGTGCAGAGTGGGGAGAGACATCAGGGCTGAGAACAGAAATACAGGGCTACAGGCTGGGGACTTGGCCTTACCTGCTTAGGGTAAAGCTGGAGCTCCTCTGGAATCACTTTCTGGTCAATGAGCTCCCTGTTTGGGTAGCCTGGCTGGGCTGATAGGTGTGTTTAGCTAATGGAGACACACAGAGCTTTCAGGCTGACCCTGAAAACGAACCTTGTGATGTAGATGTGTCAGTCCAGAAATCCCACTGAAAGGAGAAGACGTTTTCATGCTGGGGTGTGTGTAAAACCCAGGCAGGTTGGGCAGGGTGACTGCTTCAGCTCTGCATGCTTCTCCTGCAGGTACTCTCCTGTGGAAGTTTTGATATATTCTTAAATAATTAAGTGATTTAGTTCTTTCATTAAGCCTGTCAGGCATTATTGACACACTGTGTTATTTTTGATGGCTCACTGCTGGCTCTCTGAACTGAGAGCTGAGCTCTTGATAATCTGGGGGGGTGGTTTGTTTTTATTGGGTTTAGATTTCTCTTTTTCTACACAGGATGCTAAAATTTTACTTGATATTTTTTCCCTTAGGTAAAGAAGAATGGGCTGTCAGAAGCAATCAGCCAGGAAGAAAGGAAAAGGCAGGAGGTACTTCAAAGAGACACATTCTTCTCTGTTGCTGGTTGGGGGATGCGCCGCGTGCCTGATGTGACACTCTGCCTGTTGATAAGGAGTCACGTTCATCACACTGCTTCCTCTGTCCTCTCTCCCCAGGGAGGATAAACAAACAACCCCTGGCAGTTGCTGGTGTGCACGTGTCCCTGCCATGGGTCTCCTGCCACTGTCCTCACTGGAGGAGGGGTCACTGGGTGTGCTCCCTGCAGCCTGGCTGGTGGCTGCACAGGCCCTGCCAGGGAAGGTGTGAATTAACCTTGTCTTTACACAGGGTAGGAGGTGGCAGTGAGTAGCAAAGATCAGGTTTTTACAGTGCCCCTTAGCTGTAAGTAACGCTGTGAACAGCTCTGGGGGTGTGAGCAGTGTGTACCTGGGGTAACTCACCACCTCCCTTCACACTGAGATGGAGTAGGAGCATCCACGCTGACGCCAGCAGCAGTTACTGATGTAGTTATCTTTTCTCTCTCTGTCTCTTTCCCCTTTGCTCCTTCTGTCCTCCCTTACCCATTCCCCTTTCCTCTCTGCTCATTTTGTCCCCTTTCTGTGCTCTACCCTCTGTCCTCACTTACAGGGCTATATCAAAGTGAATGAGAGGTGTTGAGCAGGATAGCCTGACCTAGCCAACTCTATCCCTGCAGCTCTGGAGGTATGTCCTTCCCGAGGAAACACCCAAGGCTCTCTTGGTTTGGCTCTTTACTAGCAACCCTGTAGCACTGCCTGCCATGGTGCTCTGTTCCAGGGCTGGTTTGGCTTCAGGACATACCCTGGGGATGGCAGCCCAGTGAGACCTGGCTGGGGCTTGCTGCAAGGTTGGCAGATGTGTATGGCAAACCTCAAACTCTGCAGCTGTGTGACCTGCAGCTGCTGGCTGTGTCCAGATGTGAAATGCAGAAATGTCTTGTGTTGCACACTGAGACAACAGCTTGTGGGGCTCTGTACAGCACTAGGCCTTGTTGGTTGTTGTCTGCTTTTCTTGTGTAGGGGTTGTGCAGAGGTTCAGGCCTGTGGCTGCTTTTCTGTCTCCTGCTGGGAAGCTTTTGAGACACAAGGCATTTATGTCAGTCCTGTCCTTTAGTCTCTGTTTCCTGGAGTGATATTTACAGCCCTGCAAAGAGAACAAACTGTTAGGTGCCTTTTAAATGTAAGGCCTGCAATGTTACAAAAAGGTTTTCAAGCCTGAGGGGTTTTTTATATGACTATTAGAGGCTCATTCCTTCAGAGGGAGCCTAAACAAGTATTCTTAAGATATATTTGTTCTGCCAAGTCATGCTTTTGCTGTGTTTCTTTTAAGTTGCCTTTTATCAACTCTTTATCTATTCTTTAAATTTCTTTTTAGAGCCTGTTAGATTATTTTTGCCATCACAACATACTGTTGTCACTGCAGAAAAATGTAGTTGGTTGCTTTCTGTCTTGCTTAAATGCCATTGTCATGCATTCATGCACACCCCATCTTCCAGAGCACATCACTGAGATGAGTCTCTGCATCTTCTGTGCAATGAAAATGTGGCATACACTCACACTGGTTGGAACTAACATAATTTTTGTTAGATCTTCTTAACTGTGTATGTGTGTGTGAAGTGCAGATGCATCTGGCCTCTTTGAGAGTCTTATTGTCCATCAGGATTTGCACATCTGCTTACCTTGACACCATGCAAATAGACACAGTGTGGGTTCAGATGTCATTCAGAAACACTGTTAGCAAGCACTGGGGAGATGCTGCCCAGCCTCTGGATGTGGTGTAGTTACTGTATGGCAAAGTCATGGCTGTTCCTCAGTCCTGTTTTATCTCTTATTCTCCAAGACACATTTGGGACATGCTGAGATGATGTTCTCTCCCCTTGCTTACACGTTAGAAGCAAGGTATCTGTCTTTCTCCCATTGATGTCTTTCTGACTGTGTGAATGGCCTTCTCCTGCCAAACTGGGTCCCTGAGCATCCTCTATAAAAGCCTAAACAAAACCTCTCCAAAAGAAGAGTAATAAGAGAGCTTGTGTATTTGCCTGTGTTGAGAAATGTCTGGTACAGACCAGTGAGCCATGGCACTCTGCAGGTAACTCCTTTCTGTGGGAGCCAGCTGGGAGAAGCACCATGAGGTGGAAGCCTGGGAATGTAACTGCTGGGCAGAGGCCAGGGTGCTGCTGCAGGCAGGGCTCTGCAGTGCTGAGCCAGGCAGTGGGGAGGTGTCCTACCAGAGTCTGGCTGAGGTACACATGTGCTCTGCTGGTTCTCAAGGCAGATGGAGCTGGCAGGCTGGCAGTTTAGCCTTGGTTTAAGTATCACCTTTGCCTATGTTCCTGCACAGCAGTGTCACTGGTGAATCACATGTAGCATGCTGTAGCTGTTACCAGCTGCTGTGCTGCCTCTTGCCAGATCCCTGCAGCTTTTTGGGCAAGTGATGAGATGGAGACAATGCTGATATGTACAGTCAGCTTCCTTTCCTGCTGTGTAGAATGGGCTGCAGGTTTTCTGTCTCTGTGCTGCAGAAACCTTCACAGCCTCAGCTACAGAACATCTTCTTGTGTTCTGTTCCAAGAAGTCCCAAAGTCACTTTGTTATTACAATCTCAGTTCTTTGAAGAGGTCTTGTTAGAGGATGAGAATAATTCTGTCAGCACAGTCTGGGAACAGGGAGGCTCAGGATGCCCAAGAGAAATTGTCTTTGTTCTAAAGCTCACCTTAGGAACACTGGTGGAATTCAGCAGCCTTGAACTGTTTAAGAAATCCTGCAAGGAAATGTCCCCAGCAGGATGTTCTGGGTTTGTTCCCAGTGTGGCTTGTCTCAGTTGGTGGACAGGAATGTTCAGTCAGAATACCTTCAACCTGCCTGTAGCCTCCTTGCCCTGGGTGGAAGTTTGCTGTCTATGTTGGCCAGCTGGTGGAAGTGGCAGTGGCTGCTCTTCAAGTGGTAGGGCCATAAAACAGTTGTTGTGAGGGAAGCTATGGGAGGTGTGTGTCTGGTCACTGGTGGCTAAAGGGGATGGTGGCTCTCCCCCCATCTGCTGTGCCCTGGGCTCCTGTCCCTGCTGCAGACAGCTCGGCTGCTCCTGTGCCTGCTCCTAACCTGCCCAGGTATCGCTGCTGAGACCTGGAACCTCAGCTTCGCAGAGGGTTTGCAGGTGCTTGGCCAAGCAGAGCTCTGAGCTGTGAGCTTCTCTTGAAATGGAGCAAAAGCAAGTGCCAGGGGGTCAGCTGTAGGAGGATGACTGTCAGGGAGCCTCCAGCGAGACCACAGAAACAGACTTGTTGGGGTTTGTTAAATTGTTCATTAAAACCCCCAACCAACCCACCCACCCTTACCTCTCAGGACTGTCAGTGGGCAGTGGTTGCAGTTGCAACCAGAAGGCTGAATAGAATCAGATCACTTATTTCTCAGTAAATGATGCAGCCATCATGGTGAATATTCATGTTACGGTGCCTGGCTTATGTCCAGTAACTTCTCTTTGCCCCCTTCCTCCCCGTGCTCCTTTGTTTGATGAACAGAAAAGGCCTCCTGAGGAGTAAGCCTTGTCCCCTTCGCTTTGCAGGCGATATTTGAAGTGATCTCTTCTGAGCATTCCTACCTGCTGAGCTTGGAGATCCTGATCCGGATGTTTAAAGATTCTAGGGAGCTGAGCCTCACCATGACCAAGACAGAGAGCCACCACCTGTTCTCCAATATCACGGATGTTTATGAAGCAAGCAAGAAGTAAGTGTAGCAATGCATTTCCACATCTTAAAAAAATTCAGGTGTTTTTAAAAGTAGTAATTTGAATTTAAAATTTAGTGGTTAAATTTAAATTATTTGCTTTTTTTTTCTTATACCTGAGGCTCGTTACTGGTGGTCATAATGTCTTTCAAGCAATTTTCAATGAAATCTAGTAGACAAAATAGTGTCTTTGTTGTACCACTAAATGCAGGAACAGCCATAAGCTAGCAAATTCAGTGAAAATTGAGGCCTGAGGGCTCCAGGATGGGAAGTCAAATGTTGCAGGGGTTAATGTGCAGAGCCTTAATTTATTGAGGCTTATGAAAAACCTAGAGTGGGGTTTGATTCTCTGCTCTTTGAGAGCACCCAAGCGCCCGTGTGCTCTGCAGTGCTAAAGAATCGTTTCCTGTTACAGAAAGAGCTGGGCTTTATTTTGCCTGGTGTACTTGGTTTGCAGGAGGAGTAAGCCCCTGTGTGCCTGGGTTGTGTTTCCCATGTGACCTCACCAGTGGGTCCTTGAAGGGCAGAGCCTGGTTCGTGCTGTGGGTGGCACACAGTGGTGTTTGCAGGCTCAGGCTGTGCCTGACCCACACTCCATCCTCTGGAGCCTCTTAGAGAAATCGTAGCTTCTCTTGCCAGAACACTCAGGTTGAACAGTTCTTACTGGTACAGCCAGACCACAAGAGCTTTCAGGGAGGCTGAACAGATGTCCTGTTGTTATTTTCATGCCACTTTGACCATAACAGCAAGCTTCTTACTGGAATCTCAGCTACTGACTTTGGAGTGGTAACTGTTTCTTCCAAAGCTGTCCTGCTGGCTTGAAGGGGGAAAATACTCATAGTGGTGGGTGTGCATGTGAGTTTGGCAGACTCACCTTGCCACTCAGTTTGAACTCCTGTTTAATGGGATGGACGTGGTATTAGTTGCTCTGAAAGTTGGTAGGGAAGGAAAGAACAGCCTGTTTTAGGAGCAGTAAGCAGCCTTCAGATCTAACCAGTCCCTAAGCTACGTGTTGCTCTGCTGAGCATTCATTCCTACTCTTTGCAGCCTATCAAATTAACCTGTCTGCCCTTACTGAGCTGCTAGAAGTTGAGCAAGTTTCAGACTTGCCCTTAAGAACTGACTCTCACCAGTGTTCTTCATCAGCTGAATCACTGTTTACTCTCTGCTGAGTACTCAGGGTGCAGCACGAGTATCTTCTGTGTAAACAGAAGTGGTAAAGCATTTTACCAGTGCTGAGCAGGGCTGAGCACCTGGCACAGGGACCTCAGCTCTCTTGAAAGAGAGATCAGCTGGGCTGGGCTTTTTCTGTGAGTTCCTCCCGTGCTGAGTCACTAACAGGGAATCAGACACCCTGCACACAGTGCCTGATGAAGAAGAGGCAGTGCTGGCAGCTCTTACACCATACAGATGCTGAAGAACCTGGCTCAGGGTGGCTGATAATTACTGCTGCATTATTTAACGAGGGGCATGCACCTGCAGGGTACTTTGGGGCTGTGGATACTTCAGGCTTGATTTCAAGGAATTGTTTACTGAGGCTGTGCTTTGCAGAAGCTTGTTGGCTACCCTGGCCTGGGTAATAGCAATGCTACAGTGCTCTGTGTAACTAAAGAGTAAGAATGGCTGTGCCTTACACCTCCTTTCCAGTTTGACATCGGGCACTGTGACTGAAGGGTGAGTTGATACAGACTGAGCTTAACCACAGCCCTGTGCAACCTTGGACTAGAAAAACACCAGCCTTCTTTCAGAGTGGGGTTACCAGTTGGATAGGGAATCTGTGGGGCTGGGAATCTCTCTGGAGTTGGTCCTTCCCACCTTTTCAGCTTCTTTTTTTTTTCTTTCCTTTCTTCAGCTTGTTAAAGGGCAGAGACTGGCAGGACAAGGGGGATGGAGTGAACCTGGAGGAGGGAAGGGTTAGAGGAGAGATTAAGGGGAAGCTCTTTGCAGAGAGAGTGGTGAGTGGCTGGAAGGGGCTGCCCAGAGAGGGGGTGGGTGCCCCATCCCTGGGGGTGTTCAAGGCCAGGTTGGATGGGGCCCTGGGCACCCTTGTGTAGCTCCAGGCCTGGAGGTTGGTGGCCCTGCCTGTGGCAGGGGGTTGGAGCTCTGTGACCCTTGGGGTCCCTTCCAACCCAGCCCAGTCTGGGATTCTATGATTCTGTGAAATCAAAGGTTTAATTAGCCTGCAGGCTTGGCCTGTCCTTGGATCCTTTCTGGAAGGCACAGCTGACTGTGCTAGTACCATGCTGTGAGTAGGTGTGTGCCCGGCTCTTCCCCGTGTTCAGCACGCCTTCGGAATCCCTACACACCCTGTCGTGGTTTTGCCCCGGCCGAGGGCCGCACCCCACACAGTCGCTTGTACTTTTAAAAGGAAGGGGGAGGGAAAGTTGGGGGAGGGGGAAAAGGGAAGGAAGAAGGAGGAAGAGAAACCACAACCTAGAAACCAGAACCACGCAGGTTGGGATAAGGATAGTTTACTAAACAATAACAGAAAACTAGATATAACAATAACAGAAGTTTAAAGCACAAAATAGATGAAACTGGTGATACACAATGCAGTTTCTCACCAAACCACACAACTCAGGCCGCACAGCTTAGAGCCGTCCCCGCACCCGGAAACTGCCCGTCCTGGTGTTGTCTCCTCCTCTTCCCCCCAGTCCCCCTTTATACCGAGCATGACGTAACTGGCATGGAATATCCTCTTTGGCCAGTTCGGGTCACCTGTCCTGGCTGCGTCCCCTCCTTTCTCACTAGTAAGGAAGTATGCAGAGCTGAGAAAGGTCCTTGATTGCCCGGCAACAACTAGAAACATCAGGGTGCTATCAGCACTGTTCTCATCCTAACACCCAAACATGGCATTCCATCCACTGCTAAAAATAATTAACTCCATCATAGCTGAAACCAGGACATTATCCACCCCTTATTCCATACCATTTACGTCATGACCAGATCCAACAATTTTCTTTGGGTACAATCAGTTTCGTGTTTCACACACCCATATATGTATGTACACATGTATGCACACATACGTGCATACAGATCTTATTCCCTCAGTCTGTGAATCATCCCTCTGAAGTTGTTGAGTTCATTTAGTCCATGATTTTCAGGCTCCATTTGTCGTAACAGTTTCTCAGGATAATTGTATGTTCCATTGGCTCGTTGCATGCTGCATCTCAGGCTCTTGACTGATACACCTGGCATGGTCCATGCTCATAGTCTGTGGGTCAGAGTTTATTTTCAAAGGGAGAAAAAAAGTTCTTAAGAGGCCAGGCTTCAGTTCCATCATCATGGCACTCATTCTTCATTAACTTGTATGACTCCGGCTATAATGCTATGGTACAACATACAGCAATCATAACAATAATGAATATACAATAATGGGTTATTTGGCAATTATTATAATTTCTACTCTATTAATTATATTGGCTATCATAACAATAATGAATATACAATAATGGGTTATTTGGCAATTATTATAATTTCTACTCTATCAATTATATTGGCTATTCTCACCCAAAATCAAATCCCCTTGAGGTACACATCGAACTTCTCCATCCCTCTGCATTACCCACCAAGTACAGCCAGGTCCTTGAGCAAAAACAATTCCAGACATGGGTTTACCTTTGCCTGAAGCAGGGATGACCCAAACTCTCTTTCCCAATACACTCTTCATATGCACTACTGGGACTCCGTCTCCCTCTACAGTACGTGGAAATTTTGACTGGGCAGGGCCAGCCCGATTGGTAGATCCCCTAGTGTTAACTAACCACGTGGCTTTGGCCAAGTGTGTATCCCAATGCTTGAATGTCCCACCACACATTGCTTTCAGTGTAGTTTTTAAAAGTCCATTATATCGTTCAATTTTCCCAGAGGCCGGTGCATGATAAGGAATGTGGTACACCCACTCAATGCCATGCTCTGTGGCCCAGGTGTCTATAAGAGTGTTTCGGAAATGAGTCCCATTGTCTGACTCGATTCTTTCTGGAGTACCATGTCGCCAGAGGACTTGCCTTTCAAGGCCCAGAATTGTATTTCGAGCAGTGGCATGGGGTACGGGATATGAAACCAGGACACACCCCCAGACACATCTCACTGCAAGTATCTACAGCAGAGATGGGGGCAGGGAGAGCAGTAGTTTTAGGGGAATTCTTACACCCTTTAGATTCAGAGGCTTCAAGGAAGTGGGACCAAAAAAAAAAAAAAAGGAAAAGTACCACACTGGCCCAAAATGATCATCTTGCCCTTTCTGGCTGGGAAGTCTGACAGTTCAGGGGCTTGGGGGGTTATAGCTTGGAGGAAAAGCAGAATTTGTAACTCCTTTTTGAGAACTTGAAGGAAAACATATTTTGTTTGCAGAGTTATGCAATGCTGTTAAACTGTAACAAAACTCTGCTCTCCCTATCTACAACCTCATTTGTGTAAACAGTGAAAGTGATTTTGAAACAGAAGCCTCTTTCTTGCTGTCTCCAAGCTGCCAGCTTCCCATTTTCGGGTGTTTCAAGGTAGCAAGATTCACCCTTTTGTTACAAAACTGTAATAACATTCAGCTTCTGCCCCATCTGGCTGTATTCTCCAGCAGTCTCTCCCTTCCTTAACGATGTGAAGTGTGTGTGTGTGAGTAGTTATCAGTGGTTTCGGTTGCTCAGACAAAAGTCTGGCTGGTAAAGAATATGAACTGATAAAAATAAGCAATTTTGACCAAAAAACCAGTAAAGCTTCTGTCTGTGAACTTTGACTTGGAACATGTTGAGTGGCACCTCTCCAGAAACACCCAGCCAGGTTTGCAAGGCGTGCCAAGGCTGTTTCTGGTGGAACAGAGCCGCCTTTGTCCCCAGCAGAGCGCAGACAGCGAGGGGCTCGCTGCTTTTGGGAGCTCACTGGGAGCTCCACCGCAGGGGAGAGTCCAGCTGAGTGACTTGTGCTGCAGCAGTGTGTTTGCTTATGGAAATGCCCTGGGGGGTGGCCTCGGAGAGCTCGAGGCGTTGCTCTGTGTTTGCCTGTGTGTGTAGTACGGGAGCTGCCGACGGGCACAGCACAGTCACACACGGCAGCCAGAGCCCGTGGGAGCTGTTGGGTTGAGGTGTGAGCTCAGAGTGATGCCACAGCCTGGGAATTCTGCAGAGTCACTCTTAATAGTGGGAAAAGTGGGAGAGCTGTCAGGCAGAGAAGGACCTGGGGGTGTTGGGTGGCTGCAGGCTGACCATGAGCCAGCAGTGTGCCCAGGGGGCCAGGAAAGCCAAGGGCATCCTGGCTTGTGTCAGAGCCAGCGTGGCCAGTAGGTCTGGGGAGGGGATTGTGCCCCTGTGCTGGGCACTGGGGAGGCTGCACCTCGAGTGCTGGGTCCAGTTCTGGGCTCCTCACCATCAGAAGGACATTGAGGTCCTGGAGTGAGTCCAGAGAAGGGCAACCAGGCTGGGGAAGGGGCTGGAGGGCAAATCCTCCGAGGAGCAGCTGAGGGAGCTGGGGGTGTTGAGCCTGGAGAAGAGGAGGCTGAGGGGAGACCTTCTCCCCACCTCCCCTGCCCTGCCAGGAGGGTGCAGAGAGGTGGGCGAGGGTCTCTGCAGCCAGGGGACAGGAGATGGGACAAGGGGCAATGGGCTCAAGCTGTGCCAGGGCAGGGGCAGAGCAGATGTGAGGGCAGAGTTCTTCCCTGGCAGAGTTGTGGGGCTGTGGCACAGGCTGCCCAGGGAGGGGCTGAGTCACCTTCCCTGGTTGTGTTTAACAAAGGGGAGATGAGGTGCTCAGGGATCTGGTTTAGTTTAGGATGGGATTGGTTGGACTTGATGATCTCAAAGGTCTTTTCCAACCTTGTGATTCTGTTGCTCCATTTCTTTGGAAGACTGACACCCCCCAAGCCTAAAATCTGCATATAATGAGAAAAGTAAAACCAAAACCTTAAATGCTGTGAGTTACCCACTGTTACTGCAGATGGGGTGGGGTCTCTTTTGTTGGCCAGGAGGTTCCAGGGATTCAAGAGCACCGAGTCCAGAATACCTTTTTTCTTTCCTCCCCTTTAAATACGAGGTGCCCACGCAGCACACTGATGGGTTTGCATCATACTGATGGCTTGGACAGTGCTCTTACCCTCATGTTTCCTCAGGTTGCTTCCTTCATGGTCTGTTTGGACACCATCTCTGAACTCTTTGCCTTTAATATCTGGGGTTTATTTTCTTAGAGAGTTCTTGTGGCAACTGAAACAACTCTCTGGGATGCCCTGACTGTTTCTTTGTGAGCAGCTAGCAGTGCTGGTAAGCAATTCCTCAAAAAATATTTGCAGTTGGTCCTTGCATTCCTGACCCAGTGATTGTTCCTTTATAATTAGGTTCCTTATTGGAGCCCAGATTAGATATGACTTGGATACACAGGCACAGCAAATCTGAACACTCATACTTCCCTCAGCTTTCTGGGGTGAACAGAACTTAACAGAAGGAATGCTTTTGGTGTGGTTTTTCTTTTGAAACAAGCTTAGAAGTTTCTATATATGCATGCACTGTCTAATACTTGATTTAGTAAATACCAATTACCTACACAAAAAGTGCCCTTGAAGAAAAAGCCTAGTTCTCCAGATAATAAAAATGATCCTTTAGCTTGAGATCGTTCACTGAACTGGATTTAGAAGAACACCCCCGTGTTCCAGCCATCGTGGTCAGGGTGTATGTTCACACCATGCAGACAGGCTAATGCCAGCAGCTGGGAGGTGTAGAAGGAAGAAACAGGAAGATACTTGGGCAGCAACTCTGCTGTGGTGACAGGTCTCTGTGAGTCTGTACATCCCTCTGCTGCTCCTTGGAAACCCAGACTTTGATCCCAGAGCTGGTGTCCCTGTGTCACCGTGGTCACAGAGGTGCCTGAAGCAGGGAAGTGTGGTTTTGGCTGGTGCCTTTGGAGAGGTTTCCCAGCCCAGGGTGGTTACTGGGGCTAGTGAGCTGGGCAGAGCTGCCAGTGGGGCCGGGTTTGACTCTTCAGACTGTTCCTGAGAACAGTCAGTGTTCACAAGTGGACTGGTTTTCTGGTTCTCTTTCTCCAGTGTTGAAACTGGTAAATATTAGTTGCATGAAATTTGTACTTCTGGAATCTTCTGTATCCCAGGGGTCACTCACAGTGTCATTTAACTGCTGACCCTGTACCCAGGTGTATGACTTTCTCTCTAGCATCCAGTCCCCCTGGTGTTTTACCTGGTAGGTCTTGAAATGCTTGTCAGGCTTTGCACAGATGCAGTTTAATCCCTTTAAAATGGTATTAGCTGGTGCAATCTTTTAAGGACACTTTCAGGTCATGTTAATGATAGTGTTTATTTCTTTTCCTAATTAAGATAGACACTATGAAGCTGGATTTTGGTTTTTAAAGAATTAAATAAATCAAGGCAAGTGATTGTCCAATGTTTTCCAGCTCCCTGGAGCTGCCATCTCGTGCTGTGCCCAGAGCAGACCCTTCCTGGCACTGCTCCTGACAGACTGTGATGCAGTCTGTGCAGTATCTTGTTTGGGTTTGGGGGTTTATCTGGCACTGGAGATGCACCCAGCACACGTCAGCTCTTCTTACCACGTAATCTAAACCTAAGTGAGCACTGCTGGCTGAGGTCAGCAGTAGGAATTGAAGGCCCTCTGCAGCGCTGACTGAAGGTCAGAGGGAGCCCATCCTTTTGAGGAGTTTAACTCAAGAGTTCTCTGGAGTAAATCAGGGTTTTTCAGGGTATTCTCTTTTCTTTCCCCCTGACTTCCCTGAGATAACACGACTGTGATGTTCTCAAGCAGTGGCATGCCAGGGGAGGGGAGGATTGAAGAGCCATCCTGCTCAGCCCCCCTCTCCTGGTTTAAACTTCTGTGGTGGGGTTGACTTCACCTGGAAGGACACAGGCAGCACCTTTAGCTGCTCAGTTGTGTGGGTGTTACTCCCTGGGCTCCTCTTATGGCCTTTGCAATCTCTCCCATGTAACACTGCACAGGGTGGTGAGTGTTGGGTGTGTGTGTTTCCTGGGAAAAGGGTTGGGAAAGAGCTGGCAGGGCAGCAGCTGCTGTGGCATCTCAGCTGCGTGGCTGTAGGTGGGCGCTTTGGTTGGCTTCTAATCGTGGTTGCTGGAGCTTGTGGATATTCACAGTGTCTGTTGGGTGAGAGGTAACTCAGTGTCTATCTTAAATGTATGAAAACTCTGTTCCTGAATAGCAGCCATGAGAATCTCACTTTGTTTCACCTCTCCAGAGGATTCCAGTAACATTTCCTTGCCTATCCACGCTCGTGTTCAAAACTGTCTTCTCAGTGTTCCTTGTGTGCTTATTGCTGCCAAAAGTATTTTCACACAGTAATTGTCTTTGTGGCCCTTTCTGAAAGTTTTATGACTCTGAAGCTTGTCTGACTCTGTCAGTTTGTCTTCCTGCAGAGATGCAGCACAGATGGTGCCTAGCTCAGTGTCCCAGATGCTTGGGAGGAGAGACTCACTGTCGGGTCCCCTTGGAACTTTTCCCCCTGTAATTAGATTTTTTCTCACAACTCTGCTGCCAGTCCTTGGTCTGGGACTTTGTGTCCAGATTTCCCATTACTTTTATCACTCAGTACTTTTGGAGATCCCTTCCTCTAGCTGAGGTCCTCAGCCTGAGCACTGACATCTCTCCACCCAGTTGCCTTCTAATGACTGTTTTTAGTGTAACAGTACAGCTGCTTTTCTCAAAAGAAAAACCCCACCACCCAAACCCCAGATCTTCCCTCCCCAGAGACTTACAATGGTTTGTGTTATCCAGCAACATACAGTTTTGGCACCAAATAGAAATAACTCATTTTGAGATGAAGTATTGTTCGAAACGAGGATTGAAACCACATTCTAGATAAATGCCTTTAAAGTTGTGAGTTTAGCCAAGTCATAACAGCCCTCCCCACTACAGCAGGCTGTTGTAGGACCAGCAGAGTAGCGTGAGTTTGTTTGTATCCTTCAGTTTTTGCACAGGGATGTAGAAGGTTTGGTTGTGGTGCCAGTGGTTCCCCCTTCCCCATTACTGCCTCAGTTCAGCCTGTTGCCAGCCAGAGGAGATGCAGCTGGGAAAAGCCCACAAAGCAAACCTGGTTTGAGTTGTCTTTCTCTCCCCTCCCTCCCCTCCCCATCACCACAGTTCCCAGGTCTCATTGGGTGCCAGCACACAAGCAGTTGAGGTGATGTACCTGGGGGAGCATGGCAGGGCCAGGAATGAGTGAGCTGGAGCAGAGCTGTGGAAGCTGGCATCGCCAGAACTGGGCATGAAGCTGCCATCTGCCATACTTACTGCCACTGAAACCCATCCCTATGGTATATAAACATATCTTCTGTTTAAAAATAAACAAACCCTGCAGCAGCAGTCACAGCTGAGCTGTTGGAGCCTCTGGCTCTCCTTCTGAGGCCTACCCTCTGCAGAGTGCTGGTTTTGTGGGCATTTGGGTAAGGACAGCAGAACAAAAGCACTGAAAGGTTTGAGGCCTTCCAGCTGTAACCAAAACCTCTGCATCCAGCGGGTGCTGGTGCCTCCTCTCCTGCAGAGCATCCCTGTCACAGCCATCTGAAGCTCACTGCCCACGCTGGCCCCTCACGCTGCCGTGCTTCCCTGGTGGGTCTTGCCAGGTTTGTTCCAGCAGCAGCTCAGGAATCTTTCACCAGTTGTCAGATTTACTGTTGCTGCAGGAAGCACAGAGGAGGAAAACTATATTTATCTGTGTATTTCTTTGGTAGCAAAGTGGGTGAATGTTCAACAGCTACTCAAACTTGCATCTCTGTGTTCCTCATGCAGAGACTGATAAGGATGGAGCTGCGGCCCTGCTTGGCCCAGACTGAGTGATAAGCCTTCTGGAGGCCGGTCTGGTTTCGGAGCAGGGCTGTTGCCCTCCTTGCATAAAAAGCCTCTGTAGCTTTGAAAAGGCACCAGGCTGTTAGTAAGTCTAGAAATATCTGTGTTTAGCAAGGCTGTCACAGTGGGAGGATGTATGTGTGTTCCCTTGGCTCCTCTCTTGTGTGGCTGGGTCAGTGTGCTTTGCTGCAGAGTTTTAAAGCTGTACGATCTCATCTGGATTCTCAACTTGACGAGATGAAAGCTGTCACTGCAGATGGGTGTGTTACACCACACTGCTCCTCTGGACAGCTGTGAGGTTGGTCTGTGCAGTGCTTGTAGCTGGGAAGCCTGGCTTGCCACAGCATGTCATAGAACCATGGGTTGGAAGGGACCCCAAGGGTCACAGAGCTCCAACCCCCTGCCACAGGCAGGGCCACCAACCTCCAGGCCTGGAGCTACACAAGGTTGCCCAGGGCCCCATCCAACCTGGCCTTGAACACCCCCAGGGACGGGGCACCCACCCCCTCTCTGGGCAGCCTGGGAGTGGCCATACCCATAGGAAGGTCGTGGACACAAGGTGTTTATTGTACCTGCTACTGGAAAAGCAGCTTCATGTGCAGCAGCAGCATCAAAGCCTCCAGCCTTCTCCCTGCCTTTAATCGTGTGGGAGCGTTTGCTGCCCCACATAACTTCCCCCAGAGTGCCTGTGGTGCAGGAAGGAGTCCAGCAGCACTCAAACTGTGCTGTGCCATCCCTGGCCTTTCCCCTGGCCATTGCTGCTCTGCCCTCTGAACCGTGTCATGCCGTGCTGTGTGCCACCATCACGTGCTGAGTGTGCCCTGCACTTTGGGCTTGCTCTCCTGTGGGTGTGCACGTTGGGTGGGTGCCAGCCAGGCCCGTGGTGGGGACGATGAGCCTGGGAGTGCATGCACTGTCCCTCCAGCATGGGGCTGCTGTGTGTGGCCATGGCAGTGCCCGTGGGGCTCCAGAGGGAAGGGGACAGGGCTCTGTGAGGACTCACTTTGTCCAGAGAGTTTCCCAGGCGTGCTGCAGGTCACCATTGTTTCCAGCCTGGTGTGGCATTCCCTGGCTGAGATGCTTCCCTCACACACTGGTTCTGTGTGGTTCATACCCTTATATCCACAAAAAGCCTTCCCAGAGAGCAGGATGGGCTCGTTCTCTGCACCCAGTGACACGATGGGTGTTCACTGCTGCTGGTGTGGGTGTTGGAAGTGAGGGACTGCAGGTGATGAGCCAGGTTTGTACAGCCTGCCACAAGGTGTTCTCGGCTCTCCAAGGCCTTTGCTTGCTTGCTTGGCCCTTGTAGCAAGGGTGCTACATGGGAACAGCCTCATCCCTGTTGCTAGAAACTTCTCTGAGTGATTTATACTTGCATTGTGACAGACCATTTTGCTCTGACAGATGAGCGTGTGGGTAACTTCTCAGGCTTGGGAGGCAGGCAGGAGCACTCTGCCTCTTCTCTGCACCATAGAAAGCATTACCTTGTTCAGCATGGGAAAGGCTTCTTTAAAAGGAAGATTCCTGTTGTGATGTCTTCATGATTTACCAAGATTTATGTTTCCAGTGCCACAGAGTGTTCTTGGTGGGTTCATGTCTCAGTGGGTATTAATTGGTTGGATCAAGATGTGTTTTTCTGAGACACATACCATTGAGCTGGGTGCTCCCAGCACTGAGATGCCATCTCAGGAATCTCTCTGTAGCAGAGTATCTTGACAGGATTGCCATGGCCTTTTTATTGTGCTGGGCTCCTGCCAGCACACTATAAATAGCTGAAAAGGCAAGTGCCTTGTGCCTTGAGCCTTCAGGCGTGCTCAGCGTTGTTCCTGTTTGTTGCAGGATGAAGGAACAGGCTGTCGAGGTATTTCTTCCTTTCTTTCTTGTTTGGCTTTGTGGATGTTGCCTAATAACAGTATTTTTATGGGCTGTTAGCTTTGCAGTGTTTGGTGTTATAAATCTCTGTGTGTATGCACTGCTTCCCAGGATTTACCTTGTGGTGACTCCTATAACAAGGTGATTCATCCAACACCCATGGCCACACTCTTCCAGCCTGTCTTTTGCTAAAAGCTCTGAATCAGCATTTTAAAAAAAAAACCCTGTTAAAATAAGGCTGTATTTTTTTCCCCCATTTTTCCTATATAATTCCTTCCCCTCAAGCTTCAGCTTTGGAGAGGCTCAGCAGCAGTAACATCACTGTGAGGCAGCATCTGCACCAGAATCTTCTTCATGCCAGACATACAGGTCACTGGAGCTTCAAAATCATCAAGCAGGGATAATGAACTAGAAACCTGTGATGTGCAAGCCAGGCAGCAGCCCAGTTCCAGAATGGGATGGCTTTGATGGTGACAGAGTGACGTTTTTGGTGGTGGTGGCAGAGGGGAGCACACTCCAGAGTGGTGGGCACTGGGTGTTACATCAGGGCTTAGGAGGTTGGACCAGGCTGTTACTGAGCTGCCTGAAGACATGGGAAGACCCTTGTCAGGAGCCACTGAATCTGTGAGGAGGAGACTCTTGCCATGAAGATGGGGTGTGCTGCAGTGCTGGTGAGGTCACCGTGCTTCTGGCTCCTGTGCCATAAAAACAAGGGATGGGGAGTTACCAAAACCTGACTTTCTGAAGTCAGCAGCTCCCTCTGGGTGAGGGGCGTGATTGGAGGTTTCTTTTCAACAACCTCAGGGCAAGATGAGGGAAGTCAAATGCTGTTTGACTTTCACTTAATTGGATCCAACTTAGACCAGGAAAGTTCTGGATTTAACAGAAACAAATGCTTTAAATCAATCCTGGTATTAAGCACCAAAGGCAGTCACACAGAGCTGTGAGTGTGTAGTTGGTTAAACTGAGTGTAATCGCTCAGTCACTCAGCCCTGATCTTTGACAATTTTAAATGAGGGGTTTTCTGATGTGTCTGGTCCTCTGATTGTATACAGCAAGTAGCAGATGGGCCCCAGTAAAGGACAGGCTGTGACTCAGATTTGTATGTGGGATTTCCACAGGATGTGTGCTGGGGGTGGGACTTGGGCATGATGCTGCTTCTCTGCCCCTCTCTCTCCTCTCTCTTTATTTTTTATTAAATATTGTACTGTCCAGGATCTCTGCTGCTCCTGACTGTCACTGCAGTGTCATGGGTGCAGCACCAGGTAGAATCTGAGAGTGGAAGCTGTAGCCCAGCATGGTTGAACACCCTGTCAGCATGCTACAACATCCAGTGGGGAGAATCCCTGTGCTTCCCAGTTTCCTGAGCAAGGTCC
This sequence comes from Porphyrio hochstetteri, assembly GCA_020800305.1. Lineage (NCBI taxonomy): Eukaryota > Metazoa > Chordata > Aves > Gruiformes > Rallidae > Porphyrio > Porphyrio hochstetteri. The sequence continues at coordinate 1,240,558 of CM036914.1, forward strand.
ATTGGCAGGGCTGAGAGGTTCTCCCAGCTGTAAACACGTCTGAGCAGAAATTCCAGTTGTCTGCAGGTCGTGGTGGTCAGCAGTTGAAATCTGTTGTGGGTTTGTGGGAAACTGGAGGCTGTGGGACTTGGAGGCTCCTCTTCTTTTTATCCTTTTTTTTCACCCTTCTTGGACCTCAGTGGAACTTCAGGCAGCTGTGAACTTCAGTGCTTGTCCTTGTGTTGCACAGGGTTTCAGTGCAGCTTCCTGGGCTTTGCCAGTTTGTGCTGTTCTTGGTAGTAAAAGCCCAGTCAGCCACAGGTTGTAATTTGAAATGGGATGGACAGAGGGCAGAAGGAAACAGAGCACCCTGCCTTCCAGGTAGAAAAATAAAGAAGTTAGTTATTACTAAAGTACTGAGAAAAGTACTGCTGCACCACTTAGAGGGGAAGAGTGAGGAGAACCCTGAGTGCTGTGGCACAGTCTGATCTCTGGCTGGGAGCAGTGTCCTGTTCTTCATGAAGTGACAGTGCTGGCAGACATCACTCAGTGCAGCCTGCACTCCGTGGTCAGAATGGGAAGAGACCAAAGGAAACAAATCACCCAAACCAACCCCCCACTTGATTCCTCTGACTGTGTGATTGATGGGGGGAGAATCTGAAACCAGGAGTCAGGCAGCTGCTCTGAGCACACCTGGAAAAATGTCAGACTTTACTTACAGAACACTTCTGCTCATCTGCATGTCTGGGGTCAGTTTGTAAGGCAGGCTGTGGGCAGTGCTGGTGGCACGCTGACAGAAGGGACGTGCTGACAGAAGGGACGTGCTGGAGGTGACAGAAACTGAAGAGCCAGAGTTAGTAATGAGGAAATGTAATAAAAGGCCAAAGTAAAATGGTTCAAAATGCTTTAGCCTGATGTTGAATCATGTGTTCCAAGTATTTCCTTAATTTTTCTCTGCTCTGTGAGAATTTCTGTTCTCTGGCTTGCTCTAGAGAGTTGAGGGTTCTTCTAGGGAATCACCCTGTACAAGGGCTGAGCACAAGGCTGAGAGGTCTCCCAGCAGGCTCTGGATTTTTAAGGATTGCAGTGCCAGTGTAGGTAACTGTGATGGCCCATGACAGATGTAATGCTGGTCTGTGTGAGCCATTACACCCCAGACAGCACGGTGTTTCTGAGGAGCATTGTGGAAATAAAGGGGTTTGGTGTCTGGTGAAGCTTTCTGAGGCCAGAGGGAATTTGATATGGAACAGGGGGTGAACAAACATGTTGAGGGGGAAAAGTCAGCTCAGGATTTTGGATTCTGTTCCCATTTTCACTGCTTCCAATCTGTGCTTGGTTTCAGGGGTGGATGGATGTGGTACCTGAGCCCCTTGCCCAGCTCAGCCAGCTTTGTAGGGTTTGGTTATGAGTTTGGCAGCTCACACTTAACTGTATTTCATTAAACATCTCCGGGGTTGTAGTTCCTTCATTACAAGAGGAAATGGGTTTCATATTGTGTTTGAAGTTTCGTTTCTTTCTCAACCCTGTTTCTGGAAATTCTGGTCCAACCTGCTCATTGCTGGTGGTTTGGTTTTGGCAGCTGGGGAATGGGAAGTAACCTGCCAGCACTGCTCACACCGAGCACTGCCAGGTCACAGCACCTCCCTGCTCTGCCAAAGCAGTGATGAGCTCACCCTTCCACAGCCTTTCAAGTCAGGAAGGTTACAGGCTGTGTCCGGTGAAGTGCTGTGAGATACAATCTGCTCATTGCTTTGTGTGTAAAAATGAGTGATTTCCCTTTTTTCCACAGGTTCTTCAAAGAACTCGAGGCAAGACATCAGAACAACATCTTCATCGATGACATCAGTGACATAGTGGCCAAGCACACCTCTTCGACCTTCGACCCCTACGTGAAGTACTGCACTAATGAAGTCTACCAGCAGCGAACGCTGCAGAAGCTGCTGTAAGAACTCCTGTTACAATGCAGTCTCACAATCACCTGCTTTGTTGTGGCAGTGAGTGGCAGGCTCTGGGATTTGGTGTAAAACCTGTGGCTCCCAGCTAGGCAAGTGCTTGCACGCTCAGCTTCCCATGATGTACGTGTTCCTTTGAAGGAATTGAGAGCAAAATATGCCTGGCTGTGTCATCCAGCCCTGTCTGTGGCCACATGTTCCCTTCCTGCTGCTGAGTACAGTTTAATCAGTGTCAAAGATGCTTTGCCTGTATGTTCTGAGCAGTGTGTCTGCACTCGGGCCTGGGCATGGGAGAGCCTGTCACTACTGGCACTGCGGATCTCAGGAGGCCCCAGCTGGAGTCCTGTGTCCAAAGCTGGGGCCCACACAAGGAAGATGTGGGGCTGTTGGAGAGGGGTCAGAGGAGCCACGGAGATGCTCAGAGGGCTGGAGCAGCTCCCCTATGGAGAGAGGCTGAGGGAGCTGGGCTGGGTCAGCCTGGAGCAGAGAAGGCTGTGGGGGACCTCATTGCAGCCTTCCAGTCCCTGAAGGGAGCAGAGGAACAGGAGGGGAATCAGCTTGTTAAAGGGCAGAGACTGGCAGGACAAGGGGGATGGGGTGAAGCTGAAGGAGGGAAGGTTTAAATTGGATATTTGGGGGAAGCTCTTTCCAGAGAGAGTGGTGAGGGGCTGGAACAGGCTGCCCAGAGAGGGGGTGGGTGCCCCATCCCTGGGGGTGTTCAAGGCCAGGTTGGCTGGGGCCCTGGGTAACCTTGTGTAGCTCCAGGCCTGGAGGTTGGTGTCCCTGCCTGTGGCAGGGGGTTGGAGCTGTGTGCTCCTTGGGGTCCCTTCCAACCCAGACCAGGCTGGGATTCTGTGATTCTAAGGGAAGCAAGCTGCAGGCTTAGTTGATATGACTTCAAACCACACTTTCCAATCAGTAAAAACCATGATTTATTTAAAATCTCACAAGTTTGTCAATCCTTTGGGATAATACTCTGTGTAATTCTCTCCCCTCTCCCACCAGAGCCACGAATCCAGCGTTTAAAGAGGCGCTGTGGCGGATCGAGTCCCACGAAGGCTGCCGGAACCTGCCCATGATCTCCTTCCTCATCCTGCCCATGCAGAGGGTTACCCGCCTGCCCTTGCTGATGGATGTGAGAACAGATTGCTTTCCTATTCTTCCTAATTCACAGTCTTTTCACGTTAGCATTATTTCATACTCCCTTCCTAGCTCATTCCAGCCTCTCCATGTCCTCTCACAGGGCTGCAATGCTGGTCCCTTGATGAAGTGCTGAGCAGTGTCCTTACTCGCTGTGCCTGGTGCCTCTGCTCCTGACCTCCCGTTCAGAAATGAAACATTTTAGGCATTCTAAGAGAAAAATTGGGCAGTAAGGGTCAAAATGATTCTAAAACCAAGGAGGAGCATAGCACAGAAATTGTATGTAGTGTTAGGATTACAATGAAGCCCTGCAGTTTGAACAGCAAGGCTGCCTGTCCCAGGGAGTTGGTGAGGGTGCTTTTTGCAGTGAACACTTACTTTCAGGAGCAGGGTCGTTAGGACCCTCAGTTAAGGGGGTCCTGGTGTAACCCTGATGAATGAGCTCCGTTCCCAGGGGGGCAGGAGCTGTTTGGGGTGATGCCCTGGGTTTCCCACCAGCGTGTGGCATGGTGAGATGCTCCCCTCCAGTCACAGGGTGCCTCAGGACGTGTGATGAATGTTTGTGAGAGGCACCTCACACCACGATTCGTGGGATTGCAGATATGGTGTTAGAATAAACACGTGGGCTGGTCCCCAGCAGTGGTGTGCATTCAAATCCAGGCTCAGATCCTACCATTAGTAGGATCCAGAAACAGGACCAGGAACTCTGCTCTCCTGTAGACTTACAAACTGTGCAGTGATTAATTTGATTGATCATTTGGATAGTCACTTAGTTCATTCACAGACACTGAGTGCTTTCTTCTCTGCAGTACATTTCTAGGTTAAAAAATGATCCAGTAATCCTTTGGTGTGTCCTTCCATGTGCCTTCCCCTGCTTTTCTTTTTCTCTCTCCTCCTTCCCCTCTCTGTCTAGAAGAATCTAAAGAACCAAACCCAGCACTTTATTTTCCACTGTTTCAGTTTTGTTCTTTGTTTTTCTTGGAAATGGTTGTTAAGAACCTTATAGCGTGACTTCAGAGTAAACTCAGTTTTTAAAGTTTCAGTTCCAGAAATGCTGCTCCAGCTCCAGTCAGAGAAGAGGAAACACAGTTAAACCAAAGGCACTGTAAAATATCTCACAATGTTTTGTTTCCCAGTCAGACAAGTGGTTTAACTGCTGGGTCATTGAGTCAAAATGCCTGTTTCTCATAGAACTTTGTATTTGCCCCTAACTCAGGAGCATTAACTCTGTTGATAGATGTAACTGTCATGTGTAAGTCACAGATTAGCTTTTCTTCTCATTGCTTTCCAGTGCTTCCTCTGTTTGGATGCTGCAGCTTTTTAGTTTGAATGAAATAATACTGTTTGGTACCTTTTCCATGGTGCACATCCCAGTTGTAGCCTTCAGAGCCTTTTCTGTTAATCCTTTGGAAACACCTACCCCCCACAACCATGTCAGGCAGCACAGTCTGCCAGTTCCCTTGCTTAATTGCAGCTGGGTGCAGTGGGCAGCTCAGTTCCTGGAAGAGTGGAGCATGGTGCTTGAGACAGGAGGAACCTGGCTGTGTCTGGCTGCCATGAGATTTCACTGTGGTTTGCCACAAGGCAGAGGCAAGGCAGCATCTTTTCCTCCCCTGGAAGGATGTGGCTGCCTCTTCCACTGTGTTGCCATGGATGGAGCTTGGCTGAGAGGTGCAAAACATCACTTTGCTCCAAAAATCTTCTGAGGGAGGCGTTCTTCAGCCACACAGAGCACTCTGAAGCAGTGATTTGGTGCTCCCTCAGTTGTGCCTTCACCTCTTTGATTTCATTAACATGTAGTAAAATTCTGTATTTGGTGCAGTCCTTGCTGCTTAGCCCTCTAAAGTGACACATTTTATTGCAGACAATTTGTCAGAAAACTCCTAAGGATTCACCAAAATATGAGAGCTGCAAGCAAGCACTGAAGGAAGTGAGCAAGGTATGTTCTTGGGGGCTCAACAGGGCTGCAGAACTCTCTCTGCTTTGAGTCTTTTTTCCTCCCTGAATTGCACAGCGTGCTTTGTCAGTTCACAGATCGCTGAGAAGTGGCTGCTTTTGTTTTGTGAGTCACTCAAGAGCTGATTTTCATGTTCCTTACTCACTTTGTTCACCTGTTTTGTTGTGCAGTTGGATAAATGTATCCAATCTGCTGGCACTCATTCCAACAGGAACCCATCTGGTGGCCCATACGTATCAAACCAGCCAAACCACCTTCTGACAGCAGAGACAAGACAGTCTGAATCTTCCAAACAGAATGAAGCATTCTTTCTACTTCTGTTTTAGTTAACCAGACCACCTTCTGTCAGTTTTCTCCTCTGCTTTTGTGCCAAGAGTCAGTGGTGGAAGAGCAGCAAGTCCATTCCCATGTGCAGACTGTACCTGCCAGTGGCACGCTCTCCTGTCCTCAGTTCCAGTTCCTTCCCTTTGAACCTGAGCAATGGGATTACCCATTTACAATTATTTTTTTCAATTGGCTTGGCATTCCAGTCCCTCTGTTTGCATGTTTATCTCCTGGGGATAGGCAGCTCTATAAAACAGGATGTTGTGAGATGAACAGAAATCTGCAGATCTAAGGATGGGCTGGTTTTGCCTCCAAGATCTCAGAATTTAAGGGACTCCAGCACATCACAGACTGGTGTGCAATGTGAAGTACTGGCCATTGATATTTAAAAAACAAACCAACCAGGTTTTTCTCTGTATTTTTGGGGTTAGACACTACCATGGGCCTTCAACATTTGGGTCTGCCTTAAGGCTGGTTGTCTGGGCCCATCATTAACTTGGGTCAGAAGCTGTAACCCTCCTCAGCCAGGACTTGTGGCTGAACCTGTGGACCCCCTGGACTCCCCTGAAGAATAACTCATCATCACAGTGTCGTAGGGTGATTGGGGTTGAGGGGGAGCTGGGGAGGTCATCCAGTCCAGGCCCAAAGCCTGGACCCAGGGCCACGTTCAGGCTGGTCTTGAAGACACTCTCTCTGTGGCCCAGTGTGAAAATGTCAGTTCCTTGGTAAGCTTTATGCTTCCTCAGATGGGCACTGTATAAATAAACAAGTCTGGACTAGATTAAGGCTGTTAATTAACTGTCTCTCTTCTAGCTGGTACGTTTATGCAACGAAGGTGCCCGGAAAATGGAAAGGACAGAGATGATGTACATGATTAACTCCCAGCTGGAATATAAGATCAAGGTAAGGTGGTGAGAGTCCTGACCTTAAATCGTTGAGCATATGAAGAGTTTTGACTGCAGGGTGGGCTGTCAGCATCAACAAAGTAACTTGGTGTCAGGGAAGTTGGTACTCTGGGCAGCTGCAGCCCTGGGAACCCCACCGAGGACTCTGGAACTAGCCTAGTAGTTAAAGTTTCAGGTTGAGGCTTTTCAGGGAAAGAGAATATCAGGATATAGTTCTGCAGAAGAATAAATTAGCATTAGTGACTGAAGGATGAGGTATGCCCAGGCTCTGGGTTCACCTCTGTGGGGGGAAGCCTGTCCCTGTGGGGTGGGACAGGTTGTGGCACGGTGTCAGGCTGTTTCCTGACGAGGTGTGAGGTGGCCTTGTCACACACAACTCTGCCTCTTCCATCCTTGTATTTGTTTCCTTGAGGCTCATCAGCCTTGGAACTGCTTTTTTCTCTCCTCACACAAACCAGAAGCAGAACATGGGGCATCACTGGTGATCTGTGGGAGGGCTGTTGGGGTTCTCCCGGGAAGGGAAGCAGGGTCACCCAGCAGCCACCACTGGGCTGACAGCTGAAGGCCCTGCAGAACCCAGAGCCTCTGGAGCAGGCTGTATGGAAGGAATGTTGTGGGGGAGGCACTGCACTGGGAGGCAGCTCTGTGGCTGGCACAGTGTAAACAAGTTCTGATACATTAATTCCCACATGAACTCACTCTGCTCTGTGAGCTGCAGCTTATTCTGCAGTTCTGATTAGATTCTAACTGCAGCTGAGGAACAAACTGTGTGCTTCTCCAAACAGTGAATTCGTGTGTGTAATTGATCAGGAGGCAGCAGAACCTCAGTGGCACCTTCCTGGCCCAGTAATTCCTGTGCAGGAACGACCTGTTAGGGCCACAACTCTTGTCAAGTGCTTTTATTTCAAGTTGAAGGGGTCTGTTACAGCAAAGTCTCCTTAAAATACACATTGCATTAAATATTCTTTGCTGTGAAGGCAAAGCAAGTTGCTGTGAGGGTTTCCTGTCAGAGAGGCTGGCTGCTGCTGCTCGGTGTGACGGGGTGTGTGAGGGGAGACGTGTGCCCAGGCAGACACTTGTAGGCCAGAGAAGGATCCCAGCAGTATTTGACTATGTGGATGTACAGGAGCATCAATGAACCCCCCAGGCCTGTTTCCAGTCCCTCAGGGTGGGTTTTGTGTGTGCTGGTTTTTCCAACCATGCTTTTGAGTCCATGGAGCAAACTCAGGGGCCACCTAGCCCAACATCTGGGACATCGATCAGCCTGGGGCAAGGGGAGATCTTTAAGGCTTCTTTAATTTCTAACAGTTTCAGGGCTGCTGCACTTTGCAATTCTGAGCACCCTTCACTTGCTGTCAGCACACTACCTCCTGCAGGAAAGCTTGGGAAGGGTTGTGTGGCAGAAGGAGCATCCTTGGAGTGGCTGTTTTGTCATGTGCCACTTTGGGGCCACACTAAACCACACCTCAGGATTTGGAAACGAGGGTGGCTGCTTGGAAAATGAGGGGGTTTGTGGTTTGTTCTTCCACCAGCAAGATCCCAGGTAAAGCTCTGTGTTTAGGTCTTGGCTAAGGTGTGGGGCAAGTGTTGACAAGCTGGGGTAGTGCAGCAGAGAGCAGCTGAAGTGATTTAAAAGGTAACAAAAGACACCCTGTGCAGAATGAAGCTGAATGAAGAGATGCTCCTACACACTTGGAAGGGGGCTTTAAATGAGGACAAAAGCATTGTCTTCATTAGACAGGACCAGTCATTAATTTGAACAGCAACAGAGCCAGTAGGGAAGTTTCAGCAGAAAGCAAGTTCCATTTCAAATAGAACCAAAGCCTGGCTTAGCTTGCTTGGGGTGAGGACACATCTGTGTGCTCCATAAAGCTCAACACTGAGCACCCCCTTACTGGGGCAGGTCACAGGCACAGATATCAGCAAGTGGGGGCAAAGGGGCTGCCCCTTGTTTTCCATTGGAACCATGTACCTGCTGCTGGAGAACCCACATGGAATGGGATGTGCAGGCCAGGCTTGGCTTGCAGAGGTCACCTGCTGAGCCTGGTCCTTTGGGGTAGCAGCATGGGGAAGGTGCCAGGCATCTCCAGGTGCTCCATCCATGGTGTGGGCAATGCCCAAAGCTGCACAGGGACAAAACACTGGCATGTGCAGTAGCCAGGTTAGGACCCAAGCAGGTCATTCCAGTGGTAGGGGGTGAAGCCTGGGGAGGAGGTGGGTATTTTGCTCAGGATGTGCTCAGTGGCAGCACAGCCAAGCAGAAAGAACCTGTCTGCTGTGATGAAGAAATGTTCCCATGTGGCAGCTCATGGGCTGAGCAGTCTGGTCAGTGGGACAGCTGCCAGCATGGCAAAGGACCTTAGATTTCCTGGCACTGCAGGTCATGGTACAGCTGCAGAGATGATCTGTGCTCTGCATGACTGGGACGTGCAGTCACACATCTCCATGTTCATGGCCCAGAGAAACAAAAGGTCCTGTGGTGTCTGTTCCTCCTGCAGTTGGGAATAGTTTGGATTAGTAAAGCCTGGCCTTCGCATCAGGATCCTCTTTGGCTTGCTTCAGCTGTTGCAGGTGTTGGTCCTGCTGGTCCTTCCAGAGAAATGAGATCCTGCTCCACAGAACAGGAGTTAGATGTCAGTTAGACAAAGAGGAGCTGTAGTATCCTTAATTACCCATCTTAGATAAAGCTCAGACCGTGGACAGATAACTGTATGATATTCCAAGAGTTCCCAGTGAGAAGAGCCAAGTCCCTGCAAAACTTCCTTCCTGCTGTTGAGGGGAAAAGAGAAGTCCTTTGCTATGGCAGGTACCTTGGAAGAGTGATCCTACATAACTTATTCCCCTTAAATTGGGAGGTGCAGGATTACGCAAGCCCAGCTGACCTTTCCCAGAGCCTCTCTGGTCTGAGAGGGTGCCCTGACACCCTGGAGCCCACACCTCCTACAGCCATGTGCCCAGCAGTCTGACTTGCTCATCCCCTTCAGCTGCAGCAGCAGATGGCAAAGCACTTGTGGTCCAATCCAGCAGCCACCTTTTCTGCAGAGATTTATTAATCTGCCTCTGTAAGAGGGTACCTAAAGAGGTGGCCTCTCAGAACTTCCAGACACATCTTCCAAGCCACTGGTGACCTGCTGATGCCCTGAGCCAGCAGTAGTGTTCTGGCATTGAGATGGATAACTCACTCACACCCTGGGTGCACACACTGCTTTGCACAGCGTTCACAGAGCTGGGCTGCAGCTTCAGTTTGCATATAGAGTAGAAAAAGGATCTTGCCCCATTTGGTTGGTAAGCCTTCTGGCACTCCTCCTGTGCTTGGGTGTCCATGCAGAGCAGGTCTGTGTGCTCTGAGCAGCTCAGTAGTGGTGTTCAGCTCTGCACTAGGACCAGCCTCATCCTCTGTGCTGTCTCCATCATCTGTTGCTGTCTGCTCTCATACCCTCAGAATGGTTCAGAGTGGATTGCAGGGGCATTTCTCTGTTAAAGGGCTTCTGAATTCTGTGGGTGGTGGGGCCCACCACCAGAGAAGGCACAGTGTAACTGGCCTTAGGGACGTGGTGCAGCGCTGTGCACGGGCTTTCTGTGCTGGAGATGAGAAGCTGACAGGTGTCTTTCCAGCTGTTGAGGCAGAAGAGCTGAAGCTGTGAGCTACCTGGAGGAGAACCCAGTGTCCATGTGTGCTTCAGGCATGATTGCTCACTCTGCAAAATCTTCCATATTCCTGGAAGAGAGTCTTTATTCTTAATCTCCTTAGGAGATCTGACAGTCTGCTCCATCCCAAGTGTGACTGATAAGCCTGTTCCCTTCTTATCTCAGATGCTTGAGTGACTTTCAGGTATTTGCAGGCTGTTACTGGTGTGTGACAGGAGCCATGAGGTTACCTTGAGCTGTGATAACATCTGTTGCATGCTTGTACCTGTGAGCTCTGGGCTTTGAGTTTATTCTAACATTTTTTCCCAAATATATAATAGTCTTCTCTCTGTTTTTAAAAAATCCCTACTTGTGAAGAGTTAAACTGTTCCTTTCTCTCCTTTTAGCCATTTCCACTGGTTTCCTCTTCACGCTGGCTGGTGAAGAGGGGGGAGTTAACAGCCTATGTAGAAGACACTGGACTCTTCTCCAAACGAACTTCCAAGCAGCAGGTTTACTTCTTCCTCTTCAACGACGTCCTCATTATCACCAAGAAGAAGAGGTAAGAGCTTCCCCACTGGTGTGCAGCCCCTGGAGTCCCAGACAGCAGCTGGGTCACGCTGGCTTGTAAGATCCCTGGCACCCTGAGCCTCACCCCAGGGCAATGAAAACCAAAGCTTTCTGGTGTGGAACAGCAAACTTGATTGCATCCACAGTGGGTTTACCTATTTTCTAGCCACTTGCTGGAAAGAATGGAGGGGTTTCAAAGAGCAGTAAGTGAGCCTGGTACAGCTGCAGCATAAAACAAGAGGAAATACGGACTAAATGTGTCTCAAGTCCAGCGAACACTTCTGAAGCCATTTATGGGCTTTAAAACACCACGTCTGAGAGAGCAGAGGAGTTCCCTAGGTGTTTGAGTTTCTAGGAGGCTGAGTTTCCAAGTGACAAGTAGCCATTTCTTTACAGGGTGTATTTTTGGCAAATGCAACTGAAATTCCGAATTGTCAAACAAATTCAAGTTGATCCTGGATGCCTGAGCAGAGGCAGGAGTTTGGGAAGGATAAAGAAATGTTAATTTTCATTCCCTTCCACACTCTGCACACTTGGGCTGCTTGAGGCTGAGGTGTGAGACACGACTTCTGTCAGTCTCCATTTCAACCTTCATCTCTTGATCTGAGGGGACGTTGAAAGTAAAGGCATGGAGAGGAATGAACATCCTCTGCTGTGGTGATTGCATGATACTTGATAGATGAATCTTATTCCTGAGACTAAAGCCTGCATGAAGACCAATTATTTTGCATCTGGGTTGGCTGGTTAAGCCAAAGATGAGCTATTTTTACAAGAAACCCTCCTGTGGAACTTAAAGAAGTGAAATTTCAGTAAGAAGTTCTGAGGAATGAGGGATGAGACAAAATCTGGGAAGAAAATGCTAATGGTTAAGCAAAGAGAAAACCAAGTGAAAATGGGGAGGAAAAAATACCTGAGTGAAAGGGGGTTTTATAGAGATGGGAGGAAAAGCAAACAGACCCCTCCCCAGCTGTCTCAGTGATGTGAACTGGGTTCTGAGGGTTGGTGTTTATCACAGCTCAGACTGAAACGTCCTGTGACAGTCCCTTGCTAAGTCACTGGCAGCACATCAGAGCTGCAGTGCATGTTCTCCAGCAGATTCTCAGGGGAGAACAGTTCATGTGTTATGGTGCTGGTAGCTAAGTGAATGTTTGAGCTGGGAAAGCAGTGAGAGATCTATTAGCTGTGTTGTTGCAGTGTTTATTGGTTTCCTATGTGATGGCTCGTTGTCCAGATGATAAAGCAGATTTTTATAGCACCATCTCTGATCCAGACTCTGGGGCTTTTGATTTATAACAGCTTCCAGCTGCTGGAACTGTCCTGAGTGTCCCCAGGAGCCTGAGTTGGAGAGCCCTTCATGTCAGCAATGAGCTTCTCCCAGTCACTCTCCCAGGACCCCCCAGCAAAGGGGTGACTGCAGGGGACAGATTCTGCAGCCCCTGGGGTGCTCTGAGCACGGGGTGAGCCCTGTGCCAGAGAGAATAAGCTCATTAATGATACCAGAGCTTCTGGTGATGTGTTCCCCCACCCACGGCGTTGCCATGGGTGCCACAGCCCTGGGCAGGAGTACTTGTTGCTAGTTGAGTTTTAATGTGTTTGTTTTTATTTGAGCTGCTGCATCTCAGAAGATTCTTACTGCTGCACAAAGAAGCCCCAGCTCCTCACTGCTGGGCTAAAAATACTAATTCCTTAGTGCTCCAGTCGTGCTGTTGAATCTTTACCCAGGAGTTGAGCTCCAGCTCCCCATCCCAGTGGTTTCCCTTATATGTAGAACCTTGCACAGGGCTGGGAACACTCAGTCCTGGCTTTGGAAGGCTGGGCAACGTGGTGCTGGCCAGAGGAGCCAGCTGGAAACTCCTAGTCCCAGCAGATAGGTCACTGCCCACCCCCTTGTTCTGGGGACACTCTGCATTGCTGGAGAGCTGCATTTTTAATGCTGGGTGAGCAGATGCTCCAGCAGCCTTTCACAGTGAGAGCAGTTACCTGTCAGCTGTAGGAAACATCAGGGGAGATCTGGTGTTGGTGTGTACTGCTGCGTGCTCCAGAGTCCTTACAGTTTAGTTTGAATGATGCTTTATTGGTCACATTCTTCCTCAGCTACAGCTTCACCTCCTGGCTGGAGGAATAGCATCCCGAGGAGGTGTTGCTAGTCCTGCCCCTGGCTGCCTAGAGATTGTCTGGGCTGAAATACTCAACCTCCTTCCTGAAAAATAAACACACCAAACCTAAAGGCAAAACCACAAAGCCAAACCCAAGCCACCAAAAAAGCCCCTGGAGGACACAAACCCCCCTCCCCCTGGGCTAGGGGCTGTGTTTTAAAGAGAAAAAAGCAGAGACTGATAGAGATACAAAGTGTTATTTTCCCTCTTCAGCGGGAGCCCTCAGGTGCCATGGGTGGCCCTTGGAACCGTGCCCTCAAGAGATAAGTAGTCACCTTCCCTGGGGGTGTTTAAAAAGGGCAGATGAGGTGCTCAGGGATCTGGTTTAGCTCAGGATGGGAATGGTTGGACTCGATGATCTTCAAAGGTCTTTTCCAACCTGGTGATTCTGTGATCTTCTTGTCAGCAAACGAATGAATTTGAATCTGGGGCTGGATTTAGGGGACAGGGGACCTGAGCCCCCAGTCTGTGCTCCCTCCCCTCTCACAGGGGCTTTGCAGCACAGGATGACAGTGGTGACATTGAGGTTGCTGTGCTGAACTGAGGAGCTGTGTGTGCAGCCTCCCTGAAGGCTGGAGGCACAGGGAGTGCACGTGAAGCGAGATCCCTTCCAGCATCCCTGGGCTCTGGGTGCAGAAGTTAAAACATGCTGAAATCCTGAGGTTTCTCCCAGCTTCTCAGTGTGCTCATGTTAAATTTCTTTAATTAGACCAAGACCTCTGTGGAATCTGTGTTCTCTGACCTTTGGGACCCCAGAAGTCAGGTCATGTGTGATGGTGATTAACCTGGCGCTCTGAGAGTCTGGAAGCAACAGGCTGATGGGAAGCTGGGTGGATCCCAGCTGTGTGGGGAGGGGGTTTTAATGCTGTTTTAGGTTCCTGCAGCAGTGCTTTCAGAAGTTTTGGGGTGTCTGTGCTGAACAGGGAGTTGTGATTCCAGCACAGAGGCACTGGGAGATGGGGGGGGTGTTGGTGCCTTTTTGACACTTGGAGAAAAAGCAGCAGTGAAGGAAGGTGTTGATCTTCTTATGAGCTACAGAGACTTCAGTCCTTCTTTATGCTAAATCTAACGAAGCTTGTCTGTCACTGCTGCTGCTTCCTTCATAAAGCCCCCAAACTCCTCAACCAAAGGGGAGAAAAGCTACTTGGGAAAAGGATTAGAACCTGGTACTGCTGTACCTGTCCATCGTCTGAGGATGTACAGAGCTGGACTGAAACCCCCAAACATGTCACATATTTAATTCACAGAAACAAAAACACCTCATTGAAATAGGAACTTTGATTTTACACTGGATGCACAGGCAGAACCTGCCCCCCAGACTCCCCAGGTACAGCAGGAGCCCCAAACCTGTCAGCACTTGAGCAGGGGAGTTCTGACGCTGTGCAGTCACCGAGCTGCTCAGCTGAGGCTCAGCAATTCCTCTTCTGAGGGATTAAAAGGAAGAGTCCTAAAGAGTGTTGCTCATCTTAGCCCTGAGGCAGGTGCAGGAGTTCTGCTGGGTGCAGTGTGCCCCAGCTGAGCTCAGGCATGGCCCGTGGCTTTCCTCCCGTGGCTGTGCAGCCAGAGGAAGGCACGCTTCACTTGCCCCTGCCAGAAGGGCTTTGTCAGCTTCAGGTCCAGGTGTTGGGGATTTGTTTGTACCAGTTCAGTGCCTGGGTTTCAGTGTGTCTCTGGCAGCCAAACTAATCTGCTCAAGTATTTATCAGTTGAAATGCTTTTACCCAGCTGTAGTGAGGAGAGGCTCTGGCATAGCTTTGCATCACTTGGGACTGGGGTCTGGAGAGGTTTTACTCCAAGGTGAGGTGTGTATCATTGCACCTTAAACCTTGCCAGGTTCTGCAGGAAATCCAGTCACTGTGATGTACAGGCTGGGAGGGAGTGCTGGCTTTGTGGAAGCAGATCTTTCTGGCCTTGTCTCCTTGCACCAGGGCAGGACAGTAACCTGAAAAAGGTTTGCAAGCTTGGGAGGGGTGAGGGGGTAATCACCTTGTCAGTGTTGGTGCTGTACCCTGGTGAACTGGCACATAAGCCAGTTCTGGGAAACACTCTGAAGCTTCCCCAGAAACCCAAAGGGCTTTCCAGCTGGCAGCTCTCTTCCTGTCATCAGGAGCTGGTTCCTAAGCAGTGAGGAGTGTGTCTTTTCATTTGAGTCCTTTGGCTGTTGAAATCAGCAGCACTTCTGTGCTCTGATCTGAGGGGCCTAATGTTTGTAAGCCTCTACCTCTGGGAGAAGCACCGTGACGTCCTTTCAGCATCATCCAACCTCCAACAGCTTTGACAGAAGAATTAGTGGTGAGGTCCTTTGTTTTGTGTCTGCCCCAGCACCGTGCAGCCAGTGTCAGTGTTGTCCCCCTCTCCTGCAGCCGTGGGGGCAGCTCCTGTGCTGAGGGTGCTCGTGAGTCATTGTGGGAAGGTGCTGGGTGTGTGGAGCCACCTGCCTTTGGAGCACCTGGGGTTGGGGTTTATCTACAGAGCACTTCCTAAGAGGGAGGTTGTGTGGTGCATTTTGCAAGGCCACTGTGGTGTGACAAGGCTCTGCCTGCTTCTAGCAGTCACAGCTGATGAAGGTTGTGCTTGGGAGTGCTGCACAGGGGTTTTTAGGCTGGGCCTTGGGCATGCAGATGCCTGAGGAGCACAGGTGGTTGCCCTGTAGCTAAGGGAACATCAGCAGGGTTTGTCTGGAAGCAGTGTACAAACCCAGAGTCCCACAGGCACGGGATCAGGCCATTGTACAGCTTTCCCCATCACACCCTGCAGCGAGGGTCTGCTGCTCCTCAGGACAGGTCTGTGCTGTCACTGTGCCTGTTCTCAACCTGAGTGGAGCAAGTTGAGTTTACACCATCTCAAAAGTGCCAGAGTCATTTACCTGTGCAGCTAAACCTGGGGTTTAAAAGCTGTTCTGCTTTATAACTCAGAAAATCAGGAGTTTGGAAAGAGAAATAAGGGGAAATGTGAAGGTTTGAGGTGCCAGAAGAATCCTGCCACACTGGGTGGGTACCAGGGGACTCCAGGGTGGAGTTTGCTTCTGATGTACTCAATGGAAACACCGAGCGTTCAACCTGTGTGTTGGCTTCTCCCCTCCTCTGT
Source organism: Porphyrio hochstetteri (assembly GCA_020800305.1). Classification (NCBI taxonomy): domain Eukaryota; kingdom Metazoa; phylum Chordata; class Aves; order Gruiformes; family Rallidae; genus Porphyrio; species Porphyrio hochstetteri. The sequence goes on from CM036914.1 coordinate 1,256,255, forward strand.
CCTGCAGTGAGGAGAGTTACAGTGTCACGGATTATTCCCTGCGGGAGCAGCTGGTGGTGCAGCAGTGTGACAGCGAGGACCTGAGCACCTCTCCTGTGAAGAACACCTCCACCATGCTCTACTCCCGGCAGAGCCCTGCAGCTCACCTCTTCAGACTTGCTGTCCTCAGCAACCACGCAGGGGAGAAGGTGGAGATGCTCCTGGGAGCAGAGACTCAGTAAGTCAGTAGTTGGGGTCCTGTGGTGTTTAACAGGATGTGTCAGCAGGCTGCTCCCCCCACAACACCCCCTTGGTGTGAAACCCCTCATCAGCTGTAAATGCACGTGGTGGTGGTGGTGTCACTCTCTTTCCTTGAGGCCACAGTGTGGGAAGAATGGGAAATGGGAAAGCTGGAATTGTGTTAACTGAAGGATCTGGCTGCCGTGGGGCTTCAGGCCAGGAGTTCAGCGTGGCTCAAGGGTTACTGACCCCCTCTGCTGTTACTGCCGAGGCAGACAGAGGCTGCAGGACAGAGCTGTAAGCAGTTTGGATTTCTCAGGGGCCAGAGGGGTGTGGAAGGACTCTCCAGTTAATTTATTTTCAAACACACTGATGCTGCATTTTAAAGACAATTTAAAAATACCAAATTTCTGCCACGTAATGCAGGTGTTGAGTGGCTGTGTGGTGTGACAGGGACATCTGGCTGGACAAAGCCTCTCACTGTTTAATCTGAACTACAAACATGACTGGAGTCTTCACTGGGTTGAGTTGTACCATGAGTACGAGGTGTATTTAAATACTTCTCTGAGAAACCCCTGAGAGCTGGAGGCCAGGACACTGGTTTTCTGCCCAGCTGCCTGTTAGCACTGGGGTCTGAGCACCCGTGGGGGTTCCCTGAGGGGAACCAGCAGAGCAGAGCGCTGGGTGCACTGCACTTGCTCTGCAGCCTGCTGCAAGGTGCAGCTGTTCCATGGGATGTCCTGCTGCCACCAGCCTCGAGGAGCAGAACACTGTCCTGAGGAGCCACAGGTCCTTGGGTTGCTGCTGGAGGGTCTGTGACAAGGAGTCGAGGTGGTTGGCCCGAGTTTGGGCTCTGTGACAGGATTCCCATCTCAGCCCGTGGCACAGGGCGCTGCTGTGTGCGGGGTGCAGCTCAGCACACGCGTCTCCATCACGCGGGTTCCTGGGAGGCACGTGTTGCTTTCACTGCCCTGGGCAAGGGAGGGTTTCTGGAGCCTTCTCTTGGGATCACCTTGAGCCATCTGGCTGCAGAGGGTCACCTGAGCTTGCTTGGTCTCTGATCCTTCCCTGTGCTGGTTCGTTCCTTATTGTTTTGAAGTATCTTATTCTGGCTTTTCATGAGGTGGCATTTCAGCTGTGCTGTCCCCACGCAGAGCTCAGCGTGGCAGGAGGAAACAGGCAGGTGCATCCTGAGCCATGACAGTGGCAGCAGCAAATGGTGGTGGGGTACAGATGCAGAACACCCTTGTCTGGGAGCAGTGACTTGGGAATGATGTGTTACAGCGTTGGATGGTGCTGGAAACAGCACTGGAGTCAATGGGAGGAGGAGCTTGGCCCTGCTCAGAGAGGCTGTGTGGGGATGGGTGGAGGTGGTCCCTGCTCTCCTGGCACAGTCCTGGGGAGGGTTCTGCTTTAGGAAGGAGCAACAAGAAGTTCTTGTTCTTTGGGGTGCAGATACCCAAGAGGCACCCATGGCTCCTCCACACACCCCTCAGAGAAGTGAAAGATATGTCTGTTTTGGTGGGAGCTGGAGGCAGGACAGGAGACACCAAGTGCTCCAGACGTGCCCCAGCTGGGACGAGGGGACAGATTTAGATTTGCTTTCAAAGCTTAGAATAACCCTGGAAGGAACCACAGCTCATTAATGGGTCCCATTAAAGATCCCATTATAAAGTGAGCAGATGATTCAGGCTTGCTTGGAAAGGCGTTTTTCTGGGGAAAATGCAGGGCATTTTTAGTTGTCTGGCCTTTCTGTGAAAGGACCTTGTGTTCTGCAGATTCAGGATGGATCAGTGCTTGCCACATAAATAGTCTGGCAGGTTGTCACTCAGAGATGGGGCTCTGAGAAGGGCTTCACTGGAAGGTTGCCTGGTTCTGTGGATGATCTGGACACAGAAGGTCCAGAAAAACGTTGCTGTCTCTTAGCATTGAGGATGGAACTGCAGCAGGAAGCCTGGCTGGCCCAGTGTGTACCAGGCAAAGCTTCCTGCACAGCAAACCTGTGGCTGTGCTGGCACAGGTTTCTCACACAGTCTGAGTGTGTCTTGTCACTTGATGTGTGTGTGGTGGGTCAGGAACATCACGCTGCCCCTGAAGAACCCCCCTGCTCTCCTCTAAACACAGCACAGGACTGAGGCTGATGTTTGCAGTGATGGGGCTGCCTGTGGGGAGGTGAAGGAGTGTGAGGAACCTGACAATCCCTTTGCCCCTGGTACCACAGCTCCAGAAGCAGGACCAGGTTTGTACCCCTGGTGACACCTGTAAAACCTGTGGCCACATCAGCACCCACAGCTGAGGCAGGTTTACAGGCACAGTGGTGCAGGTCGCTACCGGCCTCAGGTGGGGCTGAGACACCCTTCCTTCAGCCAGGAGATGCTCTGGCATTGTCCCAGTTTGCTCAGCTGTCTGAAAGGAAACGGCTTTTCCTGCTGCAAATGTCTGCAGGGGAAGGAAAACGAGAGGCTAAAGTTAAACCTGGGGCTCCAGCTGACTGGGAGTTGTGTATGGTTTGGGCTGAGACCCCCCTGCAGTGTCCCCTGCTTTTGGTGGCTGTAAGACATCAGTGGGTATTGTGTGTTCTCAGGGCACATGCAGTGGCTCTCTCTGTGAGGAAAACGTGTGTGGGCATTGAAATTAACCAGCAGAGGCTGTTTCTTGTTTTCATTCTTGCTTTCCCACATGCTTAAAATAGGTAAATGTGTTTGAGTAGTGTGACAGAGGTGGTGTCACACCTCTGACTGTACCTGGAGAGGAGGAGAAAGGTTTGGGTTTGGTTTCATTACCTGAAAGAGGGAAACATTAACTATTTAACATTAACATTAATTTTGAGGAGGGGAGTGGTGCTGACCAGCACCCAGAGTATTTATCAATACGGTGATAGGTGCTTTATATATATAAATATATATATAAAAAAACCCAGGTGGGAGCCTGAGCTGTGTCTCTGCCCTTCGCAGGAGTGACAGAGCTCGCTGGATTACAGCACTGGGGCAGGACAGACACGGACAGAAAACGGACAGGACAAGTAAGTCAGACCTGAGGCCCTGCCTGGGGCTGTGCAGGGGGGTGATGGACGTGCGGCCCCGGAGCCGGGCTGTGGGCAAGCGCCAGGGGCTCCGGCCCTCGGCACGGTGGAGTCCACCCCTCCCTGCACGGGGCTCTGCTGGGGAGCTCAGCTTCCCACACTCATTCCCTTTGCCTCTCTGCTGGGTCTGGGCAGCTGTTTGTCAGCACACACAGAGCCCCTTCCATGCTTATCCCCAGCCTGGGTGTGATGCTTCACTTGCTGCCCTCTTCGGATGCCTTCTTTTGGGTTGGGGGTGGGGATGGGGTGTGATACACTCTGAAGTGGCATTTTAAAAAATGACCTGTGTGTATATTTGAATCAGAGATGCTCTGCTCCTGAGTTCCTTAATGCAGCCAGGCTTGTTTCCTCCCCAGCCCTGGCCCAGGTGGAGATCACCCGGACGTACACGGCGAAGCAGCCGGACGAGCTCTCGCTCCAGGTCGCTGACGTGGTTTTGGTTTATCAGAAAGTAAACGATGGTGAGTGAGCGTTTTGCTGCGGGTGCAGCACGTGGAGCCAGGCAGACAGGGCTTCCTAATAGCACTGGCCAGGCAGTGAGTGAGGGTTTAGCTTCCAAGGAGGCCTGGGGTGTTGGTCGGGGTTCCTGGAGGAGGGCCTGTGTTTCGGGAGCATCTCCCAAGCAACTCACAGCCCACCACAGTGCAGCTGCAGCAGGTACGTGCTGGCTGGTGTTGACATGTGAAGTGTCCACAGGTAAGAAACTGGGCTGCACATAGAAACAGAGCACAGAGGTTTTGGTGAGTGAGCACTGGGGCTGTCTGAGCGGAGCAGCCGGTGGTGTGTCACCTACCAGCCTTGCTGCCTGTAGGCCCAGGGGCTGAGCACGGTGCCTTGGCCCACATTGTCCATAGTGTCAACTGCCCCAAGATCAAAACTGGTTCTTGGCTGGAGGCACAAGTGACAGGCTGCCTGGTGCTGCTGGCTTCAGACTGCCTCATGATGTGCGGACTGAGCGGCGCCTGAAGCCACCAGCACTTGAAGGGCTAAATACAGTTGAATGATGTCATTTGATAGTACACAGGGAATCACAGCTCCTCCCCACTTGCTTTGATTGCAGTGATGCTATAACCTGTGTGTGATTAGGAATTGCAACATACACATTCATACACCTGCTTTATGTACTACTTAATTCTCCGTACTGCGCTGTCCCGAGCTGCCCTGTCACACCTGTCTCAGTCCAGTACTTTAGTCACTGCAGAGGCAAAGGTCGGTGTGATCACTGTCAGCTGCCTCCACCCCACACAACACAGAGCTCGGACAAAGCACGTGACCCTACTGAGCAGGGCTGTGACTCCTTGCAGGCTGGTACGAAGGGGAGCGCTTGCGGGACGGCGAGAGAGGCTGGTTCCCCATGGAGTGTGCCAAGGAGATCACGTGTCGTGCCACCATTGACAAGAACATGGAGCGGATGGGACGCTTGCTGGGCCTTGAAACCAACGTGTAGGCACTTGGCTTCATGTCACACTGCAGGATTTGCACTAGCTCTGGGCAGTGGGCCGTGGGCCTGTGCCCTGCGGCTCTCGCCTGGAAGGGGCGTCACCAGTGCGAACAGTCTGGGTAACGCAGCCCTGATGCTTCAGCTACTCCTGCTTGTAGTTTTGAGAGCTCTGACCTGAAACCTGGCTCAGCCAGGAGCAGGTTGTGGCCAGAAGGAGCTGCTGAGGCACTGGTGGTCAGCCATGCGGCCCCTTGGCTCCAGTTCCAGCTCAAGTTCCTCCATCCCTGCCCCTTCACTTCCTGCTCTGTGCTGAGAACGGGGAGTGTCTGGCTGCCACAGAATGGGGTGTAGCAGCAGGTGTAACAGACTGAACACCAGAACCTCCCCCCTCCGTGAACATCCCTCCTGGGGGTCCGGCTCCCAGAAACAGCCTTTCTCAGCTCTGCTTCAGCACAGCTGCCTCAGAGGAGTCAACTGCCTGGACTGGTGGGTCAGTGTGTTTGCCCCATGTGTTTAACTTGGCCTTCACAGTAAGTCACTGCTGCAGCTCTGGGTTAACTTCATGGGGGTTTTTGGGGGTGTGGGGTGTGCTCTTCTTTGCTGGAGGAGTTTTTATTTCCTTCTGTGGAGGCAAAAAGTTGAACTGAACTTCAGTTTCCCTACATCTTCAGCATTCATCAGGTGCGTTGGACCCTTGTCCCTAGAAAGGTAAGGCCACCACCACGGACAGACAGGGCAGTGGGTGGCTCAGCCTTTTGTTACCTTGGCCTCCCCGTGCTACGTGGGGAGCCCTGGGTGGCAGCCCTGGGTGCTGCAGACACAGGGAAGGGAGAGGGAACCCGAACTCAGCTGGTGCTTCAGCAGAGCTCCCCAGCTGCTGCTCCCTGTGCTGGGCTCCGGGGCAGAGTCTCACACCCACCCACACCTCACCACAGTGCACTGGGTGAGGAAACCACACTCAGGAGAGAGGTGCTGGTGGGTCCTTCTGACTGCAGGAGTGACAGCGTGTGCTGTGCTGCAGAAACCTGCCCCAGTGTAAGGACCAGCTGCTGACTCAGTGTGGGAAGGGTTTGTGCTTGGTTAATCCCCGTCCCTCCCCAGGGGCTGGACGTGGGGCTGTTGGGCTGTGACACGCTGATGGCAAATGAACTGGCTGCTGATAAAGGTGTCACGACTTGTATCTGTGTGGAAGGTGGTGATGCTGTAGGGACTCCTTGCTGTGGCTGCCTGACAGCGGTTTTACAGCCTCGTACATTAATTTACACGTGGACTGATAAACCAGCAGAGAGAGCAACTGTAAATCAAACCCAGAGACTTATTTAACATGGAATGGTGGTAAAAATACAGCTAACAGACGTTTAACACAACTGAATGTATAGATCCAGGCGTTAATTTTATTCGGATTTTTAATACACTGTGTATATTTTCAAGCCTCCTGTTTCCAGAGATGCTGTAATGTTTTTTAAAGACCTTTTTAATTTTTCCTATTGTCAGACAGAGTCCTTCAGGAGTTAAGGACTTCTCCAAGTTTAAAGGGCAACAATCAATAAAATACTTTAAGCCCTGTCCTGGGTTTGGCTAGGACAGAGTTAATGTGTTTCTAGCAGCAGGTGTAATGGTGTTGGGAGTTGGGATGGGAGCTGTGCTGGTAACACACCAGTGGTTTAGCTGTTTCTAAGCAGCCAGGGACTTCTCAGTTGTTCATATAATGTGGAGATGGGGACGCAGCCAGGGCAGGTGACCCACAGAGGGTATCCCAGGCCAGTCACGTTGTGCTCAGTATAAAGGGGGGCTGGTGGGGAAGAGAGGAACAGGCAGTTCCAGGAAGCGTGGTTCTGGGGACGGTCTGGTTTTGGGACAGCTCTGAGCTGTGTGGTTCGGTGAGACGCTGCATCGTGTGTCACCAGTTTCATAGATTTTTGCTATAATAGTCTTGTTATCGTTATTTATTTCAGGTGTCCCAGTGCTCTGTCCTTACCCCAACCCGTGAGGGTTGCCTTTGGTTTTCTCTCAGGGAATGCTTCCTCATGTCCAGCCTGGATGGCAGCCACAGAACCTCCCCCAGGTTCCTGGCCCCCAAGGAGAAGGGCTCAGCTCCTCCCATCCCCCCCTGTTGTGAGGTCGCCCCGGGAGCCCTTTTCCCCAACAGTGTGGGGACTGGAGCGAGGGAGTCTGCACGGCCAGCGTGCTCCCCATCCCTTCTGGCTCACCCCTGTGCACCACCAAATAGTGATGGGCAGAGAGGTCCCTGGGCCAGCCAGGGGTACGGGTGGGGGTCAGGGTGTGGTTGTAGCTGTGCAGGAGGGAGAAAGCAGAACGCTGCTTGTGGTGTGACTGCCGGACACAGCGACATCCTGGCAAACCAGGAACCGGCTGCATGTCTGGCAGCTGCCTGAGCACCCTGAGCCTGGCGGCTGATCAGGGCCCCGATATTTCTAACTCCATGAAGGCAGCTGGTTGCTTTGCCAAAGGGATTCTGCCTCAGCATGAATTGGGGTCCCGGCCTCACCACAACCGGCACCTGGACGGGGACCCCCGGTGACTACGGACGGAAGCAGCGCGATGGTGGCGACTCCACAGCCCAACCAAGGGACCAAGAGCGCTCAGGGACCCGTCACTGCCCCTCACAGGACTGTCTGAGGTAAGTGCAGTAATTCAATTATGGGATGTTCAGCTGCAGAGGAACATGAGCTGTATGTGGAGGTTTTACAGGGAAGCAGGGCTTGGGGTCACTGCGCTACAGCTGGTGAGGTTGTTGGTTTCGATTGGGATTGGTGCCTCTGGTTTCCTCAGGAGGGGTGGTATGATAATAATTTATGGGCCAGATAAGAGAGGAACCACAAGGAAAGAAAGGCCAGTAGCTTATACAGCTTTGAGAGCATTAAATCCTGCTGGAAACATTGTGCCAGCGTCTGCCACCCCTCCTCCAGTACATGATCAGGGGGCAGCAGGGATGGAGAACCACCAGGCTCTGGCCCACGATCATTTGCAGTGTTGGGGCTTCTGTGGGGAGGTGAAGGAGCGTGAGGAACCCTGGTACCATAGATCCAGAAGCAGAACCAGATTTGTACCCCCAGTGACACCTGTGACTGCATTGGCACCTGTGGCTGAGGTGATTTTACAGGCACGGTGGTGCAGGGTGTTACCAGCCAGTGCACCAGGTGCAGGTGGGATGGGGGTGTGTGTATGTGTAGATGTGTAAAAGTGACTCAGCCTTGGTCCCCATCTCTGTAGACGCCTCAGACTTGAGCTGTCCTGCAAGCCCAGACTAAGCAGGGCAGCGCTGCCTAATCCAACTGACCAAAACCCGGGTTGAGCCTTGAATTCCTCCAGCAAGCAGCCTGCCCTGCGTGCTGATCCAGCCACTGTTCTGCCTGGAAGGAAGATAGAGGCAACCAGAGGGTCCCCGTTGGGCTTCAGTGGGCCCAGACAATGCAAAGGTACACAACAGGGTGTAAGATGAGGGGAACACTGCTGATGACACCCATGGAAGGTGGCATTGTCCACTCGGGCCCAGTCCTGCCCACTGTCACATTGATCAAAGCCATTGAACCCCTTGGATTCGGGGCGGGGGGGGGCTTTAACTCCTTGCTGATTGAGGGAACAGACTGAGAGCCCTGGGATGGGTGGGTATTTGCTGTGCTTTAAGCTTGTAGCCTGGGGTGATTGACTAGTTAGTGTGCCTGTGAGCTGTGACAGGGTGGTCCCTGACTGCTGTGGCTGTCACATTGGCCTCATGCATAGCCTGCGGGCAGTAGCAGTGAGCACTGGGGCTCTGTGTGTGTGTGTCACTGTGTTTTGTCACTCTGCTGTGGTGGCAGCAGCATATTGTGTGACTCTGGTGTAGCTGTGATGAGTGTGGTTGTACTTCTCACCTGCACTCGTGTGTTGTATCCATCATACACCCCACAGTGGTGAGGGATTGAATCTGAGTGTCACAGCTGTGCCACTAGGTGCTCCCAGCCCCTTGTGGGGATGGGGTTTACTGTCTCAGTCGGATACAGCCCTCACCTCAGCAGCAGTCTGCCCACATTTACTTCCAGCAAGCTCGACTCTCACCTGAGTTCTTCCACCAACATTGTTCTTCTTTACAAAAGCAGTTTGCTCTAACCAAGGCTGAAGCAGCAGATCAGAGGCCAAGCTCCAGTCATGTGTGCACACTGTATGCTGAAGCCCTGCTGAGGAACAGAAAGGGGGGGAGCCCTACCAGAGCAACTGTACAAAGCCTTGTATGTGCTTAGGCCTTTAAATGGTCCTGGCAGGAGGCTGCTGGCTGCTGTGGCCCAGCGACACGGGGGCACAGAGTGACACTGGGGCACAGGGACCCTTCCCCATGGAACCAGAAGCGCCTCATGGAACAGGTACCAGCCCCCCGGAAGGGTCAGCGTGTTCTTGCCCAGTCGAAGCGCTCAGAATGATGCCCAAACACGAAGAACTGGTGAAGTAACGCTGTAAGAGGAGACGTTTAATGCAGTAACACTACAACCCCTACACGGCCTGCTTTAAAAAAGAAACCTCAGGCTGCAGTGACACCTTCCAGCGTGTCCCCCCTGACCCCACTCCTCGGTCAGCAGTGACACGGGATAGGCACAGGAAGCCAAGAACAATTAACTCAACAGGGCTGAGAGGCAGAGAGCATTTCTGAAGATTGTTTCCTCCCACAGTACAAATTTATCAAGAGATTGTTCCAAGTTGAGTTTAATTAAGCTGTAATTACCTGCTGTGGCAGTGTTGGTGAGGAGACTGCTGCTCAGCTGATGAGCACAGCAGTGTCCTTACTCACCAAAGGCTCCAGAGCCTTGTGAGATGTTTCTACCAGGAGCAAGAACAGTTTAAATATTAAGCAGGATTTTAACAGGTGTTTTGAATACATATTTGTTACCCAATGGGTAAAAAAAAAATAGAAAAGAAAGCTGCAGCAGGACAAGAACATCAACTACCAGCACTGCACCGCTCGTGCTACAAAGCTACACTGAACACAGGGTACCATGCACACAGGGACTGCCCACTACTCTGACATCACTGCTCAGTATCAATTAACAGCTTACCCTAAAAAAGTTCTTCCTCTAGCTAAAGAAATGCTATAAAAACAGACCAAGAGAAGGTGAGCACGGCGGCTTGATGGGTACAGGTGAAGGTGTCAGCTGTAGCGTTCGCTCTGGAACCGGGGAGCGTAGTTTCGGGCACTCTCGTTCTCCTGGGTGGTGATCAAGTCTATAATAGCTGTCAGCACTGCTGTGTCCCTGGATTTAGTATCATTCCAGTCCACAGGATGTGGGTTTTCTATCTTCTCTTGTAGAAGGTCGTCGAGTTCTCGTCTTAAGTTCTGGAAAGAGGAAAGAGTTTATTGGCATGGAGAAGAAAGAGAAAAGCCATGAGTTACACACACCATCAGCCCAGCAGGAAGTCCAAGCTCCTCCATTCTCCTAACCATCACACCTGCTGTGTTCCTCCCGATTCATTCCAATCTTGCTGTGTCCAGGATCAAAAGCTGCTTCTCAAAACCCAGCAGGTTCACATTTTGTAACAGACAGCCCATCTCTGTAATGCTTTTAGGGGCCTACACATCCATTAGCTGACTATTTTTAAAAAAAAACCCACAAATATTTTAAATCCTGAGCTAGTCACATGTGATTTCTAGGCTCTGACACTAAGCAGAGCTCTATTCAGGTCCTATTTCCTTCTGCTGGAACTTAATACTGCCACCTGAGGAGCCCCAGCCTCAGGCATCCATGTTCCTGTGTTCATCTCGGGGTGGTAAGTCATCCTACAGCTTTTGCTATGGAAAACTAGAGATTAAGCTTCAAATCTCTCTAAGTAGGACAAGTTTATAACCCCTTTCAATCCACCCTAGTACTCTGGTGCTGAAGCCTCCATAGTTTTTCAATATCCCCAAGATTTATCTCTTTTTCCTGTTCTACTTCTCCCAGGTTACCAGGTGGCACAGCCTGTTCCAAATAGTTTTACCAGGTGTTCACCTGCACCCCTTCAGCAGAGGGCTCTTCCTTTGGGTGCTTGCACTGGTTATGGGGAATAATCCTGTCAGGATACATCAGTGGGCACACAGCAAAAGCAAGCATGGGAATCTCTAATCAAACCAGTGCTGCACTAAGGCTTCATTAAACATACCTCATTAAAAACACAGTTACCTTCACTAGGTGTGCTATTCTTGCTGGAGACTGGAACACAATCCACTCATCCACAGCGATGGTGTCCTGATCCTTATCCTTCTGAATGGATATGTCTCCTCCAAAGAACAAGAGACAGTAGGGAGAGACCTCTGTACAGTCATACAGGTAAATCTGCAAGGAGACACAGTTGGCCCATCAACCTTCCAAGCCCCAGCAGTGACACAGTAACCCTTGTGACAGAATTCCTCATCACTTTTCAGTCATTCATAAATACACAAGACTTACCTGAAGCAACTCAGAAAAGTTACATGAAGTCAGATTAAACTGGAGCTCAACCAGTCCCAACCAGCCCTTTACACCAAGTGGTAGATCAAAGAACTTTTCCATAACAGTCAGAGGATACAAAACCAATTCAGAGTATTCAAAACTGCTACAGCAGATCAAGAAAACAGTAAAATATTATACCTGCTGTTGCCAGAAACTTAAAAACCCCCCAAGCTCCCTCAAAGGAGCAAACCAGCAGCAGTCAGAGTATTAATTACTTGTGGAACAACAGCACCAGTATGACAAAGACCATAACCCAATGGAATGTAACAGAAACAGCCCAAGCCAGGAAGGCTTCAAACAAAGGCCGTGTTCACAGCCCCTCTGAACAGCATCCAACCTTAGTGAAGGGCTCCAGAAATAAATGCCACAACTAGAAATGGTCACATACGCTGCTCGTTCTCATCTTCAGGTGGTACACCAGCCAGTTGTAATGGAATTCTGTTTCCTCCACGTTAACCGACTTCGGATGAATATTGACTGTTCCATCTGTCTTGGTGCAAACCTTCACCCTGCAAAGAAAACAGGTTTTTGTTTAGGACTGAAATAAGCCCATGGAAGTTTAGTGCAGTTGTATCCCAAACTAAAATCCCCCTCCACTTGTTCACTACTGTGCTGGGCTCTGAGAGGGCAAGACCAGCTGTAGAACCTTCAGCCCCTTTCCCAAAAGATGATTACATCACAGTGCTGTGAGTTTTCAGACACCTCTCTGCATTTAAGGAGTTTAAATTCTTTGCCAAATTTGTCCCCTTAACAAGTTTTTCCATTCTTTTTCCAGAAGGGCTGAGCTGCTGCATTTGGTTACATAAACCAAGTTTCCAGCAGTTTCTTGGAAAAGCCACATAAGGAACACACACATCTGAATTCTTTGGGGGTTGGACCCAATGAGCCCCTACAATTCTGTGTGAGGCAGTGCCAGTGTGGAACACATTGCACCCCCAGAAAAAGCAACCCAAATATTCTACCCTTCACTCTGTCTTAAATCAGGTCCATAAAGGAATCTATGTTCTGGCAAGCATACACTACCTGTTACAGCAACAAAGATAAAGAGTCTGATAATATAAGTTGTGGTAAGTCAACTGACTGTGATTCCAGGCTCCGTGTTGGCAGTACCATGGAAAGAGCATGTTACAACTGAGTAAGGTCTCACACACTGTTGCCCAGCCCAGCAGGTATCCACTTGCTAAAGATCCCCAACCCCAGGCTCTCACCTGCCCTTCCCAAAGTAACCCACCCCCGAGCCACATACTCACTCACGTGTGCCCTGAAGCCACTGCTTCACCCTACCAAGCTCCCTGCTGTAGGAAACACCTCAAAAACAAACCATTACACCAAACCCTTACATTTTCCTCTTCTTGCTGAAGCTGGGCCGAATCTTCGCCACTTTGGGATATAACCCAGCACAGATGACAGCTTTGAGCAGCTTCTCATTATCTGCAGGACACAGTAAGTAACACAGCTGTGCAACCACAGAGTGCAGCCCTCAGCCAGTCCCCGCTCCTCCCACCCCTTGCCTGAGTTGGTGTTGGATTTGGGATCCTTGGGGTCTCTGCTGTTCACAAACCCAGCTGCAAGGAGATGCTCAGCAAACTGTCCTTTCATGTTGTGCAGCATCTAGGAAACAAGAGTTGTCCCCAAGTGATGCTGGTGCCACAAGGCTCCTCTCCCCTTTCCCCACAGACACAATCTAACCCATCAGGGTCTTACCTGGAGGGTGTTTGGAGACAGGAAATACTCCCAGCAATAGTCCTTCTCAGTCCTGAAGCCACGGCACCGAGTCTTTTCCCAGCCCTACAAAGTAAAGCCACAGTCCAAAGACATTTTTAACTGAACACTGACTAAAGAATTAGGGACAGCAAAGATTGGAGGTCTACAAACCGTGTAGTTACAGTCTTCTCCACAAGAGAGAAGGCAAACCCTCTGAGCTCTTTGCATTATGTGTATGTAGCACAGAGCAGCAAAACAACTTCACAGCTTCAACTGAAAACCTCCTCCTATTGCAAGGACTGAAATCTGGCCAAGTCTGCCAGAACTCCATTGGTCACTATTAACAGTCCCAGGCAGAACTGCATTGCAGGCCATTTATTCCCTTTTCTTCTCACCCCACCACTGTGCTACTACACATCCAACACTCCTGAAGTCAGCCTCAGCCTCTTGTAGAGGCCAGAAAGACAAGAATTAATGACTTCAGCAAGGCAACTGTAACATCTCTTGTCTAAAGAAAACAGGTTACTGTGTTGAAGACAAAATTCCCCAACACTAGAAGGATGAAAACTGATTTAGTTTTACATTTCTGTGAAGAAATACTTCAGAGCATAACTGGTCAGTTTTCTCCTCAGAATAACTCCTATTACTCCAGTTACCAGCCCAACAGCCCAACCCACTTACTGTGAAAGCATTCACCACAGTCAGGTGATCACTCTTGGAGTTCTTGGACAGTTCCTTTCTTCTGGCATCTGCAACTTTCTCTTTGCCCTAAGAACAAGCAGGACATTTAAAATATGCATGACTGACAGTTCTCTTTTCCTAATTAAAGTACACACACACACACAGAGAGCACTACTCTGCATGCTATGCACATGGAAATGAAAGCTACTTCCAACACTGTGTGGGCACAGAGGTACTTCCCAGTACGTGAAGGCAACCTCTTCCCAACAAAAATGTCCTAACATGAGAAGATGGAAGTGTTTCTGCATTATAACATCACTCTGAGTCTCTGTGTCCTTCTGAGATCCTTAAAATCTTATATGCAGTTAGTTCTGTTAGGAACTTTACCAGAGGGATGACAAAAGGGTCTTTGAAGCTGAGGCTAGCTGCAATGGTGAGCACTGGATCCAGGCAGCAGAATAAAGCTCCAAAGAGGATCATCTTCCCAATATGTGGTTCAACTGGTAATCGTGCTAGATGGACACCAAGTGGGGTGAGTTCTTCTTGTCTGTCCAAAGCATTCTGTCAGGGGGATTTAAAGAATAAATAAATAAGAAAGGATTTCCTCCCAGCAGCCACCAGCATGCCCAGAGAAGAAAGGAAGGCCTCATAGCTGGAGAGCACAGCTGGCTGTAGGAAGGTGTGGTAGGAAGGTGATCAAGCAAGTTATGAAGAAACAGAAATGTTCAGTTAAAGACAAGGAAACAGCAATGGTTTGTGTCTGAGGTGGCTTATTAGAGCTCAGTGTCTTTCTGGACAAAGCATGAAGACACTTGAGTGTCTGCCTATTCTCCTGATCAAGCTTAAACTTAGATCTTACCATCTGTAGCACTCCTGTTTTTAGTACCCTGGCCTTTGTGTTGTCACAGAAGACCAAACCTGGAGCTGAATTTTAGTTTAATCTAGACATCATGTCATCCATCTAAACACTGCCTATCACCTAAACCAGATGCTTCAATTTACTGCTGCAACTGATGTACAGGAATACCAGGGCAAGTGGTACATTACTCATCTCTCCTTCCCAGCACCCGAAGGGACAATGACCCACAAGATCTCTCTCCTTTATACCTTATCTGCCCACAGAGTAAAAGTCTCAAACTCTTCACTGATCTGGCTGGGGCAGGATGCAGCTGTGAGCAGGGCAGTACAGAGGCAGTGAGTTAAACAGTGGTAGGCAATTTAAATACAAGGCACATGTATGTGTGTTGAGTAATTTAGAAAGTATCTCAGGACCTGCCCTATGCAGCCCATAAACATCAGGTATAATGTGAACTTGTTTCCTCTGCTCAGTGAGGATATATAAAGGGTCTGTGAAGTACAGGACAGGGTTGCAAACACCCAGAGCTCTACCATCAGAGCTGGCTGGTACCAAAGGATGCACTAACACAGCTCTGAACAGGTTCAGCAATACTTTACCAGCTCCATTAGGTGATTTATGGCCAACATGACAGCATCACGAGATGGGGGGTCCATCAGCTTGCTCAGAAAATAAGCAATCCCACCAAGCTTTAGGATCTGAAAGCAAAGAAGAAACCCCCACAAAACTACAGCAGCTGGAGAAAGACAGCTGCCTCAAACTGGCAAGCAGTGACCACACTAATTAAAAGTGTGAGTAATTCACAACCTGAGTGTCACTGATGAAGAACTAACTAATAAAAATGCATCAGTGATGGAATGTGAAATGTAAGGATCTGTTCTTCATTCAGCATGCATGCAGGCAGAAGGAATTCAATATGAACTGCCAAGAGGAAACTCACACCAGTTCTAAATCCACTTTTTAATCAAGATTCTTTTAAGACATCATATATCCCCTGACTCACTGGCATTCTCACTGAAGCTCCTCTGGCCGAATGGTCTTTGGGGGGACAGGATGGGCAGCACAGCCCAGTTTTTTAACAAACTTCAGCTGTTACCTGCACCAAATAATCCTGTTTTCCCTGGGTTTGATGCCTCTAGGTACAAGCATGCACTTTGCAAAAGCTGAAGACTTGTAACAGTTTTGACCTGAAGACAGCCCTGGTTTCACAGTGTGTGAACTTAACCTCTCAACCTCTTATCCCAGTGGAAAAATAAATACTAATGTTTCAAGCTTCCTGTGTTTACCTTGATCTGTAAGCAGAGTTCTTCCAAGGGTGTCCTCAGGATCTCTGGTAACTGATAATCATCCAGAAGGCTAGCACGCAGTCCATTGTAGAGATGGTAACAGTGGCCTGGCTGAACTCTGCAATGATTTGAATAAGGAACTGTTGGTTTGTTGGGCTTTGTTCCCCTGACACTGTGACATTTCCATTGTGTGTGTTTATAAACAGTTCCAAGACACCACAAGGAAGTAGAACTGAAGTGTATTCAGTTAAAAAAGCCATTTCAGCTTCCTGAAACAAGAGGCATGCTGAGCACAGCAGCCTCCCTGTGACTCCTCATGAGGAGTAATGAAGAGCCCAGAGAAGAACTGCAAGTCTGAACAGGGAAGAAAATGTTCCACAAGCAGGGGGAGAAATTTCAAAAGCTGGTGTTAATTTACAGGCAATTTTCAACTGAATAAATGTGGTGTGAGGGCAAACAGTAACAACAAAAAATCTAAAGTGTGGGACTTACTATTACACAGGGAGGGAAAGTCCTGGCTCAGATGCAGCACTAGTCCCATCAGTCCCCCAAAAAGACAAAACCCCTCCAGAAGAACACGATACCCTGTGCTGGCATCTGCTGCTGAGCACATGGACAGCAAAGCATACATACCCCCAGCAGCACCTGCTCCAAGGCTGAACTGAACATCACAAACCTCCTGCTTATCCCCCAGGCTCACCTTCCCGCTCGGCCTTTCCTCTGCTTGGCATTGGCTTTGCTAACCCACTCTGCTGCCATGGTGCTGATGTTGTTCTGAGTGTCAAAGTGAGTTTCCTTTATCTTCCCACCATCTATAACGAACACCACGTCGTCTATTGTAATGCTGTTTAAAAATAACACCAAGATTAAACCACAAATCTTCACCTCTGCAAGCCTAGCCTAGGATGTTAAAAGGGTTCAGAGCTCCTCTTTACCCCTCAAAACTGTAAGCCAACAATAAAATAAAAGAATAAACTCTGTGTTTGGAATGTCACTGAGAATTCCATCATTGAGCAGCTTGATTTGCTCTCCTGGGTCCAGTAAAAGTCACTCCATGGGGTTACAAAGCCTGCAGACAGGACAGGCAGCTCAGACTCATCATTACAGCACCATCCCTGTCTCAGTGGTTTAAAACAATCAAAGGGAAACTCCTGTTTAGTCTACAAACATTTCTAAAGATAAAGCATTAGAAATGAATGGCACACACCCATCTATTTCTGGAAACCCCAAACAGGTTCACGCTTCATGACAGGGTTATCTGGTTGAACATACAGCTATTTATTTACCTGGTCTCTGCAATGTTGGTGGCAATCACAATCTTCCTTACTCCTGGGGGCGTCTTCTTAAAAACCTGTAATTATCCATGGCCAATTTATATGTTTGCCAAAGCCAAACTTATGCTTAATCACTTTTAATAGTTGTGAAATGTTATTTTACTGCATAAGAAAAGCAGAGCATACCTGAGTCTGGTTAACAGTAGGCATCAAGGAATGTAAAGGTATGATGACAAACCTATCTGCAAATGAAAAATCAGTAGAAGATGCAGTGTAAGCACAGAAACTTCAATTTCACAGGCAAATCAAGTATGCAGAGCAGAGACAATCTGCTGCAAGTAAGCCCAGTGTTTGTGTGCTGGAATTCACAAGCATACATAGTACAATGGCAAATTCTAAAGTAAAAGGGTATAAGGGAAGTTTGGGCTTTCTAAAAATGATGCTATAAAGACAGCTTTAAGAAAAGACATGAAATGAGGTATAGTAATTTGCATTTCATTTTTAAATTCTTCACTTATTAAACAATTGTTCAAGTTTAATCAAGAAACTGACAGTCTCAATCTTTCAATACACTGAAATTCTTTATGGAACACACAGAGCACGAGCTGTAAGACAACTGTCTGGGTAGTGAAAAGCACAGTTAGGGGTGTGAGATGAAAATGTGAGTCATGCAAACAGGACAAACTGAAGTGTATGGGAGAGGCACAGAGTATTTCAGTGCCCTGGAATAAACAGGATTTAAAAGCTGTCAGTGAGGCAGTGGATGGAAGCTGCTGTAGAATCCAGGGAACATGGAATGCAGAGTTTGGGTTTGAATGGCTGCAAGGAAGGGCAGGAGAAAGGGGAAAATAAAAGGACATAGGTTTGAGGTTCTTTTTCAGACTGTTCACTCCTACACTGAGGAAAACAAGTCATTATCATCAGCAGATGAGAGATAGTAGAGAAATGCTCAACACACTGCAACTGTTTTGAGACACAAAAGAAACAGACACAAACCCAGGTCAATACCAGCTAACCATGTGCAGAAATTAAGAGTTTCCACTAATGCTACTGCTAGAATTCTGTGTAAAATTTGGTCTTTACCTGACTTAAACATGACTTGTGACATCAAGAGATCATGCAAAGTGCTGATGTTGTCCCAGCCTGGAAGAAACACTAGAATTGCTCCATCCTGTGTGTAAAGGAGGGAGTAAGGGGAGAGAGGTTAGAGGAAGGTACCTGTGATGCAAAGAACCACCTACCTGCACACTACTACATACGTGCTGGTCAGGAGGTATCTGAAACCTCAGTGACTCACATTTGGAGCAGAGCCTGTAAGACTGTTTTCTGTGAAAGAGCTAGCTATCTATATTTATCTGAACATGATAAATAAGGGATTGAGCTGAAGCATTGTTCCCCACAGTGTTTCAAACACTGCCATGCCAACACCAGAACAACCTGAGCTGCAAATAAAACAAGAAACTAAGGTGTAATTTTCAAGACAGGGAGAGCAAAACATGAAACAGCCCCTCATCTTCATTACCCACAGCATAATGCTTTGTCAATCGACATGTTACATTTGACCTTTCTAATAGCTTGAATTCTTCTATATTTTTAGTAATAGAAGTTCTCTTTAAGGAATCAGCCGCTCTGGCAGCTCTTCCACAGATGCTGCTGAGCACAGAAACAAGTATCTGATCTCAGGTTATGTCAGGCTATATACACTACCCCTCTGGTAACAGAAGCTTCTGTTTGTCTCTCTCTGCTTCAAGCAGTGTCCTCCTGCTGTCAATAGTCAGATGAGGCTATTCCTGAACAAGGTAAGGCCCACTCTGGGATAACCACTAATGCAGCTGGATTAACTACTGAATGTGACAAGCTGGAAGAGTCCCCTAGCTGTGTGTTTGGTAAGTGCAGCCAGACTTTTGCCAGGCTGTATAAATTTCAGTCTTCACAGCATCCAAGTCCTACTGGGGCAGAAAAACCTTTAAAGTCAATTGGACAGGGAGACACGAGGCAGAACACATCAACTCCACATGCTGCTCCTGCCCTCTCCCTCCCACTGCCCAGGGATTAAGCATGGAGAGTTAGCTGTACAGGAGTTTGCTCTACACTTGAGGAGTTTCCAAACACTAAAGCACAAAACGTACTCTTACAAAGAAGGCTGCCTTTGACAAATGCATGCAGTCACAGAGAAAGCTAAGAGTTCAAATGTAGTTTGTTATTCTATTAGTCTCCATCAAATAATTAAGGTGTATAATTAATTCAAAGGCTTATTTAAAAGCTTATCCAAAAGGGAAAAAAAATGCAGTGATGTTAATCAAAACAGCAGCCAAACCTTGAGCTATCTGTCTTGTTTTGTGAGACAATCCCTGCTGGCAGTGAGAGAATCCAGGCTTTTCCCCCCTTGCTCAGAAGGGCCCATAAACGAGCACACCCGAGGTCCTTAGGTACACAGCTCTCACTGAGACCCACAGCCCTTTCCCAGGAAACACTCAGAGCTGCACTCCCCTTTCAACATGGATTCTATCCCATCCTGTCAATAAATACTAACCACGTTCTAACCTCAGGGCTTAAATAGTTACTAGGTATTTAAAGCTGTCAGCTTCTTCTCAGAACAGAAACCAAACCCACTGTTCTTCTCTGTATCTGCATGACAAGTGAAAGGACTATGAGCTCTGACACCCCAACAGCCACTGACCACAGCTCAGTCACTCCACTGAAAGGTGGTGCTCAGGTGACAGTGTTACCTCTTCTTCCAAAACGATGTGTCTGATAAGTGCTGCGATAAGGTCAAGGTCAACCTTGTCATCATCCATCATCTCCAGGGCATCTATGGTGCTTGCTGAATACCTACAGGCATGGGAAGCATCCAGGTCAGTAGCTGATTAACAGTCACACGCTCCTGTTCCCCAGCCCTGCCATCGCACTGACATGCAACCCACGCTGCACAACGAGCTGTCTGCTCAGTCACTGCACCTCCAGTGTACCTGAGGTTCAGTTTAGCAGGATTAGCCCCAGTTAGAAGAGGAAGTTTAAGAATTACCACATTATGACTGAACTGCATTTGAGGCATTTACAGGATCTCTCCTCATGGACCTAAACACTCTGAGTTACCCTTCAATTCCTCCCCCTCTCACAGGGAGTACAGGGGGTGTGTGCCCAGCTGCTCAGGCCTTTCACTTGGTGGAAGCTAACACTGTGGCAAGAACTGCCAATGGTTCAGAAGTTACAGTGGAAAGGGAAGGGGGGGTACAAGTGGGATTAGCAGAGCACGAGACAGGCTGGAGATACAGCTCTGAGGACTCAGCCCTTAGAAAAGGAGAGATGATACCAAACCACCTCTATTCATTATTGTTACCAAGCTGGATGTACAGAAAGACCCAAGATGCAGAGGACAAATAAGGCAGGGCTAAACCAAGAAGATGCTGTTCCTGAAATGTATCAGCCAGGCTACCCAAGCAAGAGCCCTGTAGAGATCACCAAATGCTCACAATCAAAAGAATATTCTGAGCACCCAGTAGAGATGATCCACTCCAGAGGCAAAACTGTTTACCTTGGCTTTAAGCCATGCTAGAGGAATGTTAAAATAGTCTGAGGGACAGGTTGTGGAGGGTGGATTCTTATTTTTTTTCTAAAGTATTATTAAGCCCAGCATGTTTAGTACTATGCTGCTTATGAGCTAAAACCCTGTGAGACCTCTCTCAAAGACACTGCCTGAAGAAGGGGGAGAATTCATCAGAGGAGAATGACTAAAGCTCAAGCAGCCTAATGCTTTGCTGAAGACCCCAGTGGACAACACCAACGTCCAACAGGCACCTCCATGGCTGGGAGATTGCTGGCAGCTTGCACACTCTCTGGTAACTGCAGGGCCCTTCAGTGGCTGCCAGCCAGCTCCATCCTTACTGTGCTCACAGCAGCAGCTCTCCCATCGTTAGGAAGGGCACAGTAACAGAGTGCAGCACTGATTTACATTTCTTGGTTAAAAAGCATCTGAAAAATGAACACAAGAGAGTAACTGGAGAATGACCTGCCCCTCAGCTGCCTCAAGTAGTCTGTCCACCGTTCTCTGTAGATTTCCTCTTTCTCCTCCTTTTCTGGCCTGCTCACGTGCCCTTGCATGAAGCCTTTCTTCCACCGCGGCCGACGGTCCGTGTTTTCTGGAGTATACCTTTACAGTTAACACAGACTGCATTACACTCTGAAACTAAAGGAGCTTAAAGCCAAGCAGCTTTCCAAACTGCAGACAATAGGCTGCACTTAATGCCACATGAATAAGAGTCTTGTAAGGCTGGTTAGAGAAAAGAAATGTAAAAACCCAGTATGATCTCTGGTGAGCATGAGAACATGCAGAAAAACCCAACCCTGGACAAACAGAACGACCAGCTTGATTTAGCAGCCTGAAAATTAACCACAAGACAGACAAGGGGTTTCTTCCTCCTCAAGCCAACATCTTCAGGTGCTATTTTTAATTACCATAAAACTACTAAACTGCCCCTGCAAGGTTTTCTGTTGGAATACACAGCTAAGCATTCCACTGGAGAGTGATACCAAGAGAAGCTTGGAAAAGAAATACTAAGCAACCCCCCACCCCCAAATACTCTCTATGATGGCTCTCAGAAAAAAACACTTACCTCAGCTTCTCAATTACATCTTCCAGAAGATACTCCACCACAGGGAAAGTGAACCCAGGTATGTGAATCATTGGACAATTATCTGTTGAGGAAGGCACAGCTCAGTTTATAAACAGCAAATAAAATACTGCACTGAAATAACAGAGGCAGAGAAACATTCTTTGTTATTTTTGCAATATAGTTGCCAGGTCTATATGGCTCTTCTGTTTTATCCTTGAATTCTCACAGATTCAATTGCAAATAAAGCTGCTGAATAAAACCAGCAGAGGTAGGAAGCAGTCCACTGGAACCAGATGAACGTGCAGAACAGCAGCTACGTGACAAAACTGGAAGACTGAAAAACTAAAGGCTTGAAGCTGGCTGCCCACTCACACCAAGATTTCTGAAGTATGGTAAATATTAGTAAATATTTAATATGAAAGCACTCTAGAGATGTTGTTTCCACAATACATCTGAAAATGCAGAAGCAACACATGCTGATGAGATAAACCTAAGGGAGGAGACATCTCAGCAGCTGGCAGCTCTCTGTAAAATTGAGTCCTTCCCTCTTTTGATACAACTCCATCCCAGAATGTGAGAACTGCACCACACTGTAGAAACCCCAATTCCTTCAGCAGAACATTCACAGGAAGCACTCCACCTACCAAAATACTCTGAAAACTTCTCTGCATTCAAAGTAGCACTCATCAGAATCACTTTCAGATCCAAACGGATATTCAGAAGATCTTTGATTATGCTCATTAAGACATCTGACTGGAGATTTCTCTCATGAATTTCATCAAGGACTACATGACTAATGCTGGACAAGTGCCTGAAACACATGAGCAGGAAGGGAAATAGTTCTTTTTAGCAAAATTAAAAGAACCAAGCCAGAGCCCAGACTCCTAGGAGCAGCCTGGTAGTCAAGTCATATCATAATTATATTCAGTTTCTTTTTAAACAGGAAAACTTACTTATCTGACTGGAGCCACTGTAGGACAATTCCTGTGGTACAGTATAAAATTGAACCTTGTTTCCTTGGCAACCGACTGGAAGAGATACATTAAGGATTCCTCAGTTCTCTTCTGTATTTTACAGAGTACTTTAAAAGCTTAAATCAAAACACAGGTAGTCATGACAGGCATTAGCAAGCACACCTCATCCTCCAACTTGCTCACTGACAGTTCAACTGGAGGAGCAGGGAACTAGGCCACAGCTGCAGCATCTTTGTGGGTGGGGAATGACCTGATCTGAGAGGAGCCCCAGCTTCCCAGACATCGTTTCTCACCACGTGCACAGCGATCTGCTGGCCCCACGTTTCTGCAGCTGTATGAGCTCAGCAGAGATAACAGCTAAACATGCAGCAGTGTAACAGTGATTAAATAGTTAAGAAAAACATAACTGAGCTTCTATAAACTCAAAAAGCTGGAAGTAGGCTGTCATCTCTCACCAGCAGTTTCTGGTGAATGATTGACATTCCATTATTTGCTGGTAACATTTCAGATTCTGTTTTTAAATTATAGATGAGTCCAAATGTGTCCAGAGGAAGGCAAGGAAGCTGGGGAAGGGTCTGGAGCACAAGCCCTGTGAGGAGCAGCTGAGGGGGCTGGGGCTTTTTAGCCTTAAGAAAAGGAGGCTGAGGGGAGACCTTATTGCTCTTTACAGCTACCTGCAAGGAGGGGGTAGAGAGGTGGGGGTCAGTCTCTTCTCTCGGGTAACAAGCCATAGGATGAGAGGGAATGGTTTTAAACTGCACCAGGGGAGATTTAGGTTGGATATCAGGAAGAATTTCTGTACTGAAAGGGCTGTCAGGCATTGGCACAGGTTGCCCAGGGAGATGGTGCAGTCACCATCTCTGGAAGGGTTTGAAAGGTGTGTGGATGTGCCTAGGGACACGGTCTAGAGGTGGGCTGGGCAGGGTCAGCCTGTGGCTGGACTCGGTGATCTTCAAGGTCTCTCCCAGCCCAGGTGATTCCATGTAATCGCTTCTGCTCTATGGCACTACAGCTGTGAGCTCTTGTCAATGCACCAAACTTCATCACCAGATCCCAGCAGGATTACCCAAGAGATCCCAGCAGGATTACCCAAGAGATAAGTGTACACATAATTTCTGCAGGAAGACAGCTTGTAGTATTCTCTCCTTCAGCATTTCCATTTTTTTTTAAATCCATGGGTAGGGACATCAGTGTCATCTCTAACTACAGCAGAACCTTTCTGAAGAGCTGAAAAGGATTTACTAGACAAGCACGACTTGTTGCTAGCCACAGTTACTCACTGCATACAGTACAATCATCACACTCAAACTTCCTGCTGCACCTCAGAGACGTTATTCCCTGTGCCAGCTCCTCACAGCCAAGGGAGCCTCTCTCACCTCTGCAGACGGATCTGGTATCCTGTACTCTTGCCATTACCACACACTTCTGCCCGTTCAGCAGCAACTCTCTCAGCCACCTTAGAAAAATCACATCAAACTGTGCATTACAGAAATGTTTTCAAAACCCTGCAAGACTCATCTATGATTTAGCTACTCATCCACAGAAAATACCCAGATTTAGCTACTCATCCACAGAAAATACCCAAAACCAAGAAATCATGTAAGCAACAAAGAAACACCCCAACACCCACTATTTCTCCTCCACAGAGAACAGCGTTTCCTGTCAGCAACCCAGGAACAGGACCCATCTGAGAGAATCCAGCCACTCAGGCAATAGCTACAGACTCACCTGTCCAGTGAGCTTTCCCCACAGGAAGCAAGGTTCTATGATCATCTGACAGCTATCAAGAATTAAGCTATTAAGAATTAAGTGCAATTACTGTGCACTTATAAGCCAAATTGTTAACGATGTAGAGGCCTGACACAACATGAGTGTTTAGCTTAATTCAAATTTCTACTGCCCAAATCCATTAAAAGCAGAGATATAAACATGATTAAACTCAGAGAAGACTGGGGCTTGCAGAAGTATCAGGTTAGTGTGTAGTAACAAAACTGGTACTTGCAGGAGAATGGAAGGTGACAGAGAGAACACACAAGAAGCCACTTTCGCTGCCACCCTGGCTGCCCATCGCAGGCTGCCCGCTCATCTGGAGCTCTGCATTCTCTGTATGTGACAGCAGAGCAGCCTCTCTGGGAGGAGTGCAGCACCAATCCCACCCAGTCATGTGGCACTTTCTCAGATGCTAACTTCAGATAAGCTAGCAGACTGTACACTCCCATCATAAGCCTGCCCATGGAGCCCAGGCCCGGTAACAAACCCGTGTCCATTCAGTGAGGCAGCATTTCTTCCTCTGTTTTACTGGGGGAGGGAAATCCCCAGAAGTAAGTTACTCAGTCTGTCAAACCTACCGAGATAGCACTGATCCTCCTGGGCTGAGTACAAACAATCCTGCACGTGGAGCCCTTCCCTCGCTCTATGTAGTCGTCCAGGATGAACTGGGTCACTTGGGTTGTCTTCCCACAGCCCGTTTCACCGCTTATCACAGTCACTCGGTTACTGTTGATGAGGTTTACGAGTTCCTGTTCCCAAAGAGAAAATATTGACTGTCCTGCTGCTCCAAACAGGTTTGAGGAGGATCCTCTGATCCCACGGGGTGAGCTGAGTGGCACAGCAGCACACCAGTGGAACAGCATTGAGCAGATCAGTTTAACCCACACAGGAGACACTCCTGCACGTTTGCATGCTGTGTGTATGGCTCAAAGCACATCACATCTCAATGCTAGTTTTAATTATCAAACATCCTGTATGAAAACAACATAGAGTAAGTAAAATGAAAGCCTGAAAGGCATTTTTAAACCTTTCTCACTCCTCCTTCCCTATCCTGGGAGGCTGAAAACAATGTTTCCCCCTGGCCTCCAGCCTGTGCTAACTCAAGTGCAACAATACTCCTTACACCAGAGGAACAGATTGTCATTCTCCCAGCCTCTCCTTCCCAATCCAAAGGATTCCAAAGGGGAGCAGCGCTATTTTAAGGAACAAACAGTAGCAGGAAGAACCACTTTATGACAGATACACTAATTTTAGAAAGGAAGGCCACTAATCATTCACTGAACACGCCAAAGAAAACGTAACATAAAACTCAATCTCTGCTGTGTACAGGCAGCAAATGAAGAATTAACACCAATTAATAATAACCCATACTATTGCTGATGTTTGGCTGCAAAACCAGTGGCAGTAACAGCCAGCAGGGAAGCCATCTGATTAAAAAAGGTTTAATCAGTATTATATTAAATTCTAATCGGGCAAATGTTTGAATGGCCATAATTCCTTCAGCAGAACTGTGAAAGAGCAAGCGTGACAGTTTACATACCAGCAATTACTCTGTACAGAACTCAAGTAACTAGGAACATTCTAGAAGTTTAACTGGAAGAGAAAGAAGAAAAGCTCTGTACTTTAAAAGCATCTCCAGCATCCAACACCATTTCCACACCTAACGCTGCCTGTACTGAGAGAACTGTACAGGGCCCCAGAGGAACCACATACACCTCACTGAGCTGTGAGCCTGAGCTACTCTCTGGGAACAAGCCAAATCCAGTGTTGGAACTGGGCCACAGCACCTTCTTAATGGGCACATCCCAGTTACACACCTGTCTTATCACAGAGCAGCAGAAACACAGAGTCTTTCAGGTTAAGCAGATTTACCTGTCTCATCCCATAGGAAGGGAGCTTCTCTCGGAATCTCTGGGGAGAAAGGAAACAGCAATATGTATCTTTAAACACCTGCCCAACCAGATTTCATCTCTGGTGTGGGCTCAGCCACGAAGTAACACACCCAACTGTTCAGCTAATACTTTATATATACAAACCCAGAGCCACTAAAAAGGGAGTTTCATTCCATGTGTGGTTTCAGAAGTTTAGCACAATTACCCGACACCAAGAGTTCAGCACACAAGGAGGTGCTTAGGTAGGGCTGTAAGACAAGTGCCTCCTATCAAAGGGGGAGCACCTCTCCATGGGAAGAATGTTCTGGTGACTTTATGCCACACATAAACTACATTTTTAAGAGGCAATTCCTTCAGAGCCCATTTTTCTGCTGTTTTAGACAGAAAAGCAGGAATACAATCCTTTTTTAAGAAAATAAAGTCAAGCAAAACCACCACCCAAAATTGAATGACACATGCTTGAAATCTTAGATTTTGTCCAACCAGAAATGACCACAAAGACTGGTTTTAACTGCTGCCCTATTGACAGGAATGTGTTGTGCAAACTCTGAAAGTAATTGTCCTGGTTTCAGCTATGATGGAGTTAATTATTTTTAGCAGTGGATGGAATGCCATGTTTGGGTGTTAGCATGAGAACAGTGCTGATAGCACCCTGATGTTTCTGGTTGTTGCCGGGCAATCAAGGACCTTTCTCAGTTCTTCATACTTCCTTACTAACGAGAAAGGAGGGGACGCAGCCAGGACAGGTGACCCGAATTGGCCAAAGAGGATATTCCATGCCAGTTACGTCATGCTCAGTATAAAGGGGGACTGGGGGGAAGAGGAGGAGACAACGCCAGGACGTGCGGTTTCTGGGGCGGTTGGGTTGTCCGGGACGGGCTCTAAGCTGTGCGGCCTGAGTTGTGTGGTTTGGTGAGAAACTGCATTGTGTATCACCAGTTTCATCTATTTTGTGCTTTAAACTTCTGTTATTGTTATATCTAGTTTTCTGTTATTGTTTAGTAAACTATCCTTATCCCAACCTGCGTGGTTCTGGTTTCTAGGTTGTGGTTTCTTTTCCTCCTTTCTTCCTTCCCTTTTCCCCCTCCCCCAACTTTCCCTCCCCCTTCCTTTTAAAAGTACAAGCGACTGTGTGGGGTGCGGCCCTCGGCTGGGGCAAAACCACGACAGTAATTTTTAGCCAGAGTAACATCATTACAACTTCCTAATAAATAGATTCCCATAATTTATTTGCTGTTTAGTTTAGTTTGAAAAAATAGGGTAAGATAAGACCAAAAGCTTTCCATTTAACACATGGAAAAGTACCTGCATTTCAATGTATCTAGGATCAGACTTCTTCTTCCTTAAGTCTTCTTTAAGTTGCTCATCTAAATCATTATCCTGCTCATTTTTTTCAAAGAGATATTCCACATCCTGATCAAGAAATGTTTTTTCCAAGACTGGTCTCTGTCTTACAGGGGCTTTCTCAGCCTCTGGCTTCACTTTTGCAGGCTGTTCTGGTCTGAAGGAAGTGCAGAGAATGGAAACAGCAAAGATTACCCAAGCTGTGCTTGGCCACTGTGAAGAGTACACAGAACCTTCAAGGCAGACCCTACACCTCCTTTTGAGACATTACACCCAGGAGCTACTCGACCATCAGCCAAGAGTGGGTGCTGCCAGAACAGTTCAAGCCTGAAAATGACCAGCCATCACCACCTTCCCATCAGCATCTGCATAACGTGTTCCTGTACATCTAACAAAGCCAGAACACGTCCCCAGAGAACCACTGCTTAACCCACTGTCACCCCCATGGCCCTGTAACTGGACCACTGGCTCCAGTGGGCTCAGTCACACCCCTGGCTGCCCATTTCCCTGCTAGTATTTGAAATTCTCTGTGTTAGAAACAGACCCTATTTCACAGAGACAGAGAGAACGTCCCAAGACTGCACAATAACTGAAAAACAAAGTCAAATGTCACCACTGGAAGAGGTCAGGGCAGCTTCAGAATTTCATCTCTCTATCCCAGTGGGCCTGGAGATCCATTACAGGATCTTATGATGTCAAGAAACAAATTAACAGCCCAAACTCAACAGAGTTTTACAGCCATGGTTACAACCGCTTCAGTATGAGGACAAAGGTGGGATGCCCTGAGTGTTGTGTTCAGTTATTTCACTCACCAAACCCAAGCATCTTCTCACACACCTTCCCGCCAGCCTGCGGGGAGTTTGTTCAACTGGGAGTAAACAAACCCCGAGCAATGGCTCCTCCTTACCCTTCCTCCTCCCCAGACCACCAGGACATGGCTTCTTGCTCTTTCTCATTCTTAGCCTGGACGGTGTTCAGCAGCTGCACAATCCGCTCCTCCCTGCGCTCATCCATGTGCACAACGGCTCTCTGGGCAACGACAAGAGGGTGTCACCACACGGGCAGAGCGCACCCACCGCCCCCCCGCCTCACCGGCGCTTCAACGCCCACCGCGAGCCCCCGAAACTGCTGCTCGGGGCCTCC
Source organism: Porphyrio hochstetteri (assembly GCA_020800305.1). Classification (NCBI taxonomy): domain Eukaryota; kingdom Metazoa; phylum Chordata; class Aves; order Gruiformes; family Rallidae; genus Porphyrio; species Porphyrio hochstetteri. Next base: position 1,284,992 of record CM036914.1, read on the forward strand.
TTTGAGCAGCCCCTGCCCAGACAGACGGACGGGGGTCCCATCGCGCCGGGCAGGACCCGCCCCAGCCCCGCACAGCCCGGCCCGGGCCCCCCGCACACCCGCCAGGCCGCGGAGGGGGCCGGGGCCTGCGGGTCCTCCCGACACCCCAGGCCAGGCGCTGCCCGCCGCCCCCGCGGCCTTGCTCCGTGCTGCGGGGGCCGAGCAGGCCGGACGCTTTCCCCGCCCGCCGCAGTCCGCCCGCCCTGAGCCCAGAGGCCGGGCCGGGCCGCTGGAGCGCGGCTGAGCCCCGGTGGGTGCCCCGGGCCCGCGGGGGCCGGCGGGCTGAGCCCTCACCTGCTGCCGGTCCGTCTCCTTGCTCTTCTGGCCCTGCTTCCGCGCGTACCACAGCCCGATCTCGCGGCCCTTGAGGTGGCTGGGATGGCGGCCCCGACCGCCGCCGCGGCCGCCGTGTCCCCCCGCGAAGGAGGAGGAAGCGCCGCCATCGCCGCCGCGGTCCCGGCCCCGCTCCCAGCGGTGCTCGAAGCTCATGGCTGCCCAGCGACCGGCGGCCGGGGCCGCCCGCCCCATCCGCTGCCTCACTTCCGCCCGCCCAACGCTCGCTGCCAGGGCCGCGGGTTCGAGTCTCCCGGCCGCCGCCGCGTCCCGGCATGAGGCAGCCTGCGCACCGCGCTATGTCACCGCTGTTCACCTCGCTCGAATGTCGCTTCTTACTTTACTCAGCTTTAATTTCCCCTTCTGAGGCTGCGGGCAGGGTGTTAAGGACCCGCGGTCTCCATCACTCCGTGGGGCTGCCCCCTGCACCCAAATACAATACGGATTTAAACCGGATCCAGGGCTGCACGTGAGATCCTTTGCCCAAGTTCCCTGGAACGTTCAACCTTTAAAATTAGATAAAATTATATTCTAAATTATATATATTATTTAAAATTATATTAGAAATTAGATAAAATTATTATAATAGAATTATCAGCCTTTCAGCAGTTAATTAATGTTCCTTTTGCTTCCCTGAATACCTTGTGCAGTTACAAATGCTGCTCCAATCGAATTTCTTTCCATATTCTTTTGCCTTTTCCTCTTTGTCAGCATGATTTACCATCATTTAAAAGTTGCTGGTGTTTGTGTCTCTGAGTGCAGTGCTCCGCACCGGTTTGGGCCTGCCTGGACTAAGGAATCACACAATTCACACTCACAGAACTGTAGGGGTTGGAAGGGACCTCAAGAGATCCAGTCCAACCCCCAAAATTGTTTAGGTTGGAAAAGCCCTTTAAGAACACCAAGTGCAGTGTTTAACCCAGCACTGCCAAGCCCACCTCTGAGCCCTGGCCCCAAGCACCCCATGAAATCCCTCCAGGGCTGGGGACTCTGCTGCCCTGGGCAGCCTGCTCCAGTGGCTGCAGAACCGTTTCCTGACACGCACCCTAAACCTCCCCTGGCAGAACGTGAGGCCATTTCCTTTCATCCTACCTCTTGTTACTTGGGGGAAGAGACAGACCCCTCCAGCTACACCCTCCTTACCAGGAGTTGTAGAGAGCGAGCAGGTCTCCCCTCAGCCTCCTCCAGGCTCAACACCCCCAGTTCCCTCAGCTGCTTTCACAGGAGGCCATTGTTTCTTACTCTGCCTCCTGCCTACCTACAGCTAGGCCCAACAACTCCCAGCGCCTGGCTGCGTAAAGGAGTAAGAACTAGGTGCTCGAGTTGAAGATCTATGTTTGTTCCTTTCCCCTCACAAAACACTTCATTTCCACAGCCTCAGAACATGCAAACCACGATCATGCTGCCTCACACAGCCTCCATCTGTAGCCTGGGCCTTGGGCGCCTCAGGCACCGATGGACCCGAATGACAGGGCAGCACTGGGGCTCTTCCGAGTGATCCCAGCAGATGGGTGACAGGGCCAGGCCTGTGGCACACAGCAGTGTCCCTGACAGACCTACCAGCTCTCCCTGAGCTCATCTCAACAGCCACAAAATGGCACGGCATCGTGCCAAGGCCTTGCACGGGAGGGTGTGTGCAAGAGTCATCATGGGGGCTTTTTCACCTATACCCAGTTCCAGGCACAAGGAAACCTCGGGGAAGCTTGGGGGTTGATCTGCATAAAGAGACAAGTGAAGAGCAGAGAGCGAGCTCTCTGAGTCATCGGCACAGCCACCAGCTGAACTTCAGGCAAGGTCACCCAGGGAAAAGAGGGAAAAGGAGGGGACAGAGAATGGAGAGAAAAGGACTGGAGGATACCAGGGAAGATCATCTGAAAGGCAAATTGCAGGGAGGAGTATGGGAGAGAAATGAGCAAACTGGGAGGAAATGTTCTTCTCCCTTAATCTCCTCTCACCCTGTGTCTGGGGGTTACTGCAGCCTAGGGAAGCACACTCACAACTTCCCACATTCAGCACCCTGCATAAACCATCACTCCACAGCGTTCCTCAGGCCTCACAGCAGCCATCAGCTGGGGAGTGAAAAAGAGCCAGAGACAAGGCTCACAAAGCATTCCTCAGACACGCTCAGGATCCCCTGACGCAGTTCATCACCCGTGTACCTACACAGGGCAACAACAAAGTCCTTCCGAAAGGGAGGAGGGGTAGGATACGAGATGGGAAAGCATCCTGCTGCTCAGCTACAGATTGGATGTCATCGAGCTTGCTTCTGTAGCCTGTAGGTGAACATAAATCGGGGCAGTAATTAACTCTGGCTTTGCCATTTGCATAGACCAGGGCAGGAGACCTGTAAGCTGCCCAGTGGAACTTCCTGGGGATGGTGACCAGCCATTCTGTCATCGCAGGCTTCACTAGTTCCTCCGAGCAGCTTACAGACATGTCCCATCAGCAACACACCTGGCCACACTCTCAGAGGCTGCCTGGCTTAGGCACAGCACTGCAGCTCATGTTAGGCTCTGCACACTGAAGCCAGCTGACAGAAAGCTGCCTTTCTGTTCTGTGTCCTTGAGATGACTGAAGGAAAATGTTCCAGGGCTACCTTGCATCACTGGGGTGACTCCAACACATTTATTCTGTTCCATCCAGGACCTCTCCACAACTGCATACCTGGGCCCCTCAGCAGTGCACATGTTTAATCACTGGGATTTTAGTGCATGAGGAAGTTTCCACAGGCTTGTAAGAGGCTACAGCACTGCAGCCACGCTGCAAACCCCCAGGCATTCTACAGAAAACACCACATACCTTATTCACAGATTTGTAGATTGCGATGTTGGAAACAAATGTGCATCTATAAACAGAGATCATTTTCTAGTATGCATGAGAAGACCTGTTTCCTGCAATGATCTTGGTGGTTCTCAGTGTACCAGACCTCTCCAGTTTTGCTGCTCACACCCAGTCTGCATCCACCTTCCAGCAGTGAGATTCCTTGGTCAAATTCCTCACGAGGAAGCAAGAAACCTGCCAGGGAAACACTGACAAGACACAGTAAAAGATGATCCCACGTTACAGCTCTCCATCCACTGAGTGAAACCTTGCTGTGCACGGCACTGGTACTGCAGTCAGCAAAGGAGAGATCAGTTGTGCAAGGACTGAGGCTCTGTAAAATTATCTTTATAGAGTGTACAAGCTGCAGGAGCATGTGGAGATGGATGGGTACTGAAATTCTCCTCAGAGCTGTTCCTTGAGCCTAGAAAAAACAACATTTATTCTGCTCTGAAACATCCAAATCTGAACAAGTCATTAAGAGAGAGGAACATAACACTCAAGCCCTCATCTTGGAAATCAGGACAGTGATACATACTGGGACATGAAACCATGTTCCAGAGTCCAGGCACCAACCCCAAATTTCTCAAGGTAAAATAATGCAGAATAACAGTTGCTATTTGTTATGGAACAGTGTGATGTGGTGAGATCTCTTCTCTATCAAGAGCAGTACAGAAGATTGAAATGTCAGTACCTGGCTGTATTTTCATTTCAAGCAGCACAGTCCTGTGAGGCATTTGGGAGTCTTGGGCCTGGCCCTGCTGTTACAGATTGATTCTTCTGGTTGCTCAGTTAATGCCACGTTGCTCTCTGTGTACATGGGGGCCACTGAAAGGGAACTCTGACCCACTGGAGATTAGCTCAAAAATTACCTCCCAGTTTCTTGTTTTCTATCCTTTGCATTATTCAGCAGCCCAGGTCCTGAGAGCGGGGAACCCAGGTCCCATTCAAGTCACACTTGTAAGAGGCTTTATTCCTGTCAGTCGCTGCGGTGACTGAACAGAGCTGAGGGCTCTTTCAAGTCACTTCAGATGGTCATCGACAAAGCCTCTGCCCTCAAATGCCAAGCTGTCACTGAAACACACTGAAAGGTCAGACAACTGAGAAGGAAGAAGAAAAAAACCAAACCTTGGTAACTATTCTGAAAGAATTGTTTTAAAAATTAAGTCCAAATACATGGAATGAATTGATAAATGAAGACACCTCAACACAGAAGTGAATAAGCAAGCCAAGAGCAAAGTATCTCCCACAGCAAGTCTCCTGTGCTTTGTACCTGGTATCTACTGAATAATTACACCTTGGGTTTGCAGACATTTTGTTTAATGATGTAAGTCACTTAGAGCAAAAGATAAAATGATCAGACGTTTGTACATCATCCAATTTACAGATTCATTAAAGGAAATGGTATGTTTTAATACAGCAGCAAGACAACAGTTGGGTCACTACAGTTGGGTCAAGCTCTGGGTGGCAGCTGCCTCGAATTTCAATGCCTCCAACTTTTAACCCTTTGACAATGTGTCAGATTAACACATCCAGGGGGCCAAATCCCTGCCAGGGAACAGCTGAAGCTGTGATGGACTGTGTCCCCCATCACAACTCACAGAATTACCAGGTTGGAAAAGACTTAAGACCATCGAGTCCAACTGTCCCTGTCCTGTGCTGACCCAGATCCCTGAGCACTTCATCTCCCTGGCTGTTAAACACCCCCAGGGGTGGGGACTCAGCCCCCTCCCTGGGCAGCCTGTGCCACAGCCCCACAACTCTGCCAGGGAAGAACTTTGCCCTCCCAGCTGAGCTGACCCTGCCCTGGGGCAGCTTGAGCCCATTGCCCCTTGTCCCATCTCCTGTCCCCTGGCTGCAGAGACCCTCGCCCACCTCTCTGCGCCCTCCTGGCAGGGCAGGGGAGGTGGGGAGAAGGTCTCCCCTCAGCCTCCTCTTCTCCAGGCTCAACACCCCCAGCTCCCTCAGCTGCTCCTCAGAGGATTTGCCCTCCAGCCCCTTCCCCAGCCTGGTTGCCCTTCTCTGGACTCGCTCCAGGACCTCAATGTCCTTCTGATGGTGAGGAGCCCAGAACTGGACCCAGCACTAGAGTGTCACCTGCCTCTGGATCTGTCACTGTGAAGACACCTCCCGTGTCCCCTCTGCAGACAGCAACGTATCCAGAGGCAGCCAAACTCATCTCTCTGCTCTGCCTGTGTGAATATAGATTTATTCCATCAATTTACCCCAGATTGCTCCTTCTACCATATTTTCTTGTTAAATCTGAGATACCACACAGCATCTTACTGGAACCAAGAGGCACTCTGAGGAGAGCCCTTGTTTTCACCTTGGCAAGGCAGCACGTGCAAGGCACAGCTTGCAGAGCCATCCATCTCTATCAGAGCAGGCTGCAGCCCTCCACCCTGATCCTCCTCAGCACTGCATCACTGTCAGAGCAGCACAGCCCCACTGACTGCCATGGCAGGCCTGATTTATCACTGTGAAGTGAGAAGGCAAGTCGCCTGCTTGTTTCTGTGCCTCCAGACCCAATGGTGGGTGCATAAGGACACCGTGGTTGGCCCTTCTGCTCTGTTCATACCCCACAGAGGAACCCCCAACAGCCTTGTGCTTATTTTCCCTGGCACATTCCCACTGTGTGGAAAACTGCAGACACCTACATGATTATGTCATCACGTGCACCACTGGAAATTAATTCTGTTCATTAAAGAAGTGGTATCATTTTTCATCAAACTGCTGAAAATCCTGGCAGTACATTTACCTCTGATTAACTGAAAGGAAGGACAAAATCCAGAAGAAAGAGCTCAGCCAAACACACCATCGTTTCAGGCACGTGCAGCATCCTTAACGTAAGACTTGAGGAGTCCTTTCACCGGTTCCACTTTGGCTTGTCTAAATTTGACACAAAATAGAAGATTCACTGGCTTAAAGTTGGTTTTAGACTTAGTTCTAGGTTCCTTCTCAGTCAGTAGGTTGATGGGTACCTCCTGAGGGTGACAGAAAGCAGGAACTTGATTTAGGAAACCAGACTCACCCTCTTGAGGTTGATGCCCAAGTTCAGTCCCTAAGCTCGGCCGCCTTCAATAGCTCCTCCTCCCTTCCTAAGGAGTCAGCAACCAGCCGTGAGCTCCAGCTCCTGACTCACATCTCAAACACAAGGGTCCATCTGAAGAGGAGTGACACAGGTTTACTGGCAGAAAAACAATTAAGTGGTTTTGCTGTGAGCCCCTGGACCCCTGCAGCTACCTGCAAGCTACACCCACTCTTGAGGTGGTGCTGACATGGGTGTTCATATGGGCCTGTAGAACTACTCCTCACTCAAGGACAACTCAGACATGAAGAATTACTCCAACTGCTTTTGACATCCTAACTGTTCAGCCATTTCAAACCCTGCCTTTATCTGGATTGAGTGCAAATGCTCTGTGAGGTTGAGAAGCCTCTGAACTTGGGAAGAGATCACAGAGGCAAAAGGGGACTCTTCTGAGAAACAGGCACAGAATCAACCAACATTTGTCCCATTTGATCCAAGATGTGTCAAGCCATGAGAAGACTCTCAAGTTTCACAGCATCCTATTTACAAAACATGCACTCTTCCACTTCAGCCACCCCCACTCAAAGGCCTCTACAACAGCCTCTTCCATGGGTGAATGGGAGTGATCATCATCGTTACATCATTACAGATGAATCATGTGTGGAGCAGTAGAAAATTAAACCATTTACATTTCCTTTAATCCTCTACTCAGCCAAGTAAAGGAGCTAGTCTGGGGTCTGGTCACAGTTTCACAGATAAACATTTTAAGTCTGGCACATCAGGAAGAGCAGGACTGCAAGGCAGCCAAACCCACAGGGACATCCCACCTGGGGACCCGCTCGCACGTCTTCCACAGGTTCCCACCAACAGACCACCCAGTGCCAACAAGCAACCCAGGCTGGCTGTTAGCCTGTATTCAGGATCCCTTTCAGGAGTGTTCCTCAAATAGCTAAGTTATACAAAGAACTTGAAATTCAGTATGCAAAGCTGTAAAGCACTTACGTATTTGTTATCCCATCCATGTACCAGAAGTTTTAACCTATTGAACAGTGTACTCCAATAAATTTCATTTATATGCTAGGAAAAACCAGTTGGCATTGTATTTGCCAGAGTAACCAAGTCAAGAGGAGCACTGTCTGTCCAATCAGTTTCAATGAATGTCCAGGCTAATGAAATGCCGTTTAACTGCTGTTGCCATCTTCCTCCCGTTTCCTGTATGCTTTATTCAACATCTGAATTTCCTCCTGGTAACCACCTCTCTCCATGTGCTGCTTTCTGCTGTTCTGCCGGTGAGCCTCCACAGTGTCTGGAATGGATATGTTAATGTCGCTGTCAGGGTTGTTCGATGGTATGAAGAGGGAGTAGGAGGCACTTTCCCCTAGATCACACGAGACAAACCTGTTCTCCTTCCGTGAGTAGCGTAAGGATGGAGACCTCACCTGTGTGGAGGACTGGCTGATGTTGCTGATGATGGACACGGTGTCCAGGGCCTCCTCATTGTCACAGATTTCAAGAACCTCTAAATGGATCTTAACGCTGGTGTCAGCAAAGGTGTTGGGGGGCTCCTCGGGGTTGGGCTCGTGACCAACACTCTTCGACCGATAGACTTCGATCTTCTTGGAGGTGGGAGTGATCTTCTGCCCCTCGGTGCTCACCTCGTAGGTGGACAGGGAGAGAGTTTTTCCAGTGGGTGCCTGAAGAGACACAGTTCCTTGAAACGCACACAGAGGGATAGCGAGGGCCCCGCCAGACCGCTGCAAAGACAAAGAATGGCCATTATCAAGTTAGAACCCGTTCTGAAGAAGCCAGCTGAGCTTAGCTGGGTGACTTACTGTACTGCTGTAGGCTTTTCCTGGCAGTATTTCAGAAACCTGGTGCTCATGACTTTAAAGAGCAGAAAGATGTGTTTGGTAACTAAAAGCAAAGTCCCAGGTGACTGTGAGTTGGCTGCGGGACACACACACTTCACTGCAGCCAGCCCACAGCCAGCCAGTGCTCACAGGCAGGTACCTCTCCTGGTTGTACCTGTTTTCACTCTGTCTAAATCAGATCAAGACACCAATCTTCTCACACAGCAATGGAGAGGGAAGAAATGCCACCAGAGGACTATCCAAAACCAGGACCTTACACTGACAACATCTGCCTCCCCAGGCACCTCATCTTACTAACTACAGGAGGTGCCTGAAGCTGAAGTACAGCTTAGCCTCCAAGCTGGACTTTCTAAAGCAACGTGCCAGGTATTATTCAGGGAACTTTTTGTGCATTTTTGTTTGTTTCTATGGTGGAAATAATGTCCACAGCATCAGCTGGGCACCTCTAATAAAGATGTGCAGTGCTACTACCCTGACAGCCAGAGGGCTGTCCAGAACCTCTCTCCCACACACACTTCACAGCAGTTCTAGCAGCCAGCACCAGATTATTTCTTTCCTAGAACAAAGCTGAATTTATCAGTAGAGACATTTTCACACACTTGGAGGCAGAGAGAAAATTCAGTTACAGCTCTGCAGTAGTAAAGGTCATGCTCAAACCAAGAGGTTTTAGCAGTTGTGATGAAAATAGAGTTTCAGAGGCTGTAAATAAAGAAAGGCATTACACAAAGACATCGCTGCCTGTGCCTGCCTGAGAACAGAGGACATGGCTTGCTGCTCTGCAGACTGTGGTAGCTCACTCAGTGGGAGGTTGTTGCACGTTCCCTTCTGCAGTGCTGCAGGACAGATCCTGACTCCTTTCCTCAGGCTACAAAGACTTAGTTTTAGCTGTGGAGGTGTCTATGGGGTGACTTGAGTTGGAGAGAACAAAAGTGATGGCAGTAGACGACACACAGAGCACAGAATCATCAGCCTTGGGTTATGGAGAACCTCACTGGGGGCTCATCTATTGCTCCATCCTCATCTGCTTTGCTACAGTGGGACCTCTCCTGCCTCCTGAGGAAGGCAGGGATTAGCACTTCAAACCTGGCTCTTATTCACTTAAAAAGTACTATTAAAAGGAAGGGCAGCTTTGCCAAAAGCAGACTCCCTGGCAGGCAGAGAAGTGCCAACGCTGGGACAGGGTGGCTCAGGAGAAGGGCTGCTCCAGGTGAGAGGGAAATGCAGACCAGAGCAGGCTGCTGAGATCAGGGGAAGCTGCAGCATCCAGCTCTGCATCCCACCCCAGAGCTGCCCTGAGGGGCATCCAGCTCTGCACCCCTGGAGCTGCCCTGAGGGGCATCCAGCTCTGCCACCCTGGAGCTGCCCTGAGGGGCACCCAGCTCTGCCCCCCTGGAGCTGCCCTGAGGGGCATCCAGCTCTGCTCCCCTGGAGCTGCCCTGAGGGTATGCACCAGCAGCAATAGAGCCTGGACACCTACCAGTCTTGGTGGCACAGGTTTGGGGTGGCGTTTCGGCAGGACACCAGCCCTGCAGCTCTGCCTCGTTCTGCAATCAGCACTGAAAGTCCTTTGCAGGGTCAGCTCAGAGCCCCTGTGTCTCTGGTAGCTCATCAAGCCCAGAGTCTGAAGAGCAGCTCAGAACAGCACTGGGGTATTACAGAAAGACATCTAAAGGGGCAAAAATTAAATCAGACCTGATTGCTGCAGTGCAAGGGTATGTGCTACTCAATAAACCACTGCGGGTTTGTCAGACAACACCAAGCAGATGGAGTGTGTGTCTGGGGCAGCTGGAGGGAGAAGGAGCCATCCTCACCCACTGGAATGAGCGCTCCAGTCCTGGAGAGCTTTTCCAGTGACCACAGATTTAGTGGCTCTTTCCAGAAATCTGTTTCCTGTTGAGAAATCAGTATTTACCTTTAGAAGTGAGAGGAATACACCAAGTTCCCTACACCACTTCCCAGTCACTAACTGGGAAGCCAGTAAACCACAGCATCTTCCCCCGGAACAATTCCTGTAGGAATACTGTTCAGTTAGGGACACCTTCACCTGTCTCTGCACGTGCAGAACCCACTTGTCTCACTGTGACGTGAGCAGCACAGCGCCCTGCAGCCCCAGAACCACTGCCCTGGCAGCGAGTGCCTTTCAGATCCCAGCTCAAACTCCCTCAGTGCAGCAAGTGAGCAGCAAGGACACCAGAGTGTCTGTCACCTGTGTTCTATGACCAGGAGCATGTCTGAAACAGCCACGTTCTTCACCAGGCAAAACGTTCAAAGGTTAAAAAAAGCTATCTACTTGCTGCAAGGTGTAAGCAGCATTTACATGGCACTATGGAATGTGCTAAGCAGAGCTTATTAAAGATTAAATCAAACCCTGGAATTACACCATGGGGAAGGCAGGGACAGAGCCTGAGGAGAGATCTGAGCCACTGAACTGAAAATTGACCCCTAAGTGCTGTAGGGAACTGGCTGGCCCCAAAGGGCTGGATCCCCAGAGACACTTCTGTGCTCCCCGATGGAGGGGAGCTGCTGTGGGCACAGACAGGACCAACCCTCTGCAGCCAGAGCACCTGGCAGAACCCTGCATCAGAGCTGGAAGGGGTCTCAGCATGGCACAGCCCCATTCCGTCCAGCACACAGCTCAGCAAGCCTCATGCCACAGCCCCACAGCCCAGCAGAAACCAGGATGTATTTCTGGCTTCACCTACAGGCAGCTAAAATCCAGTATTGCTGGAATGACTTGCAGTATAAATTACTGCTAATGAGAACAGAATGTGACCCTCATCTTGCCCTTGCTACCATAGGTAAATATCCATTTCTGCCTCTTATGACACATCCATGGTGATAGAGGAATCTGCTCACAAACCAGACCACCCTGGCACACCCTGGGAAGAAGTCCTTATCTTCCCCTGCCTCTGTCACCCACATTCAGCCCTCTGATCCTACACCTTGCAGTGCAATGTAACTCTAGAGCAGCAGGAAGAGGATGTGACTGCAGCACTAACCAGTGGCCTCTGGTTCATCCACCCAGTCTCCTCTCTCACCTCTGCATTGTTCCAGGTGAAGGAGAGCACCCGCAGCAGGGCTGTGATTCATCTCTACTCCTGTGGAAACAGAAGGTGCTGCAGGGTGCTGCTGGGGAGCCTCTGCCAGCCCCCTCCCCAAGGCTTCTGCAGGGGAACCACTCAGCAGCCTCTTCCCTTTTGCCCACACCCTTTGTATCCCTGTGTTGAAATGAAAGCCCAGCTTCTGAGAGACTTGCATACATTAACTCCTCCCACACGGTTCATGCAGTGTGTTCTCTCTTTACAGCCCTTCTGAAGAGCTGTTTTTATGAAGGTACAGAAAACTCAGAGCCCCTTGTTTCTGGGGTCAGCTTCAGAAAGAGGAGTTTGGTGCTGTCTGGGTAATGCATGCAGGACCTGGCCACCAGCATAAAGACAGTAAGTAAAATAAAATATAGTAAAATAAAATGAAATAAAATCTTTCCAATTTTTGCAGCTTTGTGCCTCAGCAGTTTTGCAGTGTATCAGATACACGCACAATGATCACTATTCCTGAGTAAGATGTACATTTTCTTCTATGACTCCAGTATCTGGTGTTTGTTTTCCTGTTCTACACCAGGACCTGTAGTACTATCACACAGACACCTCACAGCTCAAGTGCTGCCTTTCTACCTCTCATGCACCCACCCCAGTTTGGCATCCATGGTAACTGCACAGGACAGGGAAGCTTTGCTACCAAGGATTCCCATCCTGCTGAGTGAAGACTCATCTTTCTGAGCCCTTCCTCACTCAGCCTGGAGAGGTGAAGGATCAGACACCTACTCAAACACAGCAGATTGAAAATGAAGTATCTTCTGGTTCTTACAGCCCCTTGCAGATACTCTCCTCTGTGTGCACACACACAGGGATGTATTTAAGCACTGTGCACATGCATATATGCATACAGACTATTTACCATTTTACAACTGGTTCCTTAGTTGCTGCCAGGGCTCAGGGGAAGGTTTCCATTTGGACATCCTCAAGTGTTTCAATTAAATCAAGCCCAGCATTCCCCACAGCACGCTGGAGATGTTCAAAGTTGCTTACTGTGCATCCAGCCACGTTTCATCACTCAGGAGTGCTGCAGGACCTCTAACCCTGTGATGTTTGTCAACATCCTGCCAAGTGGGGCTGGCCCTTCCCCTGCCTACTGTGGCTTTGTCCATCAGTCCTACCACAGGGCATCCCCTCAGCACAGCTCCTGCCTGAGACAGCCAGAGGCTACTCTGTCTGTCAGAATCTGGGCCAGGATTTCACTGGAGAACCACACGTACCAGCACATGCATTTTTAACAAGCAGAGACCAAAAACCCTTCAATGAAATAAATCACAAATGCACTTGTTCCTTCAGGAGCACTGGTGCATTCTGAACAGAGAGATCTCTGCATAATTGATAAAGCAAATCCTTTTGTTATTAGATGAAATCCTCCACCCCCCAGGTGAAGACAGAAAGCCATGGCTGCTATGGAGCAAACCTCCCTCGTTCCACCACACCTTGGGCTGGGGCTCCCCTGTCCCGCTCCAGCTGCCTGAGCAGGGTTTGGGCTGGAACTGCTGGGGGGGACACTGCTGCTGAGGGGAGGTTTCCACCTCTGCCAGGTGGCCAGGACACACCTTGCAAACCCAAAGCACCCTTTTCTGTCTGCTTTGCCATGAAATAGACACCCTTACATTAAATATTAATAAAAAGCCACAAGGACACTCAGAGAAAATGTGACTTTCATCCCTTGGCAAAGCAGAGCCTCAATGTGCTTGCTGGGAAGTGCCTCCTGAGGGGTTCCCTCCCTTCCCCACGGGAGCTGAGCCTCAGTCTGCAGAGCTGGGTGCTTACTGAAGAGTCAGGACTGCCTGGCTGCAGTCAGCTCTGGGTGCTGCTCACTGAAACCTCCTTCACAGGTGATCAACCACTTATTCTGCTAGAGGAAGCCTAGAGAATTCTTGAAGGCTAACATTAGTATTTCAAGTACCAAACATTTCTCCATCCCTTTTGCATTTTATACAAGAGCAGCTGGATTCATCCTGTTAATTGGATCTTGAACTCCATGGGGCCAGTTCTCCAGAGCTTAGCATCTGCAGAGACCAGCACCCAGCTGGATGGGCACACACTCCCCAGGGAATTCAGGGTTTCAGGGAGCAGCTGACCACACAGCAAGGAAGGGAAAGCATGAACAGCTCCACTGTCCTAACGAGGTTATCAATTAACATGTCATCTCCTGAGAACACAGCTGACTGCTCCAGAGTGCATCCTTAGCCAGGTAATGCTTGCTAGCAAGGGAAATCACAGATAAACTGCCTGCAGCCACGCTGGTGTGGCCATACAGTAAATGCTAGTGAGAAAAACCAGGTTAACAGGAGTGCTCCCAGCCTGGAACTCCTGCAAGATCAAGGGTGAAGAACATCTGTTTGGAAGATACCCCAGTGCTCTGTGTGAGGAACTGCCCTCCCTGGGTATGGAAAGAGGCTGCGCACCCGGACATCGGGGGGTGGGAGCAGCTGGCCAGGTGTGGTTGTCTTGTGCCATCAGAGATGCCACAGAAGAGCTGGGACAGCCTCAAAAAACTCTCAAATGGCTGAGAGGATAATGGGAGACCTACAGCCTGCTGCAGCAGCAGCTGGAGGCCCAGGGGGACACCCCAAAGCTTCTCAATTGGTTCTACACACCGGGGTCCGGGCAGTGGACTCAAGCACCAGGAACTCTGCAGTTTGTCCCTCAAGATCCCCCAGTTTCCAATGTCCTGAGTCACAGGCCCAGCAGTAGTAAGACAGGTGTAACACCAGTGTTAGAGCGAAGCAGACAGCACACCAGAGTGTGTATGTTGTCTCTGGAAAAGGCAGCAGAGCTCTGATGGGTGCTCCTAGTGACTCCCAAGCCTGGGGAGCAGCACGGTGGGACAGCTGAGACCAGACAGAGGTTTTGCTGCATCCCAGTCCATCACCACTCCCACTGGGCCCTGCAGCCTTCCCAAACAGAAATATCAGCAATCTAAAGAAAGCTCTAATGAGCTTGCATGCCTAATTACTTTGGTAGAATACAGTTCTAGCTGAAAAGTCCTATTTTTAGAATGTTTCCAGTGAGGATCCCATCATTTCTTTCCAGAGACAATGTGCTTTCTGTTTATCTTAAAATAGAGGCTAATCTTCCACTTCCCTAAAAATAAAAATTAGCTGCAGTAAAATTAATTACTGCAAAGATTTGCCCTTTGAGAAGCTGGCTGCAGTGAATTTAGAGCTACCAGGGTATGACAAGAATAGACAAGCTCACCTCAGATGACCTGAAAACCAGTGTTTGTCACTGGCCTGCCCCATGCAGACAGAGCTTTACTGGGAGGAAACCAGTAACAGAAAGTGCACCAGAGGCACCCAAGGTGAGAATACCTGTACCTACATGCCAGAACTTCTGCACTCAACTGTCTGGGGCTGAAGTAAAATCTAGATGCTCTGCACCTACTTATGCTGCTATCACTCCAAGCCTCTGTCTGCAGGCAGAGATGGGCTGTTTCAAGTCTACTGCATTTAAACAGTCCTCTGCTCAGGCAGAATCGCTGATTCTCCAAGAAACAACTCTCTCTGATACAGAACCAGGCTTGCCTGCTGGGATTTGCTGATGTGTCTGGCTTGTACCAAACGTCCTGCCTCCAGGACACCTCACATCCTACAGAGAGCTGTGAAAAATACCTGGGGAAAGGAGTATGTCTGGTTTGATTTGTGTGTTTGTTATGTTCAGCCAGGTCTTTAGAACCTGTGCAGGCTTGGTCCTTCAGCGAGCCTGTGCCTTTGTTCTCACAGCACAGTGGAAGGGATTTATGACCCTTTCTAATAATTTATTTGCAGTTTCAGGTGAAAAAGAGTGTGCAGAATTAGAATGTCAGTGTTAGCTTTAGTCTTTGCATGAAGAAACAGGAATGTTATTCAAAATCAGCACTAGAGGAACATGAGACTGTGAAGTCAGGCACTTGGAAGTGTAAGAACACCAGCACTGTGGCTACCAGGGCAAATGAATTCTGCCTCCTGGATTTCTGCCTTGTGTGGCTTCCTCGTGCTGTATGGTGAATGTGGGCAGCAACTGGCCATGCGATTGAAGGCCCAGGCCAGGGTCGATGTGTAACGCCCACGTTCAGAGGGGCAGGTGGAGAAGCTACCTGAGGTTTAGAAGCAGAGCAGTGAGGCCAGCACTGCACTGAGACAGCCACCTCGCTCCTCGCTGCAGAGGGAGCTCCACCCCTGCATCTCCCCACACAGCATCCATCAGCCTCAAGGGACACGGGTTTTGTCACCTCCACCACAACTGAAGCAGTGCCAGTGTGTGCAGCTGACACAGCCAGCTTCAGCAAGGTGCAAGGCTGCAATCTGCACATCACACTCTGAAGAACACGGTGCTTGCAGGCTCATATCCACCCCCAGAGCTTTCCAGGCATCAACATTGGAAAATTACTTCTTATGGTCTGGACTGACAAGGCTAATTGCCCTATCAACTGCCCCAAGGTCAGCACTGCAGAAGAGAGAAGAGGTCTTATCATGTAGCATGCAGCAGGTTGGGGTGCCTGGTCCAGCTGCCTCCATCACCCTGGAAACGGTTGCTCTTTGCACTGGAGATGATCTGCTGACCCTCATTCTGGTTTGTGATAGCTGCAGAAACAGGCCTTTCCTTGCCACCAGACCCAGTGAAGTTTACTTGACATGTGTGCTGCCAGTGCTGGGAAAAAGTTCCCCTGTGAGCATTGTGCTAACGGGCTCTCTGCTGAGCAGCAGGTAAAGTCCAACTCAATCTGGTGGGTTTGCTTTCTGGGGGAATATAATGAAGGAAAATATGTTGAAGAACAGCACAAGCCTTTAAAAACTGGAGATCCTACCAGCCTAGAATGTACCAGCTTTACTGGAAGGTCTGTAAATCACACTGCTTTTGTAACTCCTATCCCATTAAGTGGCATTAGGGCCAGTGCACCAGGAGCCTTTGGTCAGTGTGATATCGATCCTGTTTGTAGCACTGTGGGTTCTCTCAGAACAGGAACACCGATACCAATCAGTGGCAGCTCTTTGCAGGATTGATTCCTCTGAGAGCCTCTGACACACGTGTCATCGTCAGGCCACAAGACTTACTTATCCTCATTACTTCTGCACAGCCCAGTGTCTTGTTTCTCTAGTTCCATGTGTGCATGCATCCTTGCCTCCAGCCTTCACAAAAACCTGTTCAAGCAACAGATCTGAAAGCTGCTGCTTATTTCCCTGCCCCAGACAGAACAAACAGCAGCTGTAGGGAGCAAGCTGCTCACACTGGGGTGCCAGGGAGGGAAGGGCTGTGGGAGTTTGCCCACATTCAGCCCTGCCCTCCAGCACCAGTGTTCCTGCTCTCAGCATCTCTCCCGTGGGTGCAGTCCAACAGAGCACTGATTAAAGATTAGCTGCAAGCAGAGAGTTTGAAGAACAGCACAAGCCTTTAAAAACTGGAGACCCAGGACCATGTCCCTTTGTCCCACCTGGAGCAAAGGTAGAAGCTGGCAGTGAAATGCTACGTTGACTTTCCAACCCAGGGAACACCAATGGCAGGAGGACACCAGGGAAGAACATCACAGCAGACCAGGGTGGGTACCACTGGAAGGCAAACAGCATCTTCAGCTTCATTAGTAACTCAGTTGCTGTGCTGGGACTGGTGTTTACTGGAGTGTTTACAACTGGAGTGAGAAAGATCCTGTGTGATTATCGCTGCTAAAACCCTTCAGCTCCAGACACAGGGAGACACAGCCTGATGGCTCCTAATCCAAGTGATTGCACAGCCTCCCCCTGTCTCTCTGCAGGGCACACAAAGAGGTGCCATACAGGAGGTTCTGTACACCAACAGGTTCTACACAGACAGACTCTTGAAAGAGTTTGCTGGAGGCAAGGCGTGGATGGGGTATGGAGTCCAAGAAAGAAATAATCAGAGAGCCTGCATCATCTTGCAAGCCTGGGAGATTTCAGTTGCCTGAAGGCACTTAAACACGGGCAAAAAATACATGGCATGTTTACACTGCATCTCTTTGGGAAAGGGAGACACACTGGCATTTTATGAGATGTTAAAGGCATCTTTCAAAAACGCAGCTGAGCAAGAGTTAGAAGTGACAAGTACCATTTCTTCTCTCCCTCTCAATTATAGCTGGCCTATATAGGCATTAAATAAAACCTGCTGCCTCGTTCTCCTTTCATGCTATTTTATCCCACAGAAATCGCTTTGATGGAGTAACTATTTACTCACAGAACAGACAATGAGGAGACAACCAGCTACAGCATCATCCCAATCACTCCAAGGGAGTGCTATCTTCCAAGCAGCACACAGCTTCAAAAGGAAACCAAAGGCATCCCAAGCACTGTCTGGCACCCTGCTCTTCAGAAAGCTAAAGCAGCCGCTCCCACTGCTGAGTGAAGCTCTGACACCAGCTGAACACAAAGCACTGCTGCAGCAGCACAAATTAAACCAGACAGCCCCTTGTGAGGATCACCTGCTGCTCAGAGGGTGAAGCAGAAAGACCCCAGGGAGAGACTCCTCATCCCCCGTCCCCCTGGATCCCCCCAGGCACGCGGGCTGGCTGGCTGGCACACACTGTGCCCCTGCAGCAGCCCAAACGCTGGGTGCTGCTGAGTTACCTTCCCCTGAAGTGCTGGAGTGGTTCTGGCATCTGACAGTGAAATGCTAGCAGGTTTCCAAAGGAAAGCTCATGCAGACAGTGGCAAAGCCCCACTAAGGCAGTGCAATGTTTACCTGCCTAACAGCTGGGCTGTTTGCATTTGGGGTGCTGTGGATCACACCCACTGTTGCTATTCACAAACTCCTGTAAAACCTGATGGGATTTTGGTCCCATTTTGATGAAGTCCAAGTTCCTAAAGATACCTGCCCACATCTGCTTGGGACCCTCCAGCTTCCAAAGCCAAGCCCAGTTTATTCCCTGGGGGCAGAGGTCAGGGTACTGAGGAGAGCAGTCCTGTTTAACACTACACCTTTTGCATGCCTCTGCTTGCTGGTGTGTGGGCAGGGGTCAGCCTGCAACTCCCACCCCTCACAGCGTGGGAAGAGGCTGTCAGAGAGGGCTGCATCAACACTGACTGCAGGATTGGCTGTTTCACTGAGAAATCCTCATGCCTTTAGCTCATGGCGTGCATCAGGCAACTTTAAAACCAGCAAAGACAAAGCCAAGGATCCAGCTGCATGTGATACTGGCAGGGTTTCATTTCAAACCAGTCCCCATCCCTGGCCCATGGACATTCAGCTCAAGCAATCTTCTGTCAAGGTGGCTTACCAGGTTTTAGCCCAACACACAGGACTGCACAGTTTAATTCTTAATCACAGTACAGGTGAATGGTTCAGTCCTCCCACAACACCAGCCACTATTTCCAGCTGTGCCTGAGCTAACACAGAGGAGACCTGCAGCCCCAGTTCCTTGCTCCCTCAGTTTATATGCTCAGAGATGCACAGACATCACTGGATCCTTACCCTTACCTAGCAGTGCAAACCACCTTCACACAAGGTGGAAATTGTCACCCCAAATCAAGATGATTTCAGCCAGCCCTCTGCCTCAGAGGTTTTGCTTTACTAGGAAGAAATGGGATGTGCCCTGGGCCAACCTGCCCAACTCAGGCTGGGGGTAGTAAAATAGGGAATTTACCATTTCTTTGTAACTGAGAGACTAGAAGGTATCAGCATGGTGAGTGTGACCACTGAACAGCTCCTGCCAGAGAAGCAGAGCTAGGAGGAAATGTACAAGACAGCTTGGTAGGACAGGAACATAAGGGGACCCATTTCCAGGGCACGGCGTGTGGCTCAGCCTCTTGACTTCCATTAGTGCTAATGGGAAAAAGCCAGCTCTGTCCCTGCCCTCAGGATGCAGCCCAGGAGGATAGTTCTGCCTGTAAACACTGTGATTTAGTACCCAGCACTGCAGCCCCTATTCCCACCTCTGCCTTCATCCCATCAGCACAGCCACGCCATGTGCTCGCTCTGCAGCCAGGCGAGCTTTATTTCTGCACTTATTTTCTCTGAGCTGAAACAGAGGCAAAACCACAGCTTTTAGGTGAAAGGGCTGGGTAAATTTACTGGAAAGTGCTAAAGAAAGGAACAAGCAGAGCTGACCTGGTAGGAAAGAGCCAGGGGGAGGCTGGAGAGGTGACATCTTCACCTCTCCATACACTGACAGGCAGGACGGTTCCTCAGTCCCAAGTCTTGTAATATGCAAACCAGTAACAGGGAGATATGTGTCCTCACTAATGTGCTTTACACTTCTCATGGCATGCTGCTCCTTCCACTTGCTTCTCAGCCACAAGGAGCCCCGCTGTGATGTCCCCTTCTGCTGCCACCAGGTTTTGCCCTGCTGGAAGGGATGTTCTGCTGGGTGCAGTACTTGTGCAGTGGGGCAATGCATCAGGCTCTGGCCATCAAGGTAACACAGAACTCGAAGAAAGGCCAAATGCCTTTGCCATGCAAAAAGCCAAGGACATTGTTGTGGTTTGGAACTGTGACACAGTACAGATGAAAGACTTGGTAAGAGGTTTGGGGATGGTTTACTGCAGTTGTCCCAAGAGCAGCTGCACCTTCCCTTTCCTTCCTAGCACCTCCTCTTGTACCTGCTCTCCTGTTGCACAGGAAGGCTCTAACAGCCCCCACCACCCCTCACCCCACCACATTCCATCCTCAACCCCATCCCCATCCCCGTCCCAGCTCCAGCTGCCCTTCAGCAGCAGCACTGAAGCCCTGGCAGGGAAACTCCCCTAGCCAGCCCCAGGCTCAGCCTCATCTGATCAGACATCTCCTCCTACCCCATGGCACAGACTGCTGGCCCACGCCACAGAAGAAGTAACAGGCAAACACTGCATGGCCACAGGCTTTCTGTGGCCTGGCTGCTGGCCTCCCTCCAGAAACTGAACACAGACCTGTGTCTGAGCAGGCACCTGGCAGGCACAGGATCTGCTGTCCCTGAGAGCCTGCTCAGGCTCCAGTTCAGCTGGGTGCTCTAACTTTTTTTAAGACCAGAATTAGGATGCTCAGGGAGAGCAGCAGTGTCTGTGATGAGGCCAGCAAATTCCACAAGGTTAATTCTTCTTGGTGGCAGCTGGAAAAGAACTGCAGAGAACTTTAAAGCACTGGTGGTCTGGGCAGAGCTTGGAACAGATGTACTGCAAAATAATCAGAGGCTTTGCTGGGAAGCAGATGGGAAAACACAGTCTCCACATATGGATGTTCCTGGAAATGAGAATCAGAATGGTTCACACCCTGGGGTTTTTTGTGGACTGTTACAAGTTTGAAGAGCAGCTGCTGTACCTAGAACTGGCTCATAGTATGAGATGGGGAAGGAGCTGGAAGAATGCTTAGAAATAAATAATGGTATATAGTAAATTAGACACTCAAAAAAGAAGGCTCAAAAACCCAAGATGGATCTTTCTTGAGTTGTATTGCACTTGGCCAGCTCTACTTCCATGGCTTTGGAGCCACGTGGTTTTTGTCAGAGCAGATGTAAAGGCCTTTCACTCTAAACTACACTCACTTGTGTGACTGAACCTTCCCTTTCCTGTCCTGATTTTCTCTGGTTCTGCCCTGGTCCTGAGCAGACAGAAGCACAAAGCTGACAGCTCCAAGATCTCCCCACCAGCTCTCTGGTAACACAACTTGGAAGGCAACAGAGAGCTGGTGCAATCCTGGCTTCCCTGCAGCTCCTGGCTGGCTCCATCACCTTCATCTCAGGGGATTAATGCATTTCCACCTCCAGATCATTGCAGATACGTGCAAAACAGCTTAGCTAATTCATCAGCTGAACATAAATCAACATGCATGCACACCCCCCAACACATTCCTCTACCAATGGCAATGTTATAAACCAGTGCAGTAAGAATCTCACTCACAGCTCTGAGTGTGGAACTGGACGTGGCCTTACACTGACCTGTGGCACCAGTGTACATCCTGACTACACTTCCTCACAGAGCCAAGGCCAAATTACAGGGGCTGCAGGGAAAGCACGACCCAGCTCAAGTGATCAGACTACCTCCTCATGATTTTATGGCTTTCTCAAGTAATAAAGTGACAGGTCAGTGTGTTCCAGGCAGGTCCCTCAAACAGAACACGGGTGTGGATGTGCTCTCTCCCATGGCAGAAGCCCTGAAATGGTGACCAGGCCATGGGCACAGCCTGCTCTGCTTCCTGCCACTTCTGCCAGCAGCTCTCTTGAGCCAGGCTGTGTCATCCGAAGGGCTGAAGTGACCTGGTGAAGGACAAAGCTGCTGCCACAGCAGGAGGATTCTGCTACAATGGGTTTACTTATCCTGCTCTAAGAAATACCTGCCCTCTGAGAAAAGTCTGTGTGCCTGGCTAGCTGCCCTTTGCAGAGCAGGAGGAGACCACTGCATCTTTCAGGCCCTGAGTAACAGCACCAGGGAGATGGAGCCCCCTGACCCAGCTGTTCCCAGGGCTTTCAAACCAGGCAGCACAGCAGGAATGATAAAGAACTGTCTTGTGACAAAACTGCACTTTATTTTCTCTAGGGCAACTCGGTGTCCCTCTTCCATGGGTGTGCAGGACTGAGGTGGTGTTTCTCCAGAGTCCTCATCCCTTTGCTCTGTGGAAGTTCAGCATGTAAGGACAGATTCACCACAGCAATTAACAGCTAAGCTGAAAATCCATGTGTAATTGCTATTCTTCCTCCTACTGTAAGTTATTACAAGTTCTGCTTACTGAAAAGAAAGCTGGAAGTACTCTAATAAGAACATCTATATTTATTTCTGTGATCAAGCAGTTAGTCTGAAGGTACTGAAGGCGAGGAACTTTCATCCTATTAGGATAATCACCCATCTCTTTGTAAGGCTTCCTCTCTTCTCCCCAGTTGTGTAGCTTAATTGGGAAATTAAGCAGAAGTACATGGCCAATATATGCTAGGGAAAGACTCTGTTCTTAACAAAGGTGAGAAATGGAGAGTGATGAGGAGAAAGGGACTTTTCTTACCCACTTAGGGACCTCTGGGCAGGATACATAAAAGGGGTGGCTTTCAGCTTATTTAATGTTTGGCCCAAATTGATCTTTCATCCAACATACATCTGAGAAATGCATTAAAGTTATTTTTACAGTGCTTGCTGGAGTGTCACATTCTGCCCTTTCTCAGCAGCAAAGCAAATGTCAGCACTGTGAAGCTCTGGAGCTCAAGCTGAATGTCACAGACACCGAGATCTCCAGCTTGGAAGCCTTGAACTTTCAGACCGCAGGAGCCTTAATGCCTGGCAGCTGCATGCTGGGCTCTAACGTGGAGAATGTCAGAGGAGGAGGAGCTGGGGTTCCTCATAATGCTAGCAGTGGAGAAGATGTCCATAAGTGACATATGAAGCCCTAGGGCGAATGAAGCCGTCCACAGGCAGCCGCTGCCAGCTGCTGCGCAGAGGGACGCTCGTACCTGCCCAGTGGGAGTCCCAGGTCTCACAATCTGCAATGGCAGCTACAGGGGATGGGAAAAGGGTTTATTTAAAACAAAGAAATCTGGAAACTGCTGCAAGGAGAGGCACAGACAAACCTAGCAATATGCTGACTTCACTAACCCGATGATACATGGCACACAAGGGGTGACCAAGAACCAGGAGGCTAGAACGTGGTTACAGGAATGGTAGCTCACCCCAGCACTGCACCAGAGGGACACCTGCTTCTTCATGCAAGGGATGATCACTCAGATTGGAAATATCAAACACATTCCTCCTTGGTTCCAAATGATGCACTTGTGTTTGTCAGAGCAGGAGGGGATCCCCTTGTTGAGATACAAAATACACCTTCAGCATCTGTGTATGGGCCAAAGGTCTGGAGGAAGTTCATCTGGCACTGAGATCAGCCCTGCAGAGCTGGAGGTTGGATTAAGTGACATCCAGAGGTCCTTCCCAACCTAAAGCCAACTCCAGCTCCTGCCTTGAGGACTTCACAAGGCTCCTGCCCCACTCCTGCCAAATGCAACGGCAAACATCTACTGAACTCAGGGTGCACACCCAAACCCTCAGAGTCTGGTTCACACTCTGCAGGGCAGACTGGATTTGGCTTCTGGATTCATTGTGCCTCGAATTCCTGCCTCCTGCATCGCCTGGGGCTGCAGTGGGAGGGGGGCTGTACTGAGTGTGGGCTTCCCTGAGGGAAGGATTCATGGGTCCTGCAGGAAGTGGTACAGAAGCACGAGTCCCACCTAGCTCAGTCAGCACGCGCTCTAGAGCACAGGATTCTCATAACCCAGGCAAGGTCAGGTCCTTCCCTCTCATTAGGACCTTAAAATGCAACTTCCTTAATGCAAGTTTCCCTTCAAACACTGGCAGGATAGCTTGGGAAAAGCCAAGCCTTCCAGGAGAACTACTGACCATCTTGTTCTTGAATAAGGCATAAACGTGGAACTGTGTCCCCTGGAAATGTGTGTCTCAGATTTAGAGGCTCCTGCTTGTTTCACTGACAGTTTAGGCTGTGTGACCCGAAGGTCAGTGGTCCTTCAGAGCATAACTGCTTCCATATGGCACGGGAATCAGCTTCCCCCAAATATCACATCATCCTCCTGAGCACTTGTGGTTTCAGTTCAGGGTTTGTTCATTACTCAGAAGAGATGTACACTCGTTTTCTGTGTGTCCCAGTCCTAGAGAGAAACAGGGAATACACTTTCCCTGTGGCCAGCATGAACTCCTCGCTGCGCTGTGCACAGGAGGAAGAGCAGTCATTCTGCCACACACTGCAAAACCTCCTACAAGTTAATCAAATGAAGCAAAATTTCACCCTCAAATAGTATTACTACTTATTACTCAAATAGGAATAAAGTATTTTTTTCAAATACTTTGCTGCTCTTTGCTCTAGTCCTTTCAGATGTGTTTGCTGGATGCCACTGCATGATAAACCCAAAGCTGATACTGGCTCTGTTCGGATTCCACCAAAGGAAACTGCCAAGGGGCAGGAGGTAGAACTGATTTAAGTTGCCTCACAGGCAGTTTACAGCAGCAACATGGAACTGGGGCTGTCCCATGTAAAACATGAAAGCTGTACCTGTGTGTACACAAGAACTGCCTGGTTTATCCTGCAAACAGGTACGTAGCTGTGCTTTCAGAGGAGCGTGACACACGCTACTCATACAGACCAAACTGTGTCCTGGAGCATAAATGTCATGGCTTAGCAGCAGCTGACAAGGGAGGGCCAACAACCCTTCCCTTCTTTCCTTCCAGCATTGAACCTGCAGTGGCTGCTGTGACATTCTGCCCCTTGGACAGACAGCAATGACAGAACCTGGCAGTGAAGCCTGGCAGGGCCCCTTCAGGCCTGTGCTCTCACCCAGGGTAACAGCTGTCCCTTCACTGGACACCATCTCAGTCCCTCACAGCTCTTCTCTAGTGCTGAACTCAACTCTGGCCACAAGTCAGCACAGCCCCTCTGCTATGGGCACTGCCAACAAGGTTAACCACCATGGGGGGACCGAAACGCCTCTGAGCCACAGGGTGGGTGACCTGGCTGCTCCTGCCTGGCACAGCCCTGCTCTCAGCATGGCACAGCCCTGCTCTCAGCATGGCAGGAGCAGGCCCAGGAGGGCTCTGTGCTCAGGCCACACCACAGTCCTACAGCCTGGTAACTGCAAGCAGAGCCCCATTTTTGTGGCAGTGGTGGTACATTCAAAAGGACACCCCTTTAGGTCAGAGAGTCACGTGGCAAGATTGGACCACGCTCTACTGATTTGAGATGGCACATCCTTCAAGGCTGTGGTTTGCCTTCCCCCAAGCTGTGAAAACCACTCGATTTCAGTACAGTGGCAGCATATGTGAGAGAGCAGCAGCAAACCTCTGTGCAAAGACGGACACAAGCTGAGGCTACAGACCCCTTTAACGAGCCCTTCCCTCGAAGCACCAACGTACCAACTCCCAACACTCACTTTCCCTCAGAACTCCTGGAAACCAGTACTTCTCTCAGAATTCCTTCCTCCCAGTAACTGCCACAATTTGAAGGAAAAGGGTGAACAATGTAATATTTGGAATCTTTTTCTTTGAATCTTTGTGCCCAGATTGAAATCTCTATTTCCACTGTGGGCTTACACCAGCCCAGGGTGCCCCAAGCCCCATCCAACCTGGCCTTAAGCCCTGCCAGGGATCCAGGGGCAGCCCCAGCTTCTCTGGGCACCCTGTGCCAGGGCCTCCCCCCTCCCCGGGAAGGATTTCTGCCTCCCAGCCCCTCTCCATCCCCCTCCTGCAGCTGAAGGCCGTTCCCCTGGGCCTGGCCCTCCCTGCCCTGGGCACCAGCCCCTCTCCAGCTCTCCTGAAGCCCCTGGAGGGATGGGAAGGGGCTTGGAGCTCTCCCCAGCAGCAGCCTTCTCTCCCAGCTCTCCCAGCCTGGCTCCGGAGCAGAGGGGCTCCAGCCCCACATCATCAGCATAATAATCACTATTAAGACCCCATGCTTCAGAAGACAAGTGATAAATCACTGCAGGGTCAGAATCTGCTAATTGGTGTGTGGTGGGTACTGAAATACACAGTGCTAAGCAGGGCTTTCTCTGAAAGTCCCTCCACTCCCAGTAGGACTAACAGTAATTTCAAGGTCAGTAAACACGATCCCTGTTTCTCCTCAGGGTGACTCTGCCCCCAGAAGGAGCAGGTGAGTCTGTGCTTTACCTGCCGAGGGGTCCTCTCCGATTTACTCCTGCACCACTCCCAATCCGTGAGCTCGGGTTTATGGCTCTCCTCGTGGGACAACCTCCTTTCCGGCCCCTCAAAATACACCGGCTTCTCAAAACTCGTGTCCTGGTCCCTCCGCCCGGCTCCGCGGGGCTCGGGCAGGGGCCGGCCCGGGCTGCCCGGCGGCGGGGCCCGGGAGCTGTCCGGCGGGGCCGTGGTGCTGAGGGGATCGCCGCTGCCTCTCGAGGGTTCTTCCGAGTTGCTGCACTCGTAGCTCACCAGGTTGTGGTAGGACGTGGAGCTGCCCTGGGCGTGGCGGCGGTGGTGGCTTTCCTGGGATATCCGGTAGATCCCGTAGCCCTGCTGAAAGGAGAGGTTGAACTCGAAGCCCCTGCGCCTGCCTGGGTGGGAGGGGGAGAAGAGTCACGTCAAGAGGAGTCAACACCAGGAGGAAACATGAGATGATCACAGAATCCCAGCCTGGTCTGGGTTGGAAGGGACCCCAAGAATCACAGAGCTCCAACCCCCTGCCACAGGCAGGGCCACCAACCTCCAGGCCTGGAGCTACACAAGGTTGCCCAGGGCCCCAGCCAACCTGGCCCTGAACACCCCCAGGGATGGGGCACCCACCCCCTCTCTGGGCAGCCTGTTCCAGCCCCTCACCACTCTCTCTGCAAAGAACTTCCCCTTAATCTCTCCTCTAACCCTTCCCTCCTCCAGCTTCACTCTGTCCCCCTTGTCCTGCCAGTCTCTGCCCTTTCAGGTGACGTACACAGGGACATCCTAACACATGGAGTAAATGATTTAACCACTTCTACAAGGAGACAATTTTCTATCTGTACCAAGAATGAACTGCTGAGAAGAAAGCCTTCTCAGATAGGGTGTGATTATGCTGCCTTCTTAATGAACTCAGAAATTACACAGTCCAGAGCTAATGGGTTCCCAGAAACGGGCAGATTATCTGCCATTCTCAGCAGCTCACGATAGATGGTGTTTTGTGGGCTACACACAAGAAGAAAATATTTAAATCTTGTAATGCTTCTTTTTCACAGCCTGTTCCAGCTATATTCCAAAGGGGAAAATTGTACAGAACGAGGAAACATTTCTAGAGCCAACCTTCAGCAGCAACAGTCGAGCAAGAAAAGCAGAACTTACAATAAAAACCAGAAATACTTGAATTATGTGCACAATGAAATGTTTGCAAGTTATCCATTCTAAGTCAGTGATCCAACTACCCTCACACAGTGATTCCAGGGTTAAACAGAACTTCTCAATCATGGCTTCTGCCCTCTCCTTCTTCCTCCCTTCTAACCACAGTCATCCTCTCTGGGAAGTGGTTCAGGCGGCACCAGGCGCAGCACAAGCTGTTCTGTGCTTGGACAGCCGAGCGCACAGCAGGCAGAAGCTGTGCACGAGCAAGGGAGCTTGCTTCTCTGGGATCTGGGAGCTTGTCCTCTCCCTCAGCAGGCAGTGAACGTTGGGAATCCATCCCTTGCTCAGAGAACTCCCCTCCAGGCATGGCAAGCAGCCCCCAGATCCCCTTCACTGTGGTGGCTGGACTGGCTGCCCCTTGCAGGTCCCTTCTGATTCTGACTGGAACTCTCTAACTAAAACCTGCCAGCACTCTGCCTTCCCTGGGGGCCAGCCCTCCATGGACAACTGCATCAAACCAGCACTGCAACGGTCACTCCAGAAACCACTGCACAGGTGGATTATTTTGGCACAGGAACATAACCAGAGCATCAGAGAGAGGAAATGTACATTATTTATCTGTTAAAGTCATTCCTGATAATGACTGCAAATAAAAAACATCAACTATTGCTCTATCTTCCCTCCTTGCAGGCTTCTTTACTGATGTTTGTACCAGAACATATGTAGTATTTGTCAACAGAGATCTAACTGATAGAGATGGATTTAATATCCTGTGGCAGTTCTGTCCTTCCAACTTCCCCTAATTCCCTTCTGTGGCAGAGCTGAAGTTTTGTAAGTTCACACACTTTTTCTTGTCCCAGAAAGCAAAGGTGTGTCAATATACATGCACACATGTGTATGTAATGAATGTCAACTCATCAGTAATGGAGACAGCCACTTGTATTAGTAGGATTAATACCAACAGCAGGCACTTCTCTCAGAATGCTGGCACATGTTTCCATGTGCAGCTCAATGCACAATCCCTCTGTGCTGGCACATCAACTTGGAGCCTGAGGTGTTTCCAAGTAGCTGTGGGCAGGAATTGTGCAGGGGGGCACTGGGCAGCCTGCTGGGCACCACTGTGACAACACTGTTCATGTCCCCAGAGCCTCGATGTGTTTCCACCAGAGGTGAGTTCATGAGCTGTGGTTCTCTGTCTCCTATTTCCCACACCAAGCACCAGCACACGATGAAGCTCCTTACAGACGGCATACAAGTGGTGTAACCACAGTCAGGCTGTGGCAGTCACAGCTCTTCCACATGGAAGCCCAGGAGAAACAGGGCTTTAGAAGATTCCACAAAGGTTACCAGCAAAGGTCTGGCATCCTCCTTTACAGCAAGGTGAACTTTATAAAGCTGCAGGGAAATAGCTTCAGACAAAACCTGTACAGCAGCTCCTCAGCTTTCCACAAGCAGCATAAATGTGCTGAGATACAGGCCTGTCCCAAAAACCAGCTCTGCCACTCGCTGATCAGTGGTGCTGTGACTCCTGCTTAGCAGCCACAGCCCAGGTGTGCACACAGCAGCTCTCAGAATCTGCTCACACTTCACATGGTTCCCCCAACATCAAATGTGTCCAGCATGGCCCATGTACTTGATTAGTAAAAGTGAGATTTTGGCAGGTAAGTCTTTCCTAGGGTAGGAGAGGAGAGTGAAACTGGGACTCAGAGTCCGTCAGACTCTGCCAAAGGATCCGACAGCGACCTGGGCAGATCAGCCAAGCTCCTGTGCCTCAGTGCCCGCTGGATCCACCCCGCTGTCCTGTGTGCATGTTCCGAGTCCCACATTGTTCTGAGCAATCTGGTACACGATTCCAAGGAGCACAAAGCACTGCTGTGACACTACCTCCCTACCCTTTCTGCCACAAGACACTCTCCAGCTGGGCATCACCCTTCCATACTTACTTCTGAGCTCCTCGGAAGACACCGCGTACGAGTTCCTCCTGCAGTTAATGATGCAGCCACAAGGCAGGTGGATCCAGTGTTCTGACAGGACAAATACTGGGGTGACGGTGGCAGCCAGCAAAGTCAGCAGGAAGCTCAGGGTCTCAAATGAAAGGCTTTGAAAACCAGTGATGTGCTGGACAACCATCTGTATCTGAAAGGCAGAGTGTTTTGAAATGTAAATCGCTTCAGGCACAGGAGATACTTCCAGGAATAAAGAGAACATCTCACTATGAAGATGACACAAGTAAAAGACACAGGTTGTCATTAGTGTTTGCTGAGCCTAACAATTCTGTTTCTAACAGAGTGGAGCAAACACTGGCAGAGGCTCTCCTCCTCATTCTGCATTTCTCAGAAAAACCCTCGCTGGAGCTAAATATAGATGCCCAAGCACCACTAAAACAAGCACCTCCCAAGCCCAGCAGCTCAGCAGAGACCAGCAGATCTGTCTCCTGCACAGGACTGCGGAACCCCAGCTCCAGGTGGGGAGCAGGGGAGGGAACTGGGCACCGAATGGGGCTGCTGTGCTGTGGATGCCCTGCAAGGCTCTTTCTGTTGAGAGAAGCTCAATGCTGAGTCTGTGCACACTATGTGGACACGGGTGATGCTGCCCCAGACCCACGTTCCCTGTCTCAAGAGTCCTTTCTAGCTATCCACGAGCGTGCCTGCTCCCAAAGATGCTACTGCATGCACAAGGACAGCACCCCCTGCCACCCCCAATGCCACAGACATTCCAAAGACACCAGCAAACCTCCTTTTTCCAACCAACTCCTGGTTTTTAACCAGTGTGCCAAAGGACAAGGCTCCCAGCTGTGAGGAGGGGCAGCAGAGCCGAGTACAACTCCCAGACCCGTAGCTAGTTGTCAGGCAGCTGGCAGTACAAACAGGGGGACCTTACTCACCCCTGTACTCAGGTGTGATGACAGAGGAACACACTGACGAACCAGGCTCTGCCAAACCTGCTGAGCATTGGTTAAATCCATGCAGTGACACAGACCTGCTTAAAAGGACTTCTGCTGGCACAACCTATCCTGTAAGGAACAACTGCAATGGCTACTGCCCCTCTGAGTACATGGCACACCAAGGCACACCCCACCTAAATGGAAGGAAACATTAGAGAGCAAAGCAAGCTGATGATTTACCATCATTGGGAGCCAGAGAATGACTTTAGTCAAGGCAAGAATCAGGGAGAATCGTTTCTGGGCAAAGCCCACGGTGAAGCTCCTGCTCTGAACACTGCCCAGGCACCGGGGCTCGAGTGCTCCGCTCCCAGCCACACCTTTCCTAAGCACTGCCTCTGAGCTGGGACATGTGTTTGGGAAATGCTTCAGGGCTTTATCCACAGGCTCCAGAGGTGAGAGGGTTGGGGTAGCAGCACTGCAGCCCGCAGGGGTCCCGGGGGTGACGTAGCCTCGAGAGATTTCCTGGTAATCCATGTGCAACAGCTCCTGCCCATCTGAGCACAGCAGCTGGTACGTCAGGGGGACAGACAGCACCGTGAGGAGGCAAAAGCACAGCGAGTAGGCAATAAACAAGAACAAGATGTAGGAGCTGGCACAGTCAGGGAAGCAGCCCCAGGAGGTGGGGATGTACTTGCCCCAACCACAGAGAGGCAAAATGCAGATCAGCAAACTGACCATCCAGATGGTGAGGATGGCCCACACCATGCTCACCCGTCGCTTGGAAGTGCTGCAGCTCATTGGCTCCGTTTTGTTGATGGTGTAGAAGTTGTAAGAAACTATAAGAGACCCTTTCAAGTTGCTAGAAATGCCCTGGAATAAATATACAAGCGCTGAGGTGGTGCACAGAGGCTTGGGGAGGATGTCACTCGACCACTGGCTGAGCATGAAAATAATCACTGGCACAACGCTGATCAGATCATCTATTGACAAGGAGGTCACAATCATGGAAACCGTGGTTTTGTTTTGCATTTTCAGCAGGGAAACTAGGGAATAAATGCTGCCCACAAGTCCTGTGAAGGCAATGACAAAAGTCAAGCAGAACAGAAAGACATTCAAAGTTCTCTGCTCACTGGGCTTACCCAGAACACTGTGATTTTCAGTGAAGAAGCTCGTCCCATTGAGTGACAAGTTACTAGGCGTCACCGACATTGTCCTTGGCAAATTCTTTTCGTTGCCTTCTCACCGACTCTGCAAGTTGCAGCCAGAACTGTTAGCTCCACATCACAAGTTTCTTTGTATTCCTAGACTCTCTTTTGTGGCATCTGAAGAATAAATATCCAGGTGAAAGAACTCATGCTCTGAAAGAATCAGGCAGCAACGGAGTATCAGAGGTACTGAAGGAAATGCATTCTTCCTAATCCCTTCAGTACTGGAAGATGGTTAATTTAGGCTCTTCAGGTAATAACACACCATTCACTTCTGACAGATACCAGTAATACACCTTACTCACGAGTTCAGCTGAAAGGAAGGCAGCATCTCCGGTATGTTCAAGCTCTAGTAGCTCGGGGAGCAACATAGTAGAAAGGAGAGGCTGTTGGATTCACCCTGCGCTGCTCGGAGCTGCAGGAGGGAGGAGTCAGATGCGAGCAGGATAGCAGCCCCGGGGGGAGCCAGGATCTTCTCAGATGGAGCTGCCTCTTCGCTGGATGAGCAGACTGAAACAGTGTCCCCGCGAAGCCACACCTCCGCTGCTGCCACCGGAATCCAATGCAAATACTCCCATCTGATGTCAGCCGTCAGTGTCATTCCCGCACAGCCCATGGCCGCCCCGGGGCTGTGCATCACCAGCTGCGGGGCTGCCTGTATCCCCCCGCACTCCCGCGCTCCAGGCTCAGCCAAGGGGAGAAGCCGCAGGAGCGTTTTCTGGGGAGGAAGCAGAAGGGGTGTGTCTGCTGTGCCCTCCCTACGCCTGCTCCCGCTGCCAGTGTGCCCACCCCAGCACACCGGCTGCGGGGTCACTCGGTGGCAGCCGTGCCCCAGGGCAGGTGACAGCCGGGCAGGTGCTGCCGGCTGCCCATGCGCTGCCCCAGCTCGCTCCGGGGTTATAAAACTTTCATCCCCTGCATGGCTCAGTCCCGAGGTGTGGCCAGTGCTGGCAGCCTGCAGGAGCCCAGCACACACACACACACAGCCACAGCCAAGCGCTGTTTGGCTCCTCGGGAGGGTTTGCTCCTCAGAAAGTGCCGTCCTGGTGAAACCAGTAAGCTGACAGGTTTGGGATGCTCAGATGTTGAGTGGACAGGCAGGTCCAACAGAGTGTTCTTGGAGGGCTCTGCCTCTCCTTTCTGGCATCCCTTGGACTTCAAATACGCAGTGGGGACGCAGGACATGGATCTTCTGATTAAGGGTAACATTGTGAGGCTGCTGCAATCAGTTGCTGGTCTGGGAAACATTGCACATGCACTCAGTTAGAAATCAGTGTCATTAGGAACCCGATCCTTGCTCAGTTCCACCCACTCTGAAGCACACTGGCTGTGTCAAGCCCAGAGCTGCGCTGCAGGGTGGGTGTTCTCCTCCTGCCAGGGCAGCCCAGGGTGGAGACGGCGGTTCCTGGTGCTAGAGCCCCGAATGGGACTGTGAAAGAGAACAGGTGGCTGCAGCTGCACAGTGTGACAAGAGCCCACAACAGAAGGGTCAGAGCAAAGGGCAGTGACAACCTACCTGAACAGCCCCTCCTTCACTTCCCATCTCCAGGCTGACCTGCCATGGTACTGGGAAGGCTCACACCCTGATACAGGCAAGGTCTTCTCATCAAGCCCCTGTGTACAGCCCCAGAACTGCGCTCACTGCAGGACCTGTTGTAAAGTGGTGCTTCTCCTACACAGCCTGAGCCTTTGCCTCTCTGTCCTCCTGTTCACATCGCAGCTGCCACTCTTGTGAGGATTTTGCAAGATTTCCCAGGACCAACTGTCAAGCCTCATGTCAGGGATTTGGAAAAGGGAGGAGCATCCATCCTGCCTGCCACACAAGGCACAGTCCTGGGTCTGGACCATCCATCTGGCCTTTAACTGTACAGGATTTGACTTGGCTTTTGTGATTTATCTGTCCTGCTGGACAATTGATCATTTATCTGTGCTCTGCCAGCTAAAGGCCAGGGCTCATTTCCTTCTATTTACAAATCACAGTCACCTCTGCCCCCACAAGTCAACTTTAAATTAAGGACAGTGTTTTACATCTTAAGATTAACAGTGTAAGCCCAGTCAGAAGAGCAGTCAAGAGATAAGAAGGGAAAGAACCATCATTCACCCTTGTTTGCACCATTATTTTTCAGCCTGGCTTCCTCAGGAAGCACAGGACCATGCTGCCCAAGCATGGCTATATGCCTGCACACATTTCTCTCACACCCCACCCCTTAATGCCTTTGACAGAATGATCATTCTCATCTCAATCTGGGGGTGTCAAAGCTATTAAGTTCCCACAAGTTTCATGGAAACGAGCAGCTCATCAGAACAGACAGCTCACAGCAGGCTCCCTGGACAAGAGGCAGGCTGCAGCAGAGTTCCCTCCTCACCAGATACTAGTGAACACAAAGCAGAGCCTTTCCAAATGCTCCAACCTTGCAGGAAGCTTCAGCTGAAATTTCAATTCACCTGGATACTAACTGTGGGAAACCAGGTTCATTCCTCTGGCACGTCTGAGTGCCTCCTGCTACACCACCAGCTACCTTCACTCTTAGATTCCCTGCTTCCTTTGCCTGTGTCACCTTCGTTTGCTCTTCCCACGCCACTGCTGGGTGTTTAGAAACTCCTGTAAAGATGCTTGGGAGATTGACTTTTCCCTACTTTGTAAAATTTTTCTCCTGCATCCCGAGTCATTATACCCACACTTCCTGTACTGTCCCTGCTTTACTGGCCATACACACACAGTGTCCCTGCCATGCCTTTTGGGACACTTCAGAGCAGTCCATCCTGCGCCTTCCCTCTGTATTTGGGATGAAAACCTCCTCAGTGTTATCAGGAACAAAGTCCCTTTTGTCCATCACCATGCCCACTCAAGGCAGAGGACCCACTACTCACTTCAATTTCTCTTCAGTTACACACGAACTGCACCTCACTGTTCTCTGGAGCAGCTTTTACCAGGACTTACAATACCATGAACGTTCTTTCTTCTCATAATTTCATTTATAAACCAAAGGTCTTGGGAGTGATAGGTTCAAGAAGCTTCCCCTCTTAATTATCTTTCTTTAACATGACTGATAAATTCTGATGAATCACGTATGGGAAGATCAGTTCCATCCTAGAACTAAAGAGAGAATCTGGTGTAGGAAGAAACAAGCAGCTCTACAAGGAGAAGCACCGTTTCCCACAGAGCTGTGCCTCTGGGTAGTCAACTCACGTGCCCAGCAAAGCCAGAGCTCTGAAACCTGTGGCTGGGGCAAATGAATCTGAACTAGAAGCTCTGATCTCTTCCAGAGGATGAGTTTATATTGCTGTCTATCAAAACTGACAGGAACACTACCTTTGCAGTTGTCATTTCACACCGAAATCTCCCCCAAATGTGTGAGCAGACTCTGCAGGAGGCAGAGGGGTAGTGTCAGCACACGCTCTCCTCCCAGGCTGTCTGAAGGAACAGCACTGGAATGGGATTGTACAGCCCTGCCAAGAGCCATGGCTAATATCCTGCAGAAACCAAGAGAAAGGAAAAGCCACCTTTGTCTGCTGCTGTGTCCTTGGTCCAGGCTGTGCCAAGGTTTGTGCCTGAAGATCCTTACAACCTATTCCCTCTCTTCTCTGCATCGAGCCTCTGGAATCATGGGACGTTCCCAGCACAAATGCTGTCCCTGCCAATACAGGTGTATATTCTTCATCCTGGTGTGAAGCCTCTTTGCTGAGGAATGGCCACAAAGACAAAACACATCAGGAATTGAAATCTCTCTGGCCTCATTTCAGACAGCACTGCGCAGCAGCGTCTCTTGAAGCAGGACTCAGCCCTGCTCCAGTCTGTGGAAGGATTTCTAAGAGACACGCTGCAGGGAACAGCTCAGAAATGCCTGTAAAGAGAATCAAATCCTCACTGTTCAGAAAACACAACCAACAGATAGGGTATTAAACATTTAACCTACTTGGTGTCTGAGTCATGTTTGATTCTCACACCGTGCCCTAGGCTGAGCATCGACTTAGGGTGTCGCTTCCTTTTGTCACTGAGGAGAGACAAGGTTATTACCACAGCTGTACAAATACCTCACTCCAGAGGGTGAGACGACCTCTGTGCCAGGCATACATTTACGTATATGAAATCACATAAATGTCTTTGTAATTCACTCCTCAGTAGCATGGGGAATAAACTCTTTTCTTTTTTCCTAGAATTTTTTTAATGGACTTTACAAAATATATCCAAATAAATGGTCATTTTTGGCCTATTGGACTCCAGTATCACTTTCAGATACAAGATGGTTAAACTGCAGCTAATTATTTCATCGAGTCATTTGCCTCAGATAAATTGAATCAATGGTGGCTTCTAATACAAGGCAGATACTCTCCTCCCTGCTCCATTTCCGCTGCAGCTGTGTTGCTGTGCTGTAGGAAAAGGGTGCTTACCGATCTGGAGCAATTAGAGCAATGGAAATCAGGAGTAATTCCATTAAACCCAAAAATATCATTGAACTCATGTTCACTGCAGGCTGGACTGCACCAGCTCCAACTCAAGGGAAAGGGAGCCTTGCTGTGCAGATGCTCCTTTGGGAAGCAACAGGTATCGTTACTCACAGCCCCACTTTCCTCTGTGAGGTCGTTCCCTCTCTGAGCAGAGGGGCCAGGACTCAGAGCTGCAGGATTTTGCTTCTGGGCTGGAATACAAACAGGAGACTGAGACACCATGAACTGCACGTTTTTGGAGGATTACAGTAAGAGACAAATGGAGCTAGAAGTGAGCAAGCCCCAAAGTGCCCATGAGGTGAGGGATAATCCCAGCGTGCATCTTCCCCCAGACCTTCAGCAGCCCAGGACAGCATGGTCCTGGGCAATGGGAAGTGGGCCAGTGCATCAGTGAGGCTGCCAGAAACAAGGTGGCTGAGAGATGTGAATGGCTCCATCACCGCTGTGCTGAGTGCACGCTGCCAGACATGACTGTGTGCTGCTACTCAAGAGATGCCCAAAGTGGGACAAATAGGAGAGGAACAAGCAATTCCAAGTTCCAGGAGGGCAGTGCTGCAAGGGAGGAGGCATGAGGTAGGCAGTGTATGCAAGGAGAGGGACTGCTCTAGCCAGGGAGGTGCCATCCCCTAGAGAAATGGAGTGGCAGAGATGGCAGCGAGCCCTGCAGCTACCAAAGTGGAGAGAAGCTCAGTTCCACGTGGAGAGCAAGACATCCTGCTAGGCATGGTGTGATTGCTCGCTCGAGACAAGGCGCTTCGCAGCGTCACTTCTATCGAGCAGCCCCTGGCTCACCGCGGCGACAGGAGACAGGCAGCTGGCAGGGAGGCCATCCTTCAGCACAAATCTTCACTGTTTGCTTTCTAACACTGGGCACAGCAGGCTGGGAGTGTAATTCATGAAACAGCACGATATGACACTGTTTAATTTTGCTGTGCAGCTCTACCAGCAGTTCTACTGAGCCCTAATGTGGCTGTGTTTGTGTGATCACACCTCATTCCAGACCAATCAGTACATGTAACACTGTGCTCAGCAATCGCTCCTGCCACAGACACTGCAGAATGTCTGGGGGTGCTGGAGAACAGGGAATGTGCAATCCAGCAGCAGCTGGGCAGCAGTGATGCCACACTCCTGAGGAACACTGCGCCCAGAGAGTTAACTGGAGAATCCGAAGTGCTGGGAAGAAA
This sequence comes from Porphyrio hochstetteri, assembly GCA_020800305.1. Lineage (NCBI taxonomy): Eukaryota > Metazoa > Chordata > Aves > Gruiformes > Rallidae > Porphyrio > Porphyrio hochstetteri. The sequence goes on from CM036914.1 coordinate 1,321,604, forward strand.
TAATTATCCCTTTCTGAAGGGGGAGAGGAAGAAGGCACATGCCTTGGAGTGACCCCCTCTGGAAGCAGCAGGGAAATCAGCTGTGTATGTGGAACTTTCTCCAACAGGAACAAAACTAAAGCCCCCAAGAGCCAACCACAATCCCACTTGCATAGTGCCCTGCCCGCTGTGCAGCAGCTCAGCCCCTCACTCCTGTTCCCATCACTACTGCCCCATCCCCGTCCCTGCCACTCACCTCCAGGGGAGGCTGAACCAGCAGAACAAGAACTCAGCCCCAGGAGTTAGGACAAAGCCAAGTTTTAATGAGTGAAGAAGGAAAGCTCCACAGCCAAAAGCTGCCTCTGGAGGACTCGTATTTGCACATTATCACTGCCTTTACCTACACCAACACAGTCACTGTCCTGCCAGCACAGACTCCTTTCCTGAAAAGATACTGTACTTCAAATAGTGTTGCAATGAACCCAGCATTTTAAGCATTGCTTCACCCTGAAACCACAAACATAAATGCTATCATGAATGACACCTAGAGAGTGTGCACAAAGCATGGGAGACAGCTTGCTGCATGGGAAAACAAAGGAAACAGCTCTTTCTTTACCAAAAAGGGAATCCTCTCTCCTCCTCATGTCACATGGACTTCAGGGGGCTCTAAGGGAAGAGGGGTTTTCTGTGCAGCAGACCAGTACTCCTCCTCCAGGGGAGCAGAGCTGCAGCCAGGGGCCTGAGGAGGAGGGTTAGGAGGAGTTCTCCCCAGCCTGGAAGGGAAAAGGCTACAGGGAGATTTCTTAAGCTCACCTGTTAGAGACGGCTGTGTAGAGCACCGATTTCTTCTGGGACTTCCTTAGGGAGACTTCTGTTTCAACTTGAAACTTTGGAAAAGTTTGGAAAAACAGGCAATAAGTAGTCTGGAGTAAAGCTGGAAACCCCCTAACTGCCACTGTTAAAGAGCACAGGAGATAAAGCAAATTTGGTGGATTTCAGCTGTTCTGTAAGACCACTGAGTAAAAGCAGTACATGTTTTTTTTCCATAGCTTTACTGACTTTCAGAAGACATGAGAAGTCTCCTGGGCTGAGAACGCCCCTGCTGCTGGAGCCACTGCTTTCTGCTCCAGCCATGTTCTGGAGTCCCTGAAACCCACCCATCCTAACACAGCCCTGTCCTCTAGCCTCTTCCCTAAGGGTAACCAGTGTGCCTGTGTGTTTGAAGTGGTTTCGGAGTGCTGGATAAAGAAAGGGATGCTAATTAATTGTGAGTGACAGTAAAAAGGTCCGTTAGCTGTGCTGATGTGAAGGATGACTGAGTTTGTATCGGAAGGGTGACACTGGAATACAAATCAAAATCTTTCCCCTCATGGAAGATTTTTTTAACTTTTTTAATAGAATGGTTTCACTGAAGCATGAGCTCATCAAAGGGATGGTGTTTTCATCAAATCTGAGGAGTGGCAAGGAAGGAACACTGCAGACTTCACAAGAAATCAGCTGTGCTTTCACAGAATCACAGGGTTGGAAAAGACCTTTAAGATCATCAAGTCCAACCATTCCCATCCTAAGCTAAACCAGATCCCTGAGCACCTCATCTACCCGGCATCCCTCATGAGGTGGGAATTGTCTCAGAGAGACAACGCTCCCTTTCTGGGTGCAGTTTCTTCTCCACAAACTCCTTTTCAGTAATCTGATTTCTGCCTGTATTTCTAAAGCCCATGGAGAAGGCCAAAGGCACCAGCTCATGCAAGGGGAGGAGATGTTTGGACTTCCTCAGCAGGTCCCTCCAGTGCCTGAAGCAAGGCAGCTCTGCTGAGACCGCTACACCCCGCTCTGCCTGTTGCCCATCCCTAGCTCCAGAGTTCCTGCACAGCGTTAATATTCTGGGTAAGGGACACGATCATTCTTCCCCCCTGAGCTCCAGAAAACCTTTGCTAAAACACAGAGCTAACCCCAAAGCTATTTTGTATTACTCTCTCTCCTCAGGAATATCCCCCCCCTCCCCAAGCCGGTACCACTGCCGTTAGCATCCCAGCGCAGGGCTGGTCCTACACCCAGGGCAGCAGCAGCAGCATCAACACCATGCTCTGGAGATGCTGGGAATCACCTGAGTGCCTTTAGCTGTAACTATCAGCTCAAGACCCAGGTCACAGAGGAGACCTCCCCATTTAAGCTGAGCAGTACAATCCCACCTCTCCCATACTTGCACATGCTAAGGAAACCAAGGTGGGCAGCACTAACGAGCTGAGCTGAAGAGAACCCAGTATTTAAGAAAACTCCCTACATTCCCCCCAAACCCCACTGCCCCCCCTGTCAGCTCTGTATCATTTCCAGGCATTTCCATAACTGGGACCCAGGGGTTCTCAGCAAGGTTATTTTTCACATAAATAAGGGCTGAATCAGTAGTGTGACAGCCTGTGTTACACCGACAGGACACGAAGCAGCCACACCAGTCTCCTGTCAATACATTCCTCATCACCCAGTGTTCATCCCAAACTGGTTCTGAGGCTGTTTCTAACTAGAGGATGACTTCCCAATGCAGGGGCAGAGAGTTTCAGTATTGTGACCTCAAAGATCTGACAGTTGTTGTGTGAAACCCGTGAGGAACATATCCTGGCACTGAGAAGAAATCAGAGAAGAAGAAACATACAGAAAAGGATGAGATGCCCAATTTTGAGATAGTGGGGTGCTCTCCCACCCACTTAGCGATGCCCTCTGCATAATGACAGAGTGGAAGGTCATTCTGAACAGCCTCACCCTATGCACAATGATCAACCTTGAAACTTTTAGAGTTTATCTGGATTCTGCAGTAACTCTGTTAGTACTTTACAGTCAGAGCAAGTTATATCTATGTACGGGAGCTGAAAACAACGCCAGTCACCATGAAACCCACCTCCTGTGTGAGACATCTGGCATCTTCTGTGCTCAGCCCTGGAACAGAGCAACAGCCTGTGCCACCGCTCACCAGGGAGCAGCCTAAGTCCCCAACAACAGCAGGAGCTGTGTGCTGGTTTCCTGGTTTGCAAACCACTCTGCCCAGTACACTGCACCCCACAAAGCTGAACCTTGAGAGACTTTAACTGTGGGCTCAGCCTCCTAACAAACTGCTCTGCCTGAGGTGGTGGCTTTGGTAGAAGCAGCCATGGAGTACTTCCATACTGTTTTTGACAAAGAACCTCATCTTTGATTATAAAAGCAGCACTGCAGAATCACTTAAATCAACTGATCACCACAGAGATGCTCAATATACTGTCAGTGTGGATTCCCAGATGATGGGCCCAGCTTCCAGTGACACATCACAGCTCCAGCAGTGAGTCAGCAGCAGCCCTCAGCTCGTGGAGACATTTCAGCAGAAGGACAGAAGTTGTAAGGCAGGAGCAGAGACAGGCTCAGAGCGTGTTCCTTGTCCCCTGGAGCCAGCGCCAGTTGTGCGTGTCCTTGTCTTCAGAGATGATGTCTCCTCACTGAGAAGCCATCACAAGTTCCCCCCCAAGCTATCTGCTTTGCAAGGGATACAGGTTGTATTTCCTCCTCTTTACCAGCTTGGTTTATATTTTATGATGTTATTTATGTAGTGTGATTTAAAAATGGAGCTCAACAGATCACAAGTATTTCTGCTTCCTTTCTTTCTTGCAAGGAATAGCTAGTGAAAACAGTTTAACTGACAACAGAAAACCAGAGACTTTAAATAGTCACCTATGGCAGCTCCAGGCAACTTTATAAAGCCAGGTCAGAAATTGGTTTGGACTTGTGTACTGTCACAGCAAAGGGAGAGCGTGCCCAAAGCCCCATAGATTCCCACTGACCTCCGTATCAAAGGTCTGTCAGGCATCTTCCTGCACTGTGGCTTGCTGAAAGACAGAACCTTCTCTCACACCACATCTTTCAAAGCATTTATAATGCTTTCCATAAGCTACTGAGAACTCTTCTACCAGCTTTAACAATGGTGTCCACTCTCCAAGCCAGCCTTTCCTACAAAATGGATCTGCTTGGGAAAAAAAGAGTTTATAGGGATGTCTAAAACCAAAATACCCCAGCTGAGACAACTCTGTGTGATTGCCAGTGAGCTCCCTTGCTTTGCAGAGCTACCCAGGATGAATGATGGATGAATGCAGCCTCCATTAAGTATCTGTGGATGCAGGGAGTTGAAGGTTTTTCCATTGTCTATTGGCATCATCAGCAGAGGAGTTCAGGGTTAGTCTTTCAAACTTAGAATTCGGTTTGGCAAGGCCAATGACATGAGTAAGACAATAAATCCATGTACTGATTAAATAAACTCTTCTGCATTGTAAAAGAGGAGCAGGACTTTCCCGGTGCCTGTTCCAAAGTTATATGCTGGTTCTGCAAACTGTCTTGCTAAGAGCAAACTGGAATGAACGTTTCCTTAGAAATGTTTCAGTGCTGCCCCGGGCTCAGCTCCTCAGAACAAGCCCCAGGGGCAGGTGACATCTCCCAGGTAAGAAATCCTCAGGATTTCCACTTCTGTTCCACGCTGCAGGAGATCTGCACACAGAGCCTGGAAGGCTCATGGTGAGGATGTTCAGCACTGGTCTCAGGTAAGAAATCACCTCACCTGAGCGTTCCAACTCGCCTGTGCAGCTAAACCACCTCCCCTCGAAAGCAGAGCAGCGCACTTCGCCCCTGTCCTCCAGGAGATGGCATCAGTGAGGAGCTGCTCTTCTTTCTCTGCCTTGCTCAAAGCTGAATACTTCTGTTTATAAACAGAAAGCCAATACATGGAAATTCCACCTTCTTTGTCATAATCCCTTTCTGGCTCCGTTCCGCACACGTGGAAGCAGGGAGGTTTGGTTTGTCAGTGAAGCCTGAGCCAGGAGAGCCCAGCAGGCTTTTAGCTATCCACGTTGGTCACTCCCAAATTACACACACTGTAATTCCCAGAAAAACCAGACAACAAAGGTATAAACGCTTCCTAGAATTTTCAGTACACTTCTAATGGAGCTTTCTTCTCTGATACTGCAGTTTGATCTTTCCCAGGTTCAGTATCTAAAGCTGATAATTACAGAAGTAAAAAACCCATCATCAGATTAGTAACACGTGGCACCATAAAAGATCCAGCATGATGGGAAGTGCAGAGCTACATCACTCAGCATCAAGAATTTTCTTAATGATTCTGGTCAAGAGAAAGAACTCATTGATGTTTTAATGAGATTGTGAAGGAAAGCCTCCCAAACACTTAGAAGACAGCCTTTCAAGTGCCGTGACAGGTCCAGCCTCTCTGATCTGCAATTCCTGAGGCTCAAATTGGGACAGAGAGACTGCAGGATCCAGGCTTGGTGCCTGGAGCATGTCAGCAGGATACTGAGGCACTACAGAAAGCCCTGCCATGAAAATCTTAGGTTATCAGGAGATGGAAACCATGCACTGCTGCTCACAGGGCTTCAGGCTTCCCAGAACGAGGAAAGAAAAGATGCTTGAGCAGAACATTAGATTATTTTCAAACAGTGAGTCTTTTCAATGAATTCCTATGTTTCTTTCACCCCCTGAGGCTGATGAAAAGCTTGGCCAAGAGCAGGCCGAGTTGTCGTGTATGTTGCTGTCGGTGTAACACCCGTAGCTGGGAACACCCAGCCCCCTGATACTGGTCTGAGGTCAGAACCGTGTCCTTCAGTGCAGCTATCTGGCAATCCGCGGGGAAACTGCAGCAGGCTGAGCCGGTGCCAGCTTGACTTCCCCTCAGAGATGCAAAGCAAGGCCCAGCTGGGCCACAGTGTAAAACACCTCCTGTGCAGTGACTGCAGAGCCTGGGCGCTGTGCTCCTACCCTGGCTCCCCGGGGCAGCTCGCAAGTGGGTGACACCAGCACCCTCAGCACAGCGTGGTGTGTGTTACCACCTGTACCGTGGGCAGACTGCTGGTTCCCTCAGGGAACACTGACACAGGAACACACCACCTCAGTTCCCTCCATGCTCCCTTGCATCCTCAGCCGGTTTCAATCTACAGGCAGACAATGTTCATGGAGACATTAAGCACTTTGATGATTGCTCTGCTCTGCTCTCTGCTCTCTGCTCCTGCCTGCTTCAGATTTACCCCTGAACACGACCAGTGTGTGTCCCAGAGAAACACACAGGGGATTTGCTCAGCAAAGTCCATAAAGTAACTGATTTTGTTTATCGCTTCCTAGATAAAAACCTATCATAGAAAGCACAGATCAGAGGCTTAGGTTCTGCTAACCCCATCACATTCCATTTCTGCCTGAATGCCAAGCTGCATTCTGAGGAAAAAAAGCCCTTCCAATAAATACAAAGGAGAACAGGAAATTCACAGGCAAGCAAAGCACTTCATGGGGTACAGCAGAACCTTTTCTGGTGAACACCACTTTCATCTCAGGAGCATTCCATCACTGGGGTCCATTCCTGGCATCTTACATGTCCTCCTCCTAGAGAAGCTGCCACTTCACCACAAGAGCATCCACACACTGACCCTACAAACTGGAGCAGAATCATTAACAACAGGCTGATCATTCAAGACTACAGGAGTGCAGCAGGCCAGCAAGTATCACTTGTGGTCCAGCTGCCAGCAGGCTCCACCAGTGCCAAGCTCTTGGACCCAAGGCTCCTCTCCTGTCAAAGCGGTGTAGCATTCTGTATCAACAGACCCCTCAGTACCACTGCCAGCCTAAGAGACCCTTTATCTAGACTCACAAGGCACTGCCATGACCTGCTGTTACAGAAATAAGGGGTTTATACACCCAGCAATTTGAGCTGCTGTAGTGTCTCATTTCTTCCCTTGTGTGAAATGATCATCAAGAGTTTTCAGACATCAAATCTGATCTCTGGAGAACTGTGCATCTCACTCGTGGCCCCCCTTCAAGGAGTTCTCAGAGTAATACCCCAGTTTAGGGCAGATGTCGTGACACCAGGATGTTTCTGCACTGTTTGAATTATGCACCTAAAGACTCTGCTGGTTCCTTCAGGCCTGACACACACTGCAGTAGGGTGTATTATCTCCTGGGGTGACAGAGAACACCCGTTCCTCCAAGTAAGCTCAGTGCCTGATGTGGCCTCACCTGAGTGTTCCCTGGTTGACACAGGCAGAGCCAAGTGCTTGTGCTCCTCCAATACCAGAAGGCATCAGCCAGCAGTCAGGCTGGGAGTGGAATGGTTTTTATGTCTCACCACTGGACATCTGCCACTCTATTCCCTGAAAGTATTAAGACAACAAATCCAGGCAAGACAATCAGAGAGTATCCATGTACTGCAGCATGCTCACTGCCCATTTTAAAAGCTGTCTCAGCCACCATGGAAACAACAACCAATTAAACACCAATCCATAAATCAGGATTTTTTTTTCTATTTGGGAACCACACCTGCCTTAGAAGGAAGTGTAATTCTGATCACATTTTGATCTCAGCTATTTCCAGTCTGTAAGCAGAAACATTATTCTTTTCTACACCAACAGGCACTTACAGGATGCTACCGCAAAACAAGTCTCATTTAATAAGCTCGAAGCAGTCGGGTTCTTCCTGCTGTGCAGCCTGTGGCTCTGTAGCAGTTAGCCTACTTTATAAGGTAACTGCAATATTTGAGACAAAAGAAATCAAAGAGTGTATGTTTTCTGCCCATTTGTAAATACACAGCCCAGTATTATCCCATCATGGACTCAGCAAAGCATCACCACAACACTCCAACACTTAATAAACACCTAGATTTCTTTCAAGACTTATTTTATATAAACCATATTCTGTGAAATAATTTACTAAAAGCCTGTGAATTAGATCAGTACCTTTAGAAACAGTAATAATGGGGAAAAAAGGTCTATTTGTTCAAAGCCATAGGCACTTCTATGCAAACATTCATTCAGAGTGCATTGAATTTAGGTTACCCCAATTAATTTCTTTTAAGCAAGGAAACATTTGAGATAAAGTGATAACATTGACAGTAAGGCAGCAGCAACCTGGGAAAACCTGCAAATCCATGGAATTTAAAGGGAAACATCCATCTCCAAAGTCCCTTGGGCCATGCAGTGTCCCACAGATTTATTTCAGTCAATTCTGCCTTCAATGTTGAGGCTTGGTTGGCATATTATAAGTATCCCAGTCTGAGGGTTAGTGGTACACAAGAAACTGTTTAAAGGCTCCTCTGCTATCCCAACAGCAGTTTGCTTTCCTCATATGCATATTGCTGTTAATTTTGGTCTGGTAAAATAACTGTGAAGGCCTATTAAAGCATGGCCCTGATTCAGGTGTCTGTGCTAATGCTCATTCCCATCTAATGAGGAAAAACTGCTCTCCCTGCCTGCTCATGGTGTGCCTCTGCAGTAAGCACACACCAGGGTTCTGGGGACTCAAACAGAAACAAAATACACTGTAATTAACATAAGAACTGATTCAAGGTCAGGCTCATCATCTGCTTCTTAATTAGGTTTTAATGTGAATGATCAGTGAAACACTTCAGACCTCTTCCTTAGAGCCACAGCAGATGACACACTCGTCCCCAGGAATGATGGAGTGGTTGGGGCTGGAGGGAGCACTGAACAGCCTTACCATAATCTAACGACCCAGAGAGACCCAGCAGTTACCTTTGCTCAGTAACTGGCAACATTCCTCTTCAGTTCCCCCAACTTCCAGCAAAGTATTACGATCCCAGGGTCCAACCCCGTGCACTACATTCAGTTCTACAAGGAGAACTGGGGGGAAATGATCCCAGCCTTGGTCTGCAACCAGGACTCAGGGGCCATGCACCATCCCTACTGAATTCTTGGGTTATACAAACAAGGTTACACATTTCAGGACAGATTGCAGGGCTGAGACTGTCCTTAGCATCTGTGCACTGGGGAGGAGGAGTGCAGCTCTCTCCTACTGATGAAATCAAACTGTACAACAACCATACCAAAAATGAACTGCTCCACAAAGAGGGAACAGTATTTCCAAATCCTCACACTTGGTTAAAGCTACTGTAAGAAATGGTACAAGATCTGTATTGCTAAACATGATTTTCTACTGTGGATAAACAGGATAAACATTTAAGATGGTCACGTTTCATAAAAGCATGCTTGAGTTAAGAGGATAAACCCAGGAAAATTCAAGCTGACTGGAGAGCTTTATGATTTGAAGCTTACTCAGACATTTCAGGGTGTTACTGTGATGCCAAATTGGCAAAAGGAGCTGAATTCATCATTAAACTGGGACAATTTTTGGTAGCTTTATTTCATGGCAATGCTTCACTGCAGAACTTGAAACCAAATCCCAGGAGTTCTGTCTAGAAGCCCAGGACTAATGGGGGAGTCCTGCTGTGCAGAGTGGGGAGCCCAAGCCCTAAGGGCCCTTTCTGAATCCACCTTCCCACTGGGTGAAGGCTGGAGCCACACACAGTTCTGAGCCTTGGGCAGCTGTGCTGTGCTTCACCCAAGGAGCTGGGGCACCAGCAGCAAGCTCTGAAATGCTACAGCCCTCTCATCAACATCCCTCAGCCACAGGTAAATTAATGAGGGGGAAATCCTCTTTGATTGCAGTCAACAGGACATCAGGATAAAGTCAAAGGAATGGGAAGCAACAGCAACAGTGTCAGCTGGAATTTAGAGCCTTCCATTTCTTATCAAACTGGAAATATTCTTTCATGCAGAAAGTGTCTAAGGAGGAAACAAATCTGTGGGCAGTGTGGGTGACAGTGGAAGGATACTCCCAAGGACTGGATGGACTTGATCTTCAAAGGTGTTTTCCAACCTTGTGATTCTGTGACTGTGATTCTGGAAACCCTCTGCAGGCAGATGAGAGAATCACAACTGCAGTCAGCCACTCACTGTTGAGGCAGGAACCAGGGCTGGGGGCTTGGAACAGGTACAGAAGGATGGAAACACCTGCGGGGAGTGCTCACTTTCTAAGACAAGTGTGGGGTATTTCAGGTACCTGAGGTGTTTTGTCAGCAGGCACACCCTGCACTGGTACATCACACCCTGGAATGTCTGTCTGCAGGCAGCAACAGGCAAAGAAAGGCTGGGAAAGAAAAGTTGGTAAGGAAGTTTTGGACAAATCCGTTCACATAACAGAGACAAGAAGAATCTCAGCAAGGCAGCAACGTAAGACCTGAGCTAAGAAACACACAACTGCAGTAACGGAAAACCAATTCCTATCACTTCTGGTTTCATTTTCATGTGCTGGTCAGGCTGTTTTTACTATTTATTATAATACAACCCAGTGAGACTCTGGAGCCTGAGAAAGCACTAGATCATCTCCCTAACGTAAGACTCTGCAGCAGGTAAGAAGTGCAATGAATCTCTCAGAGGAAAGCATTTCCCATGCCAGTCCATCCCCAGCCTTGCAGTAACTCTCAAGTGCTTTAGGTTCCAGAGGTGCAGCTTCAATGACTTACATCCTGAAAGCTTCTGGAGGGTTTTCTTCTGGGTTTTTTTCAGAGCAAGTGGCAGAATCCTATTAAGGTAATTGAATTTGTTGGAGGAAAACTGCAGTGTCAGGTATTCTGAGGGTGAGGCGATGCCAGCAGGAGGAGTTGGCTGTCCTGTGCCTGCCAGGCACGCACCTCAGTGCTGCTCAGTTGTGTCTCAGCTTCCCTGTTCAGGAATACAATGGCAGACAAAGCTCCTTCTAGTAGCTTGGTAGAAAACCAAGGTGTTCTCTAGTCTAATAAATTGTGGGATCTGGCCTCATGTCAGTTTAGTTCCAGAAGGTGTGTGATTTGCCCTGTTCCCAGCTGCCCTCACCCATCACACACTGTTCCAGACTCCACAGCATATGGAAGGCTGATCCTTTAACAGCCACTTACTAAGACCCACTAAGCTTATGTAGGAAAGAACCAATAAACACAAGCTTACTGTTGTGTTTGCTGTGTTTTCTAGCCCACCCAGCAAGCCTTGTTGAGTGGCTGGGAAATGGGCTTCTTTCTGTCTCTCTCTGATGGCTGATGTGGAGTGAAAGAGTGTTCCCAGGCACCTGAAGCTGTAACTGCAGATTTCAAAACACCCACTACAGCATTCAGTGCTGGATCAGACATGCAGCAAAGAAGAAATGGAGTTCTAAACTACTAAATCAGAATCAACTCAGTTTTTTCAGGTAGATTTGTTTGACAAAGTTTCCCCATATACTTAATTTAAAGGGTAACATTCAGCTGAACAGGGTGGTTTGTTCAGGCAACAACTGCTACATCAAAGAGGACTTGGGTAAATGAATACTGACTTTCTACATGTATCATTAGTACCTCTCTACTTCTCTTTTCCATTTTTAAGCCCAGCCAGAACTCCTTCAGTATTCATGCCATAGTCTGGTATCTTCCAGTTTTTCCTAATCCTCACACTTGGTTAAAGCTGCTGTAAGAAATGGTACAAGATTTGTATTACTAAACATGATTTGCTATTGTGGATAAACAGGATGAATATTCAAGATGGCCAGGTTTCATAAAAGCAAAACAGCACAGCTGTAAGACCACAGATTCTCCCTAAGCTGATGCTACCCTCAAGCACTGCAAGGTACTTTAGCAAGCAGTGGAATACAGTGTCCACATTTCCAGGCAGATGTTGGAATCACCAGGCTGTAAAGCCATCCTTTTTCTGCAGCCTGGGCCACACAAAGCCAAACCCCTCCAGTGGGGTTTGAGAAGGCCACTCTCAGCTCAGCACTCACCCTGCCCCAGGATGGCTTTAGTAGCCCTGGATCTGGTATATTTTTGTCCAGCAACAAAACAGGTGAAAAATATTTCATTTCCCTTCTTTCCCATACCAAGGAATCACCTGCTCACAGCAAACCTTTGAAGAAGGCTTCAGGCAGAAACAGATACCAGTGGCTGAGTTGGAAAGAACAGACAACTGCCAGAAGTGTTGAGAGATCAGCAGTGAGAGCATCTGTTCCTCAGCACTGCTAAGGAAATTGGTTGCTGCTACTCAGGCATGACATCTCCTGAGATGCACATATTTCAAACAAGCCCATGCAAGGGGGACTGTAGATGTACCATGAAAACAGGCACTGCAGCCTATTCCCATCCCTTTTTGGGATGCAAGGCCAATTGGAAAGCAGCTGTCCAGACTGATAGCCATTTCTCACAGATGGGAGCTGCAGGAGGTCATGTCATGATCTGTGCTCGGTCAGCACACAAGGTGAGGCAGCACAGACCATATTCTGGAGTGTGAATACATTTCAGGCTTTGCCCAAGTTTCTTAGTATGTCTCTGACTATCATCCCATCCTGCCTTTTGAAGGTTTCCCACTACAGCATGTCCAGTGTAAGCTCTGGATCAGCCCTGCCCTCTACAGAGTTCAGTGGAGAGAGTCTATGTCAAAGCCAGACCTGTCTTCCCTAATTACTCTGTGTAACACAGGATTAGAAGCTTTGTTTTCTTCATTCCTCCTTCCCTCCCTCACACAGTGCCATCCCACCTGCAGAAACCAGTGTGGGTTTAGTAACTCAAGGTCCTAACACAGACTTGTTCCCAAGGCACACCGCTCAACTGAACAGAAAGGAACTGATTCATCTGCTGAAAAACAGCATCAAAAATGCACAATACTTTACCAGACTATTTTCTGCATAAATTTAAAAAAACATGGATCACATTATCATTAGTTTATGCAGCAAGAGTCTAGTTTGTGAGGAAGCAGCTGAGGAGACCAGACACTGTAGCAGCAATCCCCTCCCCAGAGTCCCCATGAAATATGCATGTGCTGAGACGTGTCTGGGATGCAGGTCTTCACTCTGATTAAAATGCTGCCTCCATTATGCCTCCTGAGCTTCACAACCAGCCTGATCTGAATAAGCCTGAATGCTTAGATAGTGTTTTCTGGCCTTTTTTTAAGCAGGACAGAATTTACCTTCACTGCCATGCAGGCAAAAATGAATGGAAATACAGACCTTGCTTTAGCTTCTAAGTATCAGTCTGAGAGGTGAACTAGGAAACTGTGACCTCAGAGCCCAAGATGAGGACTACTTGTGATGGCATAAAGTCCAGCAGCCTGGAGCAAGGTCTGGGATCCACTGCAGTGAGCAAGGAACTTCCCCAGAGAGCATGAAGCCAACTAGGCCAGAGGAAGAATGAGAGGAACAAAGGCACAAAGCAGTGTTAAGATCAAGCCTGAGCAGCTCCACAGGTCTGTCTGCAATTCCTCTCTTCCTACTTTGTGAGACTCGTTCAGCACTTTCTGCTCATTTTCCCCCTACACAGAGTTGCACTATGACATTAACATGGATGTTCTGAATGTGCATATTGTCCTTTATCATTAAGTGGATGAACTAGCAAAACACTGCTCCCTTTCCTCAAAAAACCTCCTTTCATCCCAAAAGCTTAGCTTTGATTAGGGATTTTTTAAGAGCATTTCAATGGCTTGGTAAGGACTGCTTAGCTGAATGATACATCCCACTCCAAAGCGCTGATCAATAAATCAGCTTCCCCATAACTAGTAAAGAGCTCCTTTAGGATGTGGCCACAGCTGCATCATTAGCTTAATGCAGTGTTTTTAGGGAGTTTAGGTCATCTCTAAAGCCAATGAGCTCTGCTGCATTCGGGTGGGTTAAGTGGGAGCAAACCTCAGTGTGAGAGTCACACTCAGCGTTGTGCTCCTCGGACACCCAGCAAGCCCAGGTACAACACAACAGCTGAGCAGCACCTGAGGGGCACCCAGAGATGGGATTCTTCCAAAGCCAGGGATATTAGGTGCATACATCCAAAACAGTGTCCTAGAAGAACTTATTTCCCACCTCAAATAGAAGGGAGATGAACCAGACTCCAGAGGGCAGCTCTGCCAGCCCAGCACACGCTCCTCCCCTCCACATCGCCATGCAGCAGCATGCCAGAGAGGATCCATACCAACTAATCTGGATCCTTTATCCTAGAATAAAGAAATACAGCTTCTACTTCTGTGAGTTATTGTGTGGACATAGACATGTAAAGGTGAATTCATTCAAAACCACAGTGTGTAGGGGTTTTAGTGTGCTCTTCCCCTTCTTTCTTTGAGCTCTGTTTCATTACCCACTATTAATGCACAAACTTGCCTGGAACATTTTGGAAAACATTTCCACTGTGGCTATTTTATGGTACTTCCTTCACAGCATTAAGTTAGACAACACCATCTTCAGTATCCTGTCAAAAGCCCTCTGTACTAGAACTCCTGAAGTTGTTAATATCTGCAAAATAATATCACAGTCCAGAGAAAAGCAGAACTTCCTTGGTGCAAGGTGCATTCAATGGCAAAAGGGGTCTGTCTTTCCCATAAGTGACAGAGAAACAAGAAGACAGAAAAGAGAGCTTTCTCCCTAGGCTGAGGAGCGATGATTTTGTTTTCCCAGCTGTTTCAGCAGTACTTTTATTCCAGATTTTGTATTATTCATGTCTTATTATGTCTCATCTTAGAGCCCCTAATGGTCTGCTCTCTGTATCCTGAGTATTATGAGGAGACAGCATTCGAGTTCCTATCTGACACTGCCCAGCTTCCCTTCAATCCTTTATTTTAACAGAAACAGAGCAAATTCTCATGGCTGCAGTTGGGCATTGCTCATGGAGAATCTCCAGCTGTCAGCACCAGGCACCTGGGAAAACTGGTAGCCAGCCAAACTGAGCACGTTTGCTTGCTCAGTGGAAAGGAGTCTTTAAAAATGTATGTTCTCACAGAAGTTCTTATCTAACTCTAACCCCATCTCAGGGTCCACCTGACCCCCCTTTCCCAATCAGTTCCTTCTCACCCCCGTGCAGGCAGGGAGAAGCCTCATCCAGGCAGGTCAGGCGTCACCTGAGAAGGGCCAGGCTCCTTCCTTGCTCCCCCCACCAATACATACACCTACTGACAGGAGCCCCCCGAGCCTTTCGTACCCTGAGCAGTGCCCCCCCAAAGCCTTTCCTTCTTTCTTTAGCTTGTCCTTTCATAGAATCCCAGACTGGGCTGGGTTGGAAGGGACCCCAAGGATTATAGAGCTCCAACCCCCCTGCCACAGGCAGGGCCACCAACCTCAGGCCTGGATCAACAGCAGCACCACATGCCTGTGTTTGGGGATGCAGCCACATTTCCAGCTACCTGCCAACACAGAAAGCTCCTCCTAAAACTCTCCTGAATGAGTGCAGAGTCAGTTATCTGGTCTTTAAAATATATTGTAAGAATTCTGCTTTACTGCTGGCTCCCTGACCACAGGGACCAGGCTTTAGTGCACCTCTGGCTGCACACAGAGTGAAAGGGCTGCTGTGCCAGGGTGTTACCATGGATCAGTGAGGTATTTGTTATGGCACATGCAATGAAAAGACCAGCACGTCCCTTAAAGAGCCCAGTGGTGGCTGGTGCTGCCATTTTGCCTCCAGCTCTGAGAATTCAGGACTGTAACTGTGTGTTTTCATTTCACCACTCTTCAGTGAAATATTTATGAGCATTTTTTATTCTCCTCAGCTCCTTAAGAGTTGTCACATCCTTTATCTGCTGCTAGATCTGAATAAGGATGACAGCAGAGGTCACGGTGACAATGGCAGCTTTAATCACAGTGTATTTTAGCACTGCACATTGTCAAGCTCACTTACAGACACAGTGTGACTCCTGAATGTCTATTGCCCATTAAAAAAATTATGATGCTAACTATAAGTTCTAAAATGTGGATTTTATTAAAAAATTACTGCAGATCTCACTATACCTAAATCATCCCTGATGGTGCATGAACTGCTTTAAAATATTTGTACACAAACCCCAAGTGGCTCCATGTCTTAGAAATACCCCAACAAAGATGCAGGCACATGGAGCGGGGCTCTGACTGCTGTGTCACCTTGTGTTTGCACACTTCTGCTCCCACCAGCATATGTGACAACAACCAACTGCAAGGGCACTACAGCTGTTCCCTCAGAAACTCTGTTCCTTATGATCCAGCAGGTTAAAAATGCACTTGGGCAGCACACACCCGTGCTACCAGCACTAGGTCACAGAATCACAGGATCCCAAGGTTGGAAAAGCCCTTTAAGCTCATCGAGTCCAACCGTCCCTGTCCTGTGCTGACCCAGATCCCTGAGCACCTCATCTCCCCGCCTGTTAAACACCCCCAGGGGTGGGGACTCAGCCCCTCCCTGGGCAGCCTGTGCCACAGCCCCACAACTCTGCCAGGGAAGAACTTTGCCCTCCCAGCTGAGCTGACCCTGCCCTGGCACAGCTTGAGCCCATTGCCCCTTGTCCCATCTCCTGTCCCCTGGCTGCAGAGACCCTCGCCCACCTCTCTGCACCCTCCTGGCAGGGCAGGGGAGGTGGGGAGAAGGTCTCCCCTCAGCCTCCTCTTCTCCAGGCTCAACACCCCCAGCTCCCTCAGCTGCTCCTCAGAGGATTTGCCCTCCAGCCCCTTCCCCAGCCTGGTTGCCCTTCTCTGGACTCACTCCAGGACCTCCATGTCCTTCTGACGGTGAGGAGCCCAGAACTGGACCCAGCACTCGAGGTGCAGCCTCACCAGTGCCCAGTCCAGGGGCACACTCCCCTCCCCAGACCTACTGGCCACGCTGTGTCCAACACAAGCCAGGATGCCATTGGCTTTCCTGGCCACCTGGGCAGTGTGCTGTACCACCTCCACCACAGTCCAGCACAGGAACACAATGCTCACAGGCAGAAGCAGCCCAGTTTACGTGAAGGCAGCACAGAGGTACCAGCGTGTGCAAACTGCTGCCAGTGAGGGGCTGAAGGAGCTCAGGGGGCCCTGTCAGCAAAGCCCTTCCTCACATTAGGCACAGATGATCTGGGGTAACAGCTGCCACCCCACAGCCTGGTGAAGACATGCTGCCCTTGGTTTGTTCTTGGGCTCCTCACAAACCATGATACAAGTGCCAGAAACTCAAAGCCAGATGCCAAGCTATGCCATGTGCAAGGTGAGACCCACAACATTTCAAAGCCTGATCCTGGAACACCCCAAGGTTTGTTGTCTGTCTGAAATACCACATGCAAGCCAACAGCCCCCCATCACTCTGCTCATGCAGTCATGGAGAGTCCCTTAACCAGCAGCTTCCCAGTTGACCCCAAGTACCTCAGCATCAGGAGTGCTGGGAAAGAAACACAACCCAAACTAAAGCAGTAAGAGCTACACATGAACGTCAGTGAAATGGCCTGGTTTGTGTCAGGTCTGGGTGTGTGCCAGGTGAGCGGGACTGTACGAGATTTCCCCCGCTCACCCCGATGGGAAAGGTTCAGAAGTAAACTGGGGGTCATCAGTAAGGGCTGATGTGGGGTACACTTGCTGTTGGTGCCCTCACTTGCTCCCTGCATAATCAACTGACAGAAAATCCACAGGAGGAAATGAGCAGATGCTTTGTACAGTCCCACACCTGTAATTGCAAAATTAAAGCCAGTTGTTGTCCTTCAGCCTTAGGCACCTAGTGAGGTTTTTTCAACTTCTGTTTTAAAACAGAGCCCATGCCTTGGCAGAAGGAGCTTCCCAAATTCTCCCTGTCTATCTGGAAATAAATACTTCACTTTCAGCTCACTAAAACACAGCATCTGGTTATCGTGTTCTGCAAAGCATCGAAGAATTGAAGCCAAATTTGCTGCTGGGAATTTAACTTGCAGGACAAAGCATCAAAGAATAAATCAAGAGTCTTTCTTACCGGGTAGCTGCAGTACAAAGCCTGTTACATTATGTCCTGGAGGTGAACAGTTCCAGATAAAATCTTCTCTGCTTTAATGCAGAGACAATCACTTGTTTTACATTCTGTGAAGTGCCAACAGTCCCAAACCAACAATGAATACCCACCTCCTTTGGGCCACAGAGATCTGTCAGTATGAAGGTCTTGTGATGTCACTAATCAATGATGCAGACAGGACACTTGGTGTGTCATTTATCTTAAGAAAATCATATAGTGCTAGTCTGTAACCTAAACATGTAGTGTGGCACCTCTGCCAACCTGGAGATTAAAAATGCCAGTGGCAGAATGTGTGTGGAGAACATCCATAAATTACAATTACTGTGGACATCTGACTGAACACAGGGCAAGGTTTTCCAAAGCAAGTGACATTTAAGTGAACCTCAAAGCAAGAGCTTTACTCTGATGGCCAGCATGACCCTTGGGGATGCATGGAGCTCATGATTATGCTGATGCAAAAGCAGTTAACAACAATTTGAGTGGGAAAGCATATAAATTTGCTCTTTGAGAGTCTGCAAGTGAGTATGGCCCAGTGGCTGCTGTTTTAACTGGAGTAGCACCTTGTGGCAAACCCCCCTGGTCACAGTGGGTGTGCCAGGCTGCAGGGATGGCAGGGAACAGTGAAGGGCCCATGTGCCCTGCTGGCTCTGTAGCCCTCCCAGCCCCAACAGCGCTGACACCCCATGGGTGACAGCAGAGGAGACAGCAGAGGGGAGTTATGCCTGGCCACAGCCCATGGGGGTGTGTGTCCATTCACACTCAGGCCACACAAGGTTAGGGATTCCCTCCAGCATGGCTTTGTTCTTGAGCAGCTTTCAGCCACAGAGAACACCAGCAAGTGCTACACATCTGTGTGAAGCACTCAGGCCCTGAGCTGCCTGCAGCTGAGCCCGGGTGCTGAGTGCTGGCAGCCAGTCAGGCTGGGAGATCTCAGTATTCCCAAATGGAGACCAACTCCACAGGTTAAGTGAAGGGAAGTGTGGTGCTGCCTCCCAGCACGCAGGGCCCTGGGCTCCAGGAACCACACGCAGAGGGAGCAGCCACTGACCCCAGAGAAGAGGAGGGGTGCAGCAGCTGCCTGGCTAAGAAGTACTAAGCCAACATCTTCTCCACCTTACACTGCTCTTCATGCCACAACTGTTAATGAAAGCAGCCTATACACTGAACATTCACAGCTATACCTTTGTATTTTGGCAGGAATACATATGAGGATGAGAGTTCTTGGCATAATTAGCTCTCCAAGCCCCAAAGCTCCTTCGTTAGTCATACATGAGGCTGGTAACGTGGCCTGTCAGGGTACACAAGACTGTCTCTGGCAAAACACAGTCCCAGCCCTTGTTTTTCCTTCTAAACCCACAACACTACAGAGGGAGCTTCTTCCACAAAACCAGAGCAGAGCACTGACAACTTCAGCACACAGCATTTGCAAACATCCCTCTTCCAGTTCTTCATTTCAATATTAAATATTAAATAACACGAGCCCTGTGCTAGCATGCAGAGAGGCTGACAGGTGTGAGGGAGGAGGAAAGCATTACTGACAGTTGTGAGACTCCTCTGCTCCAGGATGCCATTACGTGTCCTGACCCACCTGCACAGAGAAGACCCCTGGATAAGGCTATGGGTGACAATCTCTGTGGTGCATCAACTAGACTTCTACTGCCAATTTATTATTTATTTCCAGTACAACACACTTAACCAGCAGGGAATCTGTCCATGGTGAATTTATCCCATACACTGCTTTATTAAAGCAATTCACACATTTGCTTAGGAAACTATTTACTGTACTCACACTCCTCATAAAATACTCTTTCTACAGAGATAGTGGGGCCAGAAGTCGTCTTTTGTCAGTCATATGCAGATCTTCACTATGAAACAAAAATGATAATTGATTCATTCCCATTACCATCACCCTGCATTTTTTGTGCCAGGAAAGTCAAACTGACATAAATATTCTGACATAAAATCCCAAAGTCATCATACATTTAATCTCACTTAACTATGCACAGATGAGTAAAGCAGCACTAAGAGTGTGCTACCAAACAGCACTTTTTAAAGCCAATTTGTAGTGCTGATTTCTGTAACTTCTGAGCTGCACAGAAATGGGGCATTAACAAAAGAAACAACCCTGGAGCTGGTGACACCAGAGCAGCTGTGACACGGCACTGCTGTGCCTTACAAGCCACGCTGAATTGCTAATGTTCAGCAGGAGCCAATATACAATGATACACGTCACAATAGGTGCTGTGCTGAGTTTAGCAGATTCAATCAGCGTGGAATGTTAACTGCACATCAGAGAAGTTTTGTTTTGTGAAGCTTTGGCTGAACTGGGATGGGCCTCAGCAAGACCCCAAAAAGGCACCCAGTGGCATTACTGTACAGCACTGGCAGTGGGTGCCAAGGACACGGGATGGACATGAGGAGGAGTCTCAAGCACCCCTTGTATCAGGCTTCAGAGAGGCATTTCCCATCCTTAATATTAAAAACACTTGTTTTCACCTAAGTTGCTGCCAGAGATTACCTCCCCCAACCAAGAGGAAACCGAGGTATGGCCGAGCATGTCCGTCTGTCCGAGGCAGCAAGTGGAAGGTGATTAGTGCTCAGCATCTGCAAAGACTTCTCAATTTCTACTGAGCTGTCATGGGATGGACACTGGTAGGGACAGAGCAGACCATCCATGCCATGGTATGCTGCACTGTTCTTAAGGTTGATGGCACAAGATCTGGGCAAACCCCCCAGAATTAGATTTATAACAGATTATACCTCCTATTGAATCCATCTCCAAGCCTGTATCACTCCATTCCTGTTGTACCATTGTTCTGTCCCTATGTTCAACATCACTGAAAGCAGTTAGTTAGTTATCTCCAGTATCTCCTGGGGCCACAGCCTCAGTTCTTCCACTGTGCTTTTCTCTTTGACTTGACCACACACTCCCACAGTGGTGCTTTCCACTTCTTTTGCCAGATCCAACTCAGTGTGACTTTTGCAATACCTTTTATCCCTAAACTTCCTTAACTCCAAGATCTAGTACTTGTAATTAATCCCTTTTGCCATTCCTCATAAACTCTTAGTTTACTCCTAACAACCTTTCGTCTTGGAACTGCCCTGCCTGACCCAAGTCACTGCCCAGGAGCCGCCTGTAGCCGACCCTACGTGTGAGAACGTGAGGAGATGCAGCACAAC
The DNA here is from genome assembly GCA_020800305.1 of Porphyrio hochstetteri. Taxonomy (NCBI): domain Eukaryota; kingdom Metazoa; phylum Chordata; class Aves; order Gruiformes; family Rallidae; genus Porphyrio; species Porphyrio hochstetteri. The sequence continues at coordinate 1,342,302 of CM036914.1, forward strand.
CACTGTAAGGAACATCAAACCTCTCTTTATGCTCAAAGTATCAGCGTTCCCACAGGGGAAAAGCACTTAGAAAAGCTTGCCTCTAAGCACAAAATGATAATGGATGCTAAGAGCCTTCTCATCCCTTGGATCGAGCACTGTGCCATCCAGAATTTCTGCCAGAAGCAAATGCATTTTCTCTCTGCTTTTTACCTACTCACAATTTAAGGATCCAGTCCTTTTTCCTGGAGTGTGTGGCCTGTCCCTGAATATAAAATATACAGCAAGTCCAAAACATAGAGGCAAGAGGTGCTGTATCAGGCACAGAATTACTTTACATCTCATTTTCTGATATTAAAAAAGAAGCTGATTAGACTGCATCAGAAGGAGACCTGGGCTCGATTACAAAACATGTTCCATTTATTAATCTACAACAACCTCTTCAGAGACCTCAGGCATTATCGTCCTCCCTGCACATCTAGAACAATTTGCCAACAGTCTGTGAAGCTTTACAGCCAGCTGTGGAACACCATCCACCACCAGCAGAGATCTGTTGAATCCCCTGTGAACGTTTATGTCTTTTATCTCTACTGGTGGCAAGACACAGGGAGCCTTCAGTGAAACAGGCACCTTCCCTGCCCTTTGAGTATCAGTGGTAGGAACACAGGGATCCTGCAAACATCCTGAAACCATCACATTCCCAATGTGCCCTAACAAGCCCATTCGTCCTGTTTGGGTGTTCATTCATGGGGGCAAGACACCGTGGTAGAAACCATCTGATGGAGCCCAGATGTAGTAGAGCATCCGTGGTGCCTGTCCTCCAGTCTGATGCTCTACTAGAGGCATTTCTGGCATTCAGGGCTCCAAAGGAAACAGCCCAGCTCTTGAACACAGAAGGAGATGCAGACAACACAGTAACATGATCCAGCAACAAGAGAATCCCTGAGATGTGGCCTTTAGCAGACACACTCATCAGCAGCATCCTGTCCCACAGGGCTGTCTGTGCTGCAGTTACACCAGCTCTTACTTCCCCTGAGACTCCACTTATCTTCCAGCCTGTCACCTGCCTGTGCTGCTTGGTTGGAACCACAGTGTCAATGCTCAGCAACACATAGCTACAAGCTCAGCACTGAAGAGCAAAGCTGTCTGGAGTGCTTACCATTCACAGGCACTCCTGGCAGGGTACCTGATGAACAGTTCCTTCATATAGTCCCTCATCTGATGGACAACCCATAATTGCAGATAGCGTAACAAGGCCAAACAGTTTCTCAATTGCAGAGAAACAACGATGACAAACCAACTGCACTGACCAGAGGGCCAAGGGGGGAAAGCTAATTAAAAGAACGTTTCATTTACTGGGATTCCACACTATGCTACCGTGAGGTGGATCGTACATCATCTACTTGGTTTTAGTCCAGTCCGGTATACTATGAAATTGAGATAATTACCACAGCTACTTTACAGGAACCAGCACCTGCTTCTGTCTTGCTCTAAATGACCACGGGCTTAAAAACCAAAATAAAACCCCTCATTGTGTTCACCAACAGAAAATGATACTAAGCTGAATGCACACAGAAACCCCACACAGAAATCTGTGATGCTGTCAGGAATGGCTAAAGATAAACGCCTGTGGAAGTGTATCTGCAAACTCACTTCAGCAGCAGCTGTGGTGTTTGTCCAGTTGCCAAACAGCAACTGGCCACGTGCTCTGTGCACCAGTGAGTAGTTTCGTTCTTCTTTTCCAAATGTGTGCTTAAAAAAAGCAAGAAGACGACAGGTTGTTGGGATGCACTGCTACTCACCAAGCCTCCTCTGTAGCCTGAACCTATAAAAGCTATATATTGCACAAGAACAGCAGGTAATTCCAAATCAAAAGGTTGTGTGTCTTCACAGAATCATAGAATCACAGGGGTTGGAAGGGACCTCCAAAGCCCATGGGGTCCAACCCCCTGCCAAATCAGGGTCCCTAGGACAGGGCACACAGGGTGGCATCCAGACAGGGCTGGAATCTCTCCAGAGAAGGAGACTCCACACCCCCTGAGCAGCCTGTCCCAGGGCTCCCTCACCCTCACTGGGGAAAAGTTCTTCCCCATGTTGCTGTGGAACTCCCTGTGCTCTGACTTGAGACCATTGCCCCTTGTCCTGTCCCCACAGACACTGAAAAGGGGCTGGCCATGTCCCCCTGCATCCCATCCTTCAGATATTGATAAACATTGATCAGGTCCCCCCTTAGTCTTCTTCTCTCCAGGCTGAACAGCCCCAGCTCCCTCAGCCTTTCCTCACAGGGGAGATGCTCCAGGCCCTTCAGCATCTCCGGAGCCTCCTCTGGACTCTCTCCAGGAGATCCCTGGCTGTTTGATCCCAGGGAGCCCAGCACTGGACACAACACTCCAGGTGGGGCCTGAGCAGGGCAGAGCAGAGGGGGAGGATCCCCTCCTGTGACCTGCTGGCCACACTCCTCTTGATGCCCCCAGGATCCCATTGGCCCTCTTAGCCCCCAAACTTCTGTTCCTGTCCCACCAGAGAACAGTCTAAGGCCACTGGTCTGAATGAAACGTTGCTTCTGGAAGTAATAAAGCTCAACCACATCATTCAAGCTTCATTAGGAGTTCATGGAGCGAAGAGAGCAGCTGTACTAAGAGCAGAGCTTTCCTCCAGCTCTGCTACTCAAAGCAGGAATAGCTCATGCTACATTTTCACTCAGTTTGGTTCCACTTTATGAATTTTTAATCTTTCCAAACAACTTGAAAAGGCAGAAAGAAAATGTTCAAATTCAACATTTAGCAATTAGTCTTCCTTGCAAATTGCAGCTTTTAAATATTTTAGATCATTCATATCTAATTATTTTATGGAAGGAAAATAAAGGCACAGAAAACAACCACTCTGGAATCTGTTTATAAACAGCAAATTACCTACCAGGAATTTCTGCTGCTGTGTAGCCAACTAAATTGTCCTTATCTTCACAGATACTGATTCTAGTTCCACACCTTAGGCTCTTGGAAGGTGACTGGTAAAATCTTCCTAAACCCCCTTTTGTACCATGTGAAGGACAAGAAGCGGATGGGGAGAAGGCACTGGGGATTTTCAAAGGGGAAAGAACTCCAGACCAACCAACAGCCTTCCACAACCTCGTGGCTGGCTCAGTGGGTGAGAGGACAGCCCTGGATGTTGCTCACCTCGACCTCCTGACACTGTCTCCCCCAACATTCTCATGAGCAGCCTGACCAAGTACAGTTAGTGCCCATGGACTGGGCACTGGTGAGGCTGCACCTCGAGTGCTGGGCCCAGTTCTAGGCTCCTCACCATCAGAAGGACATTGGGGTCCTGGAGCGAGTCCAGAGAAGGGCAGCCAGGCTGGGGAAGGGGCTGGAGGGCAAATCCTCTGAGGAGCAGCTGAGGGAGCTGGGGGTGTTGAGCCTGGAGAAGAGGAGGCTGAGGGGAGACCTTCTCCCCACCTCCCCTGCCCTGCCAGGAGGGTGCAGAGAGGTGGGCGAGGGTCTCTGCAGCCAGGGGACAGGAGATGGGACAAGGGGCAATGGGCTCAAGCTGCCCCAGGGCAGGGTCAGCTCAGCTGGGAGGGCAAAGTTCTTCCCTGGCAGAGTTGTGGGGCTGTGGCACAGGCTGCCCAGCGAGGGGCTGAGTCCCCACCCCTGGGGGTGTTTAACAGATGGGGAGATGAGGTGCTCAGGGAGCTGGGTCAGCACAGGGCAGGGACAGTTGGACTTGATCTTAAAGGGCTTTTCCAACCTTGGGATTCTGAGAAATCCAGTAACACCTCACTCCAAGGATTCCACCCTGAGTGAATGTCACATTGAGACTAAGGAGATTCCACCAAACAACAAATTGAGGCTGCAGCTCTGAGAACAGGCAAAAAGCCGACTGAATCCCTGTGGCAGAGTGCAGAGACACATCCAGCCAGGCACTGGATACACACAGAGCATCAGCAACGACAGGGAAATCACCCAGAACTGAACAAATCAACATCAGACCTGTGGGGAGTTCTGAAAGGGGTACTGAGGGACAGCCTGGAACAGAAACACGAATGGTCAGAGCAACAAGGGCACAGGGGGAACACAAAGCTGAGCGGTCACTGGGTGACTCTCCCTGACAGAGTGTCACTGGCAAGTGATTACCAGGCAGGTTAGATCAAAGGCTAATTGGATTAGATTAATGCTGAAAGGAGGTGTGTGCCCAAATGCACACTGGAGAGACACGGCGCTGGCACACAGACAAGCCAGTCAATTAAACCCTGCACAGATCTGTGTCAGAAGGTGTCTGACCAGCCTCTGGGCCCCGAGAGCCCTACAACAGCCTTGCACTCACTGGGAGAGGATCCAGGCATCCAAAAGGCTTTGCAGTGTTTGAGACAAGGCTGGGTATGTTTGTGGAAGGGAGGACAAGGTGCCCTATGTGCTCCTGGGAGGCATTAGGAAAACGCTGTCATCCCTGCACAGGAGCAGACAGGCAAGGCAGGTCTGTTGGTATACTAAAGCCATCCTGCATTCTTTATTCATCTGAGGGGCTGCAGGGCAGCCCGCTCCTCTTGCCTGGCAGAATACCAAGTCCTCAGCTAGCTTCCCAGTGTCCTAGAAAAGGTCTGTGATGGCAAAACCCTGATTTCATGCAGGAAAAGTGACTTCTGTCTCATCATAAATCAGGTTATTTCAAAAGGCTACTACTTAACTACCCCAATAGTTAGTGTTGAGTTTCTTACTGACTTCAGTGGCAGAAGGTGCTTGTTTTTATCCACTATTAAATGTCATGATTTCTTTTATAAAATCATTTTTTTTCCACAACAAAACCAAGTAACAGAAAATCTTATCAACTCTTCTGCCTTATGGAACATAACAGCTTAGAGAGAATTCCCATCTGCCTGGCAGTTCAGCAGGCAGCAGGTAAGGCAGGCTGGGTGGTACCAATATCAGGTCCAGTAGGACCTGAAAATCCTACTCCACTGGGCAATTCTGGCTAGTGACATTTACTTGTTAAAGGTCCACATGAGGTGTGTTCTGGAGTTGCATGTCTTTGCACACACAGGACTGGGCTTTGCAAAAAAAAAACCCTAATAAAAAGAAAGAATTCAGCTGTAACAGATGCTCCTACAACTCTGAACTGAACAGGCATTACACTGTTCTGATTGCCCAGTTAGAGCCATGTTTACTCAAACATGCAGAAACACATCAGAAACTTCCCACCCCAAGAACAACATGCCAACAGAAGAACATGTACTACAGCTAATGCAGTCACCAAGAAAGAGCTGTGTCACATCTGTTCCTCCCCTGGAGACACCACATTAACATGTGGTGCTGAGGAGAGGGATCAACACAGCAAAAGTCCACAGCAGCATCTGAAGTCACACAAGAAGTCACCCAGCAGAGACACTGAGAACTTCTTTGGGCTCACGATGCCTCCCATGTGAGTTTATCCAATGACCAGAAATAACTGATTCATGGAGGACTGGAAGAGCTAATGTTAGACTTCCAATTCTGATGCACAAGGGACAGAAAATTATCTGTCTGGGCTTTTTTTTTTTTTTGAAGGAAAGCAAGGGAAGTACCAATAGGTTGAACTGGTTTATGTTCATTTTACAAACTGTAAGAATAATCTGGTTACAAAGAGAGGCCTGGCCCTCTTCTTCCCCTGAGAAAGCTCCTTCAGAAACCCACTCTTCAGTGAAAAGGTATGCAATTCTGAAATTATTCCTGAGTGAAATGGACCATTATCTGGGAAGAACTGACCCAGTTCAGAGCCAGCATGAAACGAGGGCTCACAAATGAAGCTTCAACCAGAGAGTGTTTCTGAAATTATTTCCCTGTCTCCTGAAGAAGCTTGCTCCTGAATTTCCCCATACAGCCCTAGCTGGGATGGAACCCGACCATGGACAATGATGCCAGGAACACAACTCTCTGCAGTGCAGAGCAGAAGACACCCAGCATTCAGCCATCCCCATAGAATGTCTGGTTCCTCCCTTGGCAGAACAATCTAATGAAGCACAAAATTAATGGATGACAGTAGCTCCACTCCTGCCACTGGACTTTCTGCTGCCCACAGATTACTCAACATAATTACATCTCTAAGAATCAGTTTATTTTCTGATGTAAAAATTCACAGTAAATGTATTCATAAAAGAGTGCAGTCCTAAGTAGATGCTGAGAGCATCTGCTGGGGTGATAAGGGCCTTTCCCCACCCAAATTAATTGCCATTCTTTTATCTGATGCTTTCTTTTGGCCTTAGAGCTGAGCAGCTCTGCACTATTGAAGCCTGAGCAGTGTGGGCCATGCACACATTATCTTCTCACTCAGATTTCACTGAAGTGATTCCGAGTCATCAAACACCTTCCCTGTACCAAAATCATGTGCTGTGTTGTAACAGGTACTCCACTTTTCTAGTTTAATACTTGTGTCTGGGTAGCAATTCAAGGCCAGACAGGTCAAAATGAAGTTGTGCTCTGTGCTGCACCAGTGCAGCCAGTCAGTCAAGGTCAGAGTGCTGGGCTGCAGTCTGGGCTTCCTCATCCAGAGACAGAAAATGCTTCATCACCTGTGATTAGTAACCCAGGCAGCGCCCTGGGAATGAGCCGTTGGCATGTCAGCCCTGCAGAGCAGCACACACCAGCGTCCCTGAGGTGCCATCTGCCAGCAAGAGGGAAGGATGAAGAACTCCTGCAGAGAGTCCTCTCCAGACATTCTGCCCCCCAAACACTCAGCACTTTGCAGACACTCCCCAGGTCTGACACTGAGCCAAGCGTTACTCAGCAGCACGAAGACCTGACTGCTTTATCCACTTGAGAGCTGCTCAAAGAGTTTCATATTCCTTCCAGTGAAGTTGGTGGAGGAATAGTGAAGCTGCACTATGGTGCTGTGTGAGGGGGGATTCAGACACAGCAATACAGCCCTCAGTAATAGAGGCTGTTCACACACTGTTCTGGTACAAGTGACACGATGCCTGTTCAAGCAGATCAAAGATATTTGGGTAAGATGGTTCATCTCTTACTCCAGGAGAAGCAAGTAGTAATTGGGGCTCATCCTGTGCCACTGCAGAGGCAGCCTGTCACTACTGCTACGCTTCAGTGTTGTTGATAGGAGTGTGCTGTGCTGCAGAGCATCTACTGGGAAGAAGACATCAGAGGAGACACTGTTCTAGTTTCTTTGTTGTTCTCATATACGCAAAATAAATCCTAAAGAATCAGAGGCACATTTGAAGCTCTTCTTGTGAAACGTCTTTTTTGATCAATAGCTTTGCACATACAGAACAGCCCAAAGCTCACAGCAGCAAGTGTTCATACACACACACAGAGCCCCTGGAAAGCTGTCCCTCCATGGCAGCAACTGCTGAAAGACCATCCTTACTGCCTCTGCTGCCCAGGGTCTGGGAAGGGTGGGCAGGAAGTTACACATCTGTCTCACTGGAGAGGTGAGGTGCAGGTATCATGCAGCCCATCCGATGGTAGCTGTGCATTTATATCCTTCTTACATCTTTTACTTATATATTTGCATTTAGATCTTCTTACAAATGTCTTACTTCCTTTGAACGAATTTGAATGCTGTTTTAAACAGGTCAAAGTGGCTTTTCTTTTAATACCATTCTTGAAAAGATTTTAGTCAGTCATTATCCTTCCAGAAGGGAATCATAATAATAGGAAAGGTTATTGTTTTCATTTGTATGGCAGAAATGCTGTGCAGACAGAGAGACAGCCTAAAATCAGAGTAAGATTGAATGGGGTGCCAGGAAAGATGGGGCAGCTTCAGAGCTCCATTTTCATACACTCCACAAGTACAGAGATTCTGTCCAAACACACAAGAAGATTCTCCCCTTTGACATGCAATGGAAATCAGTTATCAAGGAAGCCTGCAGAAGACTTGAACTTTTGGTTCTGTACAGACATACCAAAACAAAAATTCAGATGAATGAGCTATTATTTCCAAGACAGCAAATTCACTCCAAACCCATAAACTTTTCCTGACAGCAATTATTTGCCATTGTTTTGCAAAGAAAACAGGACAGAATATATGAAGGTCAGAAAAAAAATGCACTGGGATGTGATTTCTCACACTGTCTGGTTATGGGAAGTCTTCCCCAGGTAGGAGTTCTGGGGTGGGATTATCCCATGCCCTCCTTTCCCTGCCTACAATGGAAGAAACAGAATTTTCAGAGCAGCTAAACCAGATTTACCTTTTGTCATTTCAGCTTTATGGGTCAAAACAAGCACATTTATTTCAGCAATAAGCCTGCACTACCCTAAAGCAGGTCTGTCAATGTGAAGGGTGGGCAAGTTTTACTGTGATGCTGGTGAAAGGCTCAGCTGAAGTGTAAGACCAGAGCAGCAACTTGCTGTGCTGTGTGTCAGTGACTTAATAAACGTGCAGTAACACAGTCACAAGCAGATGGTAAGTATTAGTCCATATAAATGTTATAAAGACATTTAAGAGAAACAAGACGTTCAAGTAGCAAAAAGAAATCAAATAATTAAGACAAGTTCCAGTACCAATGATGTGAAAAGCTGAAAGAAGAAAAGCTAGTGTCCTTCCAAAGCCAGAGAAAATGGCAGATGTTTTCCTGGAGCAACTGGAAGTTGCAAAACAAGCTACAGTTAAAACAGAAGAAACAACTATATTGAAAATGAATGAACACTTGCCTTCAACCTCAGGGCTTAAAGGAAAGTGAGGAGTAATGACCCGTTCTGTCTATTCAGTGAAAGGCACATGCGTCAGCGTGATGTACATGTGCAAAGGACTGACATCAGTGAGGAACTCTCACTACTCCCTTGAGAGCAGCTGTCTTCAGATCTGCACACTGTGAGGAAAACTGCTGCACAGTCATGCTTCCCATCCTCGCAGCCTGTTCCCCACCATCTCACTACCTGGAAAAACATCAATCAGAAAAATTAGATTTCCCCCAGCACACCAAGAGGAATGGGAAGGAAGATGCTGCTCTGCTTTACTGTCTTCCTAGAGAGAAACAAACACAACTGCCTTCCTAAAATTGCATTCTCCAGACCCAAGAATAAACTTACTATCTTAAATAGTGGGTAGGAAACACTGAACTAATGATAAACACTGGTTTTCCTTTCCTCCTCTGTACACAAGCTGTATGGGAGCAATTTGCATAGTCTCTCCCTAAATCACCACAACCACACTAAGCAGGGCTTGTATTAGTGTAAGTGTAGTAAGAGGGACATTTTTACTTCTACTTAACTTTGTCCCCACTCATTTTCCCACACTGTCTGGGTTTTTCTTACCTCTTTTCTAAGTAACAGACCACTAAGACATTCCTGAATGCCAGAGCCTCCACCTACTCAGAGCACAAATATCTGCAGGAGTTACATTATCATAGTGCTTAGGAAAGCAGGTATCCCACAAGGAGCTCAACACATACACTTGGTGTTTCTAAAAGAAAAGCAAGTGTACGGCCTCCCAAACACCATCATTTCCTTTGGTGTGCTCCTGAGCACAAATACTCCCACTTACTAACACAGCAAGTCCATTCCAACCAGAAAGACCTCTCCAGGGCTTTGCAGTACAGTGGCTTTGCTTAGTGCTTGTTGCTGTTGACACTAACCATTATTTAATTAAAATAAATATTGATTAGTGTAAATCCCTCAATTTGCAGGTTCTGATATGGTGTCTTTGCAGGAAAACCCCAAAAGAATAGCAGTGGTTTGACTTTGCATTGCAAGGAAGGAAATTACTACAGGTGCTCTGTGGTTCTACTGTGAGATGGCTATGTACCCTGCCATGCATTAACTGGTGACATTAAATGAGAAATCATTACACTTTTTAGTGCCAAGCAGAACATGTATCAATAAAGGCCACTCCCTTGTTTCCCTCAAATGTCACGGGCAATGACTCACTGGTGATCTAAAAATAGCTTTTATCTTGAATAAAATGTAGGAGTCCAGCTGCTTATTTACCTGAAACCCCCTATTTTTCAGGTTATGTTTATAAAAATAATACGCTGACAGAAGTGATTTAATAAAAAACTGTGTCAGACCTGGAACAAAGGACCCTTCCCAAACTGTCCCATCCTGAACCTTCAGTAACCACACAGACACATGGGTCTACAGCCTTGGTAGCAGGACAGTACCAGCTGCAGTCCTAAGTGGATTTGGCAATTTAACTTACAGTTTCTTGAGTGTCTTTTGTCTTCTAGGTAGGTCTTACAAGGGAGACTGAGTATTGCCTGTCCACCTTGTGCTGTTCCCGACAGTCGTACGTTGAGTTCATGCAGCCTGTGTGAGGGTCAGTAGAAGTGTTCTTCCTGTTCCTTGATAAAGTTATGTGAAGTTCATAAGCTGGTCCTGCCATAATCTTTTAAAGCATTAAAGAATTCAAGCCACAATCTGCTGCAAATGAGGTACCCTCATCACTCAGGGAGACTTATGCAATTTTGTATACACATACAGCATCTCCTTCCCTGCAACTGTAGTTGTTGCTGTTTGTGGGCTGTGGGTACACAAGCAGTTCAAGCAAGCTGAGGGGAAAAAAGGCAAACTTACTCATAAGAGACCTGAGGTTTTGGACACAACTGGTTCCAATGCATCTGGTTAGTCATTTAAATCCCATTAACACAACAAAACAAGACTATCCCAAGACCTTTGCCTTTTCCTTTCCTTTGCATTCCACAGTTGCTCTGGACTTCAAGGTAGAACCCCAAGGTCCTTGGAAAGAAGCAGGACTGCTCTATGTCCAGCTGCACAGTCTGCTTTGAAAACAGTGACTGACAGCACAAGGTCTTCTGCTGTACGATGCAGAAAACTCTGGTGCCTTGGGCACTGGGTACAAGTTGTATGGTGCAGCTGGCTGACTGTACACATACAGGTGACAAACCCAGCTCACTCTCACAGCCCTGCATGTGGTCTAGGTGTATGACTGCTACATTCTGCTATTTCAGCAGTGTTTCCTCCAGGAAACTAATTGCTAGCTTCTCATTAGCATCACTGCAACATTGTTTCATCTCTGATCTATTAATTTTATTAAGAAGAAGAAACTGAAATCAGGCTGCACAGAATTCAGCCTCCTTGGAATCCAGTTTTAGAAGCTGTGGACCTGGAGGACTAATGATGAATTCATTCATGTCCCTGAGTTCAAGAGAAACGATGTTATCTTGTGTGTTCTAGTGCAGCTAGAAAGAGGCAAGCAAGCAGTGTCCCCCAGCGTTCAGCAATGATAAAACCAGGAGCAGGACAGGCACAGCAGCACAAGCAGCAGTCTCAAACAGGGTACACCATTCGTACTGGCTGTGCTGGCTCCAGAGGGAAAACAAGGCTTGGGAGGGCAAGGGCAGTGAACAGCACCTTCTAGTGCCACTCAGAACAAGGACAACAAGTGGCAGAGCTGTCACACACAGGTAGGCACTGATACCAAGGAGAACACAGACAGTACGGATATAGGGGACTGAAGCCACCCCTTCTGTAAAGAATCCCTTATAAAAGGAAGCTGAGGTCAAAGCAAACATTTCAGGCTCAGGTCCCTGAGTGAAGAGCAGTCAAGGGCACTTCTGAATTCTGGAGCCTCGCAGCACCGTAACGAGAATGAAACGTCCCCCCGTACTGACAAGGGCACAGCAGATTAAAGGAGTATTTGTGGTCTTCTACAACCTAACACATTTGGAATGTCTCAAAACTGAGGAAAGCTCCATACAAGTACTCAGAATAAGCTGCCTGATCTACAATAGCCCAACATGAATGAATTTTCATTACCTGTTCTCAAATCTGTCTGAAGATCTGTATTTTATCGGAATTTCAAATCTGATTGTTCAGACAGAATTAGAGAAGGATTTACTCTGTGTGAGAGGTATGAGAATAGGAAGAAAATCAAAGCTTCACAAGGTCTTTATGATGCCAGTGAAGAATCTTACCTTTCATTCTACTGTCAGGCACCTTATTTGTTGCTTCTTACAACCGGTTCAGGGATGTCCACAGCTGTCTTCTCATTTTCAGCAGTGTAGAACTTCACTCTCTTGGACAGCAAGGCTGAATTCATATTCTGAAATGAAAGCCCAGTATACTTCTAAGCAAAGGTTAAAATAGAGCAATAAAAGAAACATTAATCTTCATTGCAGACAGGCACCTCCCTGCCAAAAAGCTGGAGACCCTGGAAGGGTTAGTGAGATAGAAGCATGTTTCCCTTCTGCTTTGTTCAATCATGATGTATTGAGTTTAGCTTTTCATGACAACACTGAGCTGGTTTGTTCTGCGTTTATCTTCTCTAACACAGGATAATGTCCCTAAAAGCAGAGCAAGGACATCAAAACAACTTCTGCAGCCAAAGTTCAGCCACTGGAATCAAGGAACCCAGTCTTTGTAAGAGGCTCCTCAGAACATGCACTAATGCCAGAGAAGGGCTTTTAGACTCCCTGTCTCTCAGCACCAATGCACAAAGCAATCAATTAGGAACCTGTATCCTGTCAAGAGACAGAATGCTGGTAACAGATTGCAGGGCAGTGGAGCCAAGATGCCTGAAGCCAAAGAGATGTTTCCTCTCAGGAAAGAGTTTGAGATCATCTTGAACTAATTATAACAGTTTGGAGGAGGCAAGGAGATTTTTCAGAGTAGGGAACCCCCTACTCCTTACATTAACTGAATTTACATAAGAAATAATATTTTTTTTTAAAAAGCATCAGAAATTGAAGATGGAGGGAAACATTTGGCAAGCTGTCATAGGGAATACTGAAGGATTTTCCTTTACAAAGTGTAACACTGAACTAGTCTGAACTACATTTACTGTGACATTACTACTTGCCTACAAGTTCAGGCACTAGAGAGCTATTTCTTTTCCAGCACAGGGGGAAGGGCTACAGGTGAACAACAGGCATTCTGGACAGTGGCTGAGGGGTGAGGGGATGAACAGTGGGCCATTTTTCAGTTTGTCTGGATTTCTTTCCTAGTGCAGTAGCTGGTGAGCATCAGGTTATCACAACGTTTGTCCTTTGCCAGGACTACCAGCACAGAACACAGGCTCATCTTCCCACCTGCTTTTCTGGGTTACTTTTCACCTCTCTTGCTTACCTGTACATTCATACTGCTGATGCAGCTTTTCCACTCTCAGTGTCTCTGAGTTCAGACCTGGCAGCTTTGAGCACAACGCCTGGCACCAGAAGTATGTTGGGTAACTGCCTGAACACAGAGAAAAATAATCCTTAGGACACAGAAAGCAAAGCTGTGCTCTTAGTCACCTCTTCACAGGGTGACAGAAACCCCAACTAAGGTCCTACACCACCACTGGATACAATGGAGTTCACTTTCTGTTTCAGGATTAGATGGTAGAATCGAGCTGAACAGACCTGCTGAGTAGTAAGGGGAGAGTGAGAGGAAGGTGCATTTCCTCACTAGGGACAGCTTTTTCTCCAAGGAAATCCTCAAGTCTCCACTGGGGTTTGAAGCTGGTGACTACCTTGGAAATCAAACACTGCTAATAGTCACATTAACAAAACATTCCTAATTAAGACATTAATTTGCCAAATGCAGACTTCCAGTTGACCGTTGTCACCTGACATCCTGAAAGCAGTTTAATCTCTCCAGTCAAAATACCTTCTCACATGATACAGCCAAGAGAAATGGAACATCTGCCTGTGAAGTCATGTGAATGTTTAGCTGTACAGTCAGTAAAGCTTTACTTCCAAGGTTTGAGGGGAGGAACCACTTTGAAAAATGACAAGTAGCAATCAAGCTAACAAAGCTGCTGAGATCAACTGCTTGGCCTAAACACACTACTATTTCTGTACAGACAAAGGGATATGGATAAAAGCAACTTTCCCATTGCACTGTGTGGCATACAGAAACCCTGCTCTCAGCAGCAGTGTGAAAACCAGCACATGTGATGGATTAGCAAAGCTTGGCTGAAGAGCTGGTGAAAGGGATGTCAGCAGAGCAATATGCATACCTCTCCAGCTTAGCTCAGTAACTAATGAACTAATATATCCACTAGACTCACACAGCAGCTGGATTTTCACCCTTACTGCTCAACAAATCACATTACTGTAAGGAATCAGGTATCCTCATTTTCAGACTAAACTACAATCAGTGTTAATTTCCATCCTATTAAACTCAATATAATTACCTAAGTGCTTCCTCTAGAGTAAGTACTAGTTATCAGCATGGCTAATGTCAAGTGGTTCCAGTGATTTTACCACACACTTCTCATGTTTGGTTTACATAATCAAACACCACTGACACTTTGACACAGCATGAGGTAAAATGCCTTCTCTCTCCATGGCTGCTCAGTTTAAGTACTTCCTATGTGTATTTTCCAGAGCGGGTGTTTGATCATGCTTTCCCTGCAGATCCTCCTGCTGTTTAACAGTGAATAATCAACTGGCAAGCCACAGAAGTAGAGCAGCAATCACAGCAAGGCCTGCTAATAAATACACACAGTATGAAAAAGCTGCTTTGAACTGGAAGAAATGATGCCAAGCACCCATCAGTTCCTGTGGGCTTCAGCCAGGCATTTCTTTCATGAGCAACACTACCAGTGTGCGTGACAGGACACAGAGTAAGGGCCTGACCACAGAATACCACAGCAGCCCGAATTCCTGTCATGCCAGTGATGGAAACAAGAGGTATCAACTTCATAACTGAGATTATGCAAGTATTTCTCACTAAATCATACCACCATTTAAACCAATGCACATGAAAGAAGACATGAAACATTTAATGTAGAGTGAACACAATTTCTTTAAAAACACAAGCTCACAGAATGACTCAGAGCAGGAAACCACAAGCAAACAGAAAAGAAAGCTACAGTAAAATCAAAAGGCTTCGCTGAATAAACTCACCTGTTCCTCACAAGTGGTATTGACTTGCCTGAAACTTACTGTGCAAATTATTTTTGAAGCCTCGAAGGGGTTTAAATAAATGTCACTAAATGTCAACGCTAAGGGGCACTCTAATAATAGCTAGGATTTTCTGTGTAAGGTGAAATGATCCTGGGAAGAAAGATCACCCCACACTTACAGCTCTCGACTTGCCCAGTAAAAACCACAGCTTAATAAAAACTCAAACTGGACTACACAGTGTGCTGCCGGCAGCGCAGGAAAGAGTCTCCCAGAGCACAGAGAACCCCACACAACTGGTTACCGCAGCCACAAAGTCATAACCAATGACGCTCCTTGGAAGCGCTAAAAGGCAGCAATATCCTTCTGTTCCCAGCGAGGCAGAACAATTCACCTCCTTAACACGCCACTCGGGGGCAGACAAGGGGTTTCTTATGGCATTCCTCTGCGGTAAGTCCAGCACCCGCTTCGGAACCGCGCTCCGCCTCTCACAGCCTGTCACACACAGGAGACCGATTCCCGCCCAGCCGCAAGGGACGCGCCTGCGCACGGCACACTCACAGCGCACGGCACACTCACAGCGCACGGCTCGGTCACCCTCACTGGGGACGGCGCCCAACGCTACCCGCCCGCCTTCGGGACGGCCCCCAGCCGCGCCCGCCCGCCTTCAGGGCTCCACACGCAGAATTACAGGCAAAATCCACCTTCCTTCGGGGCGGAGCCGAACGGGAAACTGCTGCAGCCAGCAAGGGACTCTTTGCTCGCCTCTGTTCAGGTTCAAGATGGCGCCAGTCCCGACCTGAACAGGCGCCACCAAATGGCGGGGCAGCCCTCCTGGATCAAGCCAGAATTCGGACACTACAGCCACCCCCGGGGCTCCAGCAGGACAAACGCTGCCCGGCTCCGGTTCCTTGCTTATATACCGCTGAGGAGCGGACACCTCTTTCTCTGATTGGTCGGTGTTTCCCGCCGTCTGACGCGGTGCAGTTGGGTAACAGGCAGTGCGCATGCGCCCCGCGGGTGTCTGTACGGCAGCACAGCCCGGTAACAGGCACTGCGCATGCGCCCCGCAGGTGTCTGTACGGCAGCACAGCCCGGTAATGGACACTGCGCATGCGCCCCGCAGGTGTCTGTACGGCAGCACAGCCGGGTAACAGGCACTGCGCATGCGCCTCGCAGGTGTCTGTACGGCAGCACAGCCCGGTAATGGACACTGCGCATGCGCCCCGCAGGTGTCTGTACGGCAGCACAGCCGGGTAACAGGCACTGCGCATGCGCCCCGCAGGTGTCTCTGTACGGCTGCACAGCCAGGTAATGGACACTGCGCATGCGCCCCGCGGGTGTCTGTACGGCAGCACAGCCCGGTAATGGACACTGCGCATGCGCCCCGCAGGTGTCTGTACGGCAGCACAGCCCGGTAATGGACACTGCGCATGCGCCCCGCAGGTGTCTGTACGGCAGCACAGCCCGGTAACACCCCCCTGGCTCTGCCTCAGGCCTGGCCCCTGCCCGGTCTGGAGGCCGGGACACCCCTGTGCTCAGGTCGGGTCCCCGTTCCCGGCTCTATCCCCTCCCCAAAAGCAGGATTTCCTCTACAGACACCGCGCGGTTCTGGCTTGGCCCCCCAGCGCCTGAGGGATTCCTGGAGGGCAGGTTCCTGCACTGCAGCCGCGGCCGCTCGGTGCCTCCTGGGCCCTGGAGACGCATGGAAAGACAAGAAGCTCAGGGAGGTTTAGATCACAAAATGCTGACAAGCAGGAGATGGCTCTTTTGTACTTCCCAAAGGCTTCTCCTGAGCAGCATCCTCGCGCTGGAGGCCTGAGTCCCCGCAAGGCATCGGAGTAGTCCTTTCTGTGCTTCCCATCATTCCAGGGGAGGATGCAGCAGGACACCTGAGAGCAGCTTTCTGGTACCCAGAGGCAAGTCCAACCCTTGCAGGACTGTGGGTAAAATCTCCAGGCTTGGTCCTGGCTGCTGCAGCCCACCCTGCCGGCAGGGAGATAGGAGCAGGCTCACATGCACCTTGTGCCACGGCTAGCAAAATCTGTCTGCTTAACCTGAGACACGTGGTAACTCCAGCAACAAGCTGTGTTTCAGCCTGCATCCCCATCAATATTGCAGGGCACTGTGCTGCTAGGCACGCTGTAACCCGCGCTGGGACTTCAGTTGTATTGCAAGGTGGCATCCACTCATTCTCCCCCAGAAAAGCCACGCTGTGCCAGGTGTCAGCCCGTGCTGGAGCCAAAGATCCACCTGTAATGGATCCTCACTGGATGATCGGTGTTTAAAGGCTCTGACGTGTTGCTTCTTGATTGTATTCCAGCCCTTGATGGAATTTCTCACATGTAACTGAGCCTCACTAATCCATCCTGGCCATATATAATGGATGGCAGCGCCGTGAAGGAACACAAATGCAGCTGAATATCAGTAACCAATGCCTGGGCAGCAGTGCAGCAGGTCCCTCTGGCAAAGATCCCCCTCCCTGCCCCCCCCCACAGCAGGTACCTGCCCTCTGTGCCAAGCAGTGCAATAACCCCTCCTCTGTTCCCCAAACCTCACCTGACCATGTGCAAGGGCAAGTGCTGGGACCAGTTCTGGCCATTCCCCGCTGGACCAAGAGCAGGACAAGGCTTGGAGCCAAGCCACCCAGCCACTATGTCCAGGAGTGGTGCTGGTGCCACCCACTGAGCCCCGGAGCTGCCACTTGATGCCTCTGTCAAATATTAATGTGCTGCTTACTACACTCTGCCCCAACCATGGTACCTGCCTGCTCCAGGGCTGCCCAGCCCCTACAGCTTCTCCTCCCACTCCCCACTGCACCCTGCGTGGGGGCTGTGGGAGAGCAGCTCCAGCCACTTTTGTGTGTGAGCAGGGCAGGACCCGACCCCCTGCTCCTGCCGGGGAGCTCCCGGGTGCCACCCATCCCCGGGGGCCCGCTCAGCCCTCCCCACCACCCCCCCTCGCCGCAGGTAAGGCCCCGCTGGGGCTGTGGGTGGCCCCATCCCCTGGGGTTTCGTCCTCGGCTGCGGGGGCAGCGCGGTGTCCCCCGGGGAGGGGGGCAGAGGGGGCTCTGCAGCTCCACTCCGTATTCTAAGAAAACGCCTTCCCGCGGGTGCGTCCCGTCCCGAGGAGGGTTCTCCGCCGGCTCATCTCCACCGGGCCCCCCTCACCCGTCCACGCGTGGAGAGCCCTGGGGTTGCTGGGGCCCCGTCTCCCCCTTGCCCGCCCTCCCCCAGGAGCAGGCCTGCGCGTCTCCCCCCGGCAGCCGCCCGGCCGAGCGGGGATGGAGCCCGGCGGGTCCGTGCCAGCGGGGCTGAAGCTCCGCCAGCCCTCGCAGCGCGCCAGGATCCCGGCGCCCTTCCTCGCCCACCCGGTAGGTCGCTGGCTCGGCCCGCGGCCCCCGGCTCGCCCCCTCGGAGCCGGCGCTCCCCCCACTCCCCGACTCCCCTCTACCCCTTGCCCTGCCCGCACAGGCTGGGGCGCCCGAGCCGGCGGGCAGCCAGGGCCCGAGCCCCGCCGAGCCCGACGTGGACTCCCTGGTGCCCACGCACGACGAACGAGGCCGCCTCATCCCCGAGTGGAAGCGGCAGGTGATGGTGCGCCGGCTGCGGGCCCGGCTGGCGGACGAAGGAGCGGCGGGCGGCCAGGTACCGGTCCGGTCCGGGCTCGGGGGGCGCGGGCCGCCGGCCCCGCGGGGGACGCTGACGGCCGCTCTCCGCAGGACGGGGGCTCCTGGCGCTTCTCGCCCTCCCGCCAGGCCGTGCTGGGCCCCTTCGGGGAGCTGCTGACCGAGGCGGACTTGCAGCAGCTGGAGCGGGCGGTGGAGACCCTGCGACTGCGGCGCCGGGGCGAAGCGTACCAGGGCGAGCTGCGGCGGCTGGCCCGGGAGCTGCGCGCCCTCCTGCCCGCCCCGCTGCTCAGCATCACCGTGCGCAGCCCCCCGCCCGCCCCCGGGCAGCCGCTGCCCGTCTGGTGCGGCCGCCTGGCCGGCGCCGTCAGCAGCCTGGCCGCGCTGCTGGCCCAGGCCGAGGGAGCGCGGGTCGAAGCCGCCGCCGCCGCTCCTGCCGCCGCCCCGGTGGCCGCTCCCTCCCCGTGGTCGCCGGCGGGCAGCCTGGCGCAGCGGGAGATCCGGCAGTACGGGGTCTGCGTCCGCAGCCTCCGCGGCGCCTTCGAGCCGGCGGCGGGGAAGGGGGCGGCGGGGAGCGGCGCGGAGGCCGCCAGCGACTCCGGCATCAGCTGCGAGGAAGCGTTTTCCGACGGCGGCGGCTCCCCGGGGCCGGAGTGGGGCAGCCTGCGGAAGGAGCGGATCGTGATGCTCTTCCTGAGTCACTGGAGGCGGTCTGCCTACGGGCCCCCCCCGCCGGTCGCCGGCGACCCCCGGGAAGTGGCGGGCAGCGGGGCGGGGGCGGCGGCCCGCCTGGCGAGGCAGAGGGCGGCCATCCAGCGGCTTCTGGGCAGCTGGCGAGACGCCGCTTCCCGCCGCCCCCCGCCGCCCCCCGCCGCCGGCCGCGCTCCGCTCTCCCCGGAGCAGTTCGTAGCCAAGGCCGGGGAGGGGCCGGCCGACTACGAGAGCCTGTCGCTGGAGCTCTTCATGCTGGGGTATTTCCGCATCCTGGAGCAGGAGCTGCCCCCCGAGGAGCGCCGCGGCCGCCACCTGCTCTGCTTCGAAGTGTTCGAGCAGCTGGGCCGGCACGGCTGGCGGGCGGTGCGCTCCTTCCACCGCGCCGTCACCGACGAGATCGCGGCCGGCCGGCGGGGCTGGAGGGACGGCTTCGACGACATCAAGGAGAGGTACTTCGGGTCCCCCCAAAGCTCGGCCCAGCGGCCGAGGGAGGCCGGGGGAGAAGGCGAGATCTGCCGCTACATCGACCGCAGCTTCGCCTTCTGGAAGGAGAAGGAAGCCGAGATCTTCAGCTTGGAAGAGTGATGATGCCCGGAGGGAGGGCGGAGGGCTGCGGGGAGCCGCGGGCTGCAATAAAAGCCTTTTCGGTTCCTTCTGAGCTGAGTGAGGCTTGCCCAGGGCAACGGAGAGGGACCGCCCTGGCACCCCGATCCCCCCCCCCCCACACACACACACACACCCCCGCATAGCTGTCTTGCCCCCCACCCCCCGGCTCCTCGTGGCGAGGCGGCTGCCACCGTTTATTTGTGGCCGCAGGGGAGTGAGATCACATCCTAAATTTAACACTCTGGGTCGGCAGACATAGCCGGGGGGAGGAGGCACATCGCGGGGACCCCCAGTGACCGATGGGGGCGGGGAGGGGAGCGGGGGTGGCGAGGATGCTGCCGCGGGGTGCCTTTCCCCCCAGGCTTGCTGTGCCCGGCTGGTGCTTCTCCAACAAGCAGCAAGGCTGCGGGGAGACGGGGATGCGCAGCAGCGGGCGGCTCTGCCCGCACGGTGCCTTTAAGAGCAGGGAGCGGTGTGCCGACACCACCTAAAAATAAAGCGCCCCAGCCCGTCCCGCCGGGATCCCGTGTCGCTCCGGGCTCTGCGCGGACCGCGGCCGCTTCTCTCCAGGCAGCCGGAGGGCTGCGGAGCCCAGGTGAGAACGGGGAGGGAGCGAACCGGAGCAGGGCTGAGCCGAGCCCCCAAAACCACCACCGCCCCCCTCCCCACGCCACCAAATGGGGGGCAGGCTCGGCAGAGCAGCTCGCAGCCTGGGGTAGGGAAAGCACGGCCGCCGCTGGAAGCGGGGGGGGGTGTCCAGGGAGCATTTCTGCCCCCGACGGTGCCTGCACATTGGGCGCTGGGAAGGGCCGGTTGTGCGGGGGTTTGGGAGGGGGAGAGGGGGCTGTGTCATTGCCTTTCTCTGGCAGGGCCACCCTCGCCACGCAGCGCTCGGGCTCTGTCTGCCAGCGAGTCCTCCCGGCCACCCCAGCGCCATGGTGAGGAACGTGGACGACTTTGACTTCTGCGTGCCCTCGCACGCCCAGGGGGTGCTGGAGGGGCTGCAGCAGCTGCGTGCCCACCCCAAGCTGTCGGATGTGGTGCTGGTGGCGGGTGGGCGGGAGCTCCCCTGCCACCGCAGCGTCCTGGCCCTCTGCAGCCACTACTTCCGAGCCATGTTCTCCGGGGACTTCGCCGAGAGCATCGCGGCGCGGGTGGAGCTGAAGGACGTCGACCCCGGCGCGCTCGAGGTGCTGCTCGACTTCGCCTACACGGGGAAGGTCACCATCAACCAGGGCAACGTGGAGGGGCTGATGCGGACCTCCAGCCAGCTCCACTTCCCCACTATCCAGAAGGTCTGCAGCCGCTACCTGCGGCAGCAGATGGATGCCACCAACTGCCTGGGGATCTGCGAGTTTGGTGAGAGCCAGGGCTGCCCCGAGGTCTCCTCCAAGGCCTGGTCTTTCTTGCAGGAGAACTTTGAGGCTGTCTCTCAGCAGGAGGAGTTCCTCCAGCTCTCCAAAGAGAGGTTGGCTGTCTACCTCTCCAATGACCAGCTACAGGTGCAGGAGGAGCAGAGCCTGGCTGAGGCTGTGCTGCGCTGGGTACGCCACGACCCGGGGTCCCGAGCTCAGTTCCTGCCTGAACTGCTGGAGCTGGCCCACCTCGTCTCACTGCCTGACCAGTACCTGCAGAACCTGCTCGCCACTGAGCCCCTCATCCGTGACTCAGATGCCAGCAAGGCTCTTGTTGCTCAATCCCGTGTCAAGGTGGGTGCACCCTGCCCCAAATCCCTTCCCCTGAGCTGGGGGGGGAGGCTGAGCTCACAGCCATATGGTCCTGCCTTGGCCTCTCCATCAGGGGCAGCGTGATGCTGATGCCCAGAAGAGCTCCCTGACTCCACCACAGAAACTGGAGGAGGTGCTGGTGGTGGTTGGTGGCCGCGTGCTGGAAGAGAGTGAGGATGAGGATGGGGAGCTGGAGATGCAAGCTGCCCCCAGGAATTTTGCCTTCTACAACCCCAGAAGCAGTGAGTGCCCATGGCAGGGACGGGGCAAGTGCAGAATTATCTGGTGTCTGGAGGGGCGCTGGGGGCTGTGGGGAGGAAGAGCGAAACGGGGCAGGCTCATGAGATTCCTGCGTGGCTGGGGGAATCATCGTGTGGCTCTGCTGGGTTTCAGGGCGCTGGATGGCTCTGCCTGACTTCCCTGATTACAACAAATGGGGCTTTTCCCTGGTGGCTCTGAACAACGATGTATATGTCACAGGTAGGTGACAGGGCTGCTGGCATGGGGTGGGGGGCCCCAAGGAGTGGGTTGGAGGATGAATGATGAAGATGTGGGCCTGGGGCACTGGTGTGGGGCCAGGGGTTATTCTCTTTAAGCAAATCCCTCTTCTCACTCCCCTCTTGGGTGGACCTGGCCCCTGGCAAGGGATGCCTGGGCACAGCTGCACGCAGAGGGGGTGGCCTGTTTGACCTGTCCCTCCCCAGGCGGCTCCCGGGGGTCCCAGAACGACACCTGGTCAACAACCCAGGCCTGGTGCTTCTGCCCCAAGGACGGTGCCTGGCAGCCCGTCGCCTCCATGCTGAGAGCCCGGACAAACCACACCAGCGCCGTCCTCAACGGGGAGATCTATGTCATCGGGGGTAAGGTGCTGCGGCGCCCGCGGCGCTGCCACAGCGGGAGCCCAGGGCTGCCCGGGGCAGCGGGGTGGCTGCAGCATCCCCCTGTGCTGCAGGGACCACGGTGGAGATGGTGGAGGTGGAGCGCTACGACCCGTACAGCGGGGCCTGGTGTGCCATCAGCCCGGCCCCCAAGTACGTGAGCAACTTCGCCGCCGCCAGCTGCTCGGGGAAGCTCTACCTGGTGGGCTCCTGCGCCGTCAAGTACAACGCGCTCACCCTGCAGTGCTACAACCCCGTCCAAGGTGAGACAGACCTGCCCCCACTGCTCCAACCCCTTCCAAGGGGATAGAGACCTGCCCCCACTGCTCCAACCCCTTCCAAGGGGATAGAGACCTGCCCCCACTGCTCCAACCCCTTCCAAGGGGATAGAGACCTGCCCCCGCTGCTCCAACCCCTTCCAAGGGGAGACAGACCTGCCCTTGCTGCTCCAACCCCTTCCAAGGGGATAGAGACCTGCCCTTGCTGCTCCAACCCCTTCCAAGGGGAGACAGACCTGCCCCCGCTGCTCCAACCCCTTCCAAGGGGAGACAGACCTGCCCCCGCTGCTCCAACCCCTTCCAAGGGGATAGAGACCTGCCCCCGCTGCTCCAACCCCTTCCAAGGGGATAGAGACCTGCCCTTGCTGCTCCAACCCCTTCCAAGGGGAGACAGACCTGCCCCCGCTGCTCCAACCCCTTCCAAGGGGAGACAGACCTGCCCCCACTGCTCCAACCCCTTCCAAGGGGAGACAGACCTGCCCCCGCTGCTCCAACCCCTTCCAAGGGGATAGAGACCTGCCCCCGCTGCTCCAACCCCTTCCAAGGGGATAGAGACCTGCCCCCCCGCTGCTCCAACCCCTTCCAAGGGGATAGAGACCTGCCCTTGCTGCTCCAACCCCTTCCAAGGGGAGACAGACCTGCCCCCGCTGCTCCAACCCCTTCCAAGGGGATAGAGACCTGCCCCCGCTGCTCCAACCCCTTCCAAGGGGATAGAGACCTGCCCCCCCGCTGCTCCAACCCCTTCCAAGGGGATAGAGACCTGCCCCCGCTGCTCCAACCCCTTCCAAGGGGATAGAGACCTGCCCCCCGCTGCTCCAACCCCTTCCAAGGGGATAGAGACCTGCCCCCGCTGCTCCAACCCCTTCCAAGGGGATAGAGACCTGCCCCCGCTGCTCCAACCCCTTCCAAGGGGATAGAGACCTGCCCCCGCTGCTCCAACCCCTTCCAAGGGGAGACAGACCTGCCCCCGCTGCTCCAACCCCTTCCAAGGGGAGACAGACCTGCCCCCGCTGCTCCAACCCCTTCCAAGGGGAGACAGACCTGCCCCCGCTGCTCCAACCCACCAGAGCCTTTGAGGGAGCAGGGCTGAGGTGGACACCCAGGCAGGGGCCCACCTGTCCCCCCTGGCGTGGTCCCACAGGACACCCCCAGGTGTCACTGTAGTCTGGCAGTGGCACAGGGAGGGGCAGAAGCGTGGTTGCCAGCAGGAGTTGCAATCCTCCAGCACAGCGTGGACCTGAGCTACAGTGGGGCAGGCTCCCTGGGGCAGAGCGGTGGGGGAAACTGCCCACCTTAGGGAGAAACTAACCCCCTGTGACCGCTCCCCCTCCTTGGGCAGCCCCTGTGCAGCCTGGGCAGCTTGCAGTGGCCTCCCTCATCCCAAACCACCACTAGAAAAAAATGTGTGTGTGTGTGTGTGTGTGTGTCCGTCCCAGCCTTTTCTGTGCAAGAGCCTTGTTTGGGAGGGGGTCTGAGGATGATGCCCTGCCCAGCTGCTTGCTCCCCTCCCTTTCACTTCCTCTGCCCCCAACCCCAAAATAGCTGTGGGCTTGGCAATGCTGCTGCTGCTGTTGTTGTTTTGGGTCACTGGTGGCAGCACAAAGAGCCCTGGGTAGGACACGTTGCTGATGGCTGCTCCTTGCAGATCTGTGGAGCTTGATCACATCCCCCTTCATCCCCAAGTACCTGTCAGCCCCACGCTGTGCCACCCTGCATGGCCTCATCTACCTCATCGGGGACAACACCAAGAAGGTCTACATGTACAACCCAGAGGCCAACATCTGGCAGAAGGTAGCAGGGTGCAGGGCTGGATGCAATCACCCTCTTGGGGAGGTGGAGCCGTTGTTCCCTCCCTGCCAGCACCCTACAGCCATGTCCCTGCACCCACAGGTGCCAGCAAGCCCCATCCCTCCCTCCCACCTGCTTATCCCTTGGCCCTACTAATCCCTGTGGAGCCAGATGACCCAACACTTCCTTCCCTGCTCCCCTGGCCCATCCACTCTAGGAACACAGCTCAGTTCCTTAGCTGGGCTGGGGGTGGGTGGGTCTCCCACAAAACCTCCTGCCCCCCCCCAGCAACCCCAACCTCGCTCCCACACAGGCACAGCACAGGGATGCTGCTAAAAGCAAGACACAGACCCCAGACCTTACAGAGAGGGCAGGGCGGGGGGGGGCTGCATGCAGGGGGTCGGTGGTGTGAGTGGGAGGTCCTCAGGGGAGCCCCCAGGCTTCTCACCCTCAGCTCACCTCACCCAGGTGCAGCTCCTGCACACGCTCCACGAGAACGGGGGGATGGTGCCACTGGGAGACCGGCTTTTCGTCACTGGTGGCCACTGGAAGGGCATGGATGGGGACTACCGGGTGGAGATGGAGGTGTACGACTGTGCCAGGGACGCCTGGAGGCGGGAGGGCTCCCTGCCCTGCCTCTGGCTCTTCCACAGCTCCTCCTCCATCTTCATGGACACCTCCAAGTGGACGGAGGCATTTCCAGGGTGACCAGGGGTTGTGGAGAGCCCAGAGCACGGCCTGTCGCCCTGCACAGCTGCTCTCCCCCTTTCCCCTCTCTCCTCACTGCTGGTTCAGCTCTTCAGTGGGGGATGGACACCCCTTTGCCAGGCTGGCTGGGGCACCAGCAGCACGTGTCCCCCCCCCAGGCCAAGATGATAAATAAAGTGATGGTGAAGCCTGACAAGGAGCTAAAGTGGAGTTTTAGTCTGAGAGCACTGCTGACAACGGCAGCAGCTGGCTGTGCCCTCAGCAGGGCTCAGCTCCCCCGGGCCAGGCACTGGGGCCTGAGACAGCCCCACAGCCGCATTTCAGCCTCAGCAGAGCTCCCTGCCCAGCCCCTCAGCGGCCCCACCGGGAGCCTCCTCACTTCAGCCTCCCTGCAGCAGGCACTGTCCTCCCCAGCCCCTCCCCGGAGCAGAGCAGGGGCTCCACAGCGCTGCACCTCTGCTGAAAGCGAATCCCTGGCCCTTGGCTTCCCCCAGCCAGGGTTCCCTGCCCCTGGCACAGGGCCCAGCCCAGGGCCTGAGGGAAGGTTCCCAGCCAGCCTGGGCCTGAGGAGACACAGGTCTGAGCTCTCAGCAGCACAGAGCCCTGGGCAAGCTGCCCCCAGCCCTGCCTCCCCTCAGCCCCCCCACAGGCAGGGCCTCGCTGCAGGAGCGGGTCACAGCTCCAGGGGAAGGGGCTGCCCCAGCCTGTGTGGGGAGGGGAGGCTGGGAGCAGGGCAGCTGAGGCAGCTCCATTCTGCCCCAAGAAAGTGAACTGGGCTTGGAAAGATGTGCTTCCCCCAGCTAAATGGGGGGCTGGCAGCACCCCGGCAGAAACAGGAGCTCCAGGGCTCCTGCCCAGCTGAGGAGCTGGGCTCAGGCAGCACCCACAGCCAGCACCCTGACTGCAACAGCCGGCAGCAGGGCAGGGCAGGGGGAAGACACCACTGGACAGCAACAAGGGCCTAAGGCCCCGCTCCTCAGATCCCACCCAGGCAGGCCCGGAGCCCGGCCCCCCTCCCCACTCCTTGGCAGGCCCGGAGCCCGGCCCCCCTCCCCACTCCCCGGCAGGCCCGGAGCCCGGCCCCCCTCCCCACTCCTTGGCAGGCCCGGAGCCCGGCCCCCCTCCCCACTCCCCGGCAGGCCCGGAGCCCGGCCCCCTCCCCACTCCCCGGCAGGCCCGGAGCCCGGCCCCCCTCCCCACTCCCCGGCAGGCCCGGAGCCCGGCCCCCCTCCCCACTCCCCGGCAGGCCCGGAGCCCGGCCCCCCTCCCCAATGTCGGGCAGGCCCGGAGCCCGGCCCCCCTCCCCAATGTCGGGCAGGCCCGGAGCCCGGCCCCCCTCCCCAATGTCGGGCAGGCCCGGAGCCCGGCCCCCCTCCCCAATGTCGGGCAGGCCCGGAGCCCGGCCCCCCTCCCCAATGTCGGGCAGGCCCGGAGCCCGGCCCCCTCCCTGCTCCCTGGCAGGTCCCACTGGGGAAAACACTCTCCCAATCAGCATCAGGAGCAAACTGCAGCCACTTTTGCCTCTACCACCGTGGAGAAAGCCCAGTGCTGTCTGCAAGCAGGAGGAAAGGAGGCTGGTGCTCTGCAAGAGGGTCTGTCTCACCCACAACCCACCCTCAGGCCCAAGATTGCCTTCCCAGCACTATGACAGCCCACACTACACCCCAAGCTGGTGGCCTGGGGTACCACAGAGTCCCACACAGCACAGCCTGACCAGGAGCTCCCCCTGAGTCCCCAGACTCTCCCAGGGCCTGGGGCCCAGCTCAAAGAAAGGAACAGCACCGTTTGGAACAGCTGGCAGAGCTCGTGCCCACAGATGCCTGCTCTTGCTAGCACCTCTGCCAAGTGGGTTTATTTGGTTTGCCAACACATCCAGGGGGGAGCTGACAGGACAAGAGAGATTCCCACACAGGCTGACCTGCTGTGACAGCCACTGAGAAAACACTGCCAGCCAAGAGAGCTAAAACTATTAGAAAAAACCCCAAAAATTTATTTACACTGCAGAGCATCCAGCAGGACCCTCCCTCCCCCAGCCATGTAGGCACATCCCCCCCAGCTCCAGCCCTCCCCCAGTCCCAGGGCAGGGCCCTGCTGGCCCAGCCTGCCCCTCAGGGCTCTATCCTGACCAGCATGACGGTGACATTGTCGGCCGAGCCGCGCTGCACGGCCTTGCTGGCCAGCCTGTTGCACGCAGCCTCGTACCTGGCGTCTGCCTCCAGCCTCCCCTCTCTCATCTGGATGTTCTTGTCCTGTTGGGGCAAGGAGAGACAGCCCTGACTGCTCCCAGCCAGGCAGCTACCAGAGCTGGGTCATTTCTAAGCACAGGGAAGCAGGAGGAGCAGAGGCAGAGGGAGGGTGAGGCACCCTGGCGTCACACGCCGTGCCCCCGGCACTGACAGAGCAGCCACCTGCTGCCTGCTCACCTCCAGACAGGACACAATGAAGTTCACAGCTTCTTCTGGTGTAAAGACTTTAAAGAGACCATCACATGCTATCAGAATGAACCTGGAAATCAAGCAGAGAGAAGTTCCAAGGCTGAAGCTTTAGCTTCCCCCCAGCTACAGCAAAATGCCTTCATGCTAATTAATGAGCATCCACCAGCAAGACACCACAGAGCTCATCTGAGAAGCCCCTGTAAACAACAGGTCCTTTGGTGCTCCAGAGCCTGCCACTCATGGAGCTGAGACAACTCAAAGCACAGGCCAAACAGCCAGGCAAACAACCTAGGGCATCCTGGCAGCCCTGCTGACACTGCACCCTGAGGCAAGGCAACACACCACACCCTGCAGGAAAGCTCTGTTGTCTCTCCAGGAACTGTTTGTTTCTCCTTTTCAATCATTTCCAGCCATTCTCTCTTCCCTGTGAGGTGGCTGATGCAAGGGAAGAGAGAAACACAGTCAGCTGAAAGCCTCGGGTGCTTCCCCTCAAACCCTTTCCCTTTCCACACTCCTGAGGGATGCAGCAACTTCAGCTGAAACAGCCAGACAGAAACCAAGAGATCCCTTCACCCAGCAAGAGACCTGTGATCAGAAACTCTGCCACAAGGTATCCTGCAGAGCACTGAGAGGATAGAAAGGCCCAGGTGAGGAGAGCTGTGGGAACAGCCTGCTGTGTGCTCCCTGCCAGCACAGGGGGTTGTACTGACCAGAAGCCCCGCTGGGAATCACTGGGCAAGGCAAACTCCAGCCAGCCCCCAGAGGTGGCCAGCCCCCCAGAGCAGCAGGCATGGTTTGGGAAGCCCTTGCTCAGGAATATCTCAGCAGCTCACTTGATGTGGAACTCTGAGCCCAGAGAAAGCAGCAGCACTGGGCTCCCCTCAGAGAGCCCCCAGGGCCAGACTGGGATGGAAGCTCAGAGCAGCTGGTCACTGCCCAGCACTGGAAAAGTGTGTCAGACCTTCAGAGCCCAACACAAGGGTGTTTGTGGGCACTTTGGGGATTGGGCACAGCTCCTGGGCAGGGCAGGGATTCAGAGTGAAGCCTTCCCCAGCTGCTGGAACACTGCTGTGGGAGCTTACCCAGATGCCCTGTCACTGGTGCCCAGGGACAGGACAAGAGGGGATGGGCACAAACTGGAGCAGAGGAAGTTGCACCTGGACATGAGGAGGAACTTCTTTGCTGGGAGGGTGGCAGAGCCCTGGGCCAGGCTGCCCAGAGAGGTTGGGGAGTCTCCATCTCTGGAGCCATCCCAACCCCGTGATCCTGGACGCTGCCCTGTGCAGCTCGAGGGGACCCTGCTCTGGCAGGGGTTGGGCTGGATGCTCTGCAGAGGGCCCTGCCAACCCCCCACTCAGAGACTCCCTGAAGGGGGCACAGCCCTGCTGCAAGGCCAGTTTCTCCACAAGAAGCCCTCTCAGTCTCCTAGCAGACCGTGCAGCAGCATCACACGTCTGTACAGACAAGGAACAGGACCAGACAGCAGCATCCTGTGTGTGGTGAGTCTGAAGTGCCTGGGTCCCAGGAGCTGGGAGCACAGAGGGCTGTGCAGGTTCTGCTGAGCAGAGCTGGGACACAGGCAGCCCTGTGTGCAGCTGCCCCTTACCTGTCGTTGGGTGTGAGCTGGCAGCGCTTGATGTCTGGCACAGAGATGACCCCACAGCGCTTGTACTGCCCGTCCCCGATGGAGCGGGACACCTCCAGCACCCCCAGCACTCTTCCATCCCTGCAGCAGGACACAAAGCACTGGAGAGGCCTCCCCACACAGGCACAGCTCCCTGCCCTGCCTGGTGGGCATGTTCTGCATGCTGTGCCTCCAGCAAGCTCAGGTCTCCCCCTCCAAGGCTCCTTCCCTGGCTGCGTGTTCGGGGGAAGCAAGAGGAGGGAGAAACAGCCAGGAGACCTCGAGGCTGTTTGTTTGCCCCCTCTGCCCCAGCTCCAGCCTGGGGAGCAAGGGTTCAGCTCAACTCAACTCCTGGGGGTGGGGGCTTGAACTCCCAGGGCTTTAGGAAGGTACCTGGCAAACTGCATTGCAGCTGCAGCCCAGAGTGGCAGCAGGCAAGGCCAGGGCTGACCCAGCAGCCCTGCCCAGCAGGACACCAGCTCCTACACACTGGCTCAACTGGGGGAGCTCCAAGCAGCAAGAACCACAAGGCTTTCTCCTGATCACTGGTCTTTACTCCCCACTGATAGTAACAAAGAGCTGCCACAATCCTTCTAAGCAAGCAGCTCTGGTTACTGAGCTAGTGAGCTGAGTGTTGCCCCAACAGATGCAGCTTCCCACACTCCACCTTCCCAAGAGTGAGCATCTTCCACCCCAAAAAAGGGTCTTCTGCACATTCTGAGAGACACAAGCCTGTTCCTCTTTAGTCCAACCAACCCTGCTTGAGATAAAAGCACGAAGCCAGGCACATCACAGAGAGCTCTGATGCTCACACACTTTCCAACTTCTCCTGGCTCCACAATACTGAGGTTCAAGCAGGGAGAGAGGCTCTCAGGCAGCCAGACAGATGTTCCCCCAGCCCTGAAAACAGCTCACAGCCACTGGCCCATCTCTTTCTTGAGCAGGAAGAAGGTTCAGCAGCCACATGTGCTCTCCAGAGATAAGGGGAACTGACAGCCTAACAGAGCTGAGCCCTCTGCCCCTCACACCAAGGGACTTCATCTGCACCATCTCCTGGCACCAAAGCAAGGAACAGCATCCACAGGAGGCAAGAGAACCCAGCAGGGACATGAGACACAACCACCTGAAAAGCCCCACACCCCCAAACACACAGGGATGTGAAGACAATCCTGCTCTGGCTCCAGACATCTCCCTCCTTCTGCAGACCACCTCAGCTAACCCCCAGGGGAGCAACACCAACAACCACCAAGGGCCTCCTGTGCCCTCCCAAACCATCCCCCTTCTCACAGGGCAAGGAGAGGTCATGGTGTCAGCAAGGATGAGGGCTCTGTTCAGTGCTACAGCATGCAGCAAGCCAGAACTCCTTACACAAGCCCAGATCTGTAGTCACACAATCACCAGGTTGGAAAAGACCTTTAAGATCATCAAGTCCAACCATCCCCATCCTGAGCTAAACCAGATCCCTGAGCACCTCATCTGCCCTTTTTAAACACCCCCAGGGAAGGGGACTCAGCCCCTCCCTGGGCAGCCTGTGCCACAGCCCTGACACCTCTGCCAATAAAAACTGCTGCAGGAGCCAAGCTGAACCCCCCACACCTCCATCACCCCCAGCTTTCAGAGGGGTTCCTGCCTCCATCAGCCTCTGGGAAACCAGCCCCAACCCCCCACCTCGAGCTGCTAAAGCCAGAGCCATCTCCCTGTGCCTCCCACAGCCAGCAAGAGATTCCAGGCTCTGAGCAGCTCAAGCGCTGGGCTCAGGAGCCTCCAGAGACGTCCCAGGGCTCAGCCACTGCTCAGTGAGAGGCTCAGCCCCTTACCTGACGTTGCCTCCAGCCTTCTGTATCCGCATCCTCTCCTCGTACTGGGTGGGGTTGTGCTCCTTGCTGAGGCTCAGCGCCACGTGCCGGCCACTCTCCCCATTGTAGCGACACAGGATGGCCTGTGCTGACCAGAGGCCCCCGTGAGCCAAGAGCAGCGCTGCAGGGGAGCCTCCTGGCACAGCTGGGCCTGCAGTGACGGGGGTCTGGCTGGCAGCAGCGCTGCTCCTCGGGGCTCAGGCCCAGGGCCGGTTAGAAATCCAGTGCCCCGTCCAAGCCCACTCATGGTGCCAAACTGGGAGCACTGGTGGCACTCTGGAGGGACGAGAGGCCCTGCAAAGGGATCTGGGTGGGTTGGGTATGGGGCTGCTGTCAGTGGCAGGGAGCTGAGCAAGGCCAGACTCTGCCCCCAGCAGGGAGTCATGCAGCACCAGTACGGACTGGGAGGGGAGCGGCTGGGCAGGAAGGGACCTGCTGGTGACAGCAGCTCAACAGGAGCTGACAGTGTCCCCAGGGCAAACAGCACCCTGAGGGCATCACAGCCAGCTGGGCAGGGGGCCCTGCGAGGGGCCTGTCCCACCCTGCTCAGCACAGGGTCCCTGCAGTGCTGTGTGGTGCTGGGGAGCACCCCGAGGGGCAGGGTGAGACAGCTGGGGGGCTGCCGGGTCCTGTGGGGAGCAGCTGGGGGTTTGGGCTTGGCTGGTTGGGAGAGAAGGGTGCTGAGGGGTGAGCTCACTGCTCCCTGCAGCTCCCTGAGGAAGGGCCATGGGCAGGGAGGTGCTGAGCTCTCCTCCTTGGGACGAGGGGCAGGACAGGCGGGGGTGCTCCAGGCTGCACCAGGGGGTGGGACTGGACAGGAGGGGGCATTCTGTTACCTCCAGGGTGGGCAGCCCCTGCAGCAGGCTTCCTGGAGGGGTGGGCTGTGCCCCAAGCCTGGCAGCGTGTCAGCCCATGCCCTGAACAGCGTGCTGAAGGTTTGCTCAGCCCTGGAGTGGGCAGGTCAGCACCTGGACTGGGTGGTCACCACAGGTCCCCCCCAACTGGGCTGTTCTGTTCTAGATACTGTGAGAGATTTGGCAGCACCAAGAGAGCTGCTACACTGCTGTTCAACAGCACAGGGGCAACACAGAAACACCCTGCCCCCTGCCAGAGGAGCAAGGCACTTTGTGAGAACAACTGGGGAGCTCACAGCAAGGGGGACACCCCACACACCCCACCCTTCAGGCAGGTGAAGCTCTCTGAGCAGCAGGTCTCTGTTCTGCTTACCCGGCTGTCTCCAAGGTTGGCGATGTAGAGGGTGTTATCAACAGCCAGGACACAGGTGGCTGTGGAGCCATCCTTCCACGCTGGCTTCCTGAGGGCAAGAGAGGTGCTGTTACTAAGGGGATGGGTGAGGAGTCAGTCCCAGAGCAGCCCTGGGGACCTGGGCAGTGTCACACACCACACACAGCAGCCAGCCAGCACAAGGCCTCAAGAGCTGCCTGCAAGAGCCAGGGTGAGCTGCTGGGGAGCAGCTGGGGGAGGACAGGAGGTGCCCAGAGCATCACCTCACCAGTGCATGGCCAGATCCTGCCAGCCACGCTGCCCACACCAAGCCCCCTCCAGCCAGCTCAGCCACAGCCACCGCCGCTGTAACCCCACACTCCTCCCTGGGAGGCTCCTTCCTTGCACCAGAAGCAAGGCACACTCAGGCCTCTGGTGCAGCCACCTTCATTGCCACTGTCTTTCCCCCCCTTTATTCCCAGCCAGCCCACTCCAGCCCTTCCCACCCCTCCCAGCAGCACCACTCACTCCATCACTCCCCAGCTATGGGACTGGCCAGGCCTGAGCTCCTGTCTTTAGAGCATCTCTCAGGTTACAGCTGCCAGGCTGGTCCTGCCCACAGTGCAGCCCAGCTCTGGTGCCACTCTTCACTGAGGCAAGCTTTCAGAGACTCACAGGGCTGCAGGGGTGGGAAGGGACCCCCAGAGCCCATGGGGTCCAACCCCCTGCCAAAGCAGGGTCCCTAGGACAGGGCACACAGGTCGGTGTCCAGACGGGGCTGGAATCTCTCCAGAGAAGGAGACTCCACACCCCCTGGGCAGCCTGAAAAAGGAACCTTCCCTGACTGGGAATCAAACCCAGGCTGAACCCCTAGACACAAACCCCTAGACACAAGCCCACACAGTGGGTGTGTCAGTTCAGGAGGGCCTGGGAGGAGGTAGGGGTGCCTGCACCCAAACCCCAGCTGTAGGGCAGGCTGGCAGTGATGCCACAGAGCAGCTGCTGTGCTTTGCAGCCTCCTTTTCACAGAAACAGTTAGAAAGAAGCTTCAGGTGAGAGCAGCTCTGTATCAACTCACCTGTCTGCAGAGGAAGTGATGAAACCAGTCTTTTCCCTCAGGGCACTGGAAGTGGCCCGAGAGCCAGGCTCCAGCCTGGCACTGTCCTGACAGGGCTGCAGCTCTGCAGAGCGCTGCACACAGCAGCCTGCACAGTCCTGCCACACACAGCCCAGTCCTGCCACAGCTGCTGCCACCAGCAAGGAGATCCCCTGGCAGGCACTCATGTCAGCCACGTGGCTCCAAAAGAAGGCAAACACGATGCCCTGGCAGGGGCAGAGGGGCTTTTCTGGTCATGTTTTGGTCCCTTCCTTCACCATGAAGGTGTGTTTTAGCCTGAGGGCTCCTACAGGTTACTTAGCACAGAGTAAGGTCAGAACATGCCATAACCTACCCCAGCAGACACCCACAGCCTGGCACAGCTGAGCTGCACAGGGGTTTGCCCAAGCAGAGACACAGCTTCAGGCTTCCTCTGCCCTGCTTAGAGCCAAGGCCTGTGAGGTGCAAGAAATCCAGCTGCATGAGAAGCATTCACACTCACTGACTGGATGCCTGCTTGAGAAACTCTTCATCTGTGTGTTTGAAGGTGTCCAGGAGGCATCTCTTCACAGTCTTCTCCACACTGGCCACCTCACCTGGTAAGGCAGAGAAAACAGCAACTAAGCTCCAGGTAAAACACACCTGGCCTGTCCCAGCCCCTCCCTTCACTCAGCCAGCATCACAAGTCTGCATGGCAGCACACATGGAGAATTTATGACCCTCTGTCCCACAGGTGTATTTCCACTCAAAGTGGCACTGCCCAAACTGGCACCAGCACCCCCCAGGCTTGCTCAGTGCTTCACACCTCCACCCTTGTGCCAAAAAAGGCTCCCAAGCCCTCTGCCCCAGGAGACAGCACAGCCTCACAAGCCCACTGGGAATGCCCAAACCAGTCAGTTTCCCTGCCCACTGCCAGGATGCCAAGGCAGGGATGGTGGTGGTTCTGCAGCCCTTCCTGCCCTCCTCTCTCACCTTTAGGAAACTTCTTAATCAGATTCTGGTGCAGGTTCCGTGCTGCGAATTTGGAAGCTCTGACTCCCCCGTGGCCATCAAACACGGCGAAGTAGGAGACACGGGTGCTGTGAGGGGACACAGAGCAGCAGTCACAGACTCACAGGGGCTGGAAGGGACCCCCAGAGCCCATGGGGTCCAACCCCCTGCCAAAGCAGGGTCCCTAGGACAGGGCACACAGGTCGGTGTCCAGACGGGGCTGGAATCTCTCCAGAGATGGAGACTCCACACCCCCTGGGCAGCCTGTCCCAGGGCTCCCTCACCCTCACTGGGGAAAAGTTCTTCCCCATGTTGGTGTGGAACTCCCTGTGCTCCAACTTGCAGCCATTGCCCCTTGTCCTGTCCCCACAGACACTGAAAAGGGGCTGGCCATGTCCCCCTGCATCCCATCCTTCAGATATTGATGAACATCAATAAGGTCCCCCCTTAGTCTTCTTCTCTCCAGGCTGAACAGCCCCAGCTCCCTCAGCCTTTCCTCACAGGGGAGAGGCTCCAGGCCCTTCAGCATCTCCGGAGCCTCCTCTGGACTCTCTCCAGGAGATCCCTGGCTGTTTGATCCCAGGGAGCCCAGCACTGGACACAACACTCCAGGTGGGGCCTGAGCAGGGCAGAGCAGAGGGGATCCCCTCCTGGGACCTGCTGGCCACACTCCTCTTGATGCCCCCAGGATCCCACTGGCTCTCTTGATTCAGTGAAATGGAATCATGCTGGATAGATTGATATAGGTGTAGCTCAAGAGACAAGTAATATAACTTAAATAGAAGAATTTTCATAGTTTAAGAATAGATCAGTTTAGGAGAAAGCTGTAACTGTGCAGGCTACTTGTGAGAGCAGCTGCAAAACTTAACCATAACAATGCAACAGCAACAGCCTTGAAGATAAAGAAGCCAGAATGTGTGTGTTTAGGAATGGATTAGTTTTGGATTTTAGCAGTCATCACATCAGCAGCTTCATGAAAGTGGCTCCAAACCTGAGCCAGAACAGTGCAACAGCCTTGAGACTGGAGGGAGCAGGAGATAGAGGAGTCTCAAATAATGACACTAACGACCAATTAGGAGACAGAGTCTATCTTGTTTTCAGTGAAGCACTAACTAGTCGGTGCAGGTGTTGGGAGCCCAGATAAGCATGGAGGAGAAACACAAAGAGCATGGGCTGGGAGTGAGGAAGACGTCCAGCCTTCATCCCTGAAGACCACCAGAAGACCCCCTGAGTGTCACTGAGCATGCTCTGTCTGGGAGGGGTTAATGTAAATGACTTCTTAGAAATAATTAGCCTAACTCTGCCTTTTCTTAGACATAATGAATATGCAGAGTTAATCTGTATCAATATGAGCAATTTGGCTTCAATGGGCACACACTGGGAGGAGCAATCGATGCCCTGTGTGCCCAGCGCTGCAGTAAAGGATCCTGCTCCACAGGCACCCAGGCATCACCCTCAGCCCCCAGGGCTCACTGCTGGCTCATGGCCACCCTGTCACCCACCAGGACCTTCTCCACAGAGCTCCTCTCCAGCAGGTAAAGAAAGGGCTAAGACAGGCCAGGAGCCAGAGCCTGGCACCAAGCACATCAGGCTCCACACCGCCCTGCCCGGTGTGAGCCAGGCTGAACGAAGACTGAGCACTCCAAGGCACCCACAGAGCAACTCTCTCCTCTGGTTACTGGGCCCTCACAATCCTCCTGAGTCAGTGATGGGATCTCACCCCAAGGGAGGCCTCCCCCAGCTTTATTCTGGCAGCTGAGCCCACTTACATTTGGGAGGGCAGGGGCTGGCATTCCTCAGTGATATCATTTAAGATGACATGTGCATCCTGCATGTCTTCTCTCTCACCTTTCCTCTCTGCCACGTAACCCTTCAAGCTGAGAATGCTCACAGACCCTGGAGGGGGGCAAAGCAGACACAGGTATGCAAATCAAACCCCCCCATCTCCTCAGCTCAGCCTCAAAACCAGTGAAGTCAGCAAACACCCTGCAGCTTGCAGCACCCACCCTGGCAGTGCTGGTCCTTCTGCCCTAAAGGAGCTGGCACCTGCTGCTGAAGGAGCTGCATTTGGTTTTGGCTCAGCCTGGGCTCTCCCTGAGAAGGGAGCAGTGAAGTGCACAGTGTGACACCCAGACTAAGCAAGGCACAGCTTTAAAGAGGGTGCTGAGGACAGGAAACCAGGGCCTGCTGTTTCCAGAGCACATCCTTTCCTCTGTGTTCAGATGTCTCACCCTCAAAGCTGCAACATAACACAGGCACTGAAGCCAAGTGCTCTGTACGTGACAGCAAGTCCCCCTGATCTGTGGATGGGCTGACAGAGCTGCTCCTGCACGGGTCAAGGTACCTGCAACAGCTTCTGCCACTCCAGCAGTAGGAAGGCACAGATTAGGGAGGCAGAGAGCCCCAGGGAGCCTGAGGGGCTTGCACAGACTGCTGCAGCCTGGAAGAGGCCAAAAATGCAGCCTGGAAAACCACAGCTTTGGCCTGGACTGGCTCAGCCCAACATCAGGAGTGCAAATGGAGTACATTTGTTTTCAAACTGTCTGAAAACCTTTACAAACTTTCTTTTCCACAAGCTCTTCCCTGCCATTCTTTTCTTCCTCCTCCAAGGACTTTCTCTTCTCCCCTTTCCCGTGGCTCCCTGCTGAGGGGACTTGTTCAGTAGCACTGGAGGCTGAAAGAAAGCACAAAGAGCAGGTGGCTGAAGTCTTCTTCAGGCTCCACACCCCAGGCACGGCACAGCACAGCTGTGTTTGGCAGGCAGGCTGTTACCCTCCCCACCAAGCCACACTCCAGTTTCTCAGCCACCAGCCCCTTCTTGCAGTTAACTAGTCAGCAAGTTAATGTTTCAGGCTGGAACACTTCTATTGTTGTCTGTAAATTGTGCCCACAACAACTCCCAGAGGTGGTTTTTGTTGCACTGAAGGTACAGATCTGTTAGGGCACAGGTTACAAATAAAAGCTGGCAAGCAAAACATGACTCTCATGACTCCAGAACCCTGGGGTTCTCCTTTTAGGGATTTACTCTTCTCTGGTGTGGTGAATCATCTCAGCTTCTCCCAGGTGCCAGCAAACACCCAGCTGCACACAGAAAGTCTTGCCAGACCAGCAAAGTTTGAAACAAGAAAGCAGCCTGGGCCTGCAGCAGCACAGGGCTGGGGTGAGCTCTACTCCCAGCAAGTGCACCCCTACTTTCACCCCCAAAGCTTTCAGACACAGCTCATGGGGCACCCCAAGAGACACCTGAGGGATGTAATCTGGGAACAGGCTGAGTTGATTGTTCAGAACCCTGTTTCCAGACACCTGGGGCACCCATGGACTGCTGTGCCCAGTACCAGGCAGCACAGGGCAGGTTCAGCTGGCAGGAGTGCCCTGCTCAGCAGGGGCTCAGGGAGCTCACTCAGCTCTTACCTGTGTCACTGCTGCTAGCTGGTGGCAGGTCATCAAAGAGCAAAGAGCCTCCTTTTCCTGGAGCACGAGAGAAAGGCAAGAACAACTGAGCAGCTTTGTCCCTTTGAGGGAGTAACATCCTGCTCACACTCCTCCTGAGGGGCAGAGGTTATAAAATGCCAGCTTTCCACTTCAGTTACAAGGTGCAGGTGCCAGCTCAGGCCTTACCTTTGCTTCAGGGAGTGTTTATGTGGAACATGTATTCACATGGAATACATTACAGAACATACATGGGACACCCAGGATGTTCTGGTTATCCAAAACACCACCCCCCTAAAACACACCTAAGGAAAGCAGCTGCTTTTTGCACACCAGTGGTGATAAACCAGCTGCCTTTACCTTGTCCAACATGAAAAAGGGGTCACCCAAGCTCTATCCCAAGAGATGCTGATGCAGAACACACGTGAAGCGGGGCCAGAGCACCCATACCTGAGTCAGCACCGCTGGCTGGTGGGAGGTCATCAAAAAGCAGAGGCCCTTGCTGTGTCTCCTTCCCTGTAAGACACCCAGGGCAGGGTCAAAAACCAGTTCAGGCATTCTGGGCTGGGGGTCTGGAAGGTCTGTCCCCAGCACAGCTCAGGCAGGGCAGCTGGGAAGCCCCTGGCTCCCCTTCCTTCGGCTCTAACTGAGGCAGCTCCTACCCAAGCAGCACAGCCACCCACCTGGGGATGAGGGGAATTTTTATCTTCAAAGTCTTTTCTTTTTTTTTTTCCCCCCTTCTTCTTTTAACAGCCCTCAGCAGCCTCAACATTGTATTATGGGCTGGGAGGAGCCCAGAAAGCACCCAATTATTTCAGGCAATGCCCTTACAGCTCTCACAGGCACCTGACCCCCAGCAGCACAGGGAAGGGAAACGCTCCAGCGGGATCTAAACCGCCCAGGTAACACTCTGCAGCCCCACGAGGCCCAAGGGGGAAACAAAACACAACCAAGAACCAACCACCCCCCAAAGACACCCCAAAAAGCCCAACCCCTGGGATGTTCCCACTCATTTTTAAGCGCTCCCCCACACACACCCCCACCTCCTGCAGCCTCCCCCTCGCCCCCCGAGCGCCCCCACAACCCCCCCCCGGCTCCCCAGGCCCCCACAAACTCCCCCCTGGCCCCCCGAGCGCTCCGTAGCGCGGGGCCGGCGCGGCTCCCTCCCCAGGGCCGCGCTGAAGCAGGCCCACCGCCGCGGCCCAGCCCCGCGGCCCGGCCAGGCCGCGCCCGGGCGAGGCCCCGCTGCGGGGCCGCAGCTGTGGCGGGAGCTCGGTGCCGGCAGCCGCCCCCTCCTCACCCGCCACCGAGGAGCCGGGCTCGGGCAGGTCCCCGAACAGATCCATCCCGCCGGCAGCGCCGCCGCCGAGGCCGCTTCCTCCAGCCCCGGCGCCGCCAATCGCCCCGCGGGGCCAATCAGCAGCCGGGCGCCCCGGACGTGGCGACAGGCGGGAGCGGAAGCGCCCGCCCCGCACAGCGCCCAGCAGCCCTCGCAGGGGGAACGGCCTGTCAATCACTCCCGCCAAACGGGGCGGCGGCGCGGCGCCTCCTCCGCCAATGGGAGAGCGAGGCCGCCCTGTCAATCAATCCCCAGCCAATCCCGCGGCGGCTGCGGGGGGCGCACGGCCC
Organism: Porphyrio hochstetteri; assembly: GCA_020800305.1. Classification (NCBI taxonomy): domain Eukaryota; kingdom Metazoa; phylum Chordata; class Aves; order Gruiformes; family Rallidae; genus Porphyrio; species Porphyrio hochstetteri. The sequence goes on from CM036914.1 coordinate 1,381,661, forward strand.
CGCCCTCCCGAGCCGCGCGCGGTGCCGGCTCCGGCCCGGGAGGGAGAGCGGAGCTCGGCGGCGGTACCGGTACCGGCCCGGGAAGGAGGGCGGAGCTCGGCGGCGGTACCGGTACCGGCCCGGGAAGGAGGGCGGAGCTCGGCGGCGGTACCGGTACCGGCCCGGGAAGGAGAGCGGAGCTCGGCGGCGGTACCGGTACCGGCCCGGGAAGGAGGGCGGAGCTCGGCGGCGGTACCGGTACCGGCCCGGGAAGGAGGGCGGAGCTCGGCGGCGGTACCGGTACCGGCCCGGGAAGGAGGGCGGAGCTCGGCGGTGGTACCGGTGCCGGCTCCGGCCAGCACCGGGAAGGAGAGCGGAGCTGGGCGGTGCCGGTTCCGGGAAGCAGACCTGGGCGGTACCGGTTCCGGCCCGGGAAGGAGAGCGGAGCTGCGCGGTGCCGGTTCGGGAAGCAGAGCTGGCGGTACCGGTTGCGTTAAATGCCACATTTATTTCAGAACCGAACAAGCCTCAGGTGCGCGCGGACGGCCGGGACGCGGGGGCGGCGCCGCCATCGCCGCGGGGACCGGGGGGCGCGGGGCCCCCGCCGCCTCCCCCCCGTCCCCGCCAACCCCCCTCTGCCCGCCCGAGCCCCGGGCCCGCGGCCCCCGCGCCGGGAGGCTGCGGCGGGGAAGGGCCGGGGCCGGGGCGCGGAGCTGTGGGGCGGCCGCCGGGCAGCCCGTTCCCCCGGCCCCAGCTGAGCCGAGTGCGCTGCAGGTTTGCTGGCCTCAGGCATAACGGGCTCCAGCTGGGGGGCGCCGGGTCCGCGGCCGCCCCTGGGCTGCACCGCCCGGCTGCGGCGGGCGGGCCCGTGTCTGGTCCCTGGCAGACGCGGGGCCCGGCGCTGCCCGGGAGGAGCCTCCCCTCTCCCCGGGGCACCCGGCGGTACCACCCCGGGCCACTCGGGCTGACATCGCGGGTGGCACCAACTGGTCCTTGCACGGGGTGGGGGAGTTGGGGCGTGTCATGGCCCCTGCGCTGCCCCGGGGGGGTCACAGCCCCGGCCCCGGGGGGTGTCACAGTCCCGGCCCCTGGGGGGTGTCACAGTCCCGGCCCCTGGGGGGGTCACAGCCCCGGCACCGGGGGAAGTTACAGCCCCGGCACCGGGGGGTGTCACAGCCCCGGCCCCTGGGGGGGGTCATAGTCCCGGCCCCTGGGGGTGTCACAGCCCCGGCCCCTGGGGGTGTCACAGCCCCGGTCCCTGGGGGGGTCACAGTCCCGGTCCCTGGGGGGGTCACAGTCCCGGCCCCTCGCTGCCCTGGCCGCGGCTGCCCCTCCGCGGCCCGAGACGGGCAGGTCTCTCTCTGGGGAGGGCAGGAGGCCGCCTCCAGCTCTCCCAAACGGATCCTGGGGGGATGCTGGAAGTTTGGTGTGGAGCTTTTCCTAGGCAGGGCGGGGCCGGGGGGAGCAGCCCGGCCGGCCGTGGCTCCGGGCCAGAGCGATGGCGTGAGCAGGCTGAGGCTGGGCAGAGCACGCCAGGGCTCGGGCAGCCTCCCGAACCCTGCGATGCGGAACTCAACCCTCCGTGACCCGAAACCCAAGCGGAACAGCGCCCGGTGGGGGTCCCTTCCAGCCTCCGCCTGCCTGCCCTGTCCCTAGCCGCCCGGCCCCGCTCTGGCACCAGCCTGAGGAGAGGGTGGCAGCGCGTCCGACACACACACGTACACACACACACGCACACGCCACAGACAGTGCGGGGAGCTGCGGCAGAGCCGGGGGCAGCTCTTGCTGTGCGGGGGAAGGTCAGCCCTGGAGGCGTGACAGCGAAGCCGGGGGTGGGGGCCTGGAGATGGGTGGAGGAAGAAGCTGCTCGCCTTCCTGCCCGGAGCTGTGCTGGGTGCCGCTGGAGGAGCGTCTCCCCGTGGGTGAGGCAGGAGGAGAGGGAGAGCTGCCGCTGGGGAAGGTGGGAAGCAGCAAAGGCTGGAGGAGAACGGTCTTTTCAGTGAAGCCCCCTCTGCTGCGGGAAGCCCCCCAGATGAACGTGCTGATGGAGGCAGGGTGGAAAGGAGGTGGGCGTTTGTTTCTGCAGGAGGGGAAGAGGAGTGAGAAGACACCAGCTACAACAGTAAAAGGAAGCCCCATCCCCACTCCCAACACCCTTGCACCCCTCTGACCTGCTCTGAGCCTGTTGTCCTGCTGGGAGGTGGAGGGACACAACAGCCCTTTCGGGAAGGGGTGACAGGGATACTGTGGACTGGGATGGTTGTTCCTAGCCCTGACTCCTGGGGAACTTGCCCATACACATTTGGAAGCGGCCACCTGATCCTCCACCCTCCCTGCAGGGACAGGACCCTCAGTGTCCCGCCTTAAGAGGGAGAGGGGGGGGAAATCCCTTTGGACAAGCCCCCTGGGCCTCCCAGGTGGGGATAGCGGAGGTGGCCTGCATCCTCTTGCTTGGGAAAGGACAGCCCTGCGTGGGATGACGGGCAGAGTCATCCCCACAGACCTCCTTTTCCCATCAGCAGGCCCCAGCTCTGAAGGGAGGTGTCCCATCTGCGTGGATGTGGGTGCCCCAGCCAGCCAAGACAGTAGGCTGCCCCCCTTCCAGAGGTAGATGGGGCAGGTAGGAATTGCCTCCTTTGGGAAGACAAAGTGGTGAGCTGTCCAGCCACCGCTCAGGGGAGAAGTAGTTTAAGCTGCAGGGGGGTGGTGAGGGTGGGGGGGCAAAGCAGGGGTCTGGGAAGGGCGAGAGCACTGCCGCCGCTGAGCATGTGCCAAAGATGTCCTGGGGAAGGCATTGCTGGCACCCTGTCCCACTGGCAAGGCTCTCCCAGAGCCAGGGGAGGCATTGTCCAGGGGCCAGGACCCAATTTAGGGGATTTTTTTATGACGTAAATAGAAATAAATACTTTATAAATACAATCTTAAACTACCAACACCTGCTCTTTCCCTGCCGTCTCTCACAGCATCGATAAACCAGGAAACCCCCAAAACCTAAACCTACCACTTTCCCTTTGGGTGGAGGCAACTCCTCCTGCTCTCCCACCTCTGAGCTTCCCTGCACTCCCACCTCTGGAGATGAAAGCCCAGCCTTTAGGCAAACCCATCCTCCTCACTCCCTGCCCTGCCACAGGGAACCTCTGGAGCGTTACGGATGGCGTGACATGCAGGTCACCCATGGGGAAGGGGCAGGAGATGGCATGAGCACAAGAAATCCTGCCCCAGGCGGGCCCAGGCTTTTTGCAGCTACAAAGAGAAGTGAGTTTCCCCTGTGAAGGTGTGTATCGAGCCAGATCCTTCCATGGACAGGACAGCTGGGGCAGCAGATGGTGTGAGAGATCGGACGTTAACGTGGGGAGTCTTGAGACAGAACCAGCTATCTTGATCCTGTTGGCAGATGGATGAGGTGGAGGGTGGTTTTTTCAGGTTAGATTCTCATCTGGGCTGTTCTCCTTCTGGAAAGTTTGGATCTGGTTTGGAAAGCAAGGTAATAAAAGGTGTCAGAGATGAGGACAAGAAGAGGTGTGGTCCCCTGGGTTCTGTGTGCTGGCCCCGAACCAGAGATGGAGGGATGTGGGAGGGGTCTCTTCAGTCAAAGCACACAAATTCCTGCCCCTTCACTGCTGTTCCCTTAGTGCTGCCACTCGAGATGGTTCTCAAGAGCTCTGTGAGATGTCACGAATCACAGAATCACCAGGTTGGAAAAGACCTTTAAGATCATCAAGTCCAACCATTCCCATCCTAAACTAAACCAGATCCCTGAGCACCTCATCTACCCTTTTTTAAACACCCCCAGGGGTGGGGACTCAGCCCCTCCCTGGGCAGCCTGTGCCACAGCCCCACAACTCTGCCAGGGAAGAACTTTGCCCTCCCAGCTGAGCTGACCCTGCCCTGGGGCAGCTTGAGCCCATTGCCCCTTGTCCCATCTCCTGTCCCCTGGCTGCAGAGACCATCGCCCACCTCTCTGCACCCTCCTGGCAGGGCAGGGGAGGTGGGGAGAAGGTCTCCCCTCAGCCTCCTCTTCTCCAGGCTCAACACCCCCAGCTCCCTCAGCTGCTCCTCAGAGGATTTGCCCTCCAGCCCCTTCCCCAGCCTGGTTGCCCTTCTCTGGACTCGCTCCAGGACCTCCATGTCCTTCTGATGGTGAGGAGCCCAGAACTGGACCCAGCACTCGAGGTGCAGCCTCACCAGTGCCCAGTCCAGGGGCACAATCCCCTCCCCAGACCTACTGGCCACACTGGTTTTGATACCAGCCAGGATGCCCTTGGCCTTCCTGGCCCCTGGGCACACTGCTGGCTCATGTTCAGCCTGCAGCCACCCAGCACCCCCAGGTCCTTCTCTGCCTGACAGCTCTCCAGCCAGTCTCCCCCAGCCTGTAGCTGCAGGGGGTTGTTCTGTCCCATGTGCAGCACTCTGCCCTTGGCCTTGTTAAACCTCATCCTGTTGGGCTCAGCCCATCGGTCCAGCCTGTCCAGATCCCTCTGAAGAGCCTCCCCACCCTCAGGCAGATCAACACTTCCTCCCAGCTCAGTGTCACCTGCAAACTGACTGAGGGGACAGTCAATCCCTTCATCCAGGTCATTGATAAAGATGTTGACCTGAACTGACCCAGGACTGAGCCCTGGGGGACGCCACTGGTGACTGGTGACAGGCCAGTGTCCACGCCACCAGGCTTTGAAGGAGCATGCTTGGCTGCCTGCAAACCCCCCACTAGTGGCTATCTTCCACTCCCCCCTTCCCCCAGCCCCCCAGTACCTTATGGAGCCAGCCAGCAGGGGGTTGAAGGCGTAGAGCCAGTCGTGCATGTCCTTGTCGCTGCTCGCCTGCAGCAGGATGCCCCGGTGCTCCGTGCACACGGCAAACGTGTTTGGGGTCTGCTGAGGGAGAGGCAGGGCTGAGCCCTTCGTCCGGGGGGCTGCAGGGAGTGGGGCTGGCTGCCACCACCCTACCTTGAGCATGGCCTGCTGGTCCTCGCTGTACTCCACCTGGGCCTTGGAGAGGTTGAGGATGGCCCTCTCCACCGCGTCCTTGTCCGAGTTGTAAATGTAGACGTAGGGGCGGCGCACCACCACGAAGCGCTTCACCCACCCGTTGGTGTGGGGCTCCAGGAAGTGCAGGTAGCCCTTCTTGGAGACGATGGGGCTGTGGGAGGGGTTGAGGTGGTCGGTGGGACACGGAGCACCAGGAGGCTGCAATGGTGGGGCAGCAGCCCCAAGGTGCTCCCTTGGCAGCGCCTACCTGACCCGCATCTCCTGGATGTCGGGCACCAGCAAACGCTGGGGCTCCTTCTCCTCCTCAGGACGGCGGGCTGGGGACTTCTTCTGCTCTCCTTCTGCTGCAGGCTCCAGGTCAGGGCTCTCAGCCCTTGGGGAGACCTGGGGAGGTCTGGGAAGGGAAGAGAGGCCGGGGTGTAGGAAGAGTGACAGCTGAGAAGCGCCCATCAACCAGGACAGCATCCCTAGTGGTACAGCTGCTCTGCTTGGGGGTGTCTTCCAAACCTCCCAGCCACCTTATTACCTGACCTCCATGGCATTGTAACGTCCTTCCACCAGTGATGGGCAGGTTGAGGAGGGTGTGATTGTGGTGACCCCAAGAGCTGGCATGGAGGGGTCTCTCATCAGGGTCACAGACATTTCAGACAGCTGTGGAGGAGCAGAGGTGTGGACTCGAGCTTCTGCCAGAAGCCAGGCAGAGGCACAGGCACAGGACCAGGTGCCTGCTCATGGGGGGAGAGGCAAGACCACCGGCCAAGGGCTTGTGTCCTGCCACAGTCCCAAGAGCCACCAACTCCACACACACCAGGGCAAGTGGAGGGAACAGAGACCCAAGAGCAGGCTGAACTCCCACGACAGTGCCCATCTGCCCCCACCCCCAAGCAGACACCCCCTCCCCCAGCCAGGCATCCCTCCTGCCTGCCAGTCCCGTGGGGCCCAGGGCAGTGGTGGTACCTTGCTCTCACTTGCGCTGATGCAGACGTGGCTGTGGCTGTACTCCCTGTTGAAGGTGTGTGTGAGCAGGCGCAAGCACTGTGGAGAGAGGAGGACAGTGAGGTGGGAGGCACCCTCCTCCAGCCTCCTCCTCCTCCCACTCCTCTTGGGCTCTGTCCTGCCACAAGCCCTTGCCACCTTGTTCAAGTCCCTCCCCAGCTTCCTCCCCAGGAGCCAGGAACGCTGCAGTGAGGTACCTTCACAGCCAGTTCCTTCTGCCTCTCGCTGGGGGTCTCGGGGGGAGAGGTGCGGCCCTCGGGACCCCCATCGACAGAGAGCGGGGAGGAGACGCAGGAGGTGCTTCGGGAATCAGAGTCCTCACTGGAGCAGGGGGACAGGGTCTCCAGGCCCAGGCGCTGGGTGGTCTCCAGCTTCTCACGCAGGAGCAGGTAGTGCCTTGTCTTCTCCACCTGGGCACAGACAGCCAGGCTTGGGGCTGCTCCCTTTCGCCCCAGGTCCTGGCTTCCCAGGCCCCCTTCACCCCACCCTGCATTAGCTTTGGGCCTGCTGGAAGCCAGCTGGAGCCCTGGTAGCACAGCCCCACTCCTGCCTCCTCCCACAACCGGGGGGGCTGGAACACCCAAAGTGAGGAGCACCCCCCGGCACCCGCTGCATGGGGCTGAGCTGCAGCGTCTCAGGGTGTTTCTAGCCCAGACTCTCACTTCTTGCAGGAGACTGAGTTTCTCCAGCTCCCACTGATGGTCGAGGATGAGGCTGTCGCTGCGGGGCCGCCAGCCAGCCAGGTTCTCCTCCCCCCGCACGTAGGCCACAGAGGTGTCCAGCACGCGCCGGCGCCGTCTCTGCATGCCTGCACGGACAGACACACAGCTGGGGACACCGCTGCACGGCCCCTGCTGCTCGGCCACGCCACGCTGTGCCCCCTGGCCTCACAGCAAGCAGCCAGGCAGAGGCACAGACCCACCTGGGCTGCCAGCATCGGCCACGCGGCAGAGGCTCAGCTCGTAGACTCCTGTGACGCGGTTGCTGGAAGCAAAAGGGAGATGAGGTGTCACGGGCTCTACCCCACCCCTGAGCCCCCCTTGTTTTCATCCCCAGTCCTCAGGTGATGGGTGTCCTCCCCAGAAAGCCTGGAGCGCCGCAGTACCTCTCGGAAGCCCGCAGGCTGCCGCTGCCAAAGAGGTTGCGGATGGAGCGGGAGGCGGGGAGCTTGGCGTCCCGGGAGTAGAAAACCATGCAGAAGTCCTTGGTGATGACAGCAGGCTGAGTGCAGTTCTCCATCTGCAGCAGGGCAGGAAAGGGGGGGGGAGTGGGCATCAGGAGGGCTGGAGCTTGGCTGCCTGGCAGGTCTCCCCCAGCCCTGGTGCCAAGCGTTTTCCTCTTCCAGGGTCCCACAGGGCCCCCAAGTACCAGGTTGAATCCTGCGCCCTGTCAGCATCGGTGCTAATCACTGCGTTGGAAAAGCCCTTTAAGCTCATGGAGTCCAACCATCCCTGTCCTGTGCTGACCCAGATCCCTGAGCACCTGGGCAGCCTGTGCCACAGCCCCACAACTCTGCCAGGGAAGAACTTTGCCCTCCCAGCTGAGCTGACCCTGCCCTGGGGCAGCTTGAGCCCATTGCCCCTTGTCCCATCTCCTGTCCCCTGGCTGCAGAGACCATCGCCCACCTCTCTGCACCCTCCTGGCAGGGCAGGGGAGGTGGGGAGAAGGTCTCCTCTCAGCCTCCTCTTCTCCAGGCTGAACACCCCCAGCTCCCTCAGCTGCTCCTCAGAGGATTTGCCCTCCAGCCCCTTCCCCGGCCTGGTTGCCCTTCTCTGGACTCGCTCCAGGACCTCAATGTCCTTCTGATGGTGAGGAGCCCAGAACTGGACCCAGCACTTGAGGTGTGGAGGGGTTCACACTGGCTGCACCCTGACAAGGCCAGGGTGGGGGGAACACCAGACTCTGATGGTGCTACAGTGGCCCCAGGTAAGGTCCTTGCCTCGATGTAGGCGGACAGGGTGATGTAGATTTTCTCCCGGTACGGGGTGACTCGGTTGAGCAGCAGCGAGTTGTGCATGGAGCTGTCCCACGCCGCCTCGAACTGGTAGAAAGTCCTGCCACAACAAAGAGTGGAGCCAGTGAAACAGCCCTCCCAGAACCCCAGAGAAGCCAGCAAAGAGATGCCAGTGTGTGTGTGTCCCCCTCCCCTGCTCCCCCCGGCCCCAGCGCTGCGGCAGGCCTGCAAGGACACACGGACATGCACGTGCGGTGGGGACAGCCACTCCAGAGGTTCAAGGCAAATGGGGACAAGGTGTGGTGAGAGGGAGACACGGCGCCCTTGGAACAGCTGAGGGACAGGCCAGTGTTTGGGGAGGAGAGACTGCGGGAGTGGGGGTTCAGCTGGGACACAGGCAAGGCAGGGCAGGCTGGGAAGGCAGAGGAGGACAAAGGAGGGTGCATGCCCCAACCCCATGCTCAGAGCAGGGGGCTGCCACCCCCAGTATGCCCAGGCCAGATCCCCACCATCTGCCCCAGGGCACGCAGCACCTCCTGCCCCCCCGGCCCCCGCCAGGCCATTGTGGCCCTTCAGGTAACGATGTCCAGAAGGGAAAGGAGGGAGGATGCTCAGCCCTGGGAGTGGGGGGCAGGTTTGCTGCCAGCCTGCCCCTGGGAGAGCAGCACCCCGCCAGCCAGGCCCCCTTCCCCAGAGCTGCTCCCGTCTGCCAGCCCTGAGCCTCAGTGGGACCCAGGGACCACGGTTTGGTGGCTGGTCCCTGTTGTGCTGTCCCCCCTCCCCAGCTCGTGCTCTGCCCTGACCACCTGCCTCAGCCAGCCCCATTCCCACCTGGCTACCTCGCACCCCTCGCTGCATCTGCCATGGCTCCCAGGCTGGGAGAAGGGGCAGGGGACACCCAGCCCCACTTGCCCAGTGCCTGTGGAGCGCTGTAGAGGACGGTGCCACCACCCCCTTTAAATCAAGCAATGGAGGGCAAGTGAAGCAGAAGGCGGCTTCAGTTTGAGAACATGGGGGATACTGGTGCCCCCCTCCTGCACCAGCATGGGGGTTATGGGACACCCACTCCCCAAAGCCACTCAGAGCTGCCGCAGCCCTTGCTCCCTGCCTGAGCATCCTCAGGAAGCTGTGGCTCAGTGACACCCCAACAAGAACATTTTGGCACGTCCCTGAAGCAGCATCCATGTGTCTGGGTGGCTCTTTTAACCAAAGCCAGGATGGCCAGAGGGAGGGAGGAAAGGCTGTGGTTGCCCCCATATTGGAAGGAGGAGAGCGACGCTTTCAGGTGTATAAAACACATTAAACCCCACGTGGGACAGATCCAGGGTGAAGGATCCCTCTGCAGACACGGGCCACTGGAGAGAAAAAGAGAGCGCTCTCCAGGGAGGATGAGGAGAAGAGGAGCCTCAGGGGAGGGGGCTGGGGAGGGGAGAGCAAAAGCACAGGGAGGAGGCAAAGGAGGAAGAGAGAAAAGCAGGAAGGACCAGACCGAGTGGGCGCGAAGTACCTAGTGTCACTTCCAAGGGAAACGCTAGAAGTGGAAGGCGACCCAAGGACAGACACACACAGGGACACACACAGAGAAACCAGAGGTCAGAGAGCATCATCGCTGCGGGGCTGGCGTGGCAGTGGGCTGCAAGGAGGGCGAGCCCCTGTCAAGGGGACTTGCCCTGGATCAGCACTGCTGGCCAAAGGAGCTCCTGCCCTAGCTGGACTCTGAACCCCGAGCGTGGTGAGGGCAGACAGAGGTTTAGTAACTTGGGTGGAAACCCTCTGCCTCCCACCTTATCATGGACCAAGCATGCTCCCCATGCCCTTAACTCTGCCCTCACTGCCACCCAAGGGCGAGGAGCTCCCACCCAGCACAGCCCCCAGGAAGGTGCCCGTTGGGGGGACACCAGCCATCCCACCACCACCCGTGCAGTGGGAGATGACTTCTCATCCCATCCCCTGATCCACAGGGAGAGCATCACTGCTCAGAGAGACCACGGGCAATGGCAGCATGAGCCGACGTGCTCCTCCAGTGGGGGGCTGGATCCATGTTGGATCCATGTTGGAGAGGGTGCTGCTGGAGGGACAGCTCTGCCCTCGGACATCTCTGAGCAGGACCAGCTTCTAGCTCCTGTGGGGAGGGACAACCTCCCAGGCACAAAGCTACCAAGCCCACTGGGACGAGGGAGACAACATCCCCTGTCTCCAAGACGCATTCCCCTCTTCTTTTGCCCTGAGGCATGGTCACAGGACAGCACCTTCTCTTCCAGAGCCCAAAGGCCGGGCGCAGCACCCAGCTCTGACGCCTCTTCCCCACACAGCGTACACCACACTCAACCTGCATCCCAGCTGAATGGCCCCCCTCCCCAAACAGCTGCTCCCTGCCTGACGTGGGGGTGTAATGGGGTGTGACAAGCCTAAGTGGGCACACACCCCCACTGTCACACCTGCGTGGTGCTGCCCATGTGCCCGACACCTACACCCGCGGCCTGGCCCTGCGGGAGGCGGGCAGGCCCCAGGCGTGTGGCCTCCCCTCTGGCAGCACTGTCACCAGGAGCCCAGGCAAAGGTCTCCCCAGTGGCAGCACTGCCACTGTCACCAGGAGCCCAGGCAAAGGTCTCCCCAGTGGCAGCACTGCCACTGTCACCAGGAGCCCAGGCAAAGGCCTCCCCTCTGGCAGCACTGCCACTGTCACCAGGAGCCCAGGCAAAGGCCTCCCCAGTAGCAGCACTGCCACTGTCACCAGGAGCCCAGGCAAAGGCCTCCCCTCTGGCAGCACTGCCACTGTCACCAGGAGCCCAGGCAAAGGCCTCCCCAGTGGCAGCACTGCCACTGTCACCAGGAGCCCAGGCAAAGGCCTCCCCACTGGCAGCACTGCCACTGTCACCAGGAGCCGAGGCGAAGGCTGGAGGTGCCCTGAAGCCCCCCCGCCACGGTCTGCACCAGCCCTGCAGCTACTCCAAGAGGCACCAGGGGCTGAGCTGGGACCAGGGCAGGAGGTGGTGGGGTTAGGGGGCAGCCACACTCGGCACGGGATGCCGGAGAGACGGGAGAGCAGCGAAGTCAAGAAGCAAGAAGCCCTGAGTCAGGCGATGGGGACGCAGGCACGGGAGCAGCAGCCAGCCAGAGCGCGGCCCAGATGAGCAGCAAGAGGGGCCGAGTGAGTGAGGGGTACTGGGGTGAGGGGTGGGGAGGAGGGATGGGGTGTGTGGAGGGCTGGGGGGCTGGATATCCAAGTGCTGCCCCTGGCAGGAGTGAGCACACCAAGGCAAGGGGTGAGAAAGAAAGAAAGAAAGGAGGGAGGGGTGTGTGGTGGAAAAAAAACCAATGGAAACAAATAATACCTAGGCATATCCGAATCAAGAAACTGCCTGCAAAAACACAAACAATCACATGGTTAGTGTGGGCTGGGGGCAGCAGCAGCACAGGGAAGCCAGGGGGAGACTGGGCACTGTCCTGCGTGCCTCCTCCCTGGGCAGGGATGGATGGATGCTGGGGAGGGAGCTGGACCCCTCCTCCCTGGCTCCTCCTGAGTGGCTTCAGGGGACACGGGGAAGCTGGGGCAGAGGGAGGGGAGCCAGGGCTTCTCTGCTCTGGGTGATGGAGGCTGCATGGCGTAAGGCCGCAAAGCGGGGGATGCAAGCAGCTGGGGAGGAGGGTGAAGCAGGCCCTGGCTCTGCCCGCTGCCCTCCCCCTGCCCGGCCTGGCAGGCTGCTGGGGCTGAAGCACGCATGCCTGCATGCGGGATGGAAGCAAGGAGAGGGGCAGCACAGCAAGCGCCCCTTGGAGTCCCTCTGGAAGCCAGCCACCCCCTCCTTCCCCCCTCGGCCCTGGGCAGGCCCAACAGGATGGGTACGGTGTGCAGGCTGGCATGCAGCCTGCACTGGGGCTGGCTCTGAGGCACAGGCCCTCTGAGCGGGCAGGGGAGGCAGGCCTCAGCCCTCCCTGCTCCCTCCCATCTCTCCACATCCTGAGCATCCTCCCAGCCTGAGCTGTGTCCCTTGTGGGGGGGACCTGTGGGGGAAAAGCAGGAGCAGGACACATGTCCCACCTGCCAGGCTACAAGAGACATGCCCAAGATCCAGCCTCGCTGCACCCAGGACTGACCAGCCAGATCAGGAGCCCACAAACAGCACAGCCTGATGGGTCCCACAGCCACCCAGTTCCCACAGCCACCAGTTCCCACAGCCACCCAGTTCCCACCAGCACAGCAAAAACCCACTTCAGCTCCAACGGGCCGAGCTCTCCACCTGCCAGAGCCCTGTGAAGCCCCTGAAAGCACCCTGCCTTGGGGCAGGCCACCTTTGGGCAGTGCTGAATCCCGAAGGAAATGAGAGGAAAAGCGTTCCCCACTCCACACTGGGATGCTCCTACGACAGCAGCTGTGACACACAGAGCCCAGGACAGGTCCTGCTTCTCCCAGTGACCATCCCTGCCTCGCCAGGGCTGCCTGTACACACACATTCTGGTTGGGGATGCCCACCATCCCCCTGAGCTTTGCCAGCAGCCCTGGTGCGAAGGAGAGCTCCGTCCCCCATGACCACCACTGGCCCCCCAGCCCCTCCCAGCCCAGGACCTGGCCAGGGAGCTCTCAGAGATGAAACCCTCCAGCCCTGCTGCATCTGGAGGCACACAGCCCTCCCAGCACAGGCAGGCGGGGGGCAGGCATCCCCAAAGTCAACCCTCAGCGATGGGGAACGGCTTTCCTTCAGCACACCCACACAGACAGGGACCAGTGGCCTTCCCAGTGCATTTGCTGGGGTGTGGACCAAACAGCCCTTCGTGGCAGGTCCCCTCCAGCCACAGGGTCAGTAGATCCTCCCATGGCACCAGCCAGCTCTCCATGCCAAGCAGTAACAAACCCCACCAGAGAGCAGGACCCCCAAACAGATACCCTGCAGTGCCAAAGCCTGGGGCAGGGGGGCTCAGGGAGGAGGAGGAGGAAGGGGGCTGGTGTCCCTGAACAGCTCCCTCAACACCCTCTGCAGCTCCAGAAAAGCCCCACTCCAAGGCAGAAACGGGTCAGCAGGTCCCCACAGAGGGGTTGAGAGCCCCACCAGGGAAGAGAGGGGCTCCCCATATCCTGTGTGTGTCCCTCCCAGCCTCCAGCCCTCATTGCAGCAGGGGAAGAGCCAGAAGAAAGGCAGCACACACCGGTCATCCTGGGACGGGTGGATGTACCCAGAGGAGAGGATGTTCAGGGACAAGATGTTGGGGTCAATGAGAGACTCGTCCACTTCTGGGGTGTTGCGGATCCGACCTGCAAGCACAGCACAGGGATGCTGCTCAGGCCACAGGCTGTGCTCAGGAGGGCACCCACAAGGGGTGGGGGCAGCCCACCTGCCTGCATCCCCTGCTGCCCCCCTGCATCCCCCAGAAGTGCCCCCATCCCAGGCAGCAGCCACCCAGCATTTGGCCTCAAAGGTCTTAGTCCAGCCCCTGGATGCAGCAGCTGGGACCAAAGCACCCTGCCTGCCTGGCATCCCAGTGTCACCTGCTGCTTTGGGATGTCCCAGTCACACCACCTTTTGAGGATGGGAGGGAAGATGAGGCGTAAAGCCCCGCAGTGTGCACGAGGAACAGCCCAAGAGGGTGCTGGGGAGCTCAGCGGGCTTGGGGGTTGCTCAGCACCCACTCACCCTGGCCCAGCTTACCCACAACCAGCTCCCGCACTTCCTTCCAGCGGATGAGGCTGCCTGTTTCGTGCACCAGCGTGACAGTGATTCTCCTCTGGATGCCCTGAGACCCACAAAGCCAGACAGAAGGAGCAGTGGTTAACACAGCTTGTGGCAGGAGCCAGAGCCAGGGCACCTTGGGGAGGGGGTACCTGGTGGAGGAGGAAGGTCCCGTGGCACGGCATGCCTCCACGGTGGTCCACAACAGCAGGGATGTAGCTGGAAGAGACGACCACAGCGTGACACAGAGCCCCCCTGCCTGGAGAGGCTGAGCCCCAGCCAAAGCACCGTGGTGCCCCCCTGCTCCCCTCCCTGGCAGGACTCACTCTCCGTTGGACTCCAGCTCGCAGATCTCGAAGAAGACCATCAGGTCATACTTGCACTGGCAGGGGCCGGCGCTGGGCCGAGTCATGCTGCTCAGCTTGGTGGCGGGCACTGCAGCGGGCACAGAGGCAGCTTCAAGGGGGAGCTCCCTGCTCGGGCCCGGAGCAGGGCGTGTTGGTGGCAAACGGGGTGCAGGTGGGCACCCAGAAGCGTCAGGAGGGAGCAGAGAGGGGGACAGCCCCATCCTGGGGACCTTGCTGGGCACCACTCTGCCTTCTCCCATGCCCAGCGCTGAGTGGTGAGGGTGTTGGGGTGCTGCCAGCCTGCCCCCCACCCCTGAGATGCACCCCCTGAGATGCACACAGCCCCACCATGGGTGCAGATCCCAAAGCACGCAGCACCACCACAGGGACCACTGAGGAATGGATGTGCAGGTACAGCTGGCTCAGGAACAGCCAAAGGGACTGCTCAGCAAAGCACAGCACCCAGCCAGACACAGAGCACAGGGGGACCACACAGAGCACAGGGGGACCAGCCAGACACAGAGCACAGGGGGACCAGCCAGACACACAGCACAGGGGGACCAGCCAGACACACAGCACAGGGGGACCAGCCAGACACAGAGCACAGGGGGACCAGCCAGACACACAGCACAGGGGGGACCAGCCAGACACACAGCACAGGGGGACCAGCCAGACACACAGCACAGGGGGACCAGCCAGACACAGAGCACAGGGGGACCAGCCAGACACACAGCACAGGGGGGACCAGCCAGACACACAGCACAGGGGGACCAGCCAGACACACAGCACAGGGGGGACCAGCCAGACACACAGCACAGGGGGACCACACAGAGCACAGGGGGGACCAGCCAGACACAGAGCACAGGGGGACCAGCCAGACACAGAGCACGGGGCAGCCCCTGCACTGTGGGGTCCTGGGTGGCCACCTGAGCCATGCAGGGCAGGCAGCCTGCTCCCTGCCACTCTGCAGGAGGTGAGGAGGGGGCTCTGCATCAGCCCAGGGTTGTGGGAATCAGTGCCAAGGGCTTTTGGGTGCTCTGGCCTGCAGCACGTTTTGTGGCGCCCTCAGGGTCCTAAGTGGTGCCCCTGGGGACCCCACACACAGCACAGGCACCCGGAGGGCCCCTGGAGCAGGAGGCCAGATGCTTTACCTGGCTTTGAGAGCGGCATCACGCGGGGGAAGTGGCGCCGGGATGGCCTCAACGGGCTGCAGGGGGAACGGGCCCGGTTAGAGCATCCAGGGGACAGCCTCCCAACCTGGCCAAACCCACCTATGCCCCAGGGACACCCCCTCCCACCACCACCACCGGCCCTCCCCTTGCTTTGTGCCCCACCAGGCGCCCCCGTGGTAGCCAGGGGGTGGGGGCCCAGGCGCACGCACCTGAGGACATCCTTGCAGAGGGGTGGGAAGGGGTGCTGCTGGTAGTGCCCAAACACCTCAAATACGATGGGCTGGGTCTTGATGTATTCGATGAAGGACCTGGTCACCTCCACGGCAATCTGGATGAGAAAGACACCGTGACAGCACAGTCTGGTGGGAAAGGGGTGCAGCTGGCAGCAGCACTAGGCTGGGAGCCTGTCTGACCCCTTGCACCCCTCGCCCACCCCCTTCCCTGTGGCCCAGGGGGTGCTCTCTCCACCAAGACCACTGCCACAAACAAGGCCACCCCATCTTTTTGGGTGACAGGCAGCAGCTTTTTGGTCTTTTCCCCACATAGCCACCTTGCCCACGCTTGGCTGGGTACCTGGGGGGGCTGGGAAAGCCCACAGGAGCCTGCTCCCCTGGGGAGAAGACCCAGACAACAGCCCCATGGAGACTGGCAGCTGCAGGGCCAGGAGGAATACGCACATTTTGGACATGATAGAAGCCCAGAGGTGGGCCCCGGCCCGTGTTCTTCAAGGGCTCTGTTGAAAAGGCCTCGTCGTGGCGATGGATGAAGCTGCGGAGGGAGGAAAAGTGGCTCAGGGGCTGAGGGTCAGGACATGCTGGAGCGGGAAGGGAAGGGAGGGCAGGGACCAGGAGAAGAGCTGGCTCCCCCCAGGGTGGCCCTCTGCACTGGGGGCTTCCCCAAAGCAAATGGGAGCCTCTCACTGCCTTTGGCCAGGCACCAAACAAGCTACTGGACAAGCGGCTGGACTCATCCCACAGCCCCTGGGTTTGCCTCCCCCCATAAAGGGCTGGGAGGCTGGGGGACTGGGTGTCCCCAACATTCCCCACAGCCCTTGGGTTGGCCTCCCCATGCATAAAGGGCTGGGAGGCTGGGGGACTGGGGTCCCCAACATTCCCCACAGCCCTTGGGTTGGCCTCCCCATGCATAAAGGGCTGGGAGGCTGGGGGACTGGGGTCCCCAACATTCCCCACAGCCCTTGGGTTGGCCTCCCCCCATAAAGGGCTGGGAGGCTGGGGGACTGGGGGTCCCCAACATTCCCCACAGCCCTTGGGTTGGCCTCCCCCCATAAAGGGCTGGGAGGCTGGGGGACTGGGGGTCCCCAACATTCCCCACAGCCCTTGGGTTGGCCTCCCCCCATAAAGGGCTGGGAGGCTGGGGGTCCCCAACATTCAGTGCGAGCCCCAAGGCAATGGCCAGAGCGTGGCAGGGGATGGAGGGGGATCAGGGGGGGCAGTGAGTACTCACTTGAACTGGCAGAAGATGTCTGCATATTCTGCAGAGATGCTGGAGGCTTGCAGGACCGTCACGCGGAAGGTGAAGATGCTGCCCAGCTTCAGGTGGTCCAGAGCCGTCTCCAGCGGCCCGTCCGCTGCTGGCTTCTCTGGGCTATCCAGAAGAAGGTCCTCTGGGGTCACTGCGGGGAGCAGAAGGTTCTCAGCAAGCCCTGAGGAGGGGGTGACCGCAGCCCCACACCGGAGCAGCAGGAGGCAGCACCCCCCTGCTTGCCAGCCGCCCCCTCACCTGCGCAGGTGTTGTTGTTGACTTCATCGGCAGAGGGACCCACGTCGCTGCCCTGGCCCTGCCCCTCCACGATGCGCAGCTCCTCCTGGGAGGTCCCGGAGCGGGACATCCCCACGGCCGGGCACTGGCTGGACTCTGACTGGAACTGTGCCAGGACCAGGGATCAGGGAGGCTGGTGCTCCCTGAGCTGCTCCTGCTTGCACCGCCGCCACCCTGGGGCACCTAGACCTCTCCCCTCCTGCCCCACGGCAACTCCCCACCCCCAGGACAGGGGTGCCCCTGCAAGAACAGGGGGCACTAGGGGGGTGCCAGAGGGTTGGGGGATGCTGGGGGGGGGACCAGGAGCACAGTCCTGTCTGTGTGATGCCTGCACTTCTGGGAGCCTGGTGGTCCCTGTGGGAAGCATCACCATGGCAGGTGGGGGGTCTGCAGTCCCCAGACACCCACCCAGAACTGAATCACAGAGTCACAGGGGTTGGAAGGGTCCTCCAGAGCCCATGGGGTCCAACCCCCTGCCAAAGCAGGGTCCCTAGGACAGGGCACACAGGTCGGTGTCCAGACAGGGCTGGAATCTCTCCAGAGAAGGAGACTCCACACCCCCTGGGCAGCCTGTCCCAGGGCTCCCTCACCCTCACTGGGGAAAAGTTCTTCCCCATGTTGCTGCGGAACTCCCTGTGCTCCAACTTGCAGCCATTGCCCCTTGTCCTGTCCCCACAGACACTGAAAAGGGGCTGGCCATGTCCCCCTGCATCCCATCCTTCAGATATTGATAAACATTGATCAGGTCCCCCCTTAGTCTTCTTCTCTCCAGGCTGAACAGCCCCAGCTCACTCAGCCTTTCCTCACAGGGGAGATGCTCCAGGCCCTTCAGCATCTCCGGAGCCTCCTCTGGACTCTCTCCAGGAGATCCCTGGCTGTTTGATCCCAGGGAGCCCAGCACTGGACACAACACTCCAGGTGGGGCCTGAGCAGGGCAGAGCAGAGGGGGAGGATCCCCTCCTGTGACCTGCTGGCCACACTCCTCTTGATGCCCCCAGGATCCCATTGTCTCTCTCAGCCCCCAGGGCACACTGCTGGCTCATGGCCACCCTGCCACCCACCAGCACCCCCAGGTCCTTCTCTGCAGAAGGCCTCCATACCTTCTCAAAGTGCTGGTCATCGAAGGATATCTTGGCCGTTCCTGACTGCCGCACACCAGAGCCGTAGTCGGGGGCTTCCTCATCCGCTGGAGGAGGGATGGGGGTGAGCTGGTGCTGGGGGAGATGGGACACGGGGGGACACAAGGGGCACATCTCAGGGCAGGGGGTCCCTCTCCTACCTGAGATGGCCTGGACAGCCACACGCAGGAAGCCCTTCACCTCCCCCTTCTCGCTGACGATGGCCACGCGGTGAACCAGAGGCACCGGGTAGAGGAGGTTGCTCAAGTAGACAAAGGCCCTGCCAGAGAGGGGGACACACACACAACACGGGGAGGGGGGGAAGGGGGGGAAGAGCGGTCACTGCTCCCATCCAGGGGTCCCCCAGGTGCAGGTGGCGCAGCCGGCAGCGGCCGGGGTCCCAGGTCACTGCTCACGGCGCGGCCGCGGCGCTGCAAAGCAAAACTAAAAAGGAGGCAGCCAGGGCCAGGCCAGAGGGACGGGCAGCGGCAGCGGCAGCGGCAGCGGCAGCGGCAGGGGCAGGGGCAGGCGACAGGGACGGGCAGCGGCAGCGGCAGCGGCAGCGGGCAGCACCAGGGAGCAGGCAGGGCTGGCGTACCTCTCCCGCTGTCACCTCCGTGGCGGCCGGGGAGGGGAGGGGGCTGCGCTGGCGCTGCCGTGAAGCCGGGAGGGAAGAGACCTTCTCTGCAGTGGAGAGCTGGAGGACTAGGGCAGGAGGTGCCGCGACACAACTCGGGGCAGCTGCGGAGTCACCGTGAGGGGGGGACGGGGACAAGGGTGGGGAAAGGGAGGGTGACGAGGGAGCCAGAGTCCAGCGGGAGCAAAGGAGGGTGAGAGGAGGAGGTCCTGGCCAGGGGCCAGAAGCCTCCAGAGATGGACCTGCCAGGGGGGTCCAGGCCCCAGCTCTGTCCTCGGTGTCACAGGGCCACCATCTGGTGTGTCACTGTGGTTTGTGCCCGGCTGGCAGCCGAACCCAGGACGTGGTGGCTGCGAGCGGCTTTCACCTGGCTGGCTGGGAGGCTGCAGCGTGGTCAGCAGCCTCAGTGGCATGTGTCCCCCTGCCCTACCCCATCACAGACATGGCTTTGGGGTCCCGTGCCCCCCACAACCACGTCACAGGAACAGCACTGCCAGCTTCTCCCTGCGGGTGAGGAAGGAGCCACCCTCTCCCCACGCAGCCTCTCCATTCTCCTCTGCCGTGGCGTCCAGGTCACCAACGCCACCGTGGCACGGTGCCGCACCGGGGCTCAACGCGATGGCCACACCATCACCTCTGGCAGCACCTCCCACCAGGCCAGAACTCCTCATGCTTCAAGCATTTTCTCTCCTCTTGCTGCCATCCTCAACCAGTGGTCCTCCTGGCACTCGGTTGCCATGCCCTCAGCAGTGACACGTCACCTCTGCAGCCCTGGGTGTCACGCTCCATCTATCCTCAGCGCCACTGAGGGGGGTTGCAGGGTGCCCAGCACCCCTCCCTGGGACGCCCAGTGGTGTCTTGATCTGCAGCATCTTCAAGCATCACAGGGGGGAACGGTGCTTTGGGAGGCTGCTGTGACGGTCCCATCTCCAGGCGGCCAGTGGTGCTGCTTGTGACATCCCAATATTCCAGGCGTCTTTGCAGACATCCAATGGAACCCAAGAGTGCCCAGGAGGCTCCCACTGACCCCCAAGCACCGCTCAAGGCTTTTTCTACCCAAAGCATCTCCAAGAACTCAAGTTGTGAAAGCAAAGGTGATGCCCGGTCGCTGGGACGCTGGGTCCCGTCGCTGAGACCCTGGACCCCATCTCTTCTCAGAGGCCCCCAGAGACAAGCAGCTGGATGACACAAGGGCTTCCCGGGGGGGCTGCGTGCCCAAAATTGCAGGGCAGCTGGTGTTGAAGCCAAGGGGGTGGAAAGGAGAGGAAGGGGAGGTGGTGGGGGGGCAGGGAGGAGGGGGACGAGTGTGTCACTAGAGGAAGGAGGGCAGGAACACTAACCACAAGATTGGTGAGGTGCAAAGATGGCATGCTCAGACCAAGGAAAAGCCTTTCCAAAGGAAGACAAAAGTGAAAGAACCCCAATTTTTGCTAAAGCTTTGGAGAGAGAGAGCCAGCAGCTAAAAATACACCCCCCCCAAAACCAAACCAAAACCAAACCAAAAAACCCCAAAACTGAAAGGTAAAGGAAGAAACAAAAGGGAAAGGAAAAATCAAACCAAACCCAACTGAAAGACAAGGATCCAATCATGAACCAGTCCAAGCACACTTCACAGGGAAGGTGGCCGGCGGAGCTGCTGCGCAGGGAGCCAAACCCAGGGCAGGTGACCCAAAAGAAGTCAGAAGGTGCTGAGCTCTGGGGCACGTGCCCCCAGCACGGAGCAAGGCCACTGCCACAGGGCCTCCTGTGGGTTTTGGAGGTGCCCCTGATGGGTTTGGGGAAGAGGGGAAGATTGATTTTCTTTTTTTTTAATTTTTTTTTTAAAATAAGGAAAAAAGGAAAAAAAAAAAAGAGGAAAAAAAAAAGGGGGAAGAACCCAGCTCTTTCGGTCTGAGGCTGCAGGACTCTTACCCCACCTCTGCCCTCTCTGCCTGTGCTGGTCCCCCTCCTCCCCACCTAGCTGCCCACACTCCACCTGGCAGGGATAAAGCCCTCACACACCTCAGGAGAGGAGCTCCAGCTCCACCATGAGCCGCTCCGGTTCCTACCCCAGGGCAGAGGCTGTGGGACCAGCTCCAGGCACAAATCCCCTCAGGAAACCCCTGGGCCAGAGCTGGCAGGACCACATCCCCTTTTGGGGATGGGAAGACTGCAGCTGGGCTTGGCAGCGTGGCTGCTTTTGCAGCAGCTGTTGGGTTTCTCTAGAACAAGATCAGTGGGGCCCAGGGGGGGATCTCCTGGCCAACAGGTATGAGAAATGAAAGCTCCTGTCCTTGGCCAAGGCAAGGAAGAGCTGGAGCCTGCCCCCCACGACCCGCCCCCCAAAACACCTCCTGTGCTCAGCTGCAGGGACAGCCCCAAGCCAAGGGACAGAAATCACTGCTTTCTGCAGAGTCCCCCTCCCCATCCTGCACCCTGCCCTCCATCCCCTCAGCTCCACACCCCTGACCCCCTGGGGACATCCAAGCCTCTGCATCCAGGGGGGCGTCTCAACCTGACCCACGCAGCCAGGGCAGCCACACCTGCATGTCACCAGCCAGGGGCACCACAGGGTCACCCCAGGAAAAGCAGGACCTGCCTTCCCCAGGACAGAAACACCCAGGAACCAAGACCCCCCCTTCTCAGGAGCTGCCCTAAAAAGAGGGACTTGCCTAAAGGGGGACCTGCCTAAAGGGGGACTTGCCTAAAAGGGGGCCCTGCCTAAAGGGGGGCCTGCCTAAAAGGGGACCTGCCTAAAAGTGGGACCTGCCTGAAGGGCTCTCTGGCAAGAGCTGGCACCGTCTCCTCATCACCCTGCTTTCCCTGCTGCTGCTGTGCCCATCACAGCCCTACCCAGGGCGGGGTAGGGGGGCACCTCACCGCCCTGCCAGGTACCCCGGGGCTCAGCAACAATCCTGGCCGGTCGTCTGGCCACCCCCTGCACCTCCAGGACACCCCAGAGGTGGGGGTCGTGTCCGAAAGCAGTTCCCTCATGCGAAAGAGCTAGTTCCTTCCCGGCATGCTCTCCTAAAACCTCACCAACCTTCCTACTAAACTGAACAGGGGGGAGCGGTCGTAAAACGGATCCCGGCCATCACACAGCGGGCACTCCGGAAAGATGTCTTCCTCCAGGTCCTCCGCCTCCTCCTCCTCCTCCTCCTCCTCCTCCTGCCCCTGGTGCTGCTCGTCAGCAGGCTCGGTGATGTCGGAGTCGGGGTTCGAGAAGGTAGGGGAGGGGGTGAGATCAGCCATGCGCTCGCTCATGCATGTGTTGAAAAGAGGAGAGCTGTTGCAGCCAGAGATATCTGAACTAAGGTTAGTACAACAAGATAGAAGACAGGTTAACACCAGCTGTTCCAAACAGAGAGAGCAAGAATAGGAAATTGGCCTTTTTTTTTTTCTTGGGGGGGGTGGGGTGGTCAGGTTTGAGGTTTGGGGTTGTTTTAGTTGGGTTTTGGGGTGAGGGTTTGGGTTTGTTGGGGTTATTTTTCGCTTAAACCAAGGGAGATGGGGAAATAAAGACCTGCTGCCCATCCGGTGTGTCGCTAATGGGAGGGGAGAGACAAGAGCGACCCCCCAAGGAACTGGTGCACGCTGTGGGCATCGCCCTGATGGGCTCCACGGGCCATGCAGGGACAGAGCAGGGGGCACAAGGCTTGCCATCACCCCCACCGCCGATGGGGATCCCTCCCCGTGACATGGCACGAGGGGGGATGCCTTCCACGGCCGGGGTGGTTGGCCGGGCCATGCAGCTCAGTCCCCCCTCTCTCCCTGCTCCCCCTGCCTGATGGGACAGACCCCTCCTCTGGGGCAGGCAGAGCTCGTTGGCGGCACCTCGCCCTTCCAACCGGCGTGCGGGGGGAAGCACATGGAGACGTGTGGCACACACCGTATAGACGGATGCCGGACACCAGCGCGTGGACATAGACACGTGCCCACCAGGACAGAGGTCGCAAGGGCACAGGCTCTCAGCTGGCTGGAACCCGGCCTCCCACCCCCCCAGCCACAAGCCAGGAGCCCATGCCTCGCAGCACCGCGTCGCGGCAGCCGGTGGGAGAGTTGCCAGCGGCTCACAGGTCCTGTGGGGTCCCGGGAGCCAACGCCGACCAGAGCCATGGCGGGAAGACGGGCCCTGGCTGGCACCGCAGGGGCAACTCACCCCCCCGGCAACGCAGCCCCGGGGGGGGACAGACACCCCCAGATGTGGCAGAGCTGGCAGCACCCCCACACCAGGGCTGCCTGCAGGTCCTGGCCGCACTGAGAAGGAGCCGAAGCGCTCACCTGCCCACCAGCCTGAACCAGGGGAACCGGTCGTAGAAAGGGTCTCCACCGGTCACCACGTTGTCACAGTCCTCGATGACGCTGGAAGGCACTTCGGCTGCTCGGTCGTACATCTCACGCATCAGGTCCAGGCGTTGCCTGCGGGCACGGGGGGAGCGGGCAGCGGTGAGGGGCCGGGCTGAGGCTGGCCAAGCCCTCCTGGGCACAGGCATCGCTCGCCCACCTCAGCTTCTCCAAGGTCCAGTAATGTGTTGCCCCGTTCTTCTGGTCCTGCACCTCTACGGCCACGATGGTCCGGGGGAAGGGCCGCTTCTCCCGGTCCTTAGCAGCGTCAGGAGGCAGAAGGTCGGGAGGGAGAGGCGAGTACAGCGTGTCCGTGAGGAGCACGAACTGGAACTGGACCTGGAGAAGGGCAATGGGGGATGGTGAGCCACCCAGCAGGACAGCAGGCTCCGCACAGTGCCTCTGGAGACTCCCGCCCCAGCACCCCTCCAGCAGCGAGCCAGAGCCCCAGGCACCCACCTTCTTCTTCAGCTCCACGCTGATGGCATTGGCTTCCTTGAGGAAGATGGCATTGCCCCAGAGCAGGTCACGCAGGGATGTGAACTGGTACCACTTCCACTTCCGAAAGGCCCAGAGGGCCAGCTCAAACTCCCGCTCTGTCCATTGCACTGGGGGGACAGGGAGGAACTGTCACCCCACCACCAGCCCCAAGGACACTGGTGCCCAAAGCACCCCTCCCACAGAGAGCACTAAAACCCAGCAGTGGCACCCAGTCCTCACCTTCATCCTCAGGCTCCTCCTCTTCCTCATTTGCCTCAGGGTAATACCTGGAGTCCATCTGCTTCTGCAGAGCCTCCAGTTTGCTCTCATAGTCCTGGGAGGAGCAGGGGGAGGAATGATGCAGCCCACACGGTGTGACCTTCCTCAGAGTGTTTCTCCCCACTGCAGCGACCCAGCTCCCTCCCTCCTCTGGGTGTGTGTGACATCCCCAGGAGCAACCATGTTGCCCTTGGTTTTAGGACAGAGCCACCCCATGCAAACACTGGCCAGGGCTCTGTCATGCCTGGACAGCCCAAGAAGGAGCCAGGTCCTGGCCACCTACCAGCCTCTGCTGCTCAAGAAGGTAATTCGCCTCCTCCCTCTCCCTCCGGTACTGGTCCTCCAGCTCCTGGAGCCTGGGGGGAATGGGAAAGGAGAGCATGACCACCCAGGAGGGGACCCAGGCGACCACCCGGCTCCTCATTGCCCCAGTGCCCACGCCCTCACCGCTGCTCCATCTCCTGCTTCATGTCGATGCCCTGCTTCTCCAGCAGCTCCCTCTGGGCAAACGCCCAGTCCACGGGCTCAGCGGGGGTCTCGGCGCAGGGGGTCCGCTCCCGCTCCTGCCGAGCCTGCTCAGGGTGGTTGAAGCGGAAGACGTGGCTCTTCCCCATGATGATGCGGTTTCCTGGGGGGATGATGCACAGGGGGCACAGGTCCCGTGTGGGACAAGCTGCAGGGCACCCATGGGGTGGAAGGAGGGGGGTGGTTAGAGCAGGTGGGCTCGGGGCACCCACCTGAGCGCAGGATGCTGGGCTCTGTCACCTTCTTGCCGTTCACGTAGGTGTCAGCACCTTCACAGGGCTCCAGGGTCACGATCACTGCGGAGGCGGCAGGAGGGGAGAGAGGGAGCAAAGGTAAGGGGGAAGTGGAGGAAGAAACCCTGCACCTTCTGCTCCTGAGGCCTCAGCAAGGGGGGAGAGCCACCTCAGCACAGGGAGCAAGGGGCCACCAGAGCACCTGCCAGCAACACCCGCACCCTGGGGAGCCAACGGGCCTCAGCCAACCTCACGACACTCAGAGCAGTCTCAAGGACTGGAAGCAGATGGAGGCAGGGTGCAAGAGTGCAGAGCCCCCAGCACGCAGCTCCAGCCTCCCCAGGCTGGTCTCCCAAAGCCCTTTCCCCCCCAGGCTCCTGCTGGTTTGTGGAGTGGGCTCTGCTCTGCCTCTTGGGCTGGGCAACTGGCTCCAGTCTGCGCTTCTTTCCACACACCCCCACCCCTCCCTCCCCCTTGGCTTGCCTCACCTTGCACGAGCTTCCCCCAGCGTCGCTCACTCCCCCAGCGTGGAGAGGCCACAGCCATGGAGGAGAGCCCCTCTAGCCCGGGGAGGGGGGGTGCTGGGGACATGCAGAGGGTGGTGGAGCCCCCAGGCAGGGAATACCTTCGCCGCCCGTCCTGGTGTCGCTGCGGAAGAGGCAGTGCTCCTCCTTGATGAAGTGCCCGCTGAGAACAATGTCCTGCCTCTTCTCTGCATCCTCACGGCCAACCCTGGGGAGGGACACCCAGCTCAGTCCCTCCTGAAAGCAGCCCCTCCCTGGTTCCCCCCAGAGTGATGCGCAGCACGACCAACGTCCCCAGGGAGACTGCCAGGGGAACACAGTGCACCACGGCACCCACCTCGTTATCCCGTCCTTGATGTAGTAGAGAAGACACTCGGACATCAGCGGGTCCTCGTTCAGGTTGACCAAGTGGGGCGTCTGGGAGAGAGGAACCAGGAGTCAGCCCAGCGACCCCCACTGACCCAGGCACTGAGGGGGGCTCCCAAGGCAGGCAGGGACTCAGCAGCACCTCAAACTGCACCCTGCAGCCCAGAGGCTCCCCACTTCCTAACAGTGCCCCCCACAACCTTCTTCCTCTGGGTCACAAACCACTTTGTTATGGATGAAAGGGAACGTTCTCCCCCAGCCACAGCCCCCTCCAGCTGCAGCTGGCTCATCTGACCCCAGCCCAAGCTGTGGTGATCTCACGTTCAGGCCAGGTTGGCTGGGGCCCTGGGCAACCTTGTGTAGCTCCAGGCCTGGAGGTTGGTGGCCCTGCCTGTGGCAGGGGGTTGGAGCTCTGTGACCCTTGGGGTCCCTTCCAACCCAGACCAGTCTGGGATTCTATGAACAGGCAAAACCTCTGGAGTTTCAGCAGGTGAAGTTCTGAATTTCCCAGAAATAAGAACAGAGACCAGAAGAAACATCTTCTCAGCCCCCTGGCCCTGGGCAAGCAGAGGCTTCCCCAGCACGAAATCACTACAAGCCCTGGCTGGTGGTGCAGGAGATCAAGGGCAACATGGGCTCTTCTCTGCAGTGGCTGGCAGGAACAAGCTGGCCATAGCATTCAACCCCAGGCCCCTCCAGGCAGACAGGTAGCCCTGGAGTCTGAGGCTCCTCCAGCTTGCAGGTTTTTCCCAGATTTGCAAGGCTGGCTGGTAGAAGGCAGATGCTCCACCTCCCACCCAGCTTCTGGGGGGTCAGAGCCACCCCAGTGATGGCAGACAGCAGGACAACACAGTCCTGCCCTGCTTTGCCCTTAGCAGACTGGGGGCTCACCTGCTCCAGGCCCCAGCTCCCTTCACCAGTCACTGGAGAAGCCAGAGGAGTTTCTATCTGCCAGACAGCTCAGAGCTTGCTTGCACCAAGGCCACCACAGCAACCTCCCACCTCCAGCACCAACCTGCTCCAGGGAACAAGCCCCCACATTTCCTACACCAAGGTCTGGGGTGCTGACAGCGACTAAGAGTGAGATGCAAAGGTGATGGTGTGGCAATCTGCCTGAAGGTCCCAGCCCCAGGCACGCTGAGGCCCTGACACCACCGACTTGGCTGGGGACACAGGCGCTCACGAAGATGTCTGGCCAAGCTAAGGAGGAGCAGCCACTGTGGCAGCTCTCAGAGCAGTGCTCGGTGTGGCAGGAGAGCTGAGCAAGCACAGCCTGGTCCTACATGCCCACAGCAACCTCTGGTGCTCTGCAGGCTTCATGGGCTTTGGGTGGCAAACCCAACACTGCTGCTGTGAGGGTCACACAGCAGTGACCTGCTCTGGCTGGTGCTGGCTGGGGTTCCCTGGCACACAAACTCCCTGGGCACAGCCAGTGTTGCCTTAGAAAAGACTTTACAGGGTGCTGACAAGTGATAAAAAGTCCTGAGTGTCCCCACACCCAAATTTCTCCAAGAGGACTCGATGGTTTGAGGGGCAGCGACTTCAAATACCCCACAGTGTGGATTTTATCATCCCATGGGCATCATCAGGAAGCCCAACACAGCCACTGTCAGCAAAAGTCCCACCTGAAATGGGGACAGCATCCACACAGGGGAACCACAGAACCACAGACTGGGCTGGGTTGGAAGGGACCCCAAGGGTCACAGAGCTCCAACCCCCTGCCACAGGCAGGGCCACCAACCTCCAGGCCTGGAGCTACACAAGGTTGCCCAGGGCCCCATCCAACCTGGCCTTGAACACCCCCAGGGATGGGGCACCCACCCCCTCTCTGGGCAGCCTGTTCCAGCCCCTCCCCACTCTCTCTGCAAAGAACTTCCCCCTAATCTCTCCTCTCCCCCTTCCCTCCTCCAGCTTCACTCCATCCCCCTTGTCCTGCCAGTCTCTGCCCTTGAACAAGCCCATTCCCCTCCTGTTCCTCTGCTCCCTTCAGGGACTGGAAGGCTGCAATGAGGTCCCCCCACAGCCTTCTCTGCTCCAGGCTGACCCAGCCCAGCTCCCTCAGCCTCTCTCCATAGGGGAGCTGCTCCAGCCCTCTGATCATCTCCGTGGCTCCTCTGACCCCTCTCCAACAGTCCCACATCTTCCTTGTGTTGGGCCCCAGCTCTGGACACAGGACTCCAGCTGGGGCCTCCCCAGGGCAGAGCAGAGAGGGACAGTCCCCTCCCTGTCCCTGCTGCCACCCCTCTTGATGTTCCCCCATGTGTTTCTACCTGTCTGTCCCCAGCAGGGTCAGCACTGGGCCTTCCCCCGTAGGGTCCCAGCAAGGAGAGAAGGTCAGTGAGGAATCTGGCTCCCTGGTAGCAACCAGGCAGGTCAGAAGGGAGCTGCAGGGGGTACAAACCAGCCCTTGTTTGCCAGGGAGAAGAGAATAATGGGATCCTACCTTTTTAGGAGAGAAAACACCCAAGGTGCCTCCATCCTCCCTCATGGCCACCCCCATTTCAGCCAGCAAGGCCTCCCTGGAGGAGCAAGGGAAAGAAGACCCTGTCAGAGCCTCACAAGACCCTGGGGCTAGCACAAGACAGGCTCAGGACAGGACACAAGCCCACCAGTTTTGCCCATAACTCAAAGCCAGAGGGCTTGTTTCAGCTCTCTCTGTGCCTCAGGACAGCTTCTGAGGGCACACCACGTCCATGCAGGCTGGCACGGTGGGCACTGAGCTGCCTGGGGGAGTCTGGCCAGAGGGTCCAGTTGCCTGGCTGCCCCCAGGAGCTGAACTGCTGTAGGAAAAGGAAGGCAGGTGCCCAGAAAACCCCATCCCATTCCATCCTGTCCCATCCCACCCACCTCTCCATCCGGATGGCTTCTGTCCTGCGTAGCTTCTCCTCCCAGGTCTCGTTCAGCTCTGCGATGATCTTCTCCGTTTCCTGGCAAGCACAGGGTTAGCAGAGGGGAGCTCATCTCCTGGGCACCAGACCTGCCTCCCCTGCCAGGGCAGGACACTGGTCCCTTCTTCAGGGTGGTTTAAATGAGCCACAGCAGCGTTTCACCCAGGTCTTTCCACCATCTCCATCTTCAGAGAGCGAGGCACGAGGACCAGCCCTCCACCCCACCGCTGCCACCCCGTTCCTGTGCCAGGCTGGGCCAGGAGGACCCATTCCAAAAGAGGAGCACCCACCCTCAGGGCAAAGGCAGCACCGGGCAGACCTGACCCTGCCAAACCCTCTCCCACCTGGCAGCCCAGAGCTCTGGGCAGCTCTGGCTCTGGCCACCCTGCAAGCCCATGGCCCAGCACCGCTTCCCATGGAGGAAACCATGCTGGCTTCCCGGGAAACACCAATCCCCAGAGCGGGAGTGACCTTCTGGGGGCTGGCTTCTCACCTTGAGCCTTTCAATGGCCTCTTCACTGCCTGGAGCAAACATGATGCGCTCGTGGAGGCTGGCAACAGAGGCAGCCCGGCTGGACAAGGCTGACAGGGAGGAAGAGGGGCTGATCCCAGCCATGGCGTTGGTCACTGTGGAGAGAGTGTCATGGCGCTGACCCGGCTCTGCCCCTCCAGCATTATTGTTCTCAAGGTCCCACACGTCTACGGGCAGGGAAGGAGGGACGGGCCAGGGAGAGACACACGGACAGGACAGAGAGAGAGAGAGAGATAGAGACAAGAAGAGCTGTTGGAGGGGTGGGGGGTGGTGGAGGAAACCCAAGTGGCCAGGCACAGCGAGGACAAAGCCGGGGGGGGACAGGGTGAGGGCACAGGCGGCAGCGCAGCGGGACAGGCAGCAGCAGGGCAAGGGCACACACATCCCCCCCCAGCCCAGGCAGTGCCCCAGAGCACGGCCACTGCTTTGGGACGCAGCTGTGGGCACAGCCCCAGAGCTGGCCACAGTCTGGAGGGATGCTCTTCTGCAACACCAGGTCCTGCAGCCATCAGGTCTGGGATGAAGCATCGCCCCAAGGGTGATCCCCTGCCACCCTCCCAAGGGTGATCCCCTGCCACCCTTCCAAGGGTGATCCCCTGCCACCCTCCCAGAGGGGCCGGGGATCCCTTCCTGGCTGCCACAGATTAGCTGGGGCTGGGGGTGGAGAAGAAGTGGGGAAGGGGAGAAGAGGAGGTGGCCCTCCACCCTGCAAAGGGGTCAGGGCACAAAGCTGTGGGGTCCCATCCCTGGCAGAGCCCAAGCTCAGGACCTGTTGGCGCAGCACCTTGGCTGGGCAGCCAGAGAGCAAAGTGAGGGCAGGGTGGCAAGATGCCCAGAACAGGCTGCCAGTGCCACCAGAGCAAAGGAACCCAGGTAGCAGAGATGCTCCTCCACCTCCAAGGCGTGGCAGGAGCTTGGTGTGCTGTGCCAGAGGTGGGCAGGGTACAGGTTAGCAGGGACAGCATCGGGCACCCATCTCCACCACCCAGGTCTGAGCCAGGAGGGGACAGGCCAGGTTCCCGTCTCCTCAGTAACCATGCCACAGCTCAGCTGTGCTGCCTGGCTCAGGGTGGGATGGTGTGACAGCACTTATCCATGGGGAAAACCCTCCTGGCCACCACCCTACACCCCTCTGTCAGGGCAGCAGCAATGCCAGCCTGCCCCAGTGCCATGCTGGGCTCCGGTCCTGCCGAGCCCCAGTGCCAGCAGCAGCAGCAGCAGCAGCAGGAAACATGGTGACAGCATGGAGGAAGGTGTCCCCATGGGGATCATGGCCCTGACATGGCAGAGGGGAAGAACACCAGTCCCTCTGAGCACCGTCCCAAGCCAAGGTGCTAATGGCAGCTCTGTCACCGTCCCCTTTGCCAGCTCCCTGGCCCATGGGCAAGTGGCTCTCCATCTCCCAGAGCCCCTCCCCATGCTGTACACGTGCCCCGGGGTGCAGCCTATGCCCCCCAAAAGCCGTGAAGTGACAGAGAGTACCAGTGATGGGGAATACACACATTTGGATCCTCCTGCAGCAGGATGGGCTAAGAAAGAGAGAGGGCAGGGAGCGGGGGTGAGACAGAGAACACAACAAGAGCGGGTTCATCTCATCAGGCTTTCCAACAGCATGTGGAGGAGGAGCCTGCATCTTCCTGGCACCTCAGGATGCTGAAGTTGGGGGAAAGGGGAGGTCTGCTGGGTGTGAAGCAGCTCCTCCTGCTTAGGGGAGTGGGCTGGGGGTCGCCAACACACACCCAGGGGCTCCCCAGGGGTGCCCAGGCTCGGCTCTGCAGCACGATGC
Source organism: Porphyrio hochstetteri (assembly GCA_020800305.1). Taxonomy (NCBI): domain Eukaryota; kingdom Metazoa; phylum Chordata; class Aves; order Gruiformes; family Rallidae; genus Porphyrio; species Porphyrio hochstetteri. Next base: position 1,412,233 of record CM036914.1, read on the forward strand.
TGCCACGGGCAGCGGGCTGGGATGGGGTGTGGGGGTGGCAGCACCCATGGTACCTACTGTCAATGATGTCCCCCAGGCCCTGGGCATAGAGGAGGTCACGCAGGCGTGCCACCTCATCCTTCAGCTCCCGGATGAGCTTGTTGTTGGGGTCCTCGTTGATGACAGCATTGCAGCGGATCTGCTTGGCACGGTCAGCATACCTGGGGAAGGGCAGAGCCCTGAGCAGCGGGGCTGGAGGGGGAGGGAGTAACCCCCCCAGCTGCTGGGAGAGCGGGGCCACCGCTGAGCCCCTCAACAGACGATTCTCTGGAGGGTCCCAGCGTCGGGACAGTCCCTTGGCCTCCCATCTGAGGCTGCTGGGTTCCCCCTGGCACCCTCCCAGCCCGGTTTGGCAGTGCCTGGGTTTCAGACACACTCCCCCTGCCCTCACCTGCTGGGGGTGGGGGGAACAAGGGTAACTTCTTCCTACCTGAGGGTGCTGAGAGTCTCGTCATAGTTGATGTCAGCAGGACTGAGAGCAGCGACCATGGCTGTCCTGGAGTTGCCCCCTGCCCAGAGAGAGTTGCATCAGGGACATGCTGTCCCTCACAGCAGTTGTCACCCTCTGCTTGGCAGCCATGCCCACCACTGAGCCCACAGCCTCACCCAGGTTCTCCCGCAGCAGCCAGGTCAACACGGAGTCCCGGTAGGGGATGAAGTCTGTCTTCTTCTTCTTTTTGTTCTAGGGGGTGGAGGATGCAAGGAAGGGCAATCAACTATGCCAGCCCCCAGGAGAAGCTTGAGCCCAGACAGAGACACCCCCCCAACCCCCCCTTTGACCCACCCAACCCTTCCCTCCCCAGGGCACCTACCTTGTTCGGCCCCGAATCCTGCAAAGAAAGCAGAGGGACTGTTTAAACAAGCTGCTCCCCCTCAGTGCCAACCTCCAGTGCCCCAGGCAGAGAGCAGTGGGGACAGGTCTCACAGGACGCAGCAGCCTCACCTGCCCAGTTCACCCCAGCCCTGGGATGCACCTGCCCACCCCTTGGATCCAGGATGCTCTCCCCCTCGCCTCAGAGCTGACCCCTCCCTGCTGAGCTGAGCCCACTCCCCCACTGTGCTGCTGCTTCTCTGCTTCTCTACCTACCATTTCAGCCAGGGCAGAGATGACTTTCCCCAGGGTGGTCAAGGACTTGTTGATGTTTGCTCCTTCCTGGTGGAGAGAGGATGCTCAGGCCAGCTGCCCAGCTCACTTCGGAGCAGCGCTAAAGCCTGGTGCACCAGAGAGAGGGGCAAGTCCCAGTACGAGACGGGCAGAGAGCACCTGGTCTTACTGGGAGATGAGCACCTCCCAGCTGGGACACACAGGTCCTGGTGGAACAGGCACTGGGCAACTTTGCAACAAGGCCCCCTCGATGATGCTGGCAGCGTGATGAGCAAGGGCCCAGGCAAGGGCAGCGGGTGGCACAGCGGGGGGGGAAGCAGCAGGGTGTGGGGTGCCTGGGGGCTGAAGGGGACCCCCCACCACATCTCACCTTCAGCCTGGTGCCTTTGGCGCCTGTGGAGTCGGCTCGCTCGCTCCCAGCCAGGTCCACCAAGCTGATCTTGCTGACCTGTGAGCAGAGGGGGTGTCAGGCACGGCCGGCTGCCCCCAGCACCCAGCCGAGGGGACAGCAAAGACCCCCTGCAAGGGGGGCTTCCCTGAGGGCAGGGGGAGCCCCACAGGGCCAGCCAGCCAGGGTTCCACAGAATACAACCACAGGATGTGTTAGGTGGGGAGGGACCTTCAGAGGCCAGCTAGTCCCACCCTGCAGTGAGCAGGGACACCTCTAACCAAATCAGGTCCTCAGAGCCCCATCCAGCCTGGCCTTGGATGTCTCCAGGGATGGGGCCTCCACCGCCTCTCTGGGCAGCCTGTGCCAGGGTCTCACCCCCCTCAGAGGGAAGAACTAAAAGATTTGGCCAAGAGGAAGGCAAACATCCATTTGGCCAGGCATTGAGAAGGCACCAGCTGCCAAATACCCTGCCCAGGGGACAGTTCCTCAAGGGACCACGAGCCCAGCACATGCCTGGGACTTATCTCCACCCTGTTTGAAGCCTCCACCAGCCCACACCATCTCATCCCCAGTGCTGTGAGCAGCACACAAAGCCTCTCCCAGCTCCAGGCCCCCTCACTTTCTCAGTGGTGATGTCTGTCTCAGCATCGTGCCGCTTCTGCGTGAAGATGATGTTGAACACGGCGTGGGAGCGGCTGCTGGTCTCGTTCATGTTGGTGGCAGCCACTGTGCTGTGGGGAGAGGGGGACAGGGGGGTGTGACACTCTGCAGGGCACGCTGCTGGTGGGGCCAGGGCTCATTTCAGGACAGGGGACGTGATGGGACATGGGAATCACAGAATCACCAGGTTGGAAAAGACCTTTAAGATCATCAAGTCCAACCATTCCCATCCTAAACTAAACCAGATCCCTGAGCACCTCATCTCCCCTCTGTTAAACACCCCCAGGGGTGGGGACTCAGCCCCTCCCTGGGCAGCCTGTGCCACAGCCCCACAACTCTGCCAGGGAAGAACTTTGCCCTCCCAGCTGAGCTGACCCTGCCCTGGGGCAGCTTGAGCCCATTGCCCCTTGTCCCATCTCCTGTCCCCTGGCTGAAGAGACCCTCGCCCACCTCTCTGCACCCTCCTGGCAGGGCAGGGGAGGTGGGGAGAAGGTCTCCCCTCAGCCTCCTCTTCTCCAGGCTGAACACCCCCAGCTCCCTCAGCTGCTCCTCAGAGGATTTGCCCTCCAGCCCCTTCCCCAGCCTGGTTGCCCTTCTCTGGACTCGCTCCAGGACCTCAATATCCTTCTGATGGTGAGGAGCCCAGAACTGGACCCAGCACTCGAGGTGCAGCCTCCCCAGTGCCCAGTCCAGGGGCACAATCCCCTCCCAGACCTACTGGCCAGGCTGGAAGGCCAGTGTGGAGGACAGGAGGGAACGCTGGGAGGAGCAGTGCAGAAGTCTGGCTCCAGGGCATTCTGAGAGCACAAAGGGGGTAAAGTGAAATTACATGGGAAGGGGGGGGGTGTATCCACCAGACAGGAGCAGGGGGCTGCCACCTCCAGAGCAGCCAGACCAGCAAAGCAAGGAAGTTAAGCCAGACCTTCTGGAGATGCCCACAAGCTCTCCAAACCTTGGCCAGCTGCTTGACCAACTCACCGGGCCTTGTTCCCAGAGTCCATGAGGTCCTGGATGTCATTGTAGGAGGTCACAGCCAGCTTGGAAAGGTCCTCAACGTACGGGCCCATCAGGGGGTGCTCCCTCACCCGCAGGTTCCCCTTGTTCTTGGGGTTCAGCAGGTCCCTCACACGCTCACAGTAGATCTCCATGTAGCTCACCTGGAGCAGCGGGCACAGGCAGGACACGGATGCTCAGTGCACAGGCAGGGTCAGGCCCTGCCCACCCACCCCCCAGGTACAGGACTGCCACAAAGAGGGGTCTGCACCCTGGCACGGCTGGCAGAGCTGAAGGGGGGGCAGGAGCCAGGGGGTGGGCCATGGGGTGCTTACCTCCACGGAGTAGGACATGTTGTCGTTCGTCGTGTCGTTGATGCGGGAGAAGAGGTCCTCACACAGCTGCAGAGGGAAGAGCCAGGCTGTTCAGCCCCCCCATCAGAAGGATGCTCCTGCCAGGCCACAGGGTACCCAGGCCACAGGGATTTCTAGTTTCTCACCCCAAACCCCACAGCTGGAGCACTGGGACAGCTCCTGGGGAGCTGGCAGAATGTCACAGACTCACAGGGGTTGGAAGGGACCCCCAGAGCCCATGGGGTCCAACCCCCTGCCAAAGCAGGGTCCCTAGGACAGGGCACACAGGTCGGTGTCCAGACGGGGCTGGAATCTCTCCAGAGAAGGAGACTCCACACCCCCTGGGCAGCCTGTCCCAGGGCTCCCTCACCCTCACTGGGGAAAAGTTCTTCCCCATGTTGGTGTGGAACTCCCTGTGCTCCAACTTGCAGCCATTGCCCCTTGTCCTGTCCCCACAGACACTGAAAAGGGGCTGGCCATGTCCCCCTGCATCCCATCCTTCAGATATTGATAAACATTAATCAGGTCCCCCCTTAGTCTTCTTCTCTCCAGGCTGAACAGCCCCAGCTCCCTCAGCCTTTCCTCACAGGGGAGATGCTCCAGGCCCTTCAGCATCTCCGGAGCCTCCTCTGGACTCTCTCCAGGAGATCCCTGGCTGTTTGATCCCAGGGAGCCCAGCACTGGACACAACACTCCAGGTGGGGCCTGAGCAGGGCAGAGCAGAGGGGGAGGATCCCCTCCTGTGACCTGCTGCCCACACTCCTCTTGATGCCCCCAGGATCCCATTGTCTCTCTCAACCCCCAGGGCACACTGCTGGCTCATGGCCACCCTGTCACCCACCAGCACCCCCAGGTCCTTCTCCACAGAGCTCCTCTCCAGCAGCTCACCCCCAGCCTGTCCTGATTCCAGCAGTTATTCCTCCCCAGGTGCCAGACTCTCCACTTGCTGTTATTAAACCTCATCTGGTTTCTCCCTGCCCAGCTCTCCAGCCTGTCCAGGTCTCGCTGAAGAATGTCCCCACACTGACACAGGGGGCTCAGTATTCCCACCCAGCACCCCCTCCCAGCACCCCACAGTGCCCAGCAGCTAGGGACTCAGTGCTTGGGCTCCATAACTCACCCCATCTTGGAGGCATCCACCTCCTTTCATGGCCCCCCCAAGTTGCCCTGCAGCAGACCTCACCAAACCCCTGCCCTGCTCCCCTCTCCCTTCCTGGCCCAGCTCCTTCCCCATCCCACTCAAGGAGCAGGCAGCCTTCCCCTCGGTGGTACCTGGGGGATGATGCCTTGCTGGTCCTTCTCCTGCTTGCCCATCATGGTGTAGGATTTGCCAGCCCCTGTCTGCCCGTAGGCGAAGATGCAGACGTTGTAGCCCTCGAAGGCGTGCTGCAGCATCTCCTCCCCAATGTCCCGGTACACTTGCTTCTGGGAGGCATAGTTGATGTCTGCAGGCTGCAGAGAGGAAGGGGACAAGGAGAATTTGGTAAGGAGGTCCTCCTGCCTCCCTCAAGCCCTCCCCAGTGCTCCAGGCAGGGTCCTGCCTGCCCCCACTTACCGTGGTGTGGGACCAGTAGGAATAGTCAAAGCTGAAGCTTTTTGGTGTTTCTTTGGGTTGCTTCGGGTTCAGGATAGCTGGGGACAAACAGACAGGGCAATGAGCCCCCCCCCAGCCACATGGGGCACCCCAACCACCTACATCCTGCTTGTGAGGGAAGGAGGGTGATGGGGTTCGGTCCAAGTTGGTCCTGGAAAGCAGGGCCAGGTCCTGTTGTCCTGGAGGACAGCAGGCTGACCATGAGCAGCAGTGTGTCCTCGTGGCCAAGAAAGCCAACAGCATCCTGGGGTGTGTCAAGGACAGTGTGGGCAGCAGGTGGAGGGGGGTTCTCCTGCCCCTCTGCTCTGCCCTGGGGAGGCCTCATCGGGAACAGTGTGTGTGGGGCTGGGCTCCCTGGGTCAACAAGGACAGGGAGCTACTGGAGAGGGCACAGCAAAGGGCCATGGAGATGCTGAGGGGACAGGAACATCTCTGATGAAGAGAGGCTGAGGGACTTGGGACTACAGAAGAGAAGACAGAGGAGGGATCTTATCTCTGCTGATAAATACATGAGGGCTGGGGTCAGGAGGAGGGGGTCACTCTGTGTTCAGTAGTGCCCAGGGACAGGACAAGAGGTGATGGGCACAAACTGGAGCAGAGGAAGTTGCACCTGGACATGAGGAGGAACTTCTTTGCTGGGAGGGTGGCAGAGCCCTGGGCCAGGCTGCCCAGAGAGGTTGGGGAGTCTCCATCTCTGGAGCCATCCCAACCCCGTGATCCTGGACGCTGCCCTGTGCAGCTCGAGGGGACCCTGCTCTGGCAGGGGTTGGGCTGGGTGATCTCCAGAGGTCCCTGCCAGCCCCATCACTCTGTGTCTCTGTGACTGTCCAGCCCCACAGATGGATCCAGTGCCCCCAGACTCAGCAGTCCCAGGAGGGGAGGTGGGCACCATGGCAGCACGGGGAGCAGGGCAGAGTCGTGCCCAAACCCCGGGGGGAAGGTGGGAAACAGCCCATCCCTCAGGGCGCCTCCTGCTTTGCCCCAGGGAGCAACGGCCTCTCCTCTGCCCCACAGGGAGGTGAGAGCAGCTGTGGCCCCATGGGGGCTCCCCCAGAACCCCTCCTGCCCCGCCGGTGCCCAGCCCCAGCAGTGATCAATGCCTGGCTTACGCCACGCTGCAAACAAGAGCCTGCTTCTTCCCTGTGCCCTGGTGGAAAGGATGTTGCCATGGAAATTGGAGACTGCATCACTCCTCTCCGCTCCCCACCCCCACCCCAGGCACCATTTATGATGTTCGGGTTTTTTTCCCCTGGAACACCAGAGGAGCAGCACTCATGAGCCCAGCCACGCTGGTGACATTGAAACGCCCTTGCAGGGCAGCTCTGCCCACGTGCCTTGGGTCCCCAGCTGCCCCGGCCACCGCGCCCCCAGCCCGCAGCGCTCCCCCAGGGCTCCGTGCTCACAGCGGGGCCTACGCGGGCACCCCCAGCCCGCTCCCCACAGGCTGCCCTCGCACGGGGTGTTAGGGATAGGGCTGCTTTCTGCTCCCAATTCCTCCTCCGTGCACCCGTCGCCCCGAGGCCTGTCCGTCCCCTCCCGCACAGGCAGCGAGGCCGGCAGGGCAGGGGGAGGGAGGCTCAGGAGCCAGCCAGGCCGCACCGCTCGGATGCTGCCCCCAGCAGCTCCAGCCCCAGAGAGCGGCCAGGCGCTGGCTCCCTGCCGCCCACCCACTGCAGGCAGCGTGACTCGGGTGCTCTGGGTGCCTCCCTGCACCCCAGGCAGGCACAGGGCCAGCGCCAGGGCTGCTGGCTCCAGAGAGGGGGCTGGGGACGGGCGGCTCTGCAGCAACCGCGCATCCCGCAGCTGCGCCTGGGGACTTGGGGGTCCCTGCTGAGAGGCAGAGGGGAGGGCAGGGGGCCTCTCTGGGCAGGGCTGCCCATCCCTGTCAGCACTATTGAGGGTGCCTGAGTGGTGCAGGGGGAAGGTGTGGACACGGAGGTCTGGGGGCTCCTGGGGTTCACCCAGCAAGCTCCACCATGCCAGCTTGCCCCGCTGGCTCTCAGGTGGGGGCTGTCCCTGCCCGGCAGGAACAACCCTTGCTGGAGCAAGCAGGAGCATCACCCCCCAAAAAAAGGAGTGCAAGAGGGGAGGAGCGGGCTGGAGCTGCACACAGCAGCTGCTCTGCCTCCCGGTGCCAGCCCATGCCAGGCACGGGGCAGAGCAGCAAGGGATGGCACTGAGCGCTGCTGGGCACCCCAGCTGCAGCTGCCCAGCTGTCCTGGCAGCCCAGGGACCTGGGCACAGGGACAGGGGGAGCACACCAAGGGCCCCACTGGAAAGTCCCTTCCCACCCTCCTTTCCTGCCCCTCTATTTGCTCTGGTGCCACTGGCCAGGGTTTGCCTCCCCTGTCATGAGGAATCCCACAGAGTCTGGCCAGAGCAAAGGGGGATTAAAAAGGGGAGGGGGAACCCAGACAGGCACACAGGCAGGAGCGAGGGGAGGAGAACAGAACCCCCGTCTCTGCCCCCAGCACCCAGCCGGGCAGAGCAGCGAGCGGCCAGGACTCAGCAGGGGGAAACAGGGGAGAAAAGAAGCCCTGAGACTGAAAGGCTGCAGAGACACAGGTCTGGCCAGGGAATACTAATGGCCCCGGGGGTGGAAGCTGCCAGGAGAGGGGCTGCGGGGGTGCGGGGCCCGGCCCGGCCCCAGCGGCCATGCAGAGGGACACAGGCTTGGCAGGCGGGAGGCGGCCACGGTACAGCGAGCCCGGGGGGGGCTGGAAGTTTGGGGGCAAAGGATGGCACACGTTCTGGTTTGGTTTCTCTGCGGGGACCTGGGGGCTGCTCTGCGTGGCAGGGGCAGCCACTGGCATCCTCCCACCTCTCCCAGCCCACCAAAGCAGGCACCAGCCCCCTCCCCCAGCCCCCAGCGCAGGGGATTAGCTGAGCTTTGTCCGTTCAGGGAGAAAATCCCCCCTGTCAGCAGAGGGCTGGCGGGTGCTGCCCCTGCCCAGCCAGGGCTGCGTGGGGGACACATGGGCTGGGGGCAGCTGCAGGCACCAGGGTGGGCACAGGCTCTGAGCAAACACCCCTATGGCTGGGGGGGGGATGCCTGATGCTTTTGACAGTAACCAGAGGGCTGTCCCCCCCAGGATGCCAGAGACCAGTCAGTGCTGCCCCACGGTACCACCTCCCACCCCTCCCACACTCCCCAGGCCTCGGGCAAGCGTGGGACCCCTTGGGGTCACAGCCCCCTCCCTGCACCCTTGGGTGCCCTCCTCTCCCTCATGCCAGAGCTGTCCCAGCAGCCCACCAGCACATGCTGTGGGGGTGGCTGGCGCCAGCGCTTCTCCCACCAGCACCAGTGACGCAGGCAGCCCCGGGCAGGCAGGGAGAGAGGGAGTTATTTTAGATGCTGTCCCATCTGGAGGCTTCCAGAGCCAAAGAGGAGGGGGCACCTCTGCCACCAGCCGTTATTTAAAGAGACAAGTGCCAGACAGGGTCCCAACAGGACAGTTGGTCCCAAGCCACCCCAAGCACAAAATCCCCCCTCTCCCCACGCTCCTCCACCCTGCTGATGCTCTGGCTGCAAGCACTGCAGAAGCAGGGAGGGGTCATAGAATCACAGAATCCCAGACTGGGCTGGGTTGGAAGGGACCCCAAGGGTCACAGAGCTCCAACCCCCTGCCACAGGCAGGGCCACCAACCTCCAGGCCTGGAGCTACACAAGGTTGCCCAGGGCCCCATCCAACCTGGCCTTGAACACCCCCAGGGATGGGGCACCCACCCCCTCTCTGGGCAGCCTGTTCCAGCCCCTCACCACTCTCAGAAACATCCATTGTTAATTCAGTCCCTGAATTTTGGACTCCCATCCATCACAGCAGCCTCTCAGGGCAGGGTGGATGGTGTGCACACTGTTGGATGGTGGTCCCAGCATGGCACAGCATCCAGCACCCGCTGGGCACCCATCAGGAGCCGCTCGCTGCCTGGAACACAGCAGGCCTGGGCGCTCCTCTCTGTGCACTGGTGCTTCCAGGCTCTTCTGATCCTCTCCCTTCACCTGCTGGGCCACTCTGCCCCACCTGCTGCTACCAAACCCCAAGGGCTCAATGCCACATCGATCCCCCCACTGCACCTCCCTGGGGAGGGGGGGCAAGGCGACACCCCTCCCCATCCCCAGACCCCTTCCTCCACCCACAGCGCAACTCCCCGTGCTCCCCACTGCAGCCAGAGGGGAGCTTCTCCCCAGAGCCCCCCCGGCCCCCCCAGCCCCAGCACTCACTGGTGGTGCTGCCTGACATCTGGATGATGCACTTGGACTCCCGGCTCATCTCCCGGGAGTTGAAGGGCCGCACTCGCACCGCCACCTTCACGGACGCTCCCGCCATCCTGCCGGCCAGAGGTGGGTGCTGCCAGGGGGGAGAGGCGGCTGTCCTGTGGGGAGGGGAGAGAAGGGGGTCAGGACAGCTCAGCCCCCAGCCCCCAGCCCGTGGCTGAGCCACAGAAGCCAAGGGAGAGGCTGGGTGGTGAGAGCTCCATGAACGTGGCTTCACCTCTGCCCCTTTGTGTCACCCCTTCACCTGCCCACGTTTTGCCTCTCCCACCCCCACACCCCTGGGTATCTCAGGCCAGGACCCCCTGCTTGGCCCCCAAGGATGCTCCCAGCCCTTACCCCAGGGCAGCACCCAGAGCTTGCGTCACCCTGTGGCATCACCAGGCGGGTGCCCACAGCAGGGGACAGAGGCACACAAGCATGGCAGCATCAGCAGGACCCCCAAGGAGTCCCCCTGCCCATCACCGGAGCTTCCTGCCTCCACCTCAGGCCCAGGGAAGCAAGGGCCTGGCAGCAGGCTGGGGTGGAGGCAGGAAGACAATGGCATCCATGTGGAGAAAGGAGGTGGCTGTTGAGCACAGCCACTGCTACTTGCCTCTCATTCAGCTCCCAACAAAGGCAGAAGCAGCCTGGCAGCACCAGCTGAAGCTCCCAGCTCATGATGGTTTTTCCACTCCTTTCCTCACTAAATTATTCATCACAAACCTCCCAAGACGAAGCGAACCGCTGCCTCCTCTCAGGACAGCCACTCATCCCACCGCCAGTGTCCGGGCTGTCTGGGCCTACCTTCCCTGAGCCCCCATTAAGGCCCACTAGTGCTGGCCAGCAAAGGGTGCTGGGGTCCCTCCCCTGCCCCTGGTCCCTTCCATGATGCCTTCCAGCGTTCCCTCTCCTTCCCATGCCCCTACTCCCTGGCTCCTCACGCTGAGCCTGAAAGGGGAGCTCAGCACCCACAGCACATGTGGGCACCAGATCCTCCACTGCCTCTGTCTCCAGGGCCCTCTGGCAGGGTGTCTGCTCTCCTGGAGCCTGGCCTTTGCCAGTGGGCTGCTCACTCTGGGCTGCAGGAGGCTGGAGCAAGCGATGGCACGAGTGCAGCCACGCAGGACGTGCCCTGGCAGAGATGGAGTCATGTGGATGGGCCCTCAACATGAGGGGAGTTTCCCTGTGCTGGGGATGAGAAGGTGAATCTGTGGGGAAGGAGGAAGGGGGGGGGTTAAAAATAAAAATTCACAGAATGGAAAGTGTCCCAGGAGAAGGGGGTGGCTTTAAAACACAGCGAGGTGCAACATCTCCTGCTTCAGTCCCACAGGAGAAGCCACACGTGCTCTGCCCAAAGGCAGGGGGACATCTGGGGTGCAGAGGGGAACTCTGCAGCTGGAAAGCATCCTAAGCTCAGTGCTGTCTTTTCATCAATGCTTCATCTGTTCTAAAAGCAAGCCTGCACCCCTGAGAGCAGGGGACCAGATCTTCCCCCATGAGAGTCCCCAAACCCCCCCGGCTGGGGCAGCCCCACAGCTCCCAGTGTGCTGGTCACCAGCTCCAGCCTCACATCCCCCTGGCTCCAGCAGTCAGGTACCTGAGCTCAGGCTTTCTTGGCTGCAGCTGGTTTCACACAGACACTGAACAGCACTGGGGGGTGCCTGGGCCAGCAGGCAGCCTGCCCCTCGCTGCGGGGGGAGAAGGGAAACACACAGCTCTCTGGCAAAGGGGAACGAGCAGGCTGGCTTTCCCATGGGAAGGTGGGTGAATTCCAGGTGGAGGGGTGCATCCTCACAGGCCCTCCAGCTTAAGCTGCTCCATCCACCCTGGCGCTCAGCAGCACCCAATCCGTGGCTGTGCTAAAGCCCTGCAGCACCCAACAATGGCCAGCACCACACACCGCCTTCTCCTCCACAGCCAGGACAGCCTCTCCCTGCTCCACTGCCTTTCCAGGGGCTATGAAGAGGGAGCTCAGGTCCCCAGGCCCTTCCCTTGCCCTGGCAGAGGCCACCCACACCTGACCACCATCCCCCAGCAGCCTCGGGGCTGACTGGTACCTGCCCTGGGTAGCGCCAGACCCTGCCCTCATCCCCCCCTGCCCCTGCCCCGTCCCCTCACAGTGCCCCCAGCCCCATCCCTTCCCACAGAGCAGCTCTGGGTTCTTTTCCATTCCACTTCCCCAGGCACCTTGTCTTGCTGTGTGCCCTCCAGGGGCGGCTGCTCATCCTCTTCCACCCACTCAGCCCCACTCCAGGACCCCTCCAGCCCACTCCCTCTGGCCCCAAGAAGCCCCCTCCTCAGCAGCAGCACCTTCCCTCTCTCCCTCCCATCCCAGTGTCCTCCCAGGCAGCTCACCCAGCCCAGCAGCACCGTCCCCTCTCCCTGCCCCTACTCCCCACCGCAGAGCCACAGGCTTGGCTCCATTTTCTGGCTCCATCCATTGCCTCAGTCAGCACCGTGCCTCTTCCCTGCTGCTCCTCTGCAGCTCCAGCATCCCACCCCTGCTGCAGCAGTGCCAGGACCCCCGGGCAGCACCGTGACCCCCGGGAAGCACCAGCAGCCCCTGCCCAGCACTTTCCCAAGCCTCCTCTTCTTTCCCTGCCTCCTCTTTCCCCAGCTCCCAGGGATCCAGCCTGCCAGCCACATAACCGGGCAGCCCTGCCAGCCACAGCTCACACTGGCACCACTGGGCACTCGGCATCCTGCAGCAGGAGGGGATGTGCTGCAGCAGGCAGGGCAGGGGTGGGCAGGGGGCTCAAGCCCAGCTTGAGGGGGCTCAAGCCCAGCCAGTTCACTCTGCCCGGGGGACAGTCAGCCCCCACCCACTCCACCAAGAGAAATTCAAAGAGCTGCCATCAGCCTTTCACTGGGACACAGCCCAGCACCTCGGCCCCACTGCCTCCTCCTGGGGCCGCCCAACACGCACAGGACACAGGGGAGGCAGCAGAGCCCAGGGGGCCCCAGGGCCAGGGAGCTCCACTGGACATGGCCCACAGCTCTGCAGGGAATTTCCTCCCCACCAGCCCCCAGCAGGCTGCACAGCTGGATGCACCCTGCACATTCCCCTGGAGCACAGCTGGATGCACCCTGCACACCCCTGGAGCACAGCTGGATGCAACCTGCACATCCCCCTGGAGCACAGCTGGATGCACCCCGCACACCCCCCTGGAGCACAGCTGGATGCACCCTGCACATTCCCCTGGAGCACAGCTGGATGCACCCTGCACATTCCCCTGGAGCACAGCTGGATGCACCCTGCACACCCCTGGAGCACAGCTGGATGCAACCCGCACACCCCCCTGGAGCACAGCTGGATGCAACCCGCACACCCCTGGAGCACAGCTGGATGCACCCCGCGCACCCCCCTGGAGCACAGCTGGATGCACCCTGCGCACCCCCTGGAGCACAGCTGGATGCACCCTGCACATTCCCCTGGAGCACAGCTGGATGCACCCTGCACACCCCTGGAGCACAGCTGGATGCACCCTGCACATTCCCCTGGAGCACAGCTGGATGCACCCCGCACACACCCCTGGAGCACAGCTGGATGCACCCTGCACACCCCTGGAGCACAGCTGGATGCACCCCGCACATTCCCCTGGAGCACAGCTGGATGCACCCCGCACACCCCCCTGGAGCACAGCTGGATGCACCCTGCACATTCCCCTGGAGCACAGCTGGATGCACCCCGCACACCCCCCTGGAGCACAGCTGGATGCACCCCGCACACCCCCCTGGAGCACAGCTGGATGCACCCTGCACCCCCTGGAGCACAGCTGGATGCACCCTGCACACCCCTGGAGCACAGCTGGATGCACCCTGCACATTCCCCTGGAGCACAGCTGGATGCACCCCGCACACCCCCCTGGAGCACAGCTGGATGCACCCCGCACACCCCCCTGGAGCACAGCTGGATGCACCCTGCACCCCCTGGAGCACAGCTGGATGCACCCTGCACACCCTGGAGCACAGCTGGATGCACCCTGCACATTCCCCTGGAGCACAGCTGGATGCACCCTGCACACCCCCCTGGAGCACAGCTGGATGCACCCTGCACATCCCCCCTGGAGCACAGCTGGATGCACCCTGCACCCCCTGGAGCACCCCCAGCCTGCAGTGCTGGGCCAGAGGCCTGGAGATGATTAACTGGATGGGCTGAGATTAGCTCACAAGACCTCTCCTGAGTGCAGGGGCTCCTGCCTGGCAGCCCCCTGCCACTGCCAAGAGGTGACAGCAGGACAGAGGGCTGTCCCCAGCCGCAGCCACCTTGCCCTGAGGATGCGGCACGGTCGTGCGGCGCTGCCAGTGCCCTGGGTGCTGCAGGGGGTCCCATGCACAGCACGGCATGGAGAGGACACCCTGCTCCCTCTGCCCAGCACAGTGCAGGGGCTGTCCCACCAGCGCCAGGGCAGCTCCAGCAGATGAAGATCTGCCTCCCCAGGGCAGAGCCGAGGCAGTCTTCTCCTTTTGCCTGCGCACACCCATCCACACGTCACCTTGGTGCCAAGGGCACACACCGTGGTGCTCTCAGCTGCCAACGAGCCCTTGCCCTGCCTCCCCCCCGCCTCGCTGGGGGTCCCCGGTTCCATCTGGAGACCCTGCCCTCTCCCCAGGGGTGGCTGGGGACGCTGGGGGCAGCTGGCGCCGGTGACGTGGCACCCTTGGTGCCCAAGGGCTGCTCCTGCCCCGCACGGGCCGTGACGCTGCAGTTTTCCAGAAGCAGCACCCTCAGGCAGGGAAGCAGCTCAAAGGATGACCCAGGGCAGGGGCTCCCCCATCCTCAGCCAAAATCCAGTCCCCCCCCTTCCCCTGTGCCATGGTGGGCACCCTGCCCTGCGCCTCCTCACCTCCCACCTGCACCAAGAGAGGACACAGCTCTGGGGGAGCACGTGCAGCTCCCCAGGACATTGCAACGTGGATTCAGTTTGTGGCTGGTGGATGAAGGGCTTTGCTCACCATCCCCCAGCTTCCCCATCCCTGCTGCAAAGGCAAGTCACCTCACTCTCCATCACCCACTCTCCCCCCCTCTTCCCACAGCAGGGAGAAGGCAGCGAGCTCAGGTGGGTTCCCAGCACCGCCAGTCACAGCTGGGTGGGCTGCTGGGCCAGGGGAAGGAACACTGTTCCCAACAGCCCCCCCCAGGGTTTGGGGGCTGCAGCTCTGAGGGAGCGGTGGCGGCATCTGTGCCCGTGCCAGCTGCCACCTCCCAGACAAGATGGAGGTCAGTGGCAGTGCGCAGGGACCACAGAGCCCACCACACCCTTGCACCTCCTCCCCCAGTGCCGCTGAGGCCACCTGCTGCGGGGATGCTCCGGGTGCGGGAGGACAGGCGGGGTGGCAGGGAGGATGCTGGGCTCCTCGCCTTCCCGGAGCCTGGCGGCTGAGATCCGGGCCCAGAGCAGGCAGAAGAGCCAGGCACACCAGGGAACCGGGGGCTCAGGGGAGGGGATGCGGCTCCACAGAGGAGGAAGGAGGAGGAAGACAATGGGGCAGGTGCAGGGCGGCTGCCTGGGAGCCGAGGTGGCCGAGCTCGGGGCTCTGCACCAGCCCCTCCACCCAGCGACCACCCCCTGAAGCCACCCACACAGCAGCCCTCACCCAGCCCCCCCTGAGCACAGGGGCAGCACCTTGTCCTTGTGGGGCAAGCAAGAGCCTTGGCCCCGCAGCTCCTCTGCCACGACCCCCTGGGGCAAGACCCCTGTCTGGGTTGCCCGCTGCTCCCTCCAGCGCCGCTGTTGACTCTGAAGCAGAACGATGGCCACACCGATGACGGTACAAGATGGCTGAGCTCCGTGGCTGGAGCCACCTGCCCCAGAGGGGAGAGCGGGGGCGGCTCTGGGGTGCAAAGGGCTCTTCGTGCACCCTCCCACGGGCTGCAGGGGCGGCATCGCCCCACTCCCCCCTTCCCCGGGGCTGAGAGCGGGGCCGCAGAGGCATCGCCCCGTCCCCGGGAAGGTCGCCCTTCACCCCCCCCACACCCTATCGCCCCCCCTCCCCCCGCGGCGGGATCCTTCTGGAAGCCGGGGCGGCTCCCTCCGAGTGCCGCGATGGGGACCCGCCAGCAGCCTCATTCCCCGCCCTCGGTCTCTCCCTCCCCGCGCCTCGGGGAGCCCCGCAAAATGGCCGCAGCCCGAAGCCCCCCGCCCCGCGGGGCCCCCGGGAGGCAGCGCTCCACTACCCCCCCTCCCCTTCCCCGCTTCAGCCGCTCCGGGACCGAGAGGGGCGGCACCGCCACCCCGCAGCAGCCCGGGCATCCCGCTGCCCCCACCCCCGAAGGACGCTGGCCGAGGCGGGGGGTGCGGGATGCCGCAGCCCCTCCCGGGCGCGGCGGGGCCGCCCGTCCCGCAGGGTGCCGCCCGCCCCTACCTGTGCCCGTGCCCGGGTGCCCGTGCCCGGTGCGGCGGGGCGCAGCGCTCAGCCGCGGGCGGGGGGCGCCGGCATGAGGCCAAGCGGCGCGGTGCGGTGCGGTGCGGTGCGGTGCGGTGCGGTGCCGGTGCCGGTGCCGGTGCCGGTGCCGATGCCGGTGCCGGTGTCGGTGCGGGTGGAGGCAGCCCCGCCCCTGCGGTCCCCGCCCGCCCCGCCCCGCCTCACGCGCTGGTTGGCCGCCCGTGCTTTGGGGGGGCCGGGGGACGGGACCGGGAGTGCGCGAGCCGGGGATGGAGCGGTGACGTCAGCGCATCCCCCTCACCCCCGGCCCGCGCTGCGGAACCGCCGCAAGGGCGCGGGAGAGGCGGGGCGGGCCCCCGCGTCACCCGGCAACCGTCGCCTAGCAACGCCCCCCCATCCCCTTCCCCCCCTTCATCCACGGCTTCCCAGGGCGCGGTACCCCGGCCCCGCCGGCCCCGGCCCCTCCCAGGGCTCCCCGCCGGCCCCGGCCCCTTCCAGGGCTCCCCGCCGGCCCCGGCCCCTTCCAGGGCTCCCCGCCGGCACCCTGCCCCTTCCAGGGCTCCCCGCCGGCACCCTGCCCCTTCCAGGGCTCCCCGCCGGCCCCGGCCCCTTCCAGGGCTCCCCGCCGGCACCCTGCCCCTTCCAGGGCTCCCCGCCGGCCCCGGCCCCTCTCCGGCCGCCGCTGTCAGCATCCACCGCCAGTGCGGGGCTTCTCCACCCCTCCGCGCCCACAAGCCCCCCGCCCCGCAGCCCCCGTAGGGGCAGCTCCCCCCCCATCTGCGCCGAGGAACTGGGCCCCAGCACGGAAAGCAGATTAAGCCTCGGAGCCAGCTGTTTCCAGCAGCGCAGCCTCCCTCCCCACACCAACAGCGAGGCCACATGTCCCCTCCCCACCCCAGCGTCTCCTGAAGGACAGGCGAGGAAGAGGTGTCCGCCTACCCACCCGCACCAGCGGCGGTGGGTCCCCAGAAGGTCTCTCCTGATGCTGTGAGCATCCAGCAGCAGCACCAGTGGTGGGGAATCCCCTCAGCCAGAGGCTGGGGCACAGGATGAGGGCTTGGCTCAGGACCTCTTGGGACAGTAGGACTCCCTCTCCTCACTTTGGTCCCCAGGCCAACTGTAATGTCCATCACAGGTGCAGCTGCAGCCACACCAGCTCCCAGCTATGCTCAGAGATGACCATCTGGCTGCCCAGGCAGAGGTGCCCTGACCTTGCATGGTGCCAGCCCTCCATGCCTGCCCCACATTCCTCCAGCACTGGCTGCTGGTGGCAGCTCTGCGGGGAGCGGGGAGGGGGGAGGAACTGCCACTCCATAGCCACTGTCCCCAGCTCAAAGCTTTGCTCACTGAGCGGCTTCCCTGGCCAGGACACCAATGCTGGGCCTTCCAGGAGCTGGAAGCAGGCAACTCATCCACGTTGCAGGATGTGGGTGGCCAGAGGATGGGCATGGTGTGATGGAACTGCAGTGATGGAGCAGCCCGTGGTGAGGCAGTGTCACCTTCAAGGTTAAAGTGACTCGGGGTGAGGCAGTGTCATCTTCAAGGTTAAAGTGACTCGGGGTGCTGCCCCAGTTGCTGCTCTAAGCCCAGTCGTGCTTCGTGCCCCAAACTGTCACGGTTCTGAGCACACAAACATGACAGACACCATCAGTCTGGTCACGTCCCACCAACCACCACAGCCAGGCTGAAGGAGTGTGGGGGCGTTCGATGGCCCCAGGGACAGGGAGGGGATTGTCCCTCTCTGCTCTGCCCTGGGGAGGCCCCAGCTGGAGTCCTGTGTCCAGAGCTGGGGCCCAACACAAGGAAGATGTGGGGCTGTTGGAGAGGGGTCAGAGGAGCCACAGAGATGCTCAGAGGGCTGGAGCAGCTCCCCTATGGAGAGAGGCTGAGGGAGCTGGGCTGGGTCAGCCTGGAGAAGAGAAGGCTGTGGGGGGACCTCATTGCAGCCTTCCAGTCCCTGAAGGGAGCAGAGGAACAGGAGGGGAATCAGCTTGTTAAAGGGCAGAGACTGGCAGGACAAGGGGGATGGAGTGAAGCTGGAGGAGGGAAGGGTTAGATGAGATATTAGGGGGAAGTTCTGTGCAGAGAGAGTGGGGAGGGGCTGGAACAGGCTGCCCAGAGAGGGGGTGGGTGCCCTGTCCCTGGGGGTGTTCAAGGCCAGGTTGGCTGGGGCCCTGGGCAACCTTGTGTAGCTCCAGGCCTGGAGGTTGGTGGCCCTGCCTGTGGCAGGGGGGTTGGAGCTCTGTGACCCTTGGGGTCCCTTCCATCCCAGTCCAGTCTGGGATTCTATGATGGGAGCTGTCACAGCTGGCTTCATCAAAGTGCAGTTTATTAAAGCAACAGACACACAGGTTCTTTGGGTGCTGGGGATCAATCTTCTGTCTGCAGGACATGTGCTAAGACCAAGAGTATCAGTAGCACCCCTGGGCTACCAGCACCTTCCAAGCTATACAGTGACCCTCCAGAGATTTTCAGTTTCCCTGGGAGGCCCTTGGCATAACCAAGTGTTGGAATCTTACCCAGAGGTGTCACGAAGGAGGGGGGGCACATCGACTGATACCAGAAGCCAGAGAGGATGGTGTCTTCCCCAGCAGCCTCTCTCCCTTAAGCTATTTCATGTCATTTTTTACTTTTGAGGGGGAGCATGAGTGACTCTGGACATACAAACCTGTGGCTGGTGTGAAATTCTCCTGCTTTACTTTTAAAGGGAGAGGCTGAGAAAAAGGCAGAGCACAGGCTCAGTGAGGGGTGGTGGCACCTGGGAGGCAGGGAGCTTCCAGGGTGGAGGTGTGGCTTTGGACCAGATTATAATGGACCAAGTTCACCAAAGGCAAACATTTTGTCCCAACATGACATTGGTGTGAAAAGGCTGTTCAGGAACTTAGTGCAAAAGAGGATGTTTGGGATATCAACTGCTCTTCACCCCGGAAGCTTCCTGGAAGCTGAACCTTTTCCTGAAGTGTGGACATAAGTGTGATTTCTAAGTTCTCTCCAGTAGCTCTTCCACAGGCAGGTCCCTGGTCAGGGAGACCTGGCCAAGAGCTTTGTGCCACTGGAGGAGCCACAACCTGTGGCACGGCACCTGCGTGCACAGGAGCAGGTACCCCTGCTGGGATGGTGCTGGGAACCATCACCCCTGTGGGGGGCCTCGGGGTGTGGGGTCTGCGTGGGTGCTTGCCAGTCCCAGAGGCTGGTGTGCCTGGGGAGCAGCCCCACCAGCACTGGCAAGGGGAGACCTGCTGCAGAGCGGGGCTGAGGCAGCAGGGTGGGCGGCGGTGACACATTAACGGGACAAGGAGGCGGCCAGGGGCAGAGTCCGGGCCGGTGGGAGGAGCACTGAGCCCCGGGGTCAGGGTCCACTGGCAGGCTGGACCCCGCCGGCGTGGGATGCGCTGCTCTGCAGTGCTGGGTGCCGCACGGGCAGCCTCCGCAGCGCCTCTCCTCCGGGATCAGCTCCTGGCGACAGCAAGGCACAGCATGGCCACCAGCCTGCTCCGCATCCCTGCACCCCAGGGGCTGCTCCGGCCCCTGACCGTGCCAGACAGGCTGCTGCTCGGGCCGGGGCCCAGCAACGTGCCCCCCCGGATCCTGGCTGCAGGCAGCCAGCAGCTCCTGGGCCACATGCACCCTGAGGTGCTGCAGGTGAGCTGCCCCAGCCCAGTGCTCCTCCCTCCCTTCTTCTCCCTGTCCCCCCCGTCACACAGAGGAGGGGCTGAGGCAGCTCTGCTGCGGCGAGGAGGGTGCCAGCGGTGCCAGCCCGTCCCCTGCCGCCGCAGGTGATGGATGAGATCAAGGCAGGTGTCCAGTACGCCTTCCAGACACAGAACAGGCTGACCCTGGCCATCAGCGGCACGGGCCACTGCGCCATGGAGGCTGCCCTCCTCAACACGCTGGAGCGCGGTGACACGGCACTCGTGGCCGTCAACGGCATCTGGGGACAGCGCGCTGCCGACATGGCCAGGAGGCTGGGTATACTGGGGACCAGTGGGGCTCAGGAGACCGGGCTTGCGGGCTGGCTGGCAGAATGTGAGGCCTGGTTTGCTGTCCCAGCCCCAGGGGCTGCTGATGTGGCTTCTGCAGCGTGCTCCGGTCTCTTCCCTAGGCTGGTGGCCCTGTGCCCGTGGTGGTTTGTGGCTTCTCTGCTGGGCAAGCCCAGTGATGCCAGCTGCCATCGAACAGACCTGCCTGCCCCGTGCCCTCGCTCAGCGGGTGGCTGCCCCCACACACCAACCTCGCTCTTCCTCTGCCCACATTCCTTCCAGGAGCCAACGTCCACGAGCTGCTGAAGCCCCCAGGCGAGTACTTCACCCCACGGGACATCGAGGAGGTGAGTGGCAGCCACGGTGCAGGGAGGTGGCAGGAGCCAGCCCTGGGGCAGTCACCTCCCCCTCTGTTTCATGCAGGGCCTGGCACGGCACAAGCCCTCGGTGCTCTTCATCACCCACGGCGAGTCCTCCACGGGGGTGCTGCAGCCGCTGGAGGGGCTGGGCGAGCTGTGCCACCGGTCAGTGCGTGCTGGGCATCCGCAGGGGCAGGCAGCACCCTAAGGGTGGGGATGGGGGCACGAGGTTTACATGCCCTGGGCTCTCCTCTGGCTCCGTGGGACTGGAAGTGGTTGGTGCCAGTGAGACATGTGGCCTTGGGGGACTGTGATGCCGAGGCTGGGAGGAGAGGTGGGCAAGGGTGGCAGGGACACTGGGCTGAGCTCTGTCCTCCTGCAGCCACGGCTGCCTGCTGCTTGTGGATGCGGTGGCATCGCTTGGGGGAGCCCCCATCTTCATGGACCAGCAAGGTAAGGGCCACAGTGCCATCATGGACATGCAGGGGCTGAGGAGATTCATCCCACAGCCGGGGAGGGCAGCGGGACCAGCCCCACCAGCAGCACTAGGAACTGGTGCCAAGTGCAAGCAGGATCTGCAGCATGTGCCACCCTGTGCTTCCCACCTGCTGACTGCAGCCAAGCTGGCAGGGGTCTCAGTGTGTCCTCACTGGGAGCCCCTGGCCCCTGAGCAGCCGTGTCCCCTCTTGGGCAGAGATTGACATCCTGTACTCGGGCTCTCAGAAGGTCCTCAACGCCCCCCCCGGCACCGCTCCCATCTCACTCAGCGAGCGAGCCAGGTACGAGCATCCCTGTCCCACCCTCCCCAGGGCTGGAGGGGAGGCTGCCCCCCTCCCTGCTTCGACAGCCCCCTGCTCCAGCCCGGTGCTGGAGAGCAGCAGCTCTGCAGGACCAGAGCCCAGCTCGGGGCAGCAATGGGCACGGGAGCCAAGCTTGGGCCTTCACCCAGAGCTGGTGCAGTCAAGGCCAAAGTCTAGCCCTTCCCTAGCACTCTGCTTCACCAGGGAGAAGATGCTGAGGAGGAAGATGCAACCCCCATCCTTCTACCTGGACATGGGCTGGCTGGCAAACTACTGGGGCTGCGATGGTGAGCCACGGAGGTGAGGACTGGGGGGGCTGGACAGGTGGCCATGGGTGTCCCACCACAGCCTGTGCCCTGGCTTGGTGGCTGCCTGTCCTGCACCATGTCTGCTGCTCATGGAGAGGCCCTGGGGGATGGCACCCCCTCTGCCCTGGCTGCACAGGAGGGAGGACGCCGCACCCTGGTTCTCCCCCTCCTGCAAGATGGGGCACTGCTTTGCTGGCCCAAACCCAGCTGGGTGCCCCTTGGGTCTTGCAGGTACCACCACACAGCACCCATCAACAGCTTCTTCAGCCTGCGGGAAGGCTTGGCCATGCTGGCAGAGCTGGTGAGGGGCACCAGGCAGGGGAGGGAGGGGGGCAGCAGCCATGCCAGTGGCACTTGGGATAGCAGTGGGTGCCTAGAAGACCCCACTGGCAGCAGGGACCTTCTCCCTCTTGTCTGTCTGCAGGGCCTGGAGAGCTCTTGGGAACGCCACCGGGCCAACTGCACCCGGCTGTGCCAGGGGCTGCAGGACCTGGGGCTTGAGCTCTTTGTGAAGGAGGAGGTGGGTGTGGGGTGAGCCCAGCACCGTGACAGGGGGCTGGGGGGTGAGGCTGTGACCCTGCACAGCTGGAGCTATGCCTGGGCAGCTTCTGCTGCGAGAGAAAAGCCTTCCTCCCCCACCCCAGGGCTGCTCCGTGCTGGCAGGTGGCTGTGCCGGGCCTGCAGGGGGACCTGCAGGCTTACCCCATTCCCCCTTCCCCAGAGGGTGAGGCTTCCCACCATCACCACTGTCAGCGTGCCCGAGGGCTACGACTGGAGGGAGATCACAGCCTTCCTCATGGACAAGCACGGCATCGAGATCGCCGGGGGCCTGGGCCCGTCCGTGGGCAAGGTGGGCAGCACCCTCCCAGCGCCCCTGCGTGCCCGGCGCTGTGCTCTGCCACCCCGCTCTGCTCACAGGCAGGTGGCACCAGGGCGCTGCTGCACAGGCAGGTGCTGCAGGCAGGTCCCTGCCCTCCTCCTCCTCCTCCTCCCAGGTTCTGCGAATAGGCCTCATGGGCTGCAACTCCAGCAGCAGCAATGTGGACCGTGTGCTGAGGGCCCTGAGAGATGCCCTCAGGTGCTGTCGCCGCAGCAGACTGTGAGCAGCCCTGATAGGGGGTGGGGGGTGAGGATGAGGCAGCTGGCACCCCCGTCCCCGTGCCCAGCAGGCAGCTGCCAGGCAAAGGGGCTCCGCTGACTCCCCGGGATGCTGCGACACCCAGCGACTCAAGGAGAAGGTGGGAAGGAGAAGCTGGAAGAGCTGGGGACCTGGGGACGAGGGCTGTGGCTTGGCAGATGTGGGACACAGCTCAAAATGCCTTCTCCTGGTTCCATGCAGCACGGCTCCTCACTCAGCCAGCTCCCCAGCCCCCCAAACTCCCCTTTGCCCTGCCCCAGCAGCCCTTCTTTGAGCTGGCACAAGGGCTGGGTCCCATCCCTTCCCCTTCAGCCCCCTGCCACCAACAGCCCCCACTGTCCCTGCACCAGGTGCAGGACAGCAGCCCCCCCTGCCAGGGTGCCCTGGGATGAAACACCCACCAGAGGGCCCAGCAGGAGCCAGGAGGCTGCGTGCTCCTGTGCAGCTGCAGCAGACAGCACCCACGCTGAGACCACCCTCCAATAAAGCCACCTGGCAGCACGATGCTCCCCAGCCCTGCAGCCTCATAACCTCCGAGGGGCCAGACCACCCAGATGGGGGGTGGGCATCAACAGCAGGGTCCCACTTGGATCTGCTGGGGGATTTCTTGCTGGATCTTGGAGAGGAGCTGGGCCATAGCTGTGCGGCGTGCGCTGTCCTGGATCCGGTACACCTGGAACTGAGCAGAGGCAGGTGGGGAGGGAGGGGAAGGGGCTCAAGCCCTCCACCCCCTCACCAGGAGGGGCTGGCATGCTGGGAAGCTGCTCTGTGGAAAAGGTCCTGGGAGTCCTGGAGGACAGCAGGCTGACCATGAGCAGCAGTGTGTCCTCGTGGCCAAGAAAGCCAACAGCATCCTGGGGTGTGTCAAGGACAGTGTGGGCAGCAGGTGGAGGGAGGTTCTCCTGCCCCTCTGCTCTGCCCTGGGGAGGCCTCATCGGGAACAGTGTGTGTGGGGCTGGGCTCCCCGGGTCAACAAGGACAGGGAGCTACTGGAGAGGGGACAGCAAAGGGCCATGGAGATGCTGAGGGGACAGGAACATCTCTGATGAAGAGAGGCTGAGGGACTTGGGACTACAGAAGAGAAGACAGAGGAGGGATCTTATCTCTGCTGATAAATACATGAGGGGTGGGGTCAGGAGGAGGGGACCAGTCTGTGACCCTGGTGCCCAGGGACAGGACAAGAGGGGATGGGCACAAACTGGAGCAGAGGAAGTTGCACCTGGACATGAGGAGGAACTTCTTTGCTGGGAGGGTGGCAGAGCCCTGGGCCAGGCTGCCCAGAGAGGTTGGGGAGTCTCCATCTCTGGAGCCATCCCAACCCCGTGATCCTGGACGCTGCCCTGTGCGGCTCAAGGGGACCCTGCTCTGGCAGGGGTTGGGCTGGATGCTCTGCAGAGGGCCCTGCCAGCCCCATCACTCTGTGTCTCTGTGACTCTCCAGCCCCACAGATGGGTCCAGTGCCCCCAGACTCAGCAGTCCCAGGAGGGGAGGTGGGCACCATGGCAGCACGGGGAGCAGGGCAGAGTTGTGCCCAAACCCCAGGGGGGAAGGTGGGAAACAGCCCATCCCTCAGGGTCCCTCTTGCTTTGCCCCAGGGAGCAACGGCCTCTCCTCTGCCCCACAGCTCTGCCCAACCCACACACACTGATGCTGGGAGGTGAGAGCAGCTGTGGCTTCCCCAGATCCCCTCCTGCTCCCCTCCAGTGGCTCCGATCAGCAGCCTCCCACAGCCTCCACTGCAGGACTGGGCAGCGTGTGCCAAGGGCTGGAGGGCTCTGGGGGCAAATTCCAGCACACCCAGCGGATCCTGGTGCTGCTGCACTCGGCCTGGCAAGGCCAGCCCAGCCCAGGGCCTGCAGTCACAGAACCACAGAATCACAGCATCACAGGGTTGGAAAAGACCTTTAAGATCATCAAGTCCAACCATTCCCATCCTGAGCTGAACCAGATCCCTGAGCACCTCATCTCCCCTTTTTTAAACACCCCCAGGGGTGGGGACTCAGCCCCCTCCCTGGGCAGCCTGTGCCACAGCCCCACAACTCTGCCAGGGAAGAACTTTGCCCTCCCAGCTGAGCTGACCCTGCCCTGGGGCAGCTTGAGCCCATTGCCCCTTGTCCCATCTCCTGGCCCCTGGCTGAAGAGACCATCGCCCACCTCTCTGCACCCTCCTGGCAGGGCAGGGGAGGTGGGGAGAAGGTCTCCCCTCAGCCTCCTCTTCTCCAGGCTCAACACCCCCAGCTCCCTCAGCTGCTCCTCAGAGGATTTGCCCTCCAGCCCCTTCCCCAGCCTGGTTGCCCTTCCCTGGACTCGCTCCAGGCCCTTACCTGGCAGAGCAGGATGTCAAAGTAGGCCGTGCCCCAGTAGGCCCTGTCCCGGGCGGGGAGGTGCAGCAGGGCCTGGGTGCTAGGCTCTTCCTGCCAGCTCCTGCCGCGTGCCGGGAGGCCGAGCTGGAAGCGGAGGCAGCGCCGGGGGCTCCACGCGAAGCTCTGCACCTTGCGGCACAGCGAGGCCAGGCCCGGGGCCTCCCCTGGGAACAGGTTCTGCTCCGGCCACAGGAAGTGGGGCAGGTGCTGGGTGGCCAGGCAGCGGAGGAGGACCACCAAGAGCCTGTAGACAGAGCTCTCCAGGTCCTGCCAGTCCTCCGGGGAGGGGAAGAGCTCCGTGCTCCACAGCAGGACCATCTGTGGGGAGGGAGGAAAGGCTGTGGGGTCTGGCCCTCCCCACAAAGGCCACACAGGTCACCATGCCACCGCCCGTGGGGCTGAGCTCTCGGAACAGGCATCATGTCCTCAGCAGCACAGCGATTCCCAGACTCTTGGGCCGCTGCTGGGGCCATGGCAGGCACAGCTGATGCCTTGCTTGGCTCCAGAGGGAGCCCCCATCTCAGCTCCAAAGCACCTCCCGGCTCCACCAGCAGCTCCCACACAACAAGCCCAAGCAGCAGCAAAAGAAAAGCCCACTGGTGGTTTCCACCAGCTGCTGGCAAGGCAGGTGAACCCCCCCAGCAGCTGCCACACCAGCTACTCCAGCTCTGGGCCAGAACATGGCCCAGCACCTCTTGGCAGCCCAGCAGAATGGCCAATGCACAGTGGTGGGCTAGAGCAGAACTGGCTTGTGTGAAGGACAGATGCACACTGTCCTTCAAATTATTATGTTGAATGATTAAATTTAAACTCTATTTTAAAAAGTTCTATTAAAAAAACCCCAACCCCCAAAACCAACAAAAAGAACCCCCCCAACACCCAAACAGCCAAGAACACAACATAAAACAAGCCCCACAGGGTCTCTGTTACTCAGAGCTGGAGCTGTGCTCTCAGACAACTTTGCCTCCTTCTCCACCCCATCCTGGGGAGCAGGGACAAGGCAGGGCATGCCTGGATGGTGCCACCACGTGCTGTCCCCAGCATAGTCCCTTTCCCAACAGGCATCACCAGCTGGCATGGATCCAAAGCACCAAAAAAACCCAGGTTGGGTGCAGGGCAAGGGTTTGGTAGAGGGAACTCCTCCCTCAGCCCTGCACGGGCAGCTCCTGGCATGCTGGGGCACCCAGCACCCCACGGCACAGCCAGCACAGCAGCACAGCCCCCAGCATGGCCCCTGCCCAAGGCAGCCTCAGCAGGGGATGTGTGGCACATGGACACACAGCTCCAGCTCCGTGTGTCTCAGGCTGGAGGTTGCTGGTTCAGTCCAGCAAGGGAGAAGGATCAAACCCTCCAGCCATGGGCTGGTGCATCCCCAGGCGCTGCAGGCACGTGGATTTGTTGCTGG
Organism: Porphyrio hochstetteri; assembly: GCA_020800305.1. Classification (NCBI taxonomy): domain Eukaryota; kingdom Metazoa; phylum Chordata; class Aves; order Gruiformes; family Rallidae; genus Porphyrio; species Porphyrio hochstetteri. The sequence continues at coordinate 1,438,363 of CM036914.1, forward strand.
GGATCTTGCTCCAGCAGCAGCCTGGCCACGGTGGGGTGCAGCAAAGCAGCCTGGACTCTGCCTGCCCGGAGAGCTGCAGTCCCACCAGCAGAACTCGGGTACCTTCAGGTGGGTGAAGGTGAGAGCAGCTCCCTGCCCCTCGTCCCCCCAGGCCTGGCTGCAGAGCTGGCTGAGCAGGCGGAGGCTGTCCAGACGGGGTCCCTGCAGCGTGTCCACAGCCCGCAGCAGCCTCAGGATGGGGATGTGAGTGGAGCATCTGGCAAGAGAGAGACGGGCTGCAGTGACCCTGCACCCTCCCAGCGAGGGAGAGGTCACCTGCGGGGACCCATCGTGTGCGGGGATCCCCCCAGCTGCCCACACAGCCCCTGGCATGCAGCACCCTGGGTCCCACACCCACCTCTGGCTAGGAAGCACCAGGGAGATTTGCAGCATGTGAGGGATGCTGCTGAGCAGCTCCTGCCTTCCCAGGGGGTACAGGAGGGGATGGCTGCAGGCTGCCCTGGAGGGAAGGCTGGGTTGGACCCCGAGGAGGGGCTGAGCATCTGGCTGAACACATTGTGCCCAAAATAAGCCTGGGCTGGTCCAGCTGCATGTCTGGCCCCTCCTTGGGGCTGGGTGGCTGTGCTGGCAGGTCACAAATGTGTCACCCTCCCACCCACAGCCTGCCCCAGGAAGCACCACATCACCCTGCCACTGCCAGAAGCCCAGGCTTGATCCCAGGCAGGGAGCAGGAGCTGCCACCCTCCTGGGGAGCTGCCAATCTCCTGCAGCCAGGGTTCAGCTCCTGTCAGCAATCTGGGAGGGGTGGGTTGTGCCATTTGCATGACCCTCTCTTTCCTTGAGCTGCCTGAAATTTGGCTGAGCCTTTTCCCCCAGTGCAGGGCAACGGGTTTGGGCTTCACACACAGCCCAGGCCCCACCCCCCCATAAATATGTCTCTCCACATTCCCATCTCTCTCCTGCCTGCCCCTGCCAGCGCTGCCAACCAGGCAGGGTCACCCCACCGCACACAAAGCCCAGGCACTCACCTCCAGCAACAGGGAGAGGCAGGGACAAAGTGGGCCTCTTCCCCAGCCTCACGGAGCCTGCCCGAGGGGAAGACCCCCTCGCTCTGCCCCCCCTTGAGCCACAGGGGCCCCCGCTGCCTCCTCACCACAGGAACGATGTCGAAGCGGATGGTCTTCCAGCCCCCACGGATCAGCAGGGAGAGCTCCAGGGCATCCTCCTGTATATTTTCGGCACTGAGGTCACCTAGATGTGGAGGGTTTGGCCGTGGTTATGAGGTTACCACAGCCTGTCCCACAAGCTGAGCCAGGTATGTGCTGCAACACCCACGGGCGGGTCCCACCCTGCTCCACTCATCCCTTTCGGATGCTGCGGTTTGGCTGCGGTTCCTCAGCAAAAGCCACTCTGGAGGGGGGGGTCAGGGAGGAGCATCGCTCCAGCGGGGCTCAGGGCCAGGTGTGGGCATGGCAGGAAGCCCTGAGTGGACAAACAGGGATGGGTGGGGTGGCTGAACAAGGAAAATGGATCAGGAAAGGTCTTGGGACCCTGAGGAAGGTGAAGGGCTCTGGCTTGGCCACCAAAGAAGGAGAGAATGGTGGGCTCACTGGGGCTGGGACTTTCAGACCCGTGGGTCCTCTCACATCACATCTCCATCGAGGCTGAGAGTCACTTCAGGAAGGACCTTTGGAGATGGGAATGCATGGAGAAGTTGAGGGGATCCCTAGGGGCATTCCTGGGGTCCCTTCCCCACCGCGTCCTTCTTGAGGATGCTGGGGTGCATGTGTGCACAGGGTCACCCCCATGTCCCAAGGTTCAGCCCTGACATACCTCCTCCAGGGAGCAGGGGGCATTGGAGGCCAGGACAGGCAGGGGCAGCATTGCTACGGTGAGCCAAGAACTCCAAGTCCCTGGGCAACCCCCACCAGGGACTAATGGCAGGGAAGGGTTGGACCCTGCATGGAGCTGCCACCCCCCGAGCAGCCTGCTGCCAGCCCAGGGTGAAGGTGCCCAAGGATGCCTTTGCTGATGTGGGACTGCAGGGAGTGGTTTGCATCTTCCCTTCCTAAGCTGAGGGCAAAGCCTGTCCCAGCGCCTGGCAGGGTGCTTGCTCAATCCCTCTGCAGGGTTTTTTGGGGGGAACATGCCCAGGGACTTACACCCCACCCCGTCTGTGCAGGGACCACCACCACAGCGGGCTCCTGCCTGGGGAAGTGCCCCACCAGCGTACGCACCTGGCTGGAACAGGAAGAGGCGCTGGCACTGCACGATGGCTGAAACAAGGAGCTCTTTCAGGTGCTGGAGGACTCTGCCGGGAAGCAGGCACCCCGCACCACCTCCCTCCGCCGCCACACCGGTCCAGTCCTCCAAGCCAGTCCCTGAGGAGGGCACTTGCAGGCAGCAGTGCCCAGCTGAGGTGTCCCGGCACGGCAGCACCTGCAGGGCGTCACCATCGACCCTCAGGGGGACCTCCATGGTGACGGCATCCTCAGCGGTGCAGAGAGCGAACTCGAAGGCTTCCAGGTTCCTGGCATAATCCACAAGGAAGCGGGGATCCCTGGCATGGATGGCCTCCAGCAGCGTCAGCAGGATGTCCTCAGCCTGCTGGAAATGCTCCAGCCGCTGCCTCTCACGGGACACCATTGCCCCCAGGTAGCTGCTCCACTGGGAAGCGCTGGCGGACATGGCAGGGCTGACGGCGTGCCGAGCCTGCTCCGAGCACAAGGGCAGGGCTGGCGGCTGGCACAGGGCAGGAGCCTCGGCCCAGCGCTTTACAAGCAGCCCTGCTGGGCCAGCGCCAGGGAGAGTGGCTGGCAGAACCAGGGTGGGGGACCAAGCCACACCCCCCCAGCAGATGACAAAGGATGCTCAGCCAGCCGGTCGCACCCACACAGCGCCACGGCCTCTCCCGCCTGCCGCGGGGCTGCGCGCCAGCAGCATCCCCTCAGAACCGGGGCAGACGAAGGCAAAACACCGCCCCCCCCCCCCGGCCCAGCTGATTCGGCCGCCTCGGAGCTTGTGGCGGGGGCTGGTGCTGGGGTCGGGTCGGGCCGTGCCGCGGGGGCTGGGGAGGCCTGCGGGACCCCACCCCGGGCCACAGCGGCCCCGGGCAGGGCCCACAGCTCCCCCCCGCCCGAGCTCATGCTCGTCAGATGTAGGCAGCGCTCGGCCGGGCAGCCCCCCGAGACGGCCCCATCCCGGCGTGCGCCCACCCCAGCCCGCCGCGCTGCCGGGGGGGCAGCACCCTGCCCCGCCACAGGCCACGCCCCCTTAGACCACGCCCCTTTATACACCCGCTGCCCCAGTGCCACGCCCCCTTAGGCCACGCCCCACCAGCCCCCGCCCCATCAGTCAGCCCCGCCCCGACCGGCCCCGCCCCGCACGCAGGCCCCGCCCCCCGTCACCCCGGCAACACCCCCGCCACGCAGTGGCTGCGGTTGCCATGGCGACAGCGGCGGCCCAAGGGGCGCATCGCCACGGGGGGCCCAGCAAGGCCCCAAACCCGCCGGGCAGCGGGCGGCACCCGGCCGGGACGCCGGAGGGGGGTGCTCAGCCCGGCTGCCGCCAGGAGGAGCAGCTGCTGCCGAGGGACGCGCTGCGCCTGGTGGTCGTCACCTGGCTCCCGGGGGCGGCCCGGGACAGGCCGAGCTCGGGGGCTGGCCCGGGCTAGGACAGCTCTGGCCAAAAACGGGCAGGGACCGGCTGTTGCTTCCGCGCAGCCTGTCCGGCTGTGCTGTGCCCTCAGTCCCGCAGCCCCTCCACCAGCCCCGGGATGTGGGCGCACGCTGGGCCTCCTCACAGGCCCCGAGCTGGAGCTCTCAGTAATCCCAGCCCAGGGGCGGAAGGCAGGGCTCTCCCAGCAGCACAGCACGGTTTGGTAACCCCAGCTTCCCAGCGAACGGCACCGAAGGGAGCGAGGGAGGCTCCGTGACAGCAGCAGCCGGTGTGGGAAGGGGCGGTCGCTGCTCAACATGGGGCCCTGGGACAACTTCTGGGGGGAGAAAGAGAACCGCAGGGCTCCCATCACAGTTAGTCCTCCCACCTCCTCTGGCTCAGGCTCTTTACGGCCCTGTTACGTAGCCCAGAGGAAGCTTTTGGATTTAGTTGGCTGTTTCTTGTTCATCCCTGTGAGGGACAGAGGAGCCACCCTCCAGACAGGGCCGTGTCTGTTCCCTGTGGCTGCCTGTCCCTCCGCCAGCTCAGCTCTGGAAGCTCTGCAAGAGGGAGCAGCGCAGGAGCTGCACACTGCAGAGCATCCTCATGTGCCTGCAGCAGGGGCCACCGGAGGTGAGCAGGAGCCCAAACCAGGCTGTGAACACCCAAGGCTGGGGAGACCCAGCCAGATTTTAAACATCTGACAGTGGTCCACGGGATCTGCATCTCCTCACACCCTGCCCTGTGTTCTCAGTTTCACTCCACTGACCACTGTCCTGGCCAGGACTGCATACACATCCCATCGTGTAGGGATGGTGCCAGCTGGTGTCCCTGGTGTCACCTGGTGTCCCTGGTGTCAGCTGGTGTCCCTGGTGTCACCTGGTGTCCCTGGGTCAGCTGGTGTCCCTGGTGTCAGCTGGTGTCCCTGTGTCAGCTGGTGTCCCTGGGTCAGCTGGTGTCCCTGAGAGCGGTTGAAAGCAGCAGGACTCCCTGTTGCCAAAGTAGGGCTCCTGTGGGCTTCACACCCAGAGGGGGTCAGGCTCATCCTGGAGGATGCTGAGCCCAAGCCAGGCAGGAGAGACAAGCACTCCAGGCCCCAATGTGGGAAAAAGAGAGCAGAGAGCCACAGGCCACTGCTTTCCTGGGGGTGGTGGGGCATGGCTCACTGCTGGCAGGGCCACCGTGTCCCAGACAGACTCCCTGCTGTGGCAGCAGCCAGCACAGTCCTTCAGGCAGCACCTGCCAGGGATGCTGGAGGAGGCAATGGGAGTCACACAGGAACTGAACTGGGAGCGGGAGCCTCACTGGGCTGGGGAGACAGGGCAGCTCCCCTGGGTAGCTTGGTGCTGGTGGGCAGCTCCCCCTTCTCGGTGTGGAGCTGGCTGACCCCACGTGCAGCCCTGGCATCCTGCTCCCATCCCTGCCAGAGCTCTGGTGCTGGTAGAGCGAGTGCAATGCAGCTTCTCCCCAGCTCCTCAACACTTCTGGCACCTGCACTCTGCACACCCCCATGTGCCATCGCTGAGAGGTGGGTGCTACAAAATGCTGCCCTCTGCTCCTTCCCTTGGGCTGGGGGCTTCCCCTTCCCTCTTCCTCCTTTCTCTTTTCCCCTTACCCCATCCTCCTTCCCCTTCTCTTTCCTCCTTCCCCTTCACTTTCCTTCCTCTTCTTCCCCTTTTCCCTTTCCCCTTTCCCTTTTACCTTTCTCCTTCCCCCTTCTTCCTTCACCCTCCCCTCTTTCATCTCTTCCCTTTTCTTTTCCCTTTCTCCTTCTCCTTCTCCTTCTCCTTCTCCTTCTCCTTCTCCTTCTCCTTCTCCTTCTCCTTCTCCTTCTCCTTCTCCTTCTCCTTCTCCTTCTCCTTCTCCTTCTCCTTCTCCTTCTCCTTCTCCTTCTCCTTCTCCTTCTCCTTCCCCTTCCTTCCTTCCTTCCTTCCTTCCTTCCTTCCTTCCTTCCTTCCTTCCTTCCTTCCTTCCTTCCTTCCTTCCTTCCTTCCTCCTTCCCTCCCTTCCTTCCTTCCTTCCTTCCTTCCTTCCTTCCTTCCTGGGGGCTATGGGGCATGAGACCTCTCCCAGCCCTGCTGCCACCCCTTGGAGAGCCTGAGCTGGGTGCCAGGGAGCCCAGGCAGGTGCCAGGTGGGAGGCAGAGGAGCTGGCACGGGGAGGGGACGGTGCAGGTCAGGGAGGAACCAGAAGCACCAGTGGGTGGTGTTGGGGGGCTGGGGATGGGAACCCTGCTGCGCTCAGGCAGTGCCAGCACCGGGCACCCTGTGCCGGGCTCAAACCAAACACCTCACCAGGTGAGGCCAGACCTGAGGGGAGGTGTCCTGGCAGGGGGGTGAGCTGGGCTGTGGGAGGCCCAGGGGGAGCAGGCAGCGCTCAGCCTGGGCCGGTCCCTGGCAGGGTGGCAGGGAGTGGGCTGGCACTGGCACTGGGGCCGGGGGGAATGAGCTCATCGCTCCGTTTCCATCTCACCATTGACGGTTCTAGGAATTTTTTTGTTCCATCCTTGTTTTTAGCCAAAAGGAAAAGCGAGGGCAAGGGAGAGAGAGAGGGAGACACCCCGGGGTCACTCCAGCCGTTCAACATGTCAGGGGTGGGCGAGGGGCCGCAGCGAGCCCCCAGCGCCCCTCGCCCAGCTTGCCCCTCGGTAGGACTCCACAGCCCCGCCCAGACCCTGCCAGAGGCCATCACCGCCCTGCAGAGAGACACCAGGGGGCTGAGCTGGCAAAATGAGCTGGGGACAGGGAGAGTGGGATGCGGGAGGTGAGTGATTCTCTGCTCTGCCCCCCGCCAGCTCTGCGCTGACCGCGGCACCCCACAGCCTCCTGCCACAGACACAGGAGACCAGCCCGAGCAGCACGTCCCCCCAGCAAGGAGGCTGGGGTGGGACGGGGGGGCAGGGAGGTAGAGAGGAAGGGAGAGTAATGTAACATGACAGGCTGTTTATTTTGGCAGAGGGGGTTTCTTTTCAACAGATTTCAAAGCCTGGCCCTGGGGCTTGGGGACCACACTGAGCAGCAGGGCTGCGAAGGTGGGTTCAGCGGGGCGCTGGGACCAGGAGATGGGAATCTTGGCTGCTCCATCCAGAGCTCACAGCACTGGAGGTACGCTCACACGCTCCCCTGGAGCCCCCACACCACCAGCCCCCCCGGGTTTGCCCCCATGGGCACACACACACGCACATGCTTCTCCTGCACGCACTCGTGCACGTTCGCACGCTCCCCCAGCCCCTGCTCCTGCCTCCAGGGCCAGGGCTCAGCTGGATTCTTGGCTTCCCCCAGCAACGTTTCAAAAGAGGCTGTTTATTAAATAAAAAAAAAAACCCACCCCACATTGCTAGGAAAGAAATAATTATTACAATCCCATTAAGAGCTTTGGCTGTAAAAGCCCTGGGAGTGTGTGTATGGAAGGCGCAGAGGCTGCGAGCAGCAGGGAGCACAGGGGGTGGTTTTCCTGCCTTGTGCTCTTTTTTTTTACTCCAATCCTGGTCCAACACCCCCCCCACCACCCCCCCTTTTCCTCCCCTTTATCCTGGGAAATGAAAACAATTTATTTAATGATGGATCGTCCCTTTCTCTGGTCACTGACCTTCTGGGTGAATTTCTGCTGAGCTCGGCGGAAAACGTGAGGCTGAGTTGTGGATCCCATCTGTGGGTGGGGGATGGGGGGGTGGGGGGGGGAAGCTCACCCTCATCCTTCACAAAAAAACCCAGCAGCAGGCCTGGGGAGTGGGATGGGGCTGGCAGGGAGGGTCCCCATGACAGTGGGGAGTTTTTCTGCAAGCGCCGTCCCTGGGCTCAGGAGTTTTTGGGAGCAGACATGAGGGCTGCACTGCTGATCCCCCACCCTCCCTCCCCCAGAGCCCTGCACCCCATCCCCTTCTCTCTGTGAGAGACCTTCAGGGGCTCCCAGCCCCCCACAGCCCACTCCCCAGCCTGGCCCCAAGTAGAAGGGCTGGGTTGCAGTGCTGGAAGGAGAGCGGGGGATGGAGAAGCTGTACCTGGGGGTAGGAGTGAGGGGCAGAAGGGCTGTGCTCAGGCTGAGAGCAGGGCATGCTGGAGTGGTCTCCATCCCACCAGCAGCCACATCCTCCCTCACTGCCCACTGGCAGGGTGGGGAAGTGGCTTGCTGGGCTCAGAGTGTCTGTGGGAGGTGGTTTCCAGACCTGGTTAGGCAAAAGGACCAGGCAGGAGGCTGGGGATGAGGTGAGGGACACACGTGGGTCTGCACAGCTCTGCCAGCAGTGGCCAGAGACACGTACCCCACAGCAGGAGGTGCCACTCGGGTGCCTGGCCAGGCTCTGCTCCCTGGGCAGAGGAGAGCTGGGGAAGCCAGAAGGGTTAGGATCACACTGTTCCTTCAGGGGGGCCATCAGCACCCAGAGTGCATCACCCTGGGAATGGGTGCACCCCCATCCCCACTGGCCGAACTCAACCCCAAGCTGCCCTGCAAAGCCAGGATGGAGCAATCCAGCATCCAGCCCCCTCCCCTCTGGCCCTTCCTCTGCCATGGCCTGTTGCTCCAAGCATGGTTCTTGTAAAAACACGTAAATATTTACACAAGAATAATTTGAAAAACATGGCCTGTCAAATAATCAAAGCAGCAGAACATCCGAGGAGGTTTCAGCTGGATTGGGAAATCCAGTGCTGCTTTCTGACACCACTAGGATGCTAGAGGTGCTTGTGGCTGGTCCCAGCCCTATGGGCTGCCAGCCTTGCAGGCACAGGTTTGAGGCAGGTTTGAGGTCTCCCTTAATGCGGTTTGGGGGCCATGGTGGTGGGTGGCTTTCACTTGGATCAGCTCGAGCTCCCCACTGCTGAGAGCCCCAGCTGGGCACGAGGATTGGCCAGGTACCAGTTTGAACCTCACATCCTGTTTTTGGCACTGTCCCCTGCACTGGACTCCTCTGGGAGCCAGAGAAATCCTGGGGTGAAGTGCTGCATGCCTGTCCTCCCCAGAGCTGTGTGTCAGGGATGGGGACTGGAGTGGGGAACAGCAAGGCTGCCACCCCTGCCTTGGGATGGGAAGGGTCCAGCTTTCCCATCCCTCCCCACCTCCAACCCTTGCTCTGAATTTCAAAAGCTTGGCTTTACAGCAGTGGGCTGAGAACCTTGGTCCAAGGTTTCCTTCAGGGAACAAGATTTTTTGTCCATCTAAACAGTTCCCATTTACACTGGTGTCACCAGTTGGTTGCCAGCACGACCACAGCTCCTCTCCTGAGTTCCCAGTGCTACCACATTGCATCACTGAGAAGCCCCAAGCTGCTGGTCCCCAGGGAGGCAGGGGTACAGCCTTAAAACAGAGGCACCCAGAGATCCCCAGCCCTGTTTCTGCTCACTTGGGGCTCCCTGGGCTGGGACAAAGCTAATTGCCACCAAGCAGTGACCCTGTGGCGGTAGCTCAGCCTGCCTGAAGCCATCAGACACCTTGGCCACGCAGTGCAGGCGGTCCCAGGGTGGCAGGGGAAGGTGAAGGGGTGGGAGAGGAGAAGGGGGTTGCCCCGTTCTCATGGCCCACAGACCATGAGGTGGGCACTGCTGCAGGCTTGGGCAGCGCAGGGGAAGCAGGAGCCGTGTGCTGCAGTAACCTCTGCTCTCCTGGCCACTCTGCAGCCCCTTCCACCACCCACCTTCACGCACGTGATCCATGTGCTGGCATTCTCTGAACCCCAGCCAGGCAACGAGCTCAAAGCCCAGTGTAAAACCTTGCCTCCCCCCCACACCCCAACCTCTTTGGGTGACCTGGCTTCCTCGCTTACCCCAGGGAGGGGGGTCCCAGGGCCAGATTCCCCCCTTCCCTCACGGGAGGCGATGCCTGTGCTGCACATGAGCTCAGCATCCCCAAGCTCAGCTCACCCCTCTGCCCAACAGCATCCATGCCAACTGCCCCTGGGCTACCCGGCTTGTCCCCACACGTGTCCCTCCCTGACAGTTGTGAGGTTGGGCTTTGTGGCCCCTGCCAGTGGATTTCCAGCGCTGCCCTTCGTGGAAGTCAACGGGCAGCCTGGAGCAGCAGCCAGAGGGAACAGCGGGGGACAGGCAACTGCCTGTGGATTTGGGGCAGAGCCCCAGCCAGCGGGGATCATCATCCCCGGGATGCCAGGGAGAAGCAGGCTCATGGGCAGCTGGTGGGCCTGTGCCTCCATGCCTCACAGCACAGCTTTGCAGCCCGAGAACTGGTCCCACAGCGCCGCTGGAGCCCGTCACCCTCCTCAGCCCAGCTGCCTGGGAGGCACTGCCAGGCCCCAAGGCCGCCAGCCCCGTGCCAGGCCGCGTCGCTGAGCAGTGCTGCCAGCCACTAGTGCTGGGAAGGGCCAGGAAAGCTTGGCATGAGTGCCAGGAATGCTGCCGAGACCCACGCCTTCCCCACCCCAAAACACAGCCGTGTTTTGGAGGCTGCCAGGTGCCCTGAACACTGCCATGGCTGGAGGAGAGGGCCATTCAGTCTCGGAGCAGGAGCGAGCACCGGCAACCAGCGCTTGGCCAGATGGCGTGGGGAAGGGGCTGCTTCCCCCCCACACTCCTCCCAGCCCTCTCATCACGGAGCCTGGCTCTGCACCGGCCCCAGGCCCTGGCCCAGAGGAAATGGCTGCCGGCCGTGGCCCACAGCTGTTTTCCCCGCTTGGGTAGCTGCTTTCAATTTAACATCCCGGAGAGCTGGCCTGGGATGCCGCCGGGGGAGTGCTGCAGTGCTTTCCTGTGCGAAGCCTGCCGAGAAGAAAACCCTTCCCTCAAGCTTGGGATGGCTGCCGGCTGGGCTGCTCCCTCCTGCCTGTCCCAGGAGGGAAAACCCACCCCCCGAAACACAGGGCGGCCCTGTCCCCTTGTCCCTTTGGGGGCTGAGCGCTGCCCAGAAGGCTCTTGGGAGCGCACGGCGTGAGGGGGCTCAGCTCCCCATCACCGCAGCCCGGGGCACAGCTTCCTGCTTGCGAGGTGGTGGGTGCTGACAGCCAGAAGACAGCCCCGGCTCCCCCACACTCCCCAAAAGAGATGGGTCTTTGCCAGCACCCCCGGAGCCATGGATGGGCTGTGTGGAGAGAAGGCAGAGCCCCCACTGCAGCCCCCCACGGTGTCCCTGAGCCGGGGAAGGGGCAAGCAGCCTAATGCCTTCCAGAAGATCAGCCACAAATGGCCAGGGAGGGTAATTCGTATCAAATTCATAAAGCCTTTATTAGTGTCTCAGGGGAGAAATCCGGATGTGGCCATTTATTTATTTTGGATTTCGCCTTTTTTTTTCTCTTTTCTTTTTTTTCCCCCTCTTTTCCTTTTAACATTTTCTTCCAGGAGATTTTTAAAGGGCCAGGGACGCCTCTGTGTGTCCAGCAGCAGGACTCGGTGGGGGCTCACTTTTTCCTGGAGCATTGGTGCTGGCATCTCAAGGGGTTGGAAAGATCTTGGGGTCCAGCTTTGGGGTCACAACTAGAGGGGGCAGGTGCTGGTGCTGCTGGGGACCAGGGATGCCATGCTGCTCCAAGGGTGTTTCTGAGCTCCTCAGTTTTACCCTGGGTGCTGCATCCTAGCTGCCTGCAAGGTGTGTCCCCCACCTTCTTGGCCCACCACCCCATGCCTCAGTTTCCCCCGCTCTACAAAGAGGGGGAACAGATCCCCTTTGCTGGCACTGCTGCCTCTCAGGACAGCCAGTGGCTCCTGGGCAAGGGTTTTGGGACCACCCTTGCCCCGATGGCAGAGCTGGGGCCCCGGTGAGGCAGACTTTCCTCAGTGTTGTCCGTGGCTGGTCCTCGCCCAGTCCCGCTGTTGTTTGCTCCTCCACTTCGCTCTTTACATAATTTGTTCCTTGGCCCCTTTTCAAATGTACCTCGCCATAGTTACAGCAGAGGATATTTATACAGCGGGGGTGTGGAATAACACGGAAAACCTCTGGAGCCGGGAACCGGATTCCCGCACCATCCCAGTGCCAGGGGCCGACAACGGCCTTCCCTGGTTTTGCTGGGATGCCAGCCCGGGGCTGGATGGGGTTCTCCCTCACATCCATGAACTTCGGGCACAGCCGTGGGGATACGGAGCGGGATGGGGGTGCCAAGCCCCTCGGTCTGGCTAGATCTGTCACCCCAGCACCTGCCCTGTGGTTACCATCAGTTCACTCCCCAGGGGTCCTGCCAGTTTGCGGGGGGAGGGGGGGCACTCGGGATTTCTTAATCTATCTGACAAATGTTGGGTGGGGGTGTTTGGGGCTTTTTTTTTTCCCCCAGAGGAGACAAAGAGGCCCTTGAGCCCCGCGGACAACTGAAAACACGGCATTCCTGAAAAGAATTTCCTGATAATATTTTTAGCACCTGAAAAAAAAAAAAAAAAGAGGGGGTGGGAAGGAAAAAAAACCCCAAATAACACCGGGTTTTCCCTCTTACACTTCCCCCCCCCCCAGTGCTTTAAAGGAGCGGAGGGGACCCGCTGCCAAACTGCAGCTGGGGGGGGGGACCGGGGGGCCGCGGCTGGCCCTGGGGGCACTGCACCGGTGGGCGAGGAGCGGTGGCGGAGGGGCGCGGAGCAAGGGGTCCCTCCGGGAGGTGCCCCCCCCCAGCACCCCCGCCCCCTCCAGCCTTGCCCCCCCAAATTTGCATGCCCCGCCCCTCCACCGACGCCCCCCCCGGCGCGCCGAACGCCCATTGGCTGGCCGCGCTCCGGGTATGCAAATGAGCCGCGGCGGGGCGGGGCCGGCAGGGTGAAGGAGCTCGGCGCGGCGGCCGAGCCCTGAGCTGCGGCGGCCGCCCGGTTCCGAGCCCGTCACCTCCGCGCCCGGCCGCCTCCGCCAGCCCCGCGCCCCGTGCCCGCCGCCGGGCGCCCTTCCCGCCGCCATGCCGCGGTGGCCGGTGCCGGCGTGAGAGGCGAGCGGCGGGATCTCGGTGGCCATGCGGAGCCTGGTGGGCTGGGCCGTGCTGGTGGCCCTGGGCGAGTGGCTGTGGGCGGGCGGCGTGGTGCCGCTGGCGGATTTCTACCCCTTCGGGCCCACGCAGGGCGACGCCGCCACACGGAAGCAGGACGACGGCGGCTCCGAGCTGCGGCCTCTCTCCATCCCCTTCCCCTTCTTCGGGGCGGGGCACACCGGCCTCTATGTGAGTACCGGGGGGGGTCTCCCGCCTGGCTTCATCTAGTGATGAGCGCCCCGCTCCCACGGGCCCGGCTGGCCCGGTGGGCTCCAGGTACCGCGGAGCATCAGAGGAATGCGGAGGGCGGGGGGTGAGGGGCGGATCTGGCGGGGGGGTGAGATCTGGCGGAGCAGGAGGCGGGTCTGGCAGAGCCCCGGGCTCGGGAAGAGCGAGGGACCCCCGGCTCGGCGGGGCCGGGGTCGCCCTGAGCGGTGCATCGCGTGTCCTGGCCCTGGTGACAGCCCTGGTGACAGCCCTGTCCCCACCGCGCTTGGGGATGCGGGGCAGAGCGCTCGCCTGCCCCTGACACCCGCATCCCAGGGCACTGGAGCCCCAGCGGTGGGGAGCTGGCAGGCAGGAGCAGGGATGCTGTGGGGCTCGGACGGTGTGGGTCGCCTGCGAGGAGGCGGTGACTGGGCTCTGGGTGCAGTGCAGAATAAATGCAGCTGCCCTCTCTGTTGGGTGGCAGTGGGCTTGGCTGGCTGCTCGGCACATCACACTCCCTCTCATCTCCTCCCCTCCCATCAGCCGCTGGGACCCTGGCTGATACGCTCCCTGCAGCTCCTGAGCCGCCTGGATGGGGCAAAGTCAAGTCATACCTGGCCCGTTGTGTCTCCCAGAGTGGGCAGAGGAGTAGCCCGGAGTGCCCAGCTGCTCCAGAGCCTTTTGGGCAGCGCTGGCTCCAAACACCTGCCCTGCATCCTGGGGATTCATGTGTGCTCCCCACGCAAGCAGCCACCCAGTGTGGCAGATTCTCCAGTGTCCCATCCCTTCTCCCCAGTTTACTCTGGGCTGACTGACGATCCAGCCCTGGCTGGCAGAGGAGAGGGTTGAGTATCACCCAATTACATTTCAGGGCTGGGTTCTTGTACCATTCAGAGTTAAGCACAGGAGGTCCTTGGCCCTTCCTGGTGGGGTTTCTTTCCCAGCAGCCCCGGAGGGACCAGGGCTTGAAGTTTGACCCATGGTGGGAGCACAGAAGAGGGTGGAAGAAGCCAGGTGACGTGCTGGCTGTCCCATATGGGATCTGCAGCACAGCTCTGGCTCTTCAAGGGGCTGCAGGAATCAGAGGGCAGTGCGTGCCCCTCCACTGAAACAAGACTTCCCCCACCCTGGCTCTGCAGGGCCAACTTGCTGGTGTGGGGGTACATGCAGCGGGGCTGCTCCTCCACAGGCAGCCGCTCTCTGGAGGGAGCTGGAACGGGGCTGGCTGGGCTCACCTGAAAACCTCTGTCCTTGAGGGCTGCCTCCAAGCACCCCCGCCTCCTCTGCAAGAACCAGCAACAGCAACAACAACAACAAAAAAAAGCCCTTCTTGGCTCTGGCTTCCTCCCATCTTGCTTTAATCAGGGGAAGAATGTTCTTGTGTGGACACCGCAGGGTTACGGAGCCTTTGGGAAACAGGAATCTCTTCCCCTTAGTCACAGCAAGGACGGCCTGGTGTTTGAATGGAGGGGCTGAGGAGCCCACCCCCTCCCCTGGCCTGGACATGCCGGGGCACAGGCACTGGCTTTGCCGTGGCACCTGGGTGGACACTGGCCCCCAGTTCCCCGTCAGCAGGAGAGGGTGATGCTGCTGCGGGCTCCTGCCTGCTCACAGGGTACCGGTGCTGCTCTGTCCACTTGAGAGCCTCCTGGTGCAGGCAGGACGTGGGACCTGCTGGGGCTGCCCACCCTGCTGGGGCTGGCATGGCGGCAGGGTGCTGGCAGGGTCTTCCCCTGGGAATTGGGGTGCTAAGGGCAAGGGCACTTCCCTTTGATCCCTGCCTCCTTGCTGAGCAAGCAGTGCCGGCAGGGGTTTTCCTCCCCTTCCTTGCTCCCAGGGCTCACTCAAGCCAGGAGGCAGCACTGTGGGCAGCAGCAGCATCCACTATTCCCAGCTTCCTTCCCTGGGCTGAAGGCCACCTCTGTCACACATCCCTGGGCTGGGCATGCCAGGACCCTGATTGCCCCAGTTAATTAGTGCTGGGTAGGGCTCAGAGCTTGCAGTGCATCCCCCTGATGTCTGGGATGCCCTGCTTTAACAAGAACAGCCTGTGGAGGCCCATCCCAGCATGGCATGGGATGGTGGCACAGCAGCAGGGGTGTTGCATGGGATGGTGGCACTTGGTCAGCCGGGGACCACGAGCCTGGTAACCTGACCACTCCTTAGCTCGCTCAGAGCACTGGGGGATGGATTGCTGCCCAGCAAGGCTGGGGCTGCCTGCCTGGGGTATATACCCTCTGCCAGGAGGGCAACAGCATCGCCCAGCCCTAAACCCCAGCCCTGCAGCCTGCAAGCCAGCCTGGGAGAGTGGGGAGCGAGAGACATCCTCTCCTCCCGCCAAGGGCACTGGTGGGAGCTAGCCAAGCGTGCTGGGCGCTGTTTGTTTAAAGCACCGGGGCTGCCACAGTTTTCTCAGCTGCCCGTCCCCCCCCTTCCCCCAGCCCGACCTCAGCAGAGAACAGGGATGGGTTTGTTCAGACAGCTGCCGCACTCCGGCGAGCAAGCGGGCGGCGTGGGGGGCTGCGGGCGCCGGGGCACGTCTCTGCTTCCAGGAGCAGGAAGGGAAACAGCCCCAGTATTTGTGCAAAGGGGTGGGGGGAGGTGGGGGGCTGTGGGGGGGTGGTGCTGGATGGGGAAGAATGGCAAAATGGAAAGTGCCTCTCAGGCATGGGGTCTTGTGTCCAGTGCTGGGCTCCCTGGGATCAAACAGCCAGGGATCTCCTGGAGAGAGTCCAGAGGAGGCTCCGGAGATGCTGAAGGGCCTGGAGCATCTCCCCTGTGAGGAAAGGCTGAGGGAGCTGGGGCTGTTCAGCCTGGAGAGAAGAAGACTAAGGGGGGACCTTATTGATGTTCATCAATATCTGAAGGATGGGATGCAGGGGGACATGGCCAGCCCCTTTTCAGTGTCTGTGGGGACAGGACAAGGGGCAATGGCTGCAAGTTGGAGCACAGGGAGTTCCACAGCAACATGGGGAAGAACTTTTCCCCAGTGAGGGTGAGGGAGCCCTGGGACAGGCTGCCCAGGGGGTGTGGAGTCTCCTTCTCTGGAGAGATTCCAGCCCTGTCTGGACACCGACCTGTGTGCCCTGTCCTAGGGACCCTGCTTTGGCAGGGGGTTGGACCCCATGGGCTCTGGGGGTCCCTTCCAACCCCTGTGATTCTGTGATTCTGTGTCCTGCTACTGGCAGGAACCAACCGTGGCCACCCATCTCTTCCCCTCCCTCCCCACAGGTGAACAACAATGGCATCATCTCGTTCCTAAAGGAGGTCTCCCAGTTCACACCAGTGGCCTTCCCCATCTCCAAGGACCGGCGTGTGGTTGCTGCTTTCTGGGCCGATGTGGATAACCGGCGGGCGGGTGATGTGTACTACCGGGAGAGCACGGAGCAGCCCATCCTGGAGAGGGCCAGCAGGGACATCGCACAGTACTTCCCCGAGTTCCCAGGCTTCTCTGCACAGTGGGTCTTCGTCGCCACCTGGTACCGAGTCACCTTCTTCGGGGGCAGTTCCTTTTCGCCAGTGAGTAGCTGTGGCCAAGCAGCTGTTAATGTGTGTGTGTGTTTGGGGGGTAGGGGGGTTGTTTATTAAAAGGAACAACCCACCAGAGCTTTGGCACCTGCCGTGGCGGTGACGCTCTGGCTGCACATGGCAGGACTCAGCTGACCCCAGCACCTCCATGGCAGTGCCATGCCATGACAGAGCAGTGCCAGGCTGGCAGAACCAAACCCTCCTCTTCATGGCAGCTGCTGGCATCCCCCTTCTTGGCTAGCAGCGGTGTGGGGGGGTGGTTGGTGGCTGTTTGCAAAATGTTCTTTAGTCCTTTTATTTCCTGACAGGGGTTTGGGTGACCCTTTTGCCACCCCCCACCGCCACCCTCTCACTGCTTTCTTCCCCCCCATTCCCTGCTGCAGGTAAACACCTTCCAGATCGTTCTCATCACGGATGGCAAGCTCTCCTTCACTATCTTCAACTATGAGTCCATCACCTGGACCACGGGTATGCACGCCAGCAGTGGGGGGGACTTTACCGGGCTTGGCGGCATCGCAGCACAGGTAAGTGGGGATTTGACCCCAGGGTGCCCAGGTAGCACATCTGTCCTGTGGGCTCATGGCTCCTGATCTGGGGTTTGGTTTTGGTTTGTTGGGGTGGGTTTTGTTTTTTTTTTTTTTGAGGTGGAAAGCCTCCCCCTGTTGGCTTTTTTGTGTGTGTTTTGAAAGTTCTTACATATCCATGTGTGCTCTGGCTTCCAAAGCCAGGACCATACAGGGGGCTTTGTTATCCTCAAACCACAGGGCTTTGCTTTGGCTGCTGCCTCCTAGTCCCTTCTCGTTCCTAACCTCAGCCTTTAAGAGCAGCTGCTGCAGCCAGCACAGCTTTTGCTGTATTTTTATTTCATCCTTGGGTGTGTTGTTGTGTTTAAGGGGAGGGGGGAAACCTCAAAGCCCCCACCCACACCCACAGAACCCCCAGTGCCCCTTCAGAGGTGTGAACTTACCGTCAGCCGCGCCGTGTTTGGCTCCCAGCCTGCTGCAGGCACGCTGCTGCAGGTGCAGGGGCAGTGGGTGGGTGTTGAGTCCCAGGGAGGGATTTGGAATCCCAGGCTGGCAGGACGGCTGCGTCACCCTGTCGTGCTGGCCATTGTCCCAGCGCGTGGACAGGACCGAGCGCTGGCGCCTGGAAGGGGATGGTCGGTCTGAGCAGCACTGAGAGCTAAGGAGAGGAGCCATGTGCTCCAGTGGCCTCCCCCATGCACTAGTGATGCCTCTTCCCTGGGCCCTTGTCCCCCCAGGCAGGTTTTAACGCTGGTGATGGAAAGCGCTACTTCAACATCCCTGGATCCCGCACCGATGACATCGCTGACGTGGAGATGACGACAAATGTGGGTATCCCCGGGCGCTGGGTGTTCAGAATCGATGATGCCCAGGTGCAAGTGGGGGGCTGCAGCAATACAAGTAAGAGGACAGCAGTTAGGTTTATTTAACTCCCAACCCAACCCCACACTGTTCTCCAGCCCTGTCTTTCCCTGCCTCAGCCCCCACCTCCGCGTGGCGGAGGAGACGGCTCGAAGGGCTTGGGGAGGGAGGGGAGGCAGCCATGGGGGGAACCACCCTCAGTGCCCACTCTGGCTGGGGGACAGCACCCACAGGTGCTCTGGGGCTGGGAAGGGGCTGGGAGAGCAAATGGGGAGGGGAGGCAGACTTCTGAGGTGACGAGAGCCTGTGGGGAGCGATGAGGGAGGCTGGGGAGGAGAGGATGGTGCACAGGCAGAAGCCCACTGCCAGGCAGGGCAGGGCACGAGGGGCCGGCACCCTTGGGGCATGCACATGTCCGTGAGTCCCAGGAGGCTGGGATGAGCCGTGCCGGGGGGCCACTGGGTGCCAACTTTTCCTGTGGGGCTGGGGGTGCACTCCCCACCCAGGGGGCTGGGACGTGTTCCCTGTGGTGCCGCTGGCCTCCCCTTCCTTGTCCCCGCTTCCCCCTGGCCGTGTTTTCCCACCCATCACCTGCGGGTGTCGCGTGTTACTGGTGGGTTTGCTGCACAGGGGCTCCCCTGTCCCCCCTCCCCTCCACCCCGGGCAATAAGCGTGTCCCTGTTCCTCCCCTCGGGCGGGGTGGCTGCCCCCACGCAGCTCCTGACACAAGAGGAATAAAACCCAGGGGAGCCCGTGAGGAGCAGACCCCAGCTCACCCCTCGTGAGGCTGGCAGCCCCCGTAGGCTCCCTGAGCACCCCCGGGGAGCCAGGGGGGGTGTGGGGACAGACCCTGGCCCTGGTGCAGCTGGAAGGTGGCGGGTGAGCCCTGGCAGGGTGCCGGCTGACGGGGTGGGCACCATCTGTCCCCACAGCCTCTGTGTGCCTGACTCTGCGGCCCTGCCTGAATGGGGGGAAGTGTATCGAGGACTGCATCACGGGGAACCCCTCCTACACCTGCTCCTGCCTGGCCGGCTTCACTGGGAAGAGGTGCCATGTCGGTGAGTGCCAGCCCCGAGGTGCCAGCCCCGAGCTCCCGGCGCTGTGCCACGGGAAGCTGCTCTGGCTCCTGCCTGTCCCTGCCGCCCTGGCTGCCTGTCCCTGCCGCCCTGGCTGGCTGTCCCTGGCTGGCTGTCCCTGCCCTGAGCTCCTGCTGTGTTTCAGATGTGGATGAGTGTCTCTCCCACCCGTGTCAGAACGGAGCCACCTGCCTCAACGGTGCCGGCAGCTTCAGCTGCAGGTGCCCGCCGGGCTTCCAGGGCACCAACTGTGAGACTGGTGAGTGCTGGGTTGCAAGCCGGCTCTTTCCCCCTGGGCTTGAGAGGCACTGCTGCTTTTGGAGGGTACAGGGGTGTTCTTCCACACCGGGGCTCCCGTGGCAACTGCTGAGCTTGAGCAGTGGGCGAGGACCTGCTTGGGCTGCAGCTCGCTGCAGGCAAAGGAAACTTTGCTCTGGCCGGGAGCCCTTCTGCTGCTGGCAGCCTGCTCTGCCCAGGGCTGGGCTCCACACTGCCGCCAGCACCTCTCCCTGCCACCGCTCCCTCAGCCTGGAAAGCTGCCGCCCAGTGCTCCAGCACAGCCCTCAGAGGCCCTGCTTTTGCAGGTGATGCTCTGATCCCCAGCCCTTTGAAGCCAGGAGGGAGTCTCCCGGTTCCTGGCAGGGGCCGTGGTGGCCGGTTTCCCCCACCGCTGGCCTCTGCCCACCTGGGGAAGTGCTGCCAGAGCAGCTCGCTCCCAGTGAGCCTCTGTGCTGCTGGAGAAGTAGAGCAGGGAGTTGGCTTTTGGAGAAAGGGAGGGAGGAAATGCCCAGTGTGGCATGCTGGCATCCGAGCTGCCCTAGGGATGGCTTTGGGAAGAGCCATGACTGGGGATGTGGCTCATGTCCCATGGGAAGGTGTGTGGGTGGTTCTGAGCTGTGCTCTGCCTGGCCCCAGCATCACTGTGTGGACAGGGGATGTCCCGTGCCCATCTTGTGCCTGAGTTGATTTCTTCTCCCCCACCCCCACCTCCCTCTGTCTGTTTTGTGGTGTCCTGCTGCAGAAGAGTCCCCGTGTGAGAGCAGGCTGTGCCAGAACGGCGGGACCTGCCAGGCAGCAAACAGGACGGCAGTGTGCTTGTGCCAGCCGGGGTACACAGGGCTGGACTGCCAGACAGGTGGGTGGCAAGAGCAGGTGCCGGGGAGACAGCGTGCCTGGGTGCCTTGGCAAGCTCCCTTCCCACCTGGCTCTGCCCCCAGCCGCAGCTGTGGGAGGGGAACCCTCACCCTTGATGGTGGTGCTGATTTTTGGTTCATTTTCCCCCTGCCCATCACCTTCCTCCTCATGAGCATCATCCAGGGCAGGAGGCAGTGAGTGGGCTGGCAGTGCTGGCACGTGGGCTGACGCCCCCTCCCTGCCTCCCCTCGCAGAGGTGAATGAGTGTGAGTCCAGCCCGTGCCTGAACGGGGGGCACTGCGTTGACCTGGTCGATAACTACACTTGTGTGTGCCTGGAGCCCTTCGTGGGACAGCGCTGCGAGACAGGTGACTGCTACTGCCGGGATCCCCTGTGTTCTGGGGCCACCCTGGCCCCTCTTCCAGGCCTTATCACTCATTAGCTTGCTCTCCCCTCCTCCCAGACTTGTCCTCCTGCGAGGACAGGAGCTGCCGAAACCGGCAGACCTGCAACTACATCCGGCCCGGCCGCTACATCTGCACCTGCTCCCCGGGCTACTACGGCAGCAACTGCCAGTACAGTGAGTGGGGGGCACGGGAGCTGCCTCTGGGGGAGCTGGGAGGGGAGGGGTGAACAGCGAGGGGCTGCCTCAGCCTGAGGCACCAGCAGGAATGGGCAGTGTGTGTGCGGAGGGGTCCTTGTGCTGCTGGGAGGGAGCTCCTTCCATTGCCCTGAGGGGGTCTCTGCCACAGCTCCCCCCAGCACAAGGGGGTGTTGCAGCCCCAGGCTGGGGGGCTCTGGCTCAGTCTGCCCCTTGCCCACAGGTGGACCCCGTGTGCCCAGTGCCTGCCTCTCCCAGCCATGCCAGAATGCAGGCAGCTGCCTGGAGACAGAGCAGGGTTATGTCTGTGAATGCCAGGAGGGCTACACTGGGCAGGACTGTCGAGACCGTGAGTACCCGGGGTCTCTCTGGTGGGCTGTCAGTGTCTCTAGGGGAGCAGCCTCCGTGCTCCTGAGAGGGGAAACTAGCAGCCCAGAGAGGCCATTCAGGGCTCCTGAAACAGTGGGTCTGTCCCTCTCAAGGAGGCTGTGTTTTCGGGGGGAGGCTCGTGGCTGCTGCCCACCTGAACTCTCCCTGTGGGTAGCATCCAGTGAGACTGCTTGACCGTCCCAGCCCTGCAAGCAGAAGGGGTCCTGGGACGCTCCCATCTCTCTTGCAGAGCTCTCAGAGGGCTGTGAGTGTCGCAACGGGGGCAGTTGTCTGGAGGGGAACAGCACCATCTGCCAGTGCCCACCTGGGTTCTTTGGTCTGCTCTGTGAATTTGGTAGGTGAAGGCTTCTCGCTCGCTGTGCTCCCCCCTTGCCAGGATGCTTGAGCCAGGCAGGCTGTGGGGAAGCAAGGGTTTGCTCTGCCCATGCCCCAGCCTAGCACAGTGCAGGGACACAGACTGGATGGCAGCCTGGGAATACCATTCCCTGGTGAGGAGGCAGCACTTGACCTCATCACTCCCCATTGAGCTGTGCCTCTCCCAGCCCCTGGACCCTGCCCGTCTCCCCTGAGTGTGGAGAGAACCCCTGTGTGCTCCCCCTCTGGGGCTCATGGGCATCCAGGCTGGCCCTTGCTCTCTGTAGAGTGGGGTACAGAGGTGCCTCCCATCTCATCAGAGTTAGGAGCCCCCTCATGCAGCCAGGCAGCCGGCTGTGTGTCCGCCTGTTGCCAGCTGACAGGCCAGCGCTGCCTGTGCTTGCAGAGGTTACCACCACACCGTGCAACATAAACACCCAGTGCCCAGAGGGTGGATACTGCATGGAGTACGGCGGGAGCTACCTCTGCGTTTGCCACACTGACTACAGCACCAACCACAGTACGTCTCCTCTGCAGGGGTGTGGGACGCACACGGGGCTGGGGGGCTGAGCAGGAGCACTGGCATCAGCTGGGGAGCAGCCCTGGCCCTTGGCTGCCCGTCCTCAGCCGCTCCCTGTGCCTGGCTTTGCAGCAATGCCGTCCCCCTGTGACTCGGAGCCCTGCCTGAATGGGGGGTCCTGCGAGGTTCACGACGACTCCTACACCTGCGAGTGTGCGCCGGGCTTCCTGGGCAAGCGCTGCGAGAAAGGTACCCAGACACAGCACCCTGCCACCCTGGCGCCTGGCAGAGGCTTGGGGAAGAGTCTGTGGGAGATAAGCAGGTGTATCCTGAGCTGCCACTGGAAGAGGGGGCAGGTTATCCCATCCCACCCCACCCAATGGGAGACGTGGCTCCCTTCGCAGCCCCAGCAGCCAGCCTGGTTGTGTTTCCTGCCTAACACCATCAGCGTTGGGAGTGTTTTTACATGCCTGAGCCTCTGGCTTTGGGAGCAGCTGTCCTGGGCATCATGCACCCCTGGAGCCCTTGCATGGGGGGTGTTCTGGCGCTGCTGAGCCTGGGGCTGTGAGGCCTGGGTGCACCTAGCCTCCCTGCAGTGAGGGGTGTGCTGGTGGGGCGCGGTGGCTCTCGGCGTGCCAGCAGCAAGCGGGTGACCCCCTGCTCTCCCTGCAGCCAAGCCACGGCTCTGCAGCACGGGGCCCTGTCGCAATGGAGGCACGTGTAGGGAGGCGGACGGCGAGTACCACTGCACCTGCCCCTACCGCTTCACCGGCAAGCACTGCGAGATCGGTACGGCCCCCTGGCCCCCACCGGGGAAGAGAGGGGGGCAGCGGTCCTGCTGGCTGCTCAGCTCCCCCTTGCCCTCTGCCCCCAGGTAAGCCAGACCCCTGTGCCTCGGGGCCCTGCCAGAACGGGGGCACCTGCTTCCACTACATCGGCAAGTACAAGTGTGACTGTCCCCCAGGCTACGCTGGCCGCCACTGTGAGATCGGTAGGTGTGAGCAGGGTGCACTGGTCCCAGGGGGGTGTTGTGGCTGCTGGGAGAGCTGGGATCTGTGACAGCCACAAGCAAGCCCTGCTGCTTGTTTCCAGCACCCTTCCCTGTTCACTTGGAGCACGTCGGCGCTCCCTGGCACGCTGCCGTGGAGGAAAAGGGGCTGGCTTTTGTTCCTGGGCTCTGTCAGCTCTGCAGCAGTTGCTTTTTGCTCTGCTCTTCTTCCTAGTGCCCTCCCCATGCTTCCTTAGCCCCTGTGAGAACGGAGCTACTTGTGAGGACCTCGGTGGGGTCTACACTTGCATGTGTCCCATGGGCTACGTAGGGAAGCATTGCCAGTCTGGTAAGGGCTTTGTGCTGCCCCTGCCAGCCAGGGGCTCGGGGTGCCTCTGCGGGCCCTGCTGACCTCCCCTGTCTCTCCCCAGAGGTCGACTGTGGTGTCCCTAGCAAGGTGAAGCACGCCCAGGCCTCTTTCAACTCCACCACGGTGGGCTCGCTGGCTGAATACCGCTGTGAGCTCGGCTACACCCTCAGTCAGCACAACCACCCCCGCGTCTGCCGCTTGCAGGGTGTCTGGAGCGACCCACCCGAATGCGATGGTGAGGAGCAGTGGGGGGCGGCCCGGCCCAGGGGCGCTGGGGGACCAGCCCTGCCCCGTGCTTACGGCTCTCCCCCTGCCCAACTGCCTGCAGAGATCGACGAGTGCCTGTCCCAGCCCTGCCTGAACGGGGGCCGGTGCAAGGACCGCGTGGCGGAGTTCCTGTGCCTCTGTGAGCCGGGTTACGCTGGCCACCGCTGCGAGTCAGGTAAGGGGCCCTGCCGGGGACACTGCGGGGCCACAGCAAGCCCCTCCTCGCCTCCCCCCTGGGGACTGGCCACTGCCAGCATCTGGGCTCCCTGCAGTCACAACCCAGCTTCACTCTGCTCCCAGATTCACCCGTGGGGAGGGCTCCTCTCCCAAAGCCCCCAGCCAGCTCTGGGGTGGGAGACGCCGCTCCCAGTGGGGCAGAGGAGCAGGCAGGGCTGTGGGAGTACCTGCACTCCTTGTGTCCCTCTGCTCATGGGTGCTCTGTGGGCACCCCCATCGCTGGCGGGGAAGCGGCTTCTCAGGCACGTAGAGCCTGTGCAGAGGAACCCCAGGCCTTGGGCTGGGTGGGACGTGCCGTGCGTGGCCCTGAGGTTATTGGCCAAGAGGGGAAGGCAGGGTGCATGTTTTTGGCTTTGCTGGACTCCCGTGTATGCCCAGGGTTACGGCTGCATGTGGGCACTAGGTGAAAGGGGTGATGGGCAGCATGGGGGCTGGGGGGACCTAGGGGCAGGCAACTCTAGCCAGGCTCCTTGTGGCTTGGGAGAGGATGGTGTGGGGAGAAGATGGGATGCCTGCAGAGGGGCAGAGGAGAGGACATGCTGCAGGCACATTTGGCACAGCTCCACACTGCCAGCTGTCCCCATGTGTCCCTAAGGGCATGTCTCCGTGCCCAGCTCCTGCTGCCAGGGCCTGACGTGGGGCGGTGGGTGGCCTCAGGAGTAGGACTGGTCGTAGCTGCTGAGCTTGGGTGTCACAGTGATGTGGGGAGGGGCTGTGCTCTGCAAGAGAAGCACTGCCTGGTCTCTGCTGTCGGCCTCAGCACTGTGCTGAGACGGTGCCTCTCCTGCTGCTGCTCTCCAGATGTTGATGAGTGCCAGTCAGAGCCCTGTAAGAACAGCGGGACCTGCCAGGACCTCCCCGGGTCCTTCGCTTGCGACTGTCCCGAGGGCTTTGTGGGGACCCAGTGTGAGACAGGTAAGAGACCTGCCCCTCCCAGGGCAGCAGGAGGCTGGAGAGTCTGGACACTGGGACCTGGCCAGGCAGCTGGTTGCCACCTTGACCCCAAGCTGCTGCCTTGGGCATTTGCTGCCTGTCACACCTCCTTGCCTGCAGCTCTTGGGGGTAGAGCTGAAACTGCTCCAGCGCGGAGGGAGCAGGAATAAGGAGCTTGCAGGGAGCAGGTCCCCTTTCAGAAGTGTCCAGGGGGTGCAGCTGGGGTGGGCTGCTGGGTCAAGACTGGCTGTGCTGAGCCCTGCATGTCCCGTCCTGCTGCCTCCGCGGGGCTGGGGAGGGGTGGCTGCCGTCGCTCGCCCCGGGAGCTGGCTGCTGGCATGCCAGGGTCCCGCTCACCCCCGCCGGCCTTCTCCTGCCTGCAGAAGTGGACGCCTGCGAGTCAGGCCCTTGCCAAAACGGAGGCGAGTGCGAGAGCTACGGCGGCTCCTACCTCTGTGTGTGCCCAGAGGGCTTCTTCGGCTACCACTGCGAGACAGGTGAGGTGGGGGCGGCTCGGCGCGGGGCCCGCCTGGCCAGCTGGCACGGCTAACGCCGCCGGGCACGGCCCCTGTCCCGCAGCCAGCGACCCGTGCTTCTCCAGCCCCTGCGGGAGCAGAGGCTACTGCCTGCCCAGCAACGGCACCCACAGCTGCACCTGCAAAGTCAGCTACACAGGCAAGAGCTGCGAAAAAGGTAAAGGCCCTCAGCAGCGGCACCAGGACGTGGCGCGGGGCTCGACACTGGCCGCGGCCTGCGAGGGGCGCCACGCTGCCCGGGACCAGCAGCTATCCTTCAGCCAGGGCCTCGCCTCTGGGGGGGCAGCCAGGGCCACATCCATGCTGTGAGCGGGCACTGGCACGCTGAGCTGCTGCTGCCAGCACCGGGGTTGGCACAAGGACACCGGGGACAGGTTTCCCCTGGCCCAGTTTCCCCTGCCCCCCCTTCAATAGCCATGGCGATCCCTTGGATGCCCTTGGGAGGGGAGGTCGAGGTGCCTGAGGGAAGCCTCTTGCCGTGGGTACTGACCTCCCCAGCAGGCTGTGACGAGCGCTCAGCTGCCAGGTGGCAGCAGCCAGCCACGCTCTGGGTGCCTTGGTTCCTCGGGTGCCTGCTGAGCCAGGGGTGGCCAGAGCCCTGAGGTGCCCCTGCCAGGCGCACGCCGAAGGGAAGAGAGCGAGGGCCCTGTCCCTCCCATTGCTGCCGCTCTGCCTCTTGCTGCTGGGGTCTGTTCTCTAAAGATTCATGGCGTTACCTCTCCCCTTTGCTTTTGCCTACACCCTGAAGAATTGCTGCCACCAACCTCATTAAAGGTGGAAAGGGTGGAGGACACTGGTGTGTTGATTTCTTGGCACCCACCTGAGGACGCAGCCGCCAGGCAACTCATTGACGGCTACGCCGTGACGTACGTATCCCTCGACGGCTCTTACCGCAGGACAGATTTTGTGGACCGAAGTCGTTCTGCCCACCAATTGCGGGCACTAGCCTCCGGCAGAGCCTACAATATTTCTGTCTTTTCAGTCAAACGCAACGTGAACAACAAGAATGATATCAGCAGGCCCGTCATGCTCACCACACGCACTAGTGAGTAGCATCCCCCCCCCTCTGGGGGGGATCGCGGGCTTGAAGCACCATTGCAGCCTCCCCCCCCCCCGCGGGTGTGGGGCTTGTGCTGCCTCCTCCTCACCGTCAGCGCCGGTTGCAGGCTGGGCCTGTGCCCAAGCCCGGCTGGTTTGGCAGAGCAGATCCTAAAATCCAGCTGGGAGCAGCACAGAGAGTCGCTGTTCTCTGCTGTGAGTGAGTAAAAAGGGGGACGCAGCTCCCTGCAGCTCACTGGGGGCTGGCGGCAGGGGCTGCTCCCCTGTCCCCTTCACCAGAGCCGGGCTGCACCTCTCAGTCCTCCTCAGGGGGCCCGGGGAGGTGTGGGTGCTGCCTGGCTGCCCACACGCCAGCTGGGGAGCCAGGCTGTGCCGAAGAGGAGCTCTACAGGCATCTCTCCACTGCCTCACCATGGGGATGTACCAGGGGGGCAGAGTGAGGAGGGCAGAGGGTGACAGGACCTCTGCACCGTGCCGGGAGGCGAGGGGGCCCAGGGATGCTGCTGTGGGCTGTAGGCATGTGGAGAAGGACCATTTTCTAGGGCAGGTGGGTGTAGGAAGGAATGGGATGGAGGGAATGAGACCGAGAAAAGCTGCTCCCTAACAAGAGGGGGATGGAAAGCCTGTAACCACGTCACCCCCATGGGCTGAGACAGAGTGAAGCCCAGAGGAGAAGGAGGCAGGAGCAGGTCAGGTCTGCACCTCAGCTGTGGCTTCTTGGGAGGCCTCGAGGAAGGGGCAGATGTTTGGGGCAACAAGAGCCAGGCTCAGGACATCCCTGAGGGGCTTAGGGCCAGGCACTGCAACCCCTTTGGAGCTGGAGAGGGTGAGGCCAGAGGAGGCCAGCCCCAGGGTGCTGCAGACAGCACAAGGCCGTGCAGGCAGGCAGCTGGATGTGCCACCTGCCCATCGGGAAGGCGGTGGGGCTGGGGAAGCCTGAGTCTGGAAGGGTGGGCAGCGCTGAGCTGCTCCCACATGGGAAGCCAGCCCGGAGGGGCAGGCAGGACCTCCCCCGTGGTGGGGGGCACGGGGAAGGGATGGGGTGACCTGCACTGACCGCAGTCCTCCCTGCTTCCCCTGGCCAGGACCGCGTCCGGTGGAAGGCTTTGAGATCACGAACGTGACGGCCAGCACCATCACGGTGCAGTGGGCTCTCCACCGGCTCAAGCACTCCACCGTCAGTAGGGTGCGGG
Organism: Porphyrio hochstetteri; assembly: GCA_020800305.1. Lineage (NCBI taxonomy): Eukaryota > Metazoa > Chordata > Aves > Gruiformes > Rallidae > Porphyrio > Porphyrio hochstetteri. The sequence continues at coordinate 1,465,679 of CM036914.1, forward strand.
TCTCCATCCGCCAGCTGGGCGACCTGGCAGACCGCACCGTGCAGCTCAACAGCAGCGTGGCCAAGTACACCTTCCTGTGAGTGGGGTGGCAGGGGAGCACCCGGCCAGCTGCCCCTCCTCCAGCCTGCCCAGCTTAACCTCTCCCCGCCGTGCCCTTCTCCTCCGCAGGGACCTGCAGCCAGGAGAGAAGTACATCGTCCACGTCACAACACTGAGCGGCGTGGGGACGGAAGACCACCCCTCGGAGAGTCTGGCCACGGCCCCCTTCCACGTGTGGACGAGTGAGTGGGGTTGCCTTTGCTCCTGGCTGCTGCTGCGGGGCCCCAGGGCTTGGCAGGCACTGGGCATCGTGGCTTGGGCCAGCGGGGAAGCTGCAGGGAGGGGAAGGTGCGAGAGCCGTCAGCCTGTCTGGCCAGCACGGCGGGGAGGAGGCGTGCAGGCTGCGCTGGGGCAGGGCAGGCGAGGCAGCGGCACAGCTCCCTGCCAGCTCTTGTTCGCTCTCCAAGGCCAGCATGAGCTCAGCCCCACGGGCCTGATTCATCCCGTGCTATCCGGCAGCTGCAGGGCCAGGGCCAGACCCGGTGCCAGCGTGCAGTGAGGCTCTGCCTGCCTCCACAGAGACCTGGCACCGAGCATCCCCTGGTGCACTGAGACCCCTGCCCAGGGCTGTGTGTGCTGTCGCTGGGCCAGCCAGGGCCCTGCCGTGCTTACAGGGTGGTCACGAGTCCCGCTGTCACCATTCACCTGGAGTGTTGTGTCCAGTGCTGGGCTCCCTGGGATAAAACAGCCAGGGATCTCCTGGAGAGAGTCCAGAGGAGGCTCCGGAGATGCTGAAGGGCCTGGAGCATCTCCCCTGTGAGGAAAGGCTGAGGGAGCTGGGGCTGTTCAGCCTGGAGAGAAGAAGACTAAGGGGGGACCTGATTAATGTTTATCAATATCTGAAGGATGGGATGCAGGGGGACATGGCCAGCCCCTTTTCAGTGTCTGTGGGGACAGGACAAGGGGCAATGGCTGCAAGTTGGAGCACAGGGAGTTCCACAGCAACATGGGGAAGAACTTTTCCCCAGTGAGGGTGAGGGAGCCCTGGGACAGGCTGCCCAGGGGGTGTGGAGTCTCCTTCTCTGGAGAGATTCCAGCCCCCTCTGGACACCGCCCTGTGTGATCTGTCCTGGGGACCCTGCTTTGGCAGGGGGTTGGACCCCATGGGCTCTGGAGGGCCCTTCCAACCCCTGTGATTCTGTGATTGAGAGACACCAGCGCTGACCCCTTTTCTCCCACCCTTCCTTCCACCTTGTCCAGGGCCTCTCCCCCCACGAAACCTCACTGCGTCCCGTGTCACTGCCAGCTCGGTGTCCATGGCATGGGAGCAGCCGCCCGCTGGTGCTCTGGAGGGGTACATCATCAACGTCACCACCGCGCAGAGCGTGAAGAGCCGCTACGTGCCCAACGGGAAGCTGGTGTCCTACACGGTGCGGGACCTGCTGCCCGGGCTGCGCTACCGCCTGTCCGTGACAGCTGTGCAGAACACCGAGCAAGGCCAAGTGCACAGCGAGCCCATCAACCTCTACGTCACCACCCGTGAGTGTCGGGCTCGCCGCGGCGCTGCTGGCTGGGGCAGGGTTGACCCAACAGAGTAACCAGCCCCCACGGGGAACTTCCTGCCCCAGGACCAGCTGCAGGGACAGGGTGCTGTTCCCCTGCAAAGGGGGTGGGGGTCGCAGGGTGCTGCTTCTCTTAGTGGGGGGCAGGCGCAGGGTGACAGCTCCCTGGGGCTTCACCAGGCCCGGTGTTTGCAGCCCAGGGAGAGCATGCACTGCCCTGAGGGGCAGCCTGGGGACAAGCACGTGGGCTTGTAGGCCCCGTGCTGACTCGCAGCCTGCTTCTTGCTAAGCCCAACCCTTTGGTCTGTAGTGCAGAGGGACGGGGCTCCAGAGAGACGGTGGAGCCAGGCCGGACACCCCCGGGTGCTGCGCAACAGGCTGCCCCCAGCTCTCCTGCCTGAGCTGCGCTTGCTCGCAGATCACGACACAGCTGAGGCACCCACGCCAGCCCCCAGGTAGGCACTGCTCCAGCTCTGCCAGCACTGTGTTGAGCACAGCCCCTTCTCCCAGCCATGCTCCCGCTGGGCTGCACACCCCTTGCCCCCTCACCACTGGGGTCCTGAGCCGGGCAGGGCCTTACAAGGTGAGCAGGCCCCAGCGTCGGGCCTGCGCTGAGCCTGACACAGCCAGGAAGTGCCTCCAGCCCCAGCATGTGGGGCAGCGGTGGCCTGGGCACACCACGGTGCCCTGTGCCTCATGGCTCTCCTGTCTCAGGTTCACCGAGCTGGTAGATGGCAGAAGGAGGATCAGTGCCAGGTTCAGCACTGCGCTGGGCAAACCCATCACTGTGAAGACACGTAAGTGCTCTGCTGCCTCTGCCCCCTCTTGTCACCTGGTGACATCTACGCCTGTCCCTGGGACAGGGCGCTTGCTGAGCGGGCTGCTGCAGAGCTGGGGGAGCCATGGAAGAGGGCAGAGCCCCCTCTCACCTCCCTGGGCAGACCCCCACCCAGGGAGAGCTGTGACACACAGTCAGCTGGGGAGACTGGAGAGGGACTGTCCCTGATGGGACACAAGGCTGGCTGGGGCACAGGCTGGCCTTCTCCCCTGCCAGCAGCTGTGGGAGCCCAGGCAGTGACCCCACAGCCCTCCAGCATGGCCCCTGCCTGCCTAGCAGCCTAAGCCCCCAGGGCCAAATACAGCCTCCCAGTCAAGGAGGGTGCCCAGGTGAGAAGCCCTTCACTGGCCCAGGACCAGCCCCTTGTTTGTCAGCCCCATAACACGAGGGAGGCGAGTGCCAGCCCTGTAGGTGTCTTGCTGGGCCTGGGGACCCCATGCCACAGAGGGAGTGGGGACCTGTGGGGGCAGCGCTGGGCTCGCCGCATGTCTGGGCTCTACCCAGCATTCCCAGTCCCTGAACCCTCCAGCAAGGGTGAGACCTGCACACTGCCTCAGGCCTGAGCAGCGCTCTGAGGGGCTGGACCCCATTGGAGGGGCTGGGTAGGCTGGACCCCATTGGAGGGGCTGGGTAGGCTGGACCCCATTGGAGGGGCTGCCTTTGCACGGGGCCCCAGCTGGACGTGACGTTTGACCCTCTTGTTGCCCAGAGCCGGAGGCTCCAGTGAAGCTGGAGAACGTGGAGGTGTCCAGCCAGGGCAGTCTGGCACTGCAGCTGCGCGAGGCGAAGAGCAAGAGTAAGTCAGGGGGTGGGGGGACGACACAGTGACACCCACCCGTGCAGCAGGGACCAGGCCCTGCAGACGAGCAGGAGCTGGACACCAGCCTTGCTGCTGGCCTGTCTGCAGGCACCCAGGTGGCACAGCACACTGGCTGACCCACCCCTGCTCGCACTGGGAGCGCCCCAGCAGGGTGGGCAAAGCTGCCCCGCGGCCCCAGGGTCTGACAGGGCCGGTGTTTCACAGGTGAGGGGCAGAACTGCTCCACCAACCCGTGCAGGAACGGAGGCACCTGCGCCAGGGACGCCACCTCCTACCACTGCGACTGCCGCCTGGGCTTCAAGGGCCGGCTCTGCGAGCTGGGTGAGTGCTGTGCTGCTGCCCCAGGGCTCAGCTCCCTCCTCAGGGTGGGTGGCATGTGCCCAGCACAGCGGCTGTGCCAGCCACGGGTCCCCAGGGCACAGCACCCAGCCTCTCCCTCCCAAGGGGGCTCCCACCGTGCCGAGTCTGCCCTGGAGAGGCTGTGCCCACAGCACAGGGAGGAGCTGGGCTCAGTTCTGGCCAGTTCAGGCAGATGTGGGAGCGCAGGTCAGCTCCCTGCTTCTGGCCAAGCCCTGCCCTGGCAGCCTGGGGAAGCTTCTGCCCTGCATACACAGTTCCCTGGGCACGGGGCTCTGCCTCTCCTGCCTCTTTAGAGCCCAGTCTCCCAGCACAGCAGAGAGGAAAGCCCGTGGGGCCTTGCTGGCCCCTGCCAAGGGGCACCAGCCATCAGGGTCAGAGATGGGCTTGTTGGTAGCTCCCCTCTCCTGTTCCCAAGCAGCCTGCAAGAAGGTGTCACACTCGTGCACGCGGCTGTACTCGGAAACCAAGTCATTCCCCGTGTGGGAAGGAGGCACCTGCCACTACCTGTGAGTACTGAGTGCTGCCTGGGGGCTGTGCTCCCCTCTTCCCCTGCTGCTCCGAGCCGGGGAAGGGGGAGTGAGGCCGTCTCAGACCCTGGCTGGCAGCTGCCCCCTCCCCAGCGCAGGTGGAGCAGCCCATGAGCCCCGGGGCTGCCTGTGTCCCGGGGCAGGGTGCTGCTGAAATGACAGCCCCATAGCCGTGGTACCTGCCTCTGGGGCAGCGAGGTTGGATTTAGGGTGTGTGCTCCCCAGGCAGCAGCAGATCCCCTGCCTGCCTGGCTGCCTCTCCAGCTGTGGGCAGTGCCAGGGCACGGGGCCCTTCGCTCTGTCCCACAGAGAAGCCGTGGAGGGGTGGGGGTGAAGGGGGGGTCGGGTGGTGCCTGGCTGCGTGGGGTCAGCCTCCAGCCCCCTTCCTCCCAGGGCCAGCGGCTGCAGCCTGAAGGAAACACGGGGAACCCCCAGACTCTCCCCACTTCTAAAAGCAGATGAGTCTCTCTTACTCCCTGCAACTCCCTCCTCTGCTGTGTGTGCAGGTACAGGAGAGTCTACAAGGTTCACCAGGACATCTGCTACAAGGAGAGCTGCGAGAGCACCGGTCCCAAGCAGACAGCCAGCAGGTACAGCTTGCAGCAGCACACCGAGTCACCGCCCTTCCTGCAGCCCCGGGGCCAGAGTGTGAACCAGTCTGTGTCCCCAGCACGCCCTGGGGTGCCCAGGCTTGGGGGCTGGTGAGGGAGAAGAGCACAGGCACCCCGAGCAGCACAGAGTGCAGGGAGTGCACAAGCAAGGCCGGCTCTGTGTGCTGCCCCTGCGAGCAGCTGCCCAGGGGCTGCAGGGCTGACGGTGCTCTCCTCCCTTCTCTTCCAGAAAACCAAGCACCAGTCACACACTGAAGCAGCCATAGAGTAAGTACCTGCTCCTGCCTGTGGCTGTGCCTGCCCTGGACAGGGAGCTGGGGAGGAGAGGGATGGGATGGGCTGGGGCCAGAGTGCAGCCCAAGCTCTGTCAGGGGCATGTGAGGGCACCACAGCTGCTGTGCCAGTCTGGCTCGGGTATGCAGCTGCTGGCTGCTGGTTGTGGCTGGGCTTGAGGAGCAGGAGGTGATCCTCTGCTTCCCTGCAGCCCTGTAAAGGAGAGATTCCTGCACAGGAAGGACACAGCTGGGCCTTTCCCAGCTGGAGCCTGGCACACAGGGGTGGGAAGAGGCAGGTGCAGGGCTTCTGAGAGACTCTGCATACCAGCTCATTCTTCTCCTCCTCCTTCGCAGGGTTCACAGCAGTAGAAGCTTCATCTTTCCGCAGCGAAGGGCTTTTGAAACACCCCAAGATCAGATCTGCTCACGGGGTTGAACGCAGCGGTGGACCCCTCCTGCCTGGCACCAGCCTCTTCCTCTCCTCCAGCCCGTTAGGGACATGCAGCCAGATCAGCGTGTCAAGCAGCACTCCCCTTCCTCTGCCAGGCCAGCACCCGCCTTGGCTCTGCCTTTGCCTTTCTCCAGCCACCCCTGTGCCCCCTGAGGAGCTGAGCACCACTACACCGCAGTGGCTGGCTGGCTGCCCCCGCCCTGCCAGGGACCAGCCCCACTCAGCACCCCCTGCCCCTCCACACAAGCGACAGGCTCAGACAGAGGCAGCGCTGGGCCCAGCTCCCTGCCAACAGCATCTGCACCGACCTGTCTCCGTAATCCCAGGTGATAAATGATCTATAACCCCCCAATAAAACCAGTTTACTGCAGCCTGAAAAGCCGTAGCCATCACCTGAAACGTGGCCCACGACGATCTGGCCGGAGGAGACCTTCCCTGTGTGGAAGAGTGGGGCAGGGTGAGCAGCTCCCCTGAGCAGCGTGGGCCCTGGGGCCGTGTCTCTGTCCCCTCGCTGGAGGAGCTTCTATTACCTGCCTGTTTGGTTTTTGCTTTTGTAAACAATCCTTGGTTTCATCCCCAGCTCAGAAGGCAAGAGAGCACCCAGGAAACACCGTTTCAGAGCCATCTGGAAGGTGTTTATCAGCTGTTAAAGGAACTTGGTTGGAGGCTGACCACCCCCAGCCAGTGCGAGGCACCGTGGGGGCTGGGGGCTGCGTTCTACACCCTGTCCCCCCTCCCCGAGCTGCTGCAGCAGTTGTGCTCCCTGTTTGGGGAGGAGAGGAGAGGACCAGCAAGCACCCTGCAGCTGCCCCAGCAGCCAGGGCAAAGAGTAGGTTAGAAATGTTCCTAGTTTTTGTGAGTTTGTATGGCAACACTAGTTAAACATAGATCTGTGTATGAAGGTACACACTGTATATTATAAATTACCAGAGATATATCGTAGCTATGGTATAGAGTGTTATTCTCCCAGCAGCATGGGGGATGGTCTGGCAGGGCAGCCCTCCCCTCCCCTCCCCTCCCCTCCCACCAGCATCACAAGGTTCTTGTCGTTGAGTCGGGTGTGTGGAGCAGCAGCCTGGAAGATGCTCCCCAAACAGAACCAGCCCAGGAGCTTGGTGCTCCTCACAGCCCCCTCTCCCTCCTGGGAGCAGCGTAAGAGGGCTCGGCCTGGAAGGATGCCTGCCCAAGCAACCAGCTGCAGCCTGGGAGCAGCAGGGACATCATGTAAAGCCACCACCACCTCCTGGCCCGTGTGACGTTCCCCTCCTGCACAGCTCCAGAAGCGGAGATGGATGTGCCACACTCTCCTCCAAGGCTGCCCAATCCTGCTCCGGAGCCAGAGGAGGGAGAAGCCAGCCCTTGCCTGGAAGAGCAGGGTCAGGGGAAAGCAAGAAGAGCCTCAGCTGTCTCTGAGGGAGGGAGGGGAGGGTTTGTACCCCCATCTTGTCAGCGACGAGCCCAGCACCCACAGTTGGCTGTGAAGGGGGAGGTGACAGCCCCACTCCTGCACAGCCCCGCTGTGAGCCAGCACAGCAGCCTGCTGCCTCCTGCCCCCCAGCCAGCACCAGGGGCAGGTTTTAACCCTGGCCCTGGCAGTCAGTGACTGTGGTTGGTTTTGGATCAGGTGGGGTTCTTTTTTTCAATAAAAACACTTTATGGAAACTGGCTATTTTCCAAAGTAGTTGGTGAATGAGGAAGAATGAGGGGTTGTTCTTGTGTTCTGATGGATGAAATTTATTGCTGCTCCTCAGCAGGGCCTGCACGGGGGGCCCTGCACCCCCTGACTGGTGCCAGCATGGGGTGGGGGGCCCAGAGCACCCACAAATGCGGTGGGGCCAGGGACTGTCCCAGCGAGCCTCGTCTCGCTTTGGGGAGGGTTTACTTCCTCCACTCATCCAAGTCTTCATCTTCCTCTGCATATGGTGCATCGCTGCCCTCCTCTTCCTTCTCTGCATTCTCCTCCTCCTCCTCTCGAGCCAGCAGCTTCTTGAAGGCCTCGTACTCCTCGGGAGTGGAGCGGGCCAGGCTGGCCAGGAAGTCTTTGTCCGAGAGCCGGAGAATGTCCTTTAGCTTGGGGTTATCGGTCTGAGCCTGCCCCTTGAGCGGGGTCTGGTAGAGCCCCCGGCGCTCCAGGAAGATGTGCCGGTTCCTGAGCTCAGCGAAGGGCGTTCGGAAGAGCCGGGCCTTCACCATCTCCTGCTGCCGGACGCCCATCCTGAAGTACACGTACTGCGGGGGAAGCGGGGCAACTCAGGCCGCTCCCGGGCCGGCCCCGCCGCGCAGGAAACGCGCCCCCGCCGCGGCCCCTCACCTGGAAGTGGAGGTGGAGGTGGCGCGGCTCCTCCAGCAGCACGTCGGGGCAGGTCCCCAGCAGCTCCTTCAGCTGCTCCGCCGTGAAGAGGCAGCGCTCCCGCAGCAGCCGCACCGCCGCCGCCACCCTCCGCCGGGGCAGCGTGAAGAGCTGCGGGCAGCGGCTCGCCGCCCGCTGCAACTGACCTGCGGGCGCCGGGGTGAGGAGGGGGGGTACCGGTACCGGCACCCCAACCCCCGCCGCCTCCGCGCCCCCGCCCGCGGCCCTACCTCCGTCCAGCCCGAGGCGCCGCAGCTCGGCGGTGCGTTCCCGCAGCCGCTCCGGCGGCATCCGCAGCAGCGCCGGGAGCCGCTCCAGCAGGCCCAGCGCGGCCTCGGCGCTGAGCCCCAGCAGCAGCAGCTGCGCTGCCGCCGCCTCCCGCCGCTGCGGGCCGAGCCGGGGCTGCAGCCCCAGCAGCCTCCGGGCCTGCTCCTCGCTGAAGCCCATGTCCCGCAGCGCCGCCGCCTCCCCGCAGCCGCGGCACGGCCCGGGAGCGGCGCGGAGCACCGGGGCCCAGCCCGCCGGGGCCCAGCCCGCCGCGGCCGGGCGGCAGCAGCCGTGCAGCACCCGCGCCGCCATGTCCCGGCACCGAGGGGAGGAGCCGGAGCGGCCCCGCTCCTCCCTCGCCGCGGCCGGGCGGGAAGGGCCGCGCCTGAGGCCCGGTGAGACCGCCCGGTGCCGTCTCTCCCCGTCCCCGTAATTTATCTACGACCCTCGTTCCTGACTTGTTATTCCTTGGGGCGGGTTTGTCTCCCCCAGCCCGAAGAGGGGCCCTGGCACGGTTGGCCTGTGGCTGAGCCCACCCTGTGCACACAAGCTCCCAAGGCCAGGCACGGGCCGGCACCCCAGGCAGAAGCGTTTATTTAGTCACTTAATATATAAAACAGCTGTAAAAAAACCCCATATTCCGAGTTACAAGCAATTTTAAACAAACGAAAGACACCAAAGCCCTTGTCTCACAGCTTTAAACCAGCTGCTGCGTGAGAACAATTGTAGTAGAGACACTTCTCTGGGGGAAAGGTGCCTGGTGCTGCCCACCAGATCTTCCTACAGAGAGAGGAGCTTTCAGGGAATTCTATCGGGTCTGGAGTGAGTCTAGGTGTGCTGCTGTAAGGAGCAGGACCCCGACAGCCCAGTCCAGGCTCCCCTCAGGCACAGCTTCACTCAGGGATCTGCAGGCTGGGAGCCTCAGGCACAGCCCATCGTGTCTGCACGGAGCAAGGAGTCTGTCTGCATGGGCGCCTGCACCAGGACCCTTCCTGTGCCTGCTGCTTTCTAGGGAGCAGGATAAACAGGGAGGGGTGAATCAACAGATCCCCCAGACGAGGGGCAAGGGACTTTGCCCATCAGGTGTCCTGCCAGGGGGGAGCATCTCGCTCATCACAGCTAAGCCTTCTCTTACAGACCGTTCCTGCGTGCTTGGCAGAGCCAGCCGGAGGAGAACGCCTTCAGAATGCCACCTCCCCTGCCTCAGGAGACACATACACCTCTTCCCAGGTATAAGCACCCAGGTTCACAGGCTGCCTCAGCCAGCAATCCTCTAGCAACGCTGCTAGAGTCGTGCGCTGCTCTGGAACAGGATGCAAAAGCCCAACAATGAGATCCATGAGACCTGGGGAGAGACAGCAGGCAGGCATGCTTTCTATCCCAAGAATGCAGATTTTAATTACAAACCCTCCCCCCCAGCCCCTGAGCAGTGTTGTGCTACTGCATTCCTCCCAGGGGGAACGCTCCCAGGCTCTGGCACTCAGGGGGGCAGAAGTAGAAGCAAATGCCATGGAGACACCCTGACTTGGTGTTGCCAAGCCCACCCTTGTCCCACAAGCACCCTGCGTTTGAGCTGTGGTTAGAAGTGTATCCTGGCTGCCACTGGCCTGGACAGGGGGACCCTCAGCTGGGTTAAAATCTGGCCCAAAGGGTGGTGGGGAATGGAGCCAAATCCAGCTGGAGGCCGGTCATGAGTGGCGTCCCCCAGGGCTCAGTCCTGGCTCCAGTCTTGTTCAACATCTTTATCAATGATCTCGATGAAGGGATTGACTGTCCCCTCAGTCAGTTTGCAGGTGACACTGAGCTGGGAGGAAGTGTTGATCTGCCTGAGGGTGGGGAGGCTCTTCAGAGGGACCTGAACAGGCTGGACCGATGGGCTGAGCCCAACGGGATGAGGTTTAACAAGGCCAAGGGCAGAGTGCTGCACATGGGACAGAACAACCCCCTGCAGCGCTACAGGCTGGGGGAGACTGGCTGGAGAGCTGTCAGGCAGAGAAGGACCTGGGGGTGTTGGGTGGCTGCAGGCTGAACATGAGCCAGCAGTGTGCCCAGGGGCCAGGAAGGCCAAGGGCATCCTGGCTGGTGTCAGACACAGTGTGGCCAGTAGGGCTGGGGAGGGGATTGTGCCCCTGGACTGGGCACTGGGGAGGCTGCACCTCGAGTGCTGGGTCCAGTTCTGGGCTCCTCACCATCAGAAGGTCCTGGAGCGAGTCCAGAGAAGGGCAACCAGGCTGGGGAAGGGGCTGGAGGGCAAATCCTCTGAGGAGCAGCTGAGGGAGCTGGGGGTGTTCAGCCTGGAGAAGAGGAGGCTGAGGGGAGACCTTCTCCCCACCTCCCCTGCCCTGCCAGGAGGGTGCAGAGAGGTGGGCGAGGGTCTCTTCAGCCAGGGGACAGGAGATGGGACAAGGGGCAATGGGCTCAAGCTGCCCCAGGGCAGGGTCAGCTCAGCTGGGAGGGCAAAGTTCTTCCCTGGCAGAGTTGTGGGGCTGTGGCACAGGCTGCCCAGGGAGGGGGCTGAGTCCCCACCCCTGGGGGTGTTTAACAGAGGGGAGATGAGGTGCTCAGGGATCTGGGTCAGCACAGGACAGGGACGGTTGGACTCAATGAGCTTAAAGGGTTTTTCCAAGCTGGTCATTCTGTGATGTGGAATAGCCCTCTGGGGAGTTTGGGTCAGCTGGCCTGAGTGTCCCCCCTCACTGCTTCTTGTGTAGCTCAGCCCCAGCTGAACATCAGACCATCATCCACCCCAAGCATGATGGGGCAGGGGCTGCCAGCAGTCGGGGTGAGATTACGTGTTAGAGCTACACAGGTGCTGTTGTTCATCCTTGAGCTACCTACTCCAGGGAACCTCCCCACCAAGCAGTACTTGCTCCAGTTTCCTTGGGTATGAACCTCCCTGCAGCTTGGCAAGCTGAGGGGCTGTCATCACAGTAAACACCAGGCCTGGAATTTGAAATGAAAACCAGGCAGCAGGAAGCTGTGCTCACCGTAGGCACGAAGGGCTGCAGGGTGAGTCCTGAAAGGCACCTCCACCTCAGGGAGTGGCTTTGGAAACACTGCATGGCCCATCTGGAAACATTTTTCCAGTCTTCCCCTTTACTTCCAGGGAATAAATACTGCTCATGCAGTTTCCCCCCAGGGGTCTCTGCTCCTTTAGAAAAGGAAGTGGGAAAAATTCACCTTTTGACACAGGCCGAGGGGGGTTCAGCAGAGCTGCCACAGCCTCCTCCAGCTCGCAGAAGGGATTCTCCCCAAACACCAGGGTGTAAAGGGTGACACCAAGCGACCACATCTCCAGCTCGGGGCCCTGGTACCTATGCAGAGAGAAACCTGCATCAGCTCAGAGTGCAAGTCATGTTATTGTGTGCTAAGGAAAGTAAAAAGGAATAAAAGAGAGCTGATTGATAGCCCTTATCACCGATTTTAACATGGGAAATCTGTGAGAGTTCTGATAAGGATCTCACATGTTTGAGAAGTCTGCATTATCCTTCTCCTCAAGAGAAAAACAACCCAAAAAAGGCCAACAGGTTTCAGTTGAGTATGTGTAACATGCACCTAGACTTCCATATGCACCAGCTGGTGACAGGAGAACTTAAGCATCCTCCTCCTTCAACCATAAGCAAAAACTCTCAGGTAAATATTTCAATGGAACATCAGGTACTTCACTGGAATCCCATTTGCCCCCTCTCATCCCTTTCAAAGAAAAAAAGTTCCTTGGATATAAATATTAACTATCTAGATTCTGAGAAAAGGGACAGTTTCTTCAGGCTGGGACAGGCTGAGTCCCCAGGGCAGCCCTGTTTTGTCTTCCATCTCGTTTCCAGCAGGGATTTCCTCTCCTCCTCACATAGCTTCCCACACTGTTAAGAGGAGCTGGCTGAAGGACCCATGCAAACAGTTGTGAAATAAGAGCAAGATGACATGGTTGTACATACAATTCCTGTTTGGCCCCCTGTGACAGCCAGCCTCCAAGCAGAGCCCTCAGAGAAGGACAGGACAGGGAAAAGACAGCTGAGATTCAGGCAGGGCATCTGAAAGAGCAGCAAGACAAGCTGCAAGGGGAGAACTGGAGTCCAGAGGAAATCACACACACAGAGAGAGAGGAAATGAGGAAACAATGAGGAGATGAGCAATGATCAAACTGCAAAAGTTCCTACGGGGAAGTGAGTAGGAGAGAAGGGAAGAGATGAGATCATAGAATCACAGGGGTTGGAAGGAACCCCCAGAGCTCATGGGGTCCAGCCCCCTGCCAAAGCAGGGTCCCTAGGACAGGGCACACAGGTCGGTGTCCAGACAGGGCTGGAATCTCTCCAGAGAAGGAGACTCCACACCCCCTGGGCAGCCTGTCCCAGGGCTCCCTCACCCTCACCGGGGAAAAGTTCTTCCCCATGTTGCTGTGGAACTCCCTGTGCTCCAACTTGCAGCCATTGCCCCTTGTCCTGTCCCCACAGACACTGAAAAGGGGCTGGCCATGTCCCCCTGCATCCCATCCTTCAGATATTGATAAACATTAATCAGGTCCCCCCTTAGTCTTCTTCTCTCCAGGCTGAACAGCCCCAGCTCACTCAGCCTTTCCTCACAGGGGAGATGCTCCAGGCCCTTCAGCATCTCCAGAGCCTCCTCTGGATGAGTGAAACACAGAACCAGGCACCACAAGGGGCAGACACCATGTAGCAGTGCTTATGCCAACTCTCTGGAAGAGCAGCTTTTAGTAGAGCCGTATTGGTGGCTTCATATGCAGGTGTAAGGAGGGGGGCAGCACGCTGAGGTGTGTAGTGTGACAGAGTGAGGAAAAAAGGACATGTTGGAGTCACACTGTGACTCATCCCAACTCTTCTGGCTTGTTCAGCCTGGAGAAGAGAAGGCTGTGGGGGGACCTCATTGCAGCCTGCCAGTCCCTGAAGGGAGCAGAGGAACAGGAGGGGAATCAGCTTGTTCAAAGGGCAGAGACTGGCAGGACAAGGGGGATGGAGTGAAGCTGGAGGAGGGAAGGGTTAGATGAGATATTAGGGGAAAGTTCTTTGCAGAGAGAGTGTTGAGGGGCTGGAACAGGCTGCCCAGAGAGGGGGTGGGTGCCCCATCCCTGGGGGTGTTCAAGGCCAGGTTGGCTGGGGCCCTGGGCAACCTTGTGTAGCTCCAGGCCTGAAGGTTGGTGTCCCTGCCTGTGGCAGGGGGTTGGAGCTCTGTGATCCTTGGTGTCCCTTCCATCCCAGCCCAGTCTGGGATTCTATGATTCCAGCAGGCTGGTAATTAAAAGCACAGGTTCATTCGTGAGCTCAGCTCTGCGGGGGGGGCAGCTGTTCCTATGGGGCTTTGCAAAACAGCTGACCAGAAAAAGAGCCTGTCACAGGCTGAGACACAGCTCTGCATGCAAACATTGACAAGTAATTTCTGTCACCGCAGTGCCCTACATCTCACTGGGGTTCTCTGTGGTTAACTGCTCTAGCAAGGTGGCAGCACAGCTTGGCTTCTCCGTTCCAGCCCTGCACACACACTGTTTTGGTGCCACAGACACACAGACAGCTTCTCAGAGGGTGACATACGGTTTTCCAGACAGCACTTCTGGTGAGCAGTACTCAATTGTCCCACAGAAGGTGTAAAACAGTTTTCCAGGTTCCAGGTAGGTAGCTGAACCAAAGTCCACTAATTTAATTGTGAAATCTTCAGCAATGACAATGTTTTCATCCTTGATATCTCTGTGAAGGATGTTTCTACAGTGGAGATACCCGACAGCTGATACAAGCTGAAAGAGGAAGAAAGAACTAGGTGTTAGTACACAGGGGTGTCCTTCCAGGTACTCTATATGGCATCAGAGTTCCACTAGCCACAATCTGGCTTGGTTTTCACACTACAGGAACAAGAAACAGACCCTAATTTGGGTAACTGGAAACCACCTCAGGCATGCCTGTCAGGACTGCATCACAGTGCTCCTGGGAGGAGAACTTAAAGCCTGTGCTGCTTCCCTGGGGGAAGATGGCATGCTGTAGTCACGATGTGCTTGAGGGTTTTTTTTGGGTAGGAGCACCAGTGCTTACTGCTACAGCCCTGCAGGTTACTCTATTTTTATCCCAGCTTCACTGGGAGGGTCCTTTTGTTCTCTCCAGAAGGATGTTACTGTGTTCCTTCCATGCTGCAGGATGACAAAGCATCGAAGAGTGAAGTTTGGGATAAATCATACAGTCACTCCTAAATCCCATTCTTCTTTCTCTGTGAGTCATGCTGTGGTGCCAGAATTAAGAACAGCATCAGAATTACATCACCTTGGAGACAATGGTGATCCCTGTGACAGCACATCTGAGCAAGGAGGCTGAGGAAGGAGAGTTTCTATCTATAACATCAAGGTCTTGCTGCAGAGGAACCAGAGGAATCGGTGTGAGGTAACCAAGCACCCCTACAAACTTGGGGTGGGGTTAGGAAAAGGGCTTATCCCTGCCAAGTCTAAGGCACCCTGGGCTGCAGTTTGTGAATGCACACTGCACAGCAGGCACAGAGAAGGTGCATCTCTCCCATCTGGGTTATCAGCACACAGTAATTCTTGCATGCCTTAGAGCAAAGGGTTTACTCCAAAGCACAGTCAGGGGGAATTACCTGAGGGCTGCTGCTGTGGAGAGCAGTTACCCAACCAAGAGAGGACAAGTCAGCTCTCAGGCAAACTCCTGACTCACAATAAATGACCTTGCGTTGGTTTGCATGATGCCACATTAAAACCCAAGATAACATCTTGATTTTAGGTGCCTTAAAATCTTTAGATCTTTACCCTTGATCTAAGTGACAGCCTGAAGCTAAGGGCAACTTCCCCATGCTCTCCTCCTCCCACAGAGGAAAGGTGACTGCTACATGGGCATCCAGGCCCCAGGGGTGTGGGCTGCCACAGCAGTAGCTGAGAAGCTGGTATCTATCATCAAACTTTAAAGCTAAGGCCAGCTCTGTGTTACATCATGAGTAAGGACTGCATGGCTAGGAAAAGGAGCAAAGGGAGGTGCTGAAAGGAACACCTGTAAAATACCTGTCCTGGAACACCAAACACACAGTGCACACAGAGCCAGCTGGGCAGGGAAAACTAAGGCCCAGGTTTGCCAAACCGAACTGACACACACCCACAGGTCAAGATGACCCCAGCCCAGGGGAAGACCCTTCCTCCACAGCCATTGAAGAAGGTGTTACACAGCAGTTACTCCTCTAATTGCACACCACTGGGAGGGAACTACCTTGTAATATTTGTGTGTAAACATAACCAAAGCACCAGCTTTGGGTGTGCTAGAACTGCTGAAAGCCACTGGGCAATGGCTGCGCTGTTTGGACAGCAAGGGCACAGCTCTACAGGGACTCCCCAGGTGAAGAAAGCTCCTGGACAGGTTGCTTTGTTGCAGGTTTCTAAGTAAACCTTAAAAAGGTTTCTGCAGGTAGCATTTTAGGTAGCTAGAAATAAGCCCTACCACATAACGAGGGCAAGCCAGCAATTCTTTTGGGGGCAGGAGGGTTCCTGGTTCTCATCTTACCCACATGGAGCAGCTGTGCTCCCCCAGCTCTCACCTGTCTGAATATATAGCTCGCTAATGGCTCATCCAACCTGGGCTGATTATCAATGAATGCAAAGAGATCCAGACCAGATCCATGCTTCTCCATCACCAGCTGGAAGAAGTCTTCATTTTGGAATACATCCAGCACCTGTAAGCAACAGACTGTGTCAATCCCATGCTTCATCCTGAAACTGCCTGTTGTTGGGGGTTTGTTTTAGACAAACACTGCTCCCCTCTTGGAGATTTCAACAACCTGTGAGACTGGAGTCTCCTTTCACACAGCACAAATGTTGCTTGAAAAGAGAGCATCATTAAAACAAGAGGAATTCTCTTTCTGGGGAACAAAACCAACCAACCAAACCCCCATGCACCAAAAAAACCCCAGCAACCCCAAAAGGAAATAACAGGAATCGAGATATGCATCCAGATTTACTGAACTAGTACATGTTCACATGTGCCATCACACTCCCAATCATCTGGAAATCATCTTTTTCCTGTTCATCACACCTTCAGATAGATGTTTACATCAATTGTTTGGGGTAAAAGTGTCAAAACAAGCGAGTCTGCTGTAACATAACCCCCAAAACAAAGCAGGACAGGTAGGTAGGCTCCTTTCTTTCTTTAATACAGGACACTTCCTCACTCTGGAAGAGGAATATGAGACACCAAGCATTCAAAGGAACATGTTCACACTGTACCTTAATGATATTGGGGTGCTGCAGCTTCAAAAGGATTGCTATTTCTTGAGTAACTCTCCCCAGATCAGGATCATCTACCCAGCAGTCCTCCAGCACCTTCTCCTTCCAGATGAACTTTACAACAACCTACACAGAGAACAGCATTCAGCATCCCCTGTGAAAGCATGGCTTTAAGTGCTTGGTCAGTTAATTTCCAGGAAAAACCTTAGTGAATGATAGCACTAGAGAGCCAGAAGTAACCCAATACACAGGGCTTATAGTATCTTTAAACACATTTGAGCCAACTGAGAAGCCAAGCAATGCACAGAAGCAGAAGATAGTGATTTTCTTTTTACTGATGTGCTGAATTCCAGAGGCTTTGGCAGGCCAGCTCTCAGCAACTCAATTGGCAGAGGGGTACAGTGGAGGGAAAAAAGCACTTGCCATCAGTGCAGAGAAACACCACAGCTTGCCTCTCAACACCCAAACTGCTTCTGCTGGCAGAGGGTCCCAGAACCTCAGCATGTCTACTGTACATTACTGCAATGAGATAGGAAAGCAATATTTAACCTCTTGGTGATCCTTCTTGCCCCTGGCAGTCCAGACAAAGCCAAAAGATCCTCTGCCAAGAAGAGTGAGAGTGTGGTAATTTTGGGCGTATTCTCCCTCCCATGCCTTTAATCCTTCCAGCTCTTCAGCTCTCTGGGAACTCTCAAAAAGTGAAGTTGATTGGATAGCCTAGGTACAGATTTAAAAACAGAAAAAGAAAAAGAAAGAGCAAGCCATAGAAATCATGTTTATAAAATGAAGGAAGTGCTGAAAGGAAAGGACACCTCGTTCGTTTTGGCAGCAGGAACTGTAGCCACCACCATATGAGGCAAGTTAAGTCAACACTCATCTTAATTCATACTTAAGTCATGCTGCTTAATTCAGAGAAAGGTAAAGAAAACAGATACATACACACTTTAGGTGCTCACACAAGATTATCTGTGCAAGGAGGAAAAATAATTAATTGGTAATATCATTACCAAATGATAACTTTATTTGATGAATAAAAAGTAGGTGACTTGCAATGCTGTAATTCTTCCAGACAAGCATATTCTAGATGGAGAGACCTAAAAAGGTTCTGCTTTAAGCCCTGTCTACAAATTTGGCTGTTTCTATTTGCCCCAGAAACCTAAAAATAATTAGTATACAAGGGATACTAACTTACCAAGTGTTTACCCAAACTTTCTGGTAAGATAGCATCTTAGTTCTACAGCCTGATCTCTTTGCAGACATGGAGAGGGAACAAGTCCAAGGCATACTTGGATTTTAATACCTCTGTAAAATCCCTAGTAGAGAAATACTACTTAGTGCTCTTCCCACTAAGGCCTGCAACACTGCATGAGAAATTAAACACAACAGAAGTTTTTCTTGCTCTAAGAGTAGTGAGGTGGTTTGGCCCTGGCTAGAGGCCAAATGCCCACCAAAGCTGCTTTATCACTCCCCCTTTTCAGCTGGAAAGGGGAGAAAATCTATGTTGAGAGGCTCAGGAGTTGAGATAAGGACAGAGGGATCACTCTGCAATTAGTGTCATAGGCAAAACGAACTCAACACAGAATCAAGAAAACTAATTTATTATAACTACACTGCACCCCCAGTGACACCAGGTCTTAAAGCACCTTCCCCACACCCCTGCCCTCTCAGCAGGCTCAACTTCATTCACTCAACTCCCTTCTTCCCCCCACAACACAGCACAGGGAGAGGCAGGGAATGGGGAGTGGGGTTCTGGTCATTTCCTCACTCAGGTCTCAAAGGTCTCACAAAAATATTCCAAACACCCAGCTCTGCCAACAGCCAAGCTTTTCACTCAGGTACCTACTTTATCTTCCAGCTCACTGACTAAAGGCCAGGAAAGGAAACTATGCGTCTGCTCTGCAGTATATCTGAACAAACAGCAGCTCCTTAGAGTCTCCTGTAGTTTGGAACTGTCACCACTATATACACTACACATGAGTTTAAATATGTGTGTACTTGCCCACTAAGATCATCCTAAAACCCAGCTATGTGAAGATCTAGGGAACACATATATTCACTCCAGAGATCTAGAAGATCACCATTACCTATTTCAGTTGATCCAAGATACTATTTTGCTCTACAGCCTTGGTCAAAGTACTGTCACTTTGATATCCCACTATTAGCTCACAAGCAGGCTTAGGCAGTTCAGCGTTGGGGTTACATGGCACTGCCATGTGCTGCTGCTGAGCTTTCCATACAGAACCCCAAATGCTGCAGCTCAGGAGGCAGCAGGAAACCACAGGGGGATTTTTGTTGGCACACTTCAGTCAGTGAAAGTTTTCACTCCAGTGTTTCCTTTTTTAATGGTGTTTTCACTCTGGTGTTTCCTTTTTTAATGGTGTTGTGCCCTTGCTGCCAGTGTGATTCCATGGACTCAAAAATTAATCTATTACAGATGTATTTCAACCAGCCCAAGAACAAATGAGGTGCTTTCATTGTTCAGGCTGGAAGGGTAACTACACCAAGCCAAACACACCCCACCAGAAATGCTACAAAATAGCACTCTGTTCTTAAAGCAAAGAAACATTTCTTTTGACATAAAAATTTGGAACAAAGAAACAGCAATGGCCATCCACCACCTCCTGACAATATTCTTAAGCTTTTCAACTTCAGCTTAACAGCCAAACAAGGAAACATTCAGCATTATACAATGGCAGAATTTCTTACTTCTCCAAGACTATGTGTTGAAAGATCTGCAGTAGACTGAGCAGAGCTTGCTAGACTGGAGAGCAACAGCTGAGTCTTTGCTACAGCTTCCCTGTGGCTCTGCAAAAGGTCTTTCACCACCCAAATGCAGAAAAGCAGGGCAGGGTCCTGCAGTTCTACCTGTTTCACTTCAAAGAGTATACCTGTAGAAAAAGGTGAAAAAGTTAAAAAACGGTCAAATAAACTGTCAGTGTTGAACAAGAGACATTTTAGGACAAAATTCTGAGCTGCTTCATAAAGTGAGTCCCTCCATTATTCACTGGGGAACACCTACTTAGGAAGGAATCATCAGAGGGCCTGACAACAGCACAACTGTTCTAGAGACACTTGGCAGCTGCCTCCATCGTCCCCAGCCCCCAGCAGAAACCTCTGTCAGCGCCCAATTCTGATCATTAATTTCACATTGATACTCCAAATTACACAAAAATTGGAATTTTTCTGCCACAAGACATCAAATTCAGCTGAAGGAGTGAATGAAACACATGTCATTACACAAGTTAAATATAAATCTTACAATGGAGTTTCTCTCTTCTGTTCATGAAAAGTTCTCAGGTTCAAGTCTTCTAATTGTATTTTAGGAACATTTCTGACTATGAGTCTGGATTATTTCTCAGTAACTTTGCATGTCACACCACCTGCTTTTCCAATACCATGTGAGTAGGCTGGTTTTTATTTCTAGATGCCAGGGCTTCTTCCTTCCTCTCCACTGTGAGTTTATAACCAGAACTGTTTGTGTTCTGCAAAAACGTGGGTGAAAAAAGGAACATCCCTCTAGGACCTTTGGTAAGAGGATAAATAAGTATAACTTACTTAATTGTGAACCATCTCTGTGACAACAATTCCCGGTGTAGCTGCCTTCCAGAATCTCCAAGGACAAAGGAGCTGCTGGACTGAGCCTTCCTTCGTGTTTCACTGGGGTGGATGTTGCTTTTAGCTCCGTATTTTGCAGCCCATGCAGCTGACAGTCTTCTTCAGGACTACCTTTGCTTTCCAGTGGCCTTCTTTTGATGTTGTCCCCCACAATCTCTGCAAGAGTTTCAGGCTTCTCAAGAAACACTCTGGAGTTCTCTAGATGCCTTGGGGAGGACAGCTGCTCAGAACCACCTTCTACTGCCACATCATTCAGCAGCTGCTTTTCCTGTCCAGTGGAAAAAGCACTGTTTTTCTGGGTTAGCACATTGCCTCCAGCTGAGTCCACTTCATTAGAGGAGAACGTTCCTGAAATAATCCCCAAACCATTGTCTGAGTTCCCCACGACATCGATATTCAGACCCAGTCCCTCAAGACCAGAGCAAACACAGTTCAGCTCAGCATCTGGTTCTTTAACATCCTCAGAGGTTACAGCAGCTCCTGGTGCAGAAGCACTGTGACCCCAGTTATCTCCCAAGCAAGTATCAGGGACAGTATTTCTGCCATTGGCAAGGCAGGATGAAGCATCCTGTAGCAGGACATCTTCAATGACATTGTGCTTGGGACTGGAACGTTCTGCATCACACAACAGGTTTGGTTCTGACAACTGTCCTAGAACTGTGTGGCTTTGAAAGTCTTGTCTGCAGTCTGGTGTTGTCCCAGGCTGTGGCTCATCCATTGTTGGTGTTCCAGGTGAGTTACAGGGAACATCAGTAGGTGGTTTAGTCAGCCCACAGGAAGCTGTATCTACATTGTCTTCTTGCCTAGAACAAAGAGGCGACCAGGCAACATTCACTGAAGCAGCTTGTCCCCAGGCACCAGCTGAGTGCTGATGCTTCAGCATTTCAGATGGTAACACAGAGATCTGCTGACAATTCACTTCACTGAGATCTTGCTGATGAGCTTGTAATTGGTTAGGCAAGATGAAAGTCTGGCTGGCATTCTGAGTCTCAGATGTGCTGGATACTGCACTATCTGTGCTTCTGACTGCAGCCTTCATGCTCTGACACAAATCCAACTCTGAATCAGGTGACGTGAGAGAGCACCTCACAGAGAGCATCTTCTGAGAGTTACTTGATCCTGCAGCTCCCACTGCTCTGTACTGTTCCACTGCTCTCATTCTGTCGAGCCAGGTTTGAGGGTAAGGCTCTCTGGGGTGGACTGACAGCCCATCAGTAGCAGTGCTGTCTTTGCTGTGAGGATTTAAAGTTATTAGTGATAGCATGAGGACAGAAGAATAAGGAAACCATCATATTCTACACTACTCACCCTTACATTGCTATGTCCACCTTTTAAAACTTACTCCAGATGTTTTATTTGGAAGTTAAAAAGGAAGAGACAGAAAGCTGCTGTCACAGGGATCCAAAATCCTAACAAATCCCACCTTGACCAAAGAAGAGCAGGGACACTTGAACAGCACCCTTTCCCTATGGATTACTTCTGTAGCTTAATTTGTACATATATACCATAGATGACTGAACAACAAGAAGCCAATACACAGGGCAGGAGACTTCCAGTCCTGAGAACAGAAGACCTCTTGTCTAACAGAAGATGGATGTCCCCATCCATCAATTTAGCAACAATCCACTGAAGCTCACAGGACAAGGTATTTTCCAAACATTTCTGTTAGTAAAAACACAGAACCAGGGTGAGTAGAAAACCAATCTGTGCAGCAGGGCACTTCCAATCCAAGTGTAACATGGGAGACATAAACCCAGGAGAGCACAAGGAAACAACCAGACTATTGGTCTCTTTAAAAAAGCAGCATCAACTGTGCTCTAACAGCCTGTATATTAAAAAAGGCAGTGAGTCTTTTCCAAGGGGCAGAACTGTTCATATGGAAGGCTTAAAATTTGACTGAAGATAAACCATGTGCATCATATAGGCACTGGTGCAGAATTTCTAACCTTGTAACAGGAAAAAAACCTAGAAAGTTCCAAGCAAAATGGCAAGATTCTAGTGATGTAGTCCCCTGTTTTAATGGGCTGGTAGGTACCATGGAAAGAAATAAACATCTGCTGTTTCTGACCTAGCAAAGGCAGAGCCTCCCTTCCCCAGCCTGGTGGAAGCATTTGGGCCCCTTTAGGGACAGGGCTCCTATTGCTTTACAGCTGTAGGTTGTACAGAGCCAAACAAAAAGATCTAAGGTAGGCAAAACTCAAGCTGTCTTGCAAACAGCACTCAGATTTTAAAGGGAGCAAAGTGGAGAAGGCTCCTGCTCAACCTTCCCACAGACATCACAGATGTGAAGAGTTTCTGCTGGTGATTGCCACCATGAGCCCTCATTTTTCAAGCTGAGTTTGCAGTCCATGAAATGCCTACCTATTTGATGATGTGCATGCTGCTTCAGGAGGTGAGGGAGTAGAAAATAAACTGGTCCCACTCTTTGACTTAGTCTCATCGTGCATCAGTTTGTCATCTTTGTCTCCTCTTTCCAATTCCTGCTCTTCTGTTGACAGAAGACTTGCTAAAGATGCAGTGGAGAAAATGCTGTCTGTACCAGCCAAGAAACAAAACCCAACTTAGCCTTTTGTGTTGGGGCTTCAGAGACTACAGTGATTAAAAAGGGATTTTGAAACTGCCTTGGCCTGTCTCCTCCCCAAGGAACTAGAATTAATTAAGACAGAGTGGTCCAAAAATAGAATCACAGACTGGGCTGGGATGGAAGGGACCCCAAGGGTCACAGAGCTCCAACTCCCTGCCACAGGCAGGGCCACCAACCTCCAGGCCTGGAGCTACACAAGGTTACCCAGGGCCCCATCCAACCTGGCCTTGAACACCCCCAGGGATGGGGCACCCACCCCTTCTCTGGGCAGCCTGTTCCAGCCCCTCAACACTCTCTCTGGAAAGAGCTTCCCCCCAGTCTCTCCTCTAACCCTTCCCTCCTCCAGCTTCACTCCATCCCCCTTGTCCTGCCAGGCTCTGCCCTTTAACAAGCTGATTCCCCTCCTGTTTCTCTGCTCCCTTCAGGGACTGGGAGGCTGCAATGAGGTCCCCCCACAGCCTTCTCTTCTCCAGACTGACCCAGCCCAGCTCCCTCAGCCTCTCTCCATAGGGGAGCTGCTCCAGCCCTCTGAGCATCTTCATCAGACATGAGCACTCCCCTCTCCCTTGGCCTGAAAAATTGTCTCGTGCAGGAAGATAAACAATCCAGGGCTGCTAAACTTTGCCTTCCTGTCAAATCTCTTGGACAGGTATTAGCCTCCTGGATTAGTTACTTGGTTTAAAAAAAGGCCAGTTACCATGCAGAGACTGGAAATAAGGTGATCATACAAACAGCAGGGGAAAAAAGCCCCAAACACACATACACTCCCCATTCCAAACACTTAAAATGAAAAGGCTTAGACTGCATTTATACAACTCATTGTAACTGCAAGACAAAAAACAGTCTAAACATGTTTAAGAGAAAGAATAAGACAAGGACATCTTTCCTTCTTGGCATGAAAGGCAGAGGCACAGCCTTCAGTACTGTTTGCCTTAGGTTATAGTGAAAATCCAATTCATTTTTACCTTTATTGGAACAGCTGGAGCCAGCTGCATGGCAGGCACTAACATCTTCAGAGGTGCACTCGCTCTCCATGCCCACGGAGTCATCAACTCTCTCCATGTTGTTATAGAAACCAGGGATGAGGAATGTAATATTCTAAAACACAGGAAAAAGACTTTTAAAGCTAACCTGTCTCTCACAGGTGGGGGGCGAATGTGAACAAGCCATTGCTGTGGACCTGATTCTCCTGAATAGTCAGGCAAAAGTCACCCATGTGTCTGACAGAGAACATACAACTGAAATCCATACTGGATCCCCAGCACTCCAAGGCTTGGGAATCACAGCGAGGGGGGGGGGCTGTGTATCATCCTACAGCCTACTCACACGCAGCACAGAGGGTTTGTGACAGACAGAAAGGAGTGTAAAAGCTGACTGCACAATCCCAATGGATCACAGAATCATAGGGGTTGGAAGGGCCCTCCAGAGCCCGTGGGGTCCAACCCCCTGCCAAAGCAGGGTCCCTAGGACAGGGCACACAGGTCGGTGTCCAGACAGGGCTGGAATCTCTCCAGAGATGGAGACTCCACACCCCCTGGGCAGCCTGTCCCAGGGCTCCCTCACCCTCACTGGGGAAAAGCCCTTCCCCATGTTGCTGTGGAACTCCCTGTGCTCCAACTTGCAGCCATTGCCCCTTGTCCTGTCCCCACAGACACTGAGAAGGGGCTGGCCATGTCCCCCTGCATCCCATCCTTCAGATATTGATAAACATTAATCAGGTCCCCCCTTAGTCTTCTTCTCTCCAGGCTGAACAGCCCCAGCTCACTCAGCCTTTCCTCACAGGGGAGATGCTCCAGGCCCTTCAGCATCTCCAGAGCCTCCTCTGGACTCTCTCCAGGAGATCCCTGGCTGTTTTATCCCAGGGAGCCCAGCACTGGACACAACACTCCAGGTGGGGCCTGAGCAGGGCAGATATCCTGCCAGATGTGGCAGCCCTCTGGCAGGGGTCAGAACTCCTGTCTTACCTTTCCCAGCAGCTCTTGCTTCTCGTAGCCAAACAGAATCAAGGCGAAGCTGTCCGTGATGCCACAGATGGTGCCATTTGACTGGACAGTGATAAGACCACTGATGGTGGAGAAAACCACGACTGTAGCAGAGTAATGATAGCCTGAGAAAGAGCCAGCTTCTGTCTGTGGAACACCTTCCTGCACTGCCAGCTGGGCCTCTTCCAGAGAGCTTACTTGGAGCTTTAAACTGAGAGGGAACGCATTACCCTCTCTGGATCGGCCTACAGCTTGCTGAGTCCTGAGGCTCTAAATGAAAGCAAACAAACAAACAAACAAACAAGCAAGCAGAAAACCTCTAGCTATCCAACAAGCAAGCAGAAAACCTCTAGCTACCCAAATGTTTTAGTTTCATTTCAGTATTCAGATAAAATTACACAGGAATGTTGTCAGGAAAAAGGAGGAGGAAAAGAGAAGAGAAACAAACCCATCCTGGGAATATCCAAATGATCAAAGTCTGGCTTTCTGGGGATTTGGAATGCAGTGTTGGAACTCCTGTATGAATAGCCTGATGAAGAAGACAAGGAAAGTCCATGCTGCAGTTTTACAGCAAACAAAGCATTAATAAGGCCCTTTTTGCCTCTCTAGCTGCCTGTTTTTATGGCATTTGGCAGATGTGGGCATTCTTTGGACCTTCACTGAAGTGGGCTGAAGAGTTCAAAAGACTCTTAAGGAGCTCACAGCATCAGCATGGTTTCTTATCAAGCCAGGATTGGAGAAAAGTGTCTTTCAGCAGGACAGATTCCACAGAGAGAAGTCAGGGCTTGGTCTAGTTAGGAAATATTCAGATAGCAGCTCCATAAACAACCCTTTTTCAGGCGGCTTATGCTCCTTTCTGGAAAGATTTTCTTACTAAGGAAGAAGGCTTTATAGATAAGGAGGCAGAAGAGGGTGTGCCTGTGTTCCAAACAGGAGGGGTTTGGTGCTTATACTATACCTTTGGGATTTTTTTGCCTAGAGGAGGGATCTGCACAGAAGGAATCAGGTCCTTTACGTGGAGCCCAACTACTTCTTCCAGTGTTGGGTAGCCATGGAGATGGGCAAAAAGGAGGTCACATGATATAATCTCTCCCTTGGGAAGGAAATTGACAGGACTATTTTAATTTTAGAATTTTTTCCACAGTGCACATACACTCTCCCAAGCTGCAGCCTCATCTGATCATCAGGAAAACACTCACATCAGCCCTGAAGGAAACAGAAGCTGCAAGTCTTTCCACTGGTTCCAGCACAACCACACAACGCTGGTTGTCCTTGCTTCTGATTCGCCTCAGCCAGACTGAGACTGGGATCTTCTCCTTGAGGCGGCCGACAACATCCACCTGCCCACAGGGTTCAGAGACAGATCCACCAGTTACTCAGACTGCAGTTAATTAACAAGAATTTCAAACAGAAATAAAGCACTGAGCCAAGGCGCTGCCCTGGCGTGGTTAGTTTTAACCCAGATGCAAAGCCATGCAAATAAGTCACTGATCATGTCACTGTGGCTTTTGTATCTTCTTTCCTCACCTCAGGAAGGCCATGGGCACTTCCTCCAGTGGAATAAATGTGCATTCAATGAGAGCTGCCTTTCAGAGGGGCCTTATTTTGGAGATGTCCCCTGATGCTAATGAACAGTTGACATTAGTAACCAAGTTTAGGCTTGAAGCTGCAAAAATAGCAGTTTAATTTCGCATGGGGGGAGATTCTTCTCAGATCAGAAAGTGTTTATCTTCTAACCTGCAGCATTCATATCAGGCCTTTCATCATTTTTACATGCTCCTGACAGAATGGGTTTATGAGTTATACAGTGACTCCTATAAAGCACATGGGATGGCTGCAGCTTAGAATTGATGCCTTTATCAGGCATTTCATTCCATTCTGGATTTCACTGACTCAAACTTAGGTATTTTATTCCCCGCCCCCATATCCAATTGAGGATTCAGGAAGATTAATCTCTGAGATGCTCACAATTTCAGCTCCAAAACAGCACACCCTGAAGAATACAAGCCCATTTTCCAAACATTTTCTAGTGACAGCTCACCACAGCAGCAAAAGAAAACAATGCTGAGACATTTCTCATAGTTCTCTCAATAAACAAGCTTTCTATAGGCAAAATATCACTTCTACTCTTTTGTGCCAACTAGGGTATTTTGGCACAGACATTTATGTGTTCAGCTGACTTTATCCTATGCACAATGCAGTTTAAGATGATATTAGAAGAATAGGCAATGGGAAACTTCCCCACAACAGGTTTTTCCATGTTAAGCAGCCTATCCTGACCTCTTTTTAAAAACCTAATGTCATTTAATTTCTAATTCTATCATCATTACTATTTATGTTGGCAGCTGCAAGGCTCTCACAGGTGCCTCCCAAAATACATTTTGCCTTTTGAATTCCCTTATCTGCAAACTTTTAAACCAAAAAAATATCCTACAAATGGCAAAATAGCCAAACTGGCTGCATGTTTGCTCAAACGTTGCACCTACCACAGTTCCTGAGAACAGGGGTGAACACTCATCAGTTTCTATGTACTCCTCTCCCACAGCTCCCCATGCCTCTTCACTGGGTTTGGATATAAAGCAGGACAGCTTTTGGCCAATGAGTTCCTGACTACTGCACCCAAGCAGACTGCAGGCTTTGTCATTAGCCACTAGGATCTAGAAAAGGAGGGGAGGGAAACACAACAAAATAAGAATAAAAGCTGTAAGTTTTGTTAATAGGTCCTCATCTCCTCGGGTTGTTGCTTTAATGTCTTGTGATAACCCCTCCTCTTGGTGGAAATGGAGTGGTTTTTTGGAATTCTGAAACCTTCAAAGCTACCTCACTGAAGCTTTTTATTCTAGGATATCCCCTGCCCACACAACTCCTTGGTTAAGGGGGTTTGAGACACTGCTTTCCTCTCAGGCTTCCTGCTTTCTTATAGCTGCCTACCTACCTGTGCTGTTTAAATAATTACATCCAGGGAGGTGAAAGTGACTAAATTGCACTTGCAAGCACAGACCACAAAGCTTTACCCAGGTCTTCAGGCATGCAGTCACCACTGGCATGGTTAAAGACCACATCAGGGTTAAACGCCCCCCAAAGGGGTGAGCCTGAATGGCCAGTTCAAACTAAAACCAGTGCAACTCCTTGAAGCTTTCAGTACTCAGATTATGACAGAAATGGAGGAATTCTCTCTCTCCCAGTGCAAAACACGTATTTACTGGACCAGATAAAGAGACCTCGTGCCACCACAAATGCATCCCAGGCTTGGTCTTTCATAGACAGAAGGCTTGAAGCACTTCCTGCTTTTCCTTTCTTCCCTCATGCCACATCACAGCTGCATTATTCTTTATTCCCTTTTTCTGTTTGAAAAAAGGACTCAAGACAACTGTGGTTCTGTTGATTCCTTCTACATTGTGCTAACTACAATCTGCAATGGAAACATGTTGTCAGGCTTTAGAATCATAGAATGGTTTGAGTTGGAAGGGACCCCAAGGTTCACAGAGCTCCAACCCCCTGCCACAGGCAGGGCCACCAACCTCCAGGCCTGGAGCTACACAAGGTTGCCCAGGGCCCCATCCAACCTGGCCTTGAACACCCCCAGGGACGGGGCACCCACCCCCTCTCTGGGCAGCCTGTTCCAGCCCCTCACCACTCTCTCTGGAAAGAGCTTCCCCCTAATATCTAGTTTAAACCTTCCTTCCTTCAGCTTCACTCCATCCCCCCTGTCCTGCCATTGTCTCCCCTTTTAACAAGCTGATTCCCTTCCTGTTTCTCTGCTCCCTTCAGGGACTGGCAGGCTGCAATGAGGATCACTGAGCTTGAGCCCACCGCAAAACCCCTTCATGATGTTCTGACTGTCTGCAGATACACACACAAATGGCAGGTGTCCTACAACTCAGCACACCCAGTTAGGGCCTCCTTAGTTTAGTGGCTACTACAGCAAATACCTCCATGGTGTTGGCATCCAGAGTGAAGGTGGCTTGGTTTGGACTGCGTGCAGCAGGTAGGGGGTGCTGGCTGGATTCCCCCCCAGTGAGGCCAGGGGAAAGGGAGCAAGAAGCAGAACTTCCAAAGGAGGTGGAGAGAGAGGCAGAACCCCACCGAGCACAGGAGCTGCCAGCTTTGCTGCTACAAAGGTTACGAGCTGCCAGTGAAGACAAACAGTAAGAGCTCCATCTCTCCCCTGTGAGAAGATAAGAACAGGTATGTAGCTGCAACAGTCTGAGACAGGAGTAGCAGAGAAATGAATTAAAAAGGTCTTGTCAGCTAAAGCAGCTGTCAAGTAACCCCAAAATACTTGCCTCTAGGGGTTTTTTTAAAAGAAATTACAATAAAATAAAATAATTGAAACTAAAGAAGACAGAAACTCTTCTAACAAACATCTTTTTGAATCACAGCCACTGCAGCAATGAAACTCAGTCTGTAGGCTAGGAAAAAACAATGCAAACATCCATAAGGTTCAATCAGACCACTCAACTTTTCATTTTTCCCTCAAGTTAAAAGGTTTAAAGGGTTTTGAAATCTCTCAAGTTAAAATTGAAACCGTTATTAAACCTAATTGTGTTAAGTGTTCAAACTCTGATTAAGTGCTGCATTAGTCAGAAGCCAGTTTATTACCTTCATGTGACACTGAAACACCTGTGCCCACACCAATGTTCCACGTTACACAACGCCAAGTGATTCTAAAATTGTTTAAAGTTCTGCCAGTAAAACAATGTTTTCCTGGGATGCAGCATCAGCAGCCCAATGCCATCACTCCACCACGTACAGAATTATCACCATGGCAGAACAAGGAGAACAAGACGCTGGGAGAGGAGCTCCTGAGAGCAGCTCTGCTGAGAAGGACCTGGGGGTCATGGGGGATGAGAAACTTAACATGAGCCAGCAGTGTGCTCTGGCAGCTCAGAAGGGCGATGGGATCCTGGGCTCCATCAGCAGAGGGGTGGCAGCAGGGACAGGGAGGGGATTGTCCCTCTCTGCTCTGCCCTTGGGAGGCCCCAGCTGGAGTCCTGTGTCCAGAGCTGGGGCCCAACACAAGAAAGATGTGGGACTGTTGGAGAGGGGTCAGAGGAGCCACGGAGATGTTCAGAGGGCTGGAGCAGCTCCCCTATGGAGAGAGGCTGAGGGAGCTGGGGGTGTTCAGCCTGGAGAAGAGGAGGCTGAGGGGAGACCTTCTCCCCACCTACAACTACCTGAAGGGAGGGTGCAGAGAGGTGGGCGATGGTCTCTTCAGCCAGGGGACAGGAGATGGGACAAGGGCAATGGCCTCAAGCTGCCCCAGGGCAGGTTTAGATTAGATATCAGAAAAACGTTTTTTACTGAGAGTTGTCAGGGCCTGGAACAGGCTGCCCAGGGAGGAGGTTGAGTCACCTTCCCTGGATGTGTTTAACAAAGGGTAGATGAGGTACTTAGGGATATGATTTAACTTAGGACAGGAACAGTTGGACTGGATGATCTTAAAGGGCTTTTCCAACCTGGTGTTTCTGTGAGCAAGTGCTTTCTGGCAGATACTTACTGCTCTTGCCTCTAGTTTTGGGGGAAGGAAGGAGCAGATCTAAACCCATCTGAAACGTATCACCTTCACCGACACGTGAATTCAATCTCAAAGCAACATGCTCACCAGACAGAGATGCTCGAAGCCGGCAGAGTTGAGAGAGCTGACTTTTCCTGCTCTTGCTGGCCCAGGGGTAGGATCTACTTAGCTTATTGGAGTCATCCAGGTCAGCAAGGACTAAGCCTACTGATGAAGACAGGAGGCCATCTTCAGAGGGGCTACAAGCCTCAGCTGCCATGACCACACCCCACACCTAGCAGCCACCATCTGTAACAGAAATGCAAGAAGTTCAGTCAGCTTTACAGCCTAGGCCGCTAAGGATAGGATGCTGAGGTAACGCCACCTTCTAACACCTAGCACAGCCCTGTAACCTACGGCATCACTGCCACCCATTCCTTTGTGCCCCAATCCACATTTGGCCTGTGTTGCTGACACAAGGCTGACTATTCCCAGGCAGGAGCTGTGGTCAAAGGGCCACCATGTCTCTGCGAGAGCTCCCAGGCTGCAGCCAGCGCTCCCCATCCCCGCCATCCCCCAGCTCCTTACAAAAGCAAAAGCTTCGGGAAGCGATTACCAGCTTTGAGGCAGCCTCACTCCCCACCAGGCCGCCAGCCAGCCTCACAGGGCTACAGCCCAAGCCCGCCGGCGGCGAAGGCGAACCGCAGGCTCGTCAGGACAGCGACAGCCGCAGCTCCTCACGGCGGCCGCCTCACAGGCGACAGGCGCGAGGAAGTAGGGGCGGAACCCAGCACCCACCTCGCCCAATAAGAAGAGGGCAATGGGAGAATGGCAGGGAGGGCAGCCAATGGGAAGCCGGCGCGGGAAGAGGCAAAATGGATCCCGAGTCGGGGTAGCTGCGTCTCCCTTCAGCCTCCCCATCCCGCCACACCACGCACCACACCCTGCTTCGAGCCGCCGAGCCCAGGCAGCCCCGGCGGGCACGTCCCGGCATCCCCGCTCAGCAGATGGAAGGCCCCTCGGCAGGGTGACAGCCAACAGGCGGAACGGCGAGGCTGAAGGTAGCTGGTAACTCCCCAAAGCCGAGGCGCTGGGGGGAGGAGGCAGATCCCCAGCCACGGCTGCAGCTACGACCCCTTCCCGCCCTGCCCGACGGGAACTACAACTCCCAGGAGGCCGCGGGGTGCAGCACGGTGCGCATGCGCCCCAGAGCTGACCCGCCCCCCCCTCGGCACACCAAGTGCAGAGGTGATTGGCTGTGGCGCGGAGCCAGCGCTGGCCTCTGATTGGCTGCGGCCGAGGTTGAGGCGGTTTCCGGAAGGGGGCGGTGGCGGGAGAGGCAATATGGCGGCGGAGAGCGGAGAGGGGCCGCAGGAGATGATGGAGGGTGAGAGCTCGCTGGGGGACGGCATGGCTGCCGAGGGAGGTGGGTTGGCCCGTCGCTGGGCGCCGCCACTCGGCGGGGCAGCTGCCAGCTGCGTGCTGTGGGACGTGGGCGGCTGGGCAGCTCGGGGGTGTCCGCTCCGAGGGCCGGCGGCCGGGCTGGGGTGCGCTCCCTGAGGCACGGTGTGATGCCTCCCCCTCTCCCCGGGGCTGCGCGCCCCAGAGCGGGGAGGAGGGAGCTTGTGGAGGCGGCTGTGGCGTAAGAAACAACATTTCTAAGGAATCCGCCGGCACGGCGTTGCTTTGCCTCGGTTGAGCCCTGAAGCGAGCAGAATTACTCAGGGGCAGCAGAGGAGGAGCGAGGTTCAGGTCCCCAGGGCCAGGGTGGCTGCCAGGGATGTGGCTGCTTCAGCGGTGAAGGGACCCCGCAGGTTGTGCTGGGGAGATAGTTTCTTTGATCTGCAGGGATTTTTTTTTTAAATTATGATTATTTTTTAAATGCTGTCCCTCCTTTGTGTCGCTCGTACTACCGTACGCTGTACTGGTTATATAGCTATATTTTTATTTTCCCTAAAAAGCTTTTAAACTGTCAGTAGTTCTAATTCCGCCTCTGTAATCTTTGGAATTGCACTTCATTGATCTAAGAAATCTCCTTTTTCCTCCAGTCTTCTTCCCAGATTGTTTAGGAAGATGTGATGGGAGGAAAAAGTACATCCAAAATCAAAGTAGAAACAAGGGGTAAGAGGCCTTTTATTTAAGACTAAACCTTTCATTTAGTTAACTTAGGATTTCTACTAACCGCCTAGTGGTTTATGTGAATCCTGGTTGTTATATCTGCCTGCTGCTCCTTCCCCTCTGCTCCCCTGCTGGAAGGAGCCTCATTCTGTTACTCTCTCTCACGCAGTCGATAAGCGGATCGAATCGGAGGAGTCTGGAGACGAGGAGGGGAAGAAGCAAGCAGTCCGCTTAGTAACAGACCTCAGTCAGCAGAGCCTGAGAGACGAGCAGAATGGTGAGAACTCCGCAGGTACCTTCCCAGCCTGGGTGATTTGCTTTGGGAATTGTCTTACCAGCATGGACAATAGCCTGCCTGCATCTGCTCCTTTGTGTTTCTTGCTGCTCTTGATGGCTGTGACAATGTTAGTTAACAACACAAACCCGCCCTAGAGCAATCTTCTTCCAACAGCAATAACTTACCATGTCCCAGTTGCTAAAATAAATCTGCCTTCATGTTGGGGAACCACTGATATTAGACCCTTTTTTAAAAATCCTTATTTCTGTATCCATCCATCTACATTTCTGTTTGAAATAATTCACATCAAAATGTCAAACCCTTCTATTGATACTTGTTTGGTTGGGTTTTTTTTTGGTGGGGACAGTAACTCTGTTGAAAGGAGCTGGAAATGTTCATTGGAAATAAATAGAAACAGCTTTTCACAGTTCTGCTTTAGTGTGTGTAGGTTGTTACTGAAGGGTTCCCAGATTCCTTTGGGAAGGCAAAGGGGGGTTGGACCCGATGATCTCTTGAGGTCCCTTCCAACCCCTATGATTCTGTGACTGTTTCTAGCTAAACTCAAGGAAGCTGTCTGTCTGCTGCTGGTTTTACTGCTTGCATTAGGCTGTCAACACTTCCACCCAGTTTCCTCTTCCAGTCCAGTGTGTGCTGGGTGGAATGGTTTGCTTTCTCAGTCACTTGCCTAGAATTTGTCAGTGGAGCTGTGTTTCTGAAGACCCTCTATAGCAACATTGCCTGGGCTTTTGGTGGTAGCCAACAATCTGGGATGTAATAGCATCCTTTTGACAGGGAGGTTCCTGTTATTATTATTGGTCTGGAAATGAAAATAAATGAATGCAGCAAATTTTCTGCAGCAAATCTTAAGCCTTTTTGGGTGTGCATCTACTTGAGGACCTCTCCCAACCTTCACCTTCCCCATTAGAATTGGCAAAAATCTTTTCCCAAGCTAGCAAATTATAGTGAGAATTTTAAACCTCATCCCCTAACTCTGTAAATTAACTCCTTCTAGGTATAACTGATCATAACACCCCCCCTCCCCTCTATGTTAATTAAATAATGCCTCAGTGTAAAAGTGGAAGAGCACACCTCCACGAGCTGTGCTTCACAAGGTCAGTCAAAGCCCAGTTTTCCCTTGCACACATGTAACACCAAGTGCTTGTTCAGCTGCTGTAAGCTAGCTGTGTGCTTCAGGTTGTGTTTTACAGTACTGGGGTAAACACTTTCAGTCCAAACATATTTGGTGGCAGAATTACTGGCTGCTGTTTCATACAACTACTGTATTGTTACTGCTGCTTTTTTCAAACTGTTGGCATCCAGAATATTTCTGCTGGGGCAGGAAGCAAGCAGAGGAGTCATTTTGGAACAGTTGAGTTGGCTTCTGCAGCCAGCTTCTGCACTCCTCAGCTGAAAGGGAAGGAAAGAGTTTTCCATGAGGTCATAAATAGAAAGAGCTGGAGCAGCTGAAGCTTCAGATTCTTCATTCAGCTGATTTTCTGAGGATCTCTGCTTCTAAAGCTTACACCTTGGCTGTGAATGCTGCCTCTCCTGCCTGTGCAGCCAGGCTGCCAGTTGCTGGGACTGCCTGTGGTGACTGCAGTTCCCCTCCGTGGGATTTGGGTTTCCTGAATGTCAGGGGGTTTATTCTGCATCTGCAGAGCTGCCCACCTCCCAGGCATGGCTTACACCAGAGCTCACTTCAGTCACTTCCCTGCCAGAGCAATGTTGGGTTTGTTTCTTCTCCCATGGAGAAACCTGCTGCAATAAAAACTGTGATCTGAAGCCCTGTTTGCATATCACAGAATCACAGGGGTTGGAAGGGACCCCCAGAGCCCATGGGGTCCAACCCCCTGCCAAAGCAGGGTCCCTAGGACAGGGCACACAGGGCGGTGTCCAGACGGGGCTGGAATCTCTCCAGAGAAGGAGACTCCACACCCCCTGGGCAGCCTGTCCCAGGGCTCCCTCACCCTCACTGGGGAAAAGTTCTTCCCCATGTTGCTGTGGAACTCCCTGTGCTCCAACTTGCAGCCATTGCCCCTTGTCCTGTCCCCACAGACACTGAAAAGGGGCTGGCCATTTCCCCCTGCATCCCATCCTTCAGATATTGATAAACATTGATCAGGTCCCCCCTTAGTCTTCTTCTCTCCAGGCTGAGCAGCCCCAGGTGTGGCCATGAGCCAGCAGTGTGCCCTGGGGGCTGAGAGAGACAATGGGATCCTGGGGGCATCAAGAGGAGTGTGGCCAGCAGGTCACAGGAGGGGATCCTCCCCCTCTGCTCTGCCCTGCTCAGGCCCCACCTGGAGTGTTGTGTCCAGTGCTGGGCTCCCTGGGATCAAACAGCCAGGGATCTCCTGGAGAGAGTCCAGAGGAGGCTCTGGAGATGCTGAAGGGCCTGGAGCATCTCCCCTGTGAGGAAAGGCTGAGGGAGCTGGGGCTGTTCAGCCTGGAGAGAAGAAGACTAAGGGGGGACCTTATGAATGTTTATAAATATCTGAAGGATGGGATGCAGGGGGACATGGCCAGCCCCTTTTCAGTGTCTGTGGGGACAGGACAAGGGGCAATGGCTGCAAGTTGGAGCACAGGGAGTTCCACAGCAACATGGGGAAGGGCTTTTCCCCAGTGAGGGTGAGGGAGCCCTGGGACAGGCTGCCCAGGGGGTGTGGAGTCTCCATCTCTGGAGAGATCCCAGCCCCGTCTGGACACCGACCTGTGTGCCCTGTCCTAGGGACCCTGCTTTGGCAGGGGGTTGGACCCCATGGGCTCTGGGGGTCCCTTCCAACCCCTGTGATTCTATGATAGCTCTGAGAGAAGGAAATAAGGAAAGCAAAGCCCTGCCCATGGCTGAAACACTGCCAGGCATCTCTGCATGTAGCTTTGGGGTGTTTCTGTGCTGCTGCCCAGTGTCACCAAGCCACCTTGTTCATTTAGCTTTATTTTCAGAACATACTTTATACTCCCTGTGCTCACTGATCATAGAATCATAGAATGGGCTGAGTTGGAAGGGATCCCAAGGGTCACAGAGCTCCAACCCCCTGCCACAGGCAGGGCCACCAACCTCCAGGCCTGGAGCTACACAAGGTTGCCCAGGGCCCCAGCCAACCTGGCCTTGAACACCCCCAGGGATGGGGCACCCACCCCCTCTCTGGGCAGCCTGTTCCAGCCCCTCACCACTCTCTCTGGAAAGAACTTCCCCCTAATATCTAATCTAAACCTTCCTTCCTTTAGTTTTAATCCAAAGAATATTAAAAGATGAAGACAGGGGGTTGCTTTTTGGTCTTAACTTGTGTGAGCCAGTCCAGCTCGTGCTCTTCAGTGTTCAGGTGCCTGGGCAGGAGCAGCAGGTACAGTCCAGCGAGGGGATGTGTGTGTAGCTGTCAACTCCTCAGTGTTTGATGGCAGCATGAAAGAATGTAAAGCTGCTCAACCTTACCATGCCTCTTAAATGCCAAGCATGGGCAGGAAAAACATTTGGGAAGGACAGGGGACATCTGGCCTTTCTGAGGGTGTGAAATCCATGCTGGGGGGGTATAAAGCAGTCCTGAGTTGTGGGTTACTGGGTGAGCTTGCAGACTGTACAGCAGGAGTTAATGCACAGCCTGTGGGATGTAGCCCCAGGCCTGGGGGTTGGTGGCCCTGCCTGTGGCAGGGGGATTGGAACTCTATGATCCTTGGGGTCTCTTCCAACCCAGACCATGCCATGATCTCACTGTAGTTACAGCCCCTTGGGTTTTTGGAGGTACATGCAGAAGCCACACAGGTGAAGTGGAAAGGGCTTGTGTGCTGTGTGTATCTCTTGCCAAGGTGAATTAGACTTTCTTTGGAAGTTGATGCAACTAGAACACTGTCACCAAGGAATGGGGTTTGGGCATGAATTATTCAGAATGAATTTAGCCAGTAAACTTCACTCCCTCTTACAGAAGCACAGCAAATGTTGGGCTGCCATCCAAAGCTATAAAGACATTGCCCAAAAAACCTGTGTGGTGTGAGAAACAATGTTTTCTGGCATGTTAGGGAGCTCAGCCAAGCAAGAGAAGGGAAATCCCTGCAAAGGTGCACACAATGCTGACACAAACTGTCAGTGCTTATGAAGGAGAAGCTGGGGGGTGGGATTGCTCAGGTGCTTGGTCATTCCTGGTGCTGTCACTGAACAGTGTAGCTTCCTTCTTGGCAGTGTTGTATTCCTCCTTGGAGGAGCACAGGCACTGGGTGGTGTACCAGTAAAGGGTGGGTGACCCAGAGTGCAAAGAAAAAGAGTCCTGCCCAGATCAGCACTGTTCAGCAGCTGCACAGGCAGGCTGGGGAAGGTGCTTTGCTCTCTCTTCTGCATCCAGGCATGAGATTCTGTTGTTAAGGAAGGGCTTTTCTACAGCTAGCTGTCACGACACAAGCCAGGGAGGTGAGGGGTATTGCAGTGCAGCTGAGTATCTGAACTGTGTGTCTTCCATGTTCCTGGGCTCCATAAGCAGAGGGGTGGCAGCAGGGACAGGGAGGGGACTGTCCCTCTCTGCTCTGCCCTCGGGAGGCCCCAGCTGGAGTCCTGTGTCCAGAGCTGGGGCCCAACACAAGGAAGATGTGGGACTGTTGGAGAGGGGTCAGAGGAGCCACGGAGATGATCAGGGGGCTGGAGCAGCTCCCCTATGGAGAGAGGCTGAGGGAGCTGGGCTGGGTCGGGTCAGCCTGGAGAAGAGAAGGCTGTGTGGGGACCTCACTGCAGCCTTCCAGTCCCTGAAGGGAGCAGAGGAACAGGAGGGGATTCAGCTTGTTAAAGGGCAGAGACTGGCAGGACAAGGGGGATGGGGTGAAGCTGGAGGAGGGAAGGGTGAGAGGAGAGATTGGGGGAAGTTCTTTGCAGAGAGAGTGGTGAGGGGCTGGAACAGGCTGCCCAGAGAGGGGGTGGGTGCCCCATCCCTGGGGGTGTTCAGGGCCAGGTTGGCTGGGGCCCTGGGCAACCTTGTGTAGCTCCAGGCCTGGAGGTTGGTGGCCCTGCCTGTGGCAGGGGGTTGGAGCTCTGTGACCCCTGGGGTCCCTTCCAGCCCAGTCTATGATTCTTCTTCTTCTGAGGAGCATTGGCTCCCTTTGCCTCTCTGTGTGTTAGCCATTGTAATCTTACCTTTAGCTGTCAGGGAGCAGAAGTTTTTAATGTATTTACTTCTCCTGCAGAAGAAGCAGAGACACCAGTGGACATGGAGACTATTAACCTGGACCCAGAAGCTGAGGTAAAGGCAGATTTTTGCCCTTACGGGCTTTATACAGCGGGAAGAGAACGTAGGCAAAGGCAAGTATTGAAACCTGGTGAAAGATTTCCTTCTTCTGAAGGTTCTGCCTGTCCTGATCTTCCCTGGAATTGTTTCAGAGCCTTTAAAGTAGAAGTAGGGGGGTTGTATTCTCTGTCAGTTGCTGAAGCATCTTATTACTGATTTAGAATGTTAAATGAAGCGTGGAGGCACTGCAAGCGAGGCTGTGCTGCGTGTGTTACTGACAAGCTGCACACTTCTGTGAGGATATCTGTGCTGAACCCCTTCCTGCTGTCAGAGCTGTGGTTTTAACAGGCCCAGGGACTTCACTGGCCTCGTGCCCCAGCAGCTTTGTGGGCCTGGGAGCTGGAGAGGTTCTGAGCTCCCATGGTAAAAATGCTCTATTTCTCCTTCACTGTCCTGTGAAACTGGAGCATCTGGGGCTGGACAGCACAGATGTGAAGTGCATCAGCCTGTGTGGAGTTAATGTTCACAGAACCACCAGAGTATTTGAAGTAACAGTGGTTCCTGTTCATCTGAGGCCTGGAACTGGAAACAGCAAGGTGTGTTCCAGTTAAGCCCTAGCTAAGTGGGTAAGAGAATTTTCTGCAATGTTTTATTAATGCTTGACAGCAGAATTTGTCTGTCTGTCTCCATAAACCCAGAATTCACTGAAAAAGACTTCTCATTCTGGTGGAACAGTGCTCT
Source organism: Porphyrio hochstetteri (assembly GCA_020800305.1). Classification (NCBI taxonomy): domain Eukaryota; kingdom Metazoa; phylum Chordata; class Aves; order Gruiformes; family Rallidae; genus Porphyrio; species Porphyrio hochstetteri. Next base: position 1,504,012 of record CM036914.1, read on the forward strand.
ATAAAGGGATGTTGCCCTTTCACAGATCGACCAGCTTAGGCCACACGCTTCACCCTTGGTGGTAAAATCATGTGCCAAACCCAGTTTCCACCAGCTCTTTGAAGGGATGCTTTAAGGGGCACCACATTTTGTAAGAAGCCAGGTTGGCCTTTGAAGGGTGTTTTGAAGCATCTGCTGGATCCCTCTGTTTCTCTTTCAGGATGTTGACTTGAATCATTTCCGAATTGGGAAGATCGAAGGATTTGAGGTGCTCAAGAAAGTGAAGGTAACAGTCCTAAGGAAGAGAGAACAGCTCTTGGAGCTGGAGGCTTTGCATGTCTAACATCTGAGAGGACAGACACAGGAGCCTCTCCTTGGCTGGGTTTCTAGCAAGGCCCCTTTATGTTTAAGAGGAGGAGGTGGTGTTTCCCCATTTGTCAAGTCGTATTAGGGATTCTGGGGCTTGGCAGGTTGGTTTTAGAAGTGGATGAGAGACAACACATCAGGGCTCATTGGAAAAGACACATCCTGTACCTGCAGAGCAGGAGTGACAGAGAAAAATGTAGGTTGGAAAGGAGCTCTGGAGGCTTTTAGCAAACCCTGCTCAAAGCAGGTCCAGTTAAAGCACGTTGCTGGAGGTTACATAGCCCCTCTGGGCTGCTGTTCTTGTGTTTGAATGTCTTGGTGGTAAAAAGATTTCCTCCTGTAGAGCTGTAAACAACAATCTGGGGCCCCAGTACAAGAAAGATATGGGGCTGTTGGAGAGGGGTCAGAGGAGCCACGGAGATGCTCAGAGGGCTGGAGCAGCTCCCCTATGGAGAGAGGCTGTGGGAGCTGGGCTGGGTCAGCCTGGAGCAGAGAAGGCTGTGGGGGGACCTCATTGCAGCCTTCCCGTCCCTGAAGGGAGCAGAGGAACAGGAGGGGAATCAGCTTGTTAAAGGGCAGAGACTGGCAGGACAAGGGGGATGGAGTGAAGCTGGAGGAGGGAAGGGTTAGATGAGATATTAGGGGGAAGTTCTTTGCAGAGAGACTGGTGAGGGGCGGAACAGGCTGCCCAGAGAGGGGGTGGGTGCCCCATCCCTGGGGGTGTTCAGGGCCAGGTTGGATGGGGCCCTGGGCAACCTTGTGTAGCTCCAGGCCTGGAGGTTGGTGGCCCTGCCTGTGGCAGGGGGTTGGAGCTCTGTGACCCTTGGGGTCCCTTCCAACCCAGACCAGGCTGGGATTCTATGATTCTGTTAGGCTCTTTACTGAGAGGGGGGTGAGGTGCTGGCACAGGCTCCCCAGGGAAGGGACACAGCCCCAAGCTGGGCTGAGGGCACGAAGCATCTGGACGAAGCCCTCAGTCCCATCTCTGTCTGGGCTGGGCTGTGCAGAGCTGGGGCTTGGACTTGGTGATCCTTCTGAGCCTCTTCCAACTCAGGAGACTCTAGAATTCTATTAAAAAAAACCCAAAACCAAACCGAACCCCCCCCCCCAAATCTGATGATGTGTATGCCAAGAGGCATGCCATGCTGTCATTCACACCCACGTTTCTGGCTGTTTCTCATCTTCTCCCCAACCACCAGACTCTGTGTCTCCGTCAGAACTTGATCAAGCGCATTGAGAACCTGGAGCCGCTGCAGACGCTGCGGGAGCTGGATCTCTACGACAACCAGATCCGCAGGATCGAGAACCTGGAGACTCTGGTGGAACTCGAGTGAGTCCAGGGGAACCTCAGGGTTAGGGTGAGGGTGCTTTCACCCAGTTACTTGTGCTGTGCTTATACCCAGCCTCTTCTCCGTGTTTGTTTGGGTGCTCTGTGAAGGGTGATGGCTGTTCTCTGGTGGTGTTTTAACCTGTGGGGTGAACTGGCTTCGTGTCCTGAAGCTCAGCGGGGATGGGCAGCTGGGAATGAAGTGTGTACTGTATGAGGCAGTGAGAGCGAGAGGTGATCAGAGTCATAGGGGTTGGGAGGGACCTCCAGAGCCCATGGGGTCCAACCCCCTGCCAGAGCAGGGTCCCCCTTTTCAGTGTCTGTGGGGACAGGACAAGGGGCAATGGCTGCAAGCTGGAGCACAGGGAGTTCCACACCAACATGGGGAAGAACTTTTCCCCAGTGAGGGTGAGGGAGCCCTGGGACAGGCTGCCCAGGGGGTGTGGAGTCTCCTTCTCTGGAGAGATCCCAGCCCCGTCTGGACACCGACCTGTGTGACCTGTCCTAAGGACCCTGCTTTGGCAGGGGGTTGGACCCCATGGGCTCTGGAGGTCCCTTCCAACCCCTGTGACTCTGTGGTTCTGTGATGGCCTGAAGGGACCTTTGTTTTGTTTTGTTTTCCCTTAGGATCCTGGACATCTCCTTTAACGTTCTGCGACACATTGAAGGACTGGACAGGCTTACCCAGCTAAAAAAACTCTTCCTTGTCAACAACAAAATCAGCAAAATTGAGAATTTGAGCAACTTGCAGATGCTGCAGATGTTGGAGTTGGGATCCAACCGCATCCGGGTAGGCTTGCCCAGGGAGATGCCAGCTGGCAGGGTTTGGCCTTGGGATGAGCCTGTGCTGAGGGCACTCCCCTGGCCTGTACTCACAGCTTCACTGTCACTGTTCAGTCTCTTCATGGGCTGGGTCTCATTGTCCCAGTCACACTGTAGCTGCTCGTTGCTGTGCCTGCTGGATCCTTTCATCCCTCATGAGCGTAGCGCCTCGCTACCACAGCGCTGTTTGTACACCTTCCCTTTGTAGTCACCCCCTCTGTGTGCTGCCTTTGCAGGGGACTGGTTTGTCCTGCTAAAAACCAGCAGGTTTTGATTGCTCTTCCCTCCCCAGAGGCTGGTGCTGTGTCCCTACAGCCTATTGAATGTCATTCTAGCTTGATACGTATGTGTAACTGATAACCTGCTGTTTTAACAGCACCTCTTATCAAGAGGCTTTCCCCTGAAAAAGTTGGTTGTCTTTTCTTTCTGTTTACTCCTCTGAGCACCCCCCCTTCTCCCCTCTTCTTGCCTTTCTTTCTCTCTTCTGTTTGTGCTTCCTGGTGCCCTTTCCTTTGCAAACAGAGAATCTAGTGGCTTGTGATGCCTCGTGGAGATCCTTATTTTCTCCCACCAGAAGCTGACCTCAGGAATTAAACCTGTATATGTGCTGCCAGGAGCATGTCTGTTGCTCACATTGGTATGTGTTTGTGCTGCAGCAGCAGTGGTTAAAGCCATTGACACATACACCCATGAAACAGGCAGCTGTGCTTGTGACAGAGACACTGTTGTGTGTAGAAGCTACACACCTTGCTGCTGACTGTCACCAATGGTCAGGACTGAACTTTCAGATCCTGTTTTCTCCTGGATTCTCCTGTTCCCTTGAATCAGGCTGTTTTCTCGCTTCATAGCTGGGTATCTGCTGCCCAGGGTACACCTTATGGCCCAGGGAATGTCACCTTTGGTGCTCCCTGGGCCTTTCCATGCTCAGCTCTTGCTGCCTGAGCAGCTGGGACAGACCCTTGCTGAACATCACCTTGTGGCGGTGCCACAAGCCAGCTGTCACGCTGGCAGAGCCCATCATCACTGTGCCAAGTCCTGTGCTTCCTCAGCTCTTGGCTCACAAGGGAGGGAGCCTCAGGCTTGTGTTTCTCAGGGCTGCAGCCCCTGGTCAGGGCTGTAACGTGCTGACCACACCTGCAGGTTGGAGCTTGGCATCCCATGGTAACACTGTCTCCTCTGGTGGCTCCACAGGCAATTGAGAACATCGACGCCTTGGCCAGTCTTGACAGCCTGTTCCTGGGGAAGAATAAAATCACCAAGCTCCAGAACTTGGATGCACTGACAAATCTGACTGTGCTCAGCATACAGGTACTGGCTGCTGCTCACTGGGAGACGTCGAGCAGCCTCAGCTGTGGGAGGTGCCTTGTGCTTCAAGAGTGTTTCTGAATCAGCAGGGCTGTGTCCAGTGTTGGAGACTGGCTGGAGAGCTGTCAGGCAGAGAAGGACCTGGGGGTGTTGGGTGGCTGCAGGCTGAACATGAGCCAGCAGTGTGCCCAGGGGCCAGGAAGGCCAATAGCATCCTGGCTTGTGTCAGACACAGTGTGGCCAGTAGGGCTGGGGAGGGGATTGTGCCCCTGGACTGGGCACTGGTGAGGCTGCACCTCGAGTGCTGGGTCCAGTTCTGGGCTCCTCACCATCAGAAGGACATTGGGGTCCTGGAGCGAGTCCAGAGAAGGGCAACCAGGCTGGGGAAGGGGCTGGAGGGCAAATCCTCTGAGGAGCAGCTGAGGGAGCTGGGGGTGTTGAGCCTGGAGAAGAGGAGGCTGAGGGGAGACCTTCTCCCCACCTCCCCTGCCCTGCCAGGAGGGTGCAGAGAGGTGGGCGATGGTCTCTTCAGCCAGGGCACAGGAGATGGGACAAGGGGCAATGGGCTCAAGCTGCCCCAGGGCAGGGTCAGCTCAGCTGGGAGGGCAAAGTTCTTCCCTGGCAGAGTTGTGGGGCTGTGGCACAGGCTGCCCAGGGAGGGGGCTGAGTCCCCACCCCTGGGGGTGTTTAACAGAGGGGAGATGAAGTGCTCAGGGATCTGGGTCAGCACAGGACAGGGACAGTTGGACTCGATGAGCTTAAAGGGCTTTTCCAACCCTGTGATTCTGTCTCCAGTGTTTGAGCCGAACTCCTGGGCTGAAGCAGTGTGGTGTTACTCTCTGTGCTGTCTCTTCTCATCCTTCCCCACTAGATGAGATTGACAGACACTGGTGAAAGGCTTGAACACGTTGGACTCTTATGCAAGAGAGAACAGGAAGCACTGAGTGTTACCCCCATTTCCTGCCTGGAATGCTGCTTCCCACTGTGTTCCAGTAACACCCAATGAGTAACACCAGGGAAGCTGGCTCAGTGTCACTCCCTTCTTCCCTGAACAGGGAGGAGAGGTGAGGGAGACTGTGTGGAATTGAAACCTGTCCTGCACCAGCTTATTGCAGCTTCTTCCTTTGTCAAGTGGAATTAAAGCCACTCAACCAATTCCTTTGATCCAGCCTCCTCCTCATCTGTATGACAATGCTGGTGCATCCCAGTGTCTCTCAGAGCTGTTGGCAGGACAGGCAGAGGTGCTGCATGCTGTGTGCATCGTGGGGATGGGAGTGCTGTAATTCCCATCCCCCTGTGCCCTGAAAACGACCTGCAGAAGGAGTGCTCTCCATGTTTCTGAGGATACAAAGCAGAGAACTTCCAGGCTTCACCTTTTGATGGGGAGGTCAGAGTCTGATTCTTCCAAATTTGGAGACTTTGTCTCCTGTGCAGCTTCCCTGTGTCTGGTGCTACAGGGATCAGACGAGCTGAGCTGATGACACCAGCGTGGACCCCAGCAGATGGCTTCCCCTTCCTGCCCATGCTTGGAGCAGTGCTTTCAGTCTCTGATGCCTCACTTGGGTTTGGTTTGCCTGGAATGGCCTCTCAAACACTTGTTTCCCTTCCAGAACAACCGCCTGACCAAGCTGGAGGGGCTGCAGAGCCTGGTGAACCTGCGGGAGCTGTACCTCAGCCACAACGGCATCGAAGCCATCGAGGGGCTGGAGAACAACGTGAGCAGGCTTGCTAACTGTCACACAGCTCTTCTCCTGAACTGTGACTGCTTCTCCAGGAGCTGTTGTCTCTTGGCTTTCCCCAGTTATGTAGCAGGGTCCTTGGTCTCAAAAAGACCCCAAAGATCTGAGTGTTTCTTAGGTTAAAATCTCTGTGTGGGTGAAGCTCCTCCACACCTCCTGGAGTAGAACTCTCTCTCCATGGCCTGAGGAGGGGAAGCACAAGGTGCAGTTGATGGCAGCAGCCTGCCTGATCCTTCAAGGGGGGGGAAAGACTGGTGGCTGCACCCAGCTGCCTCCACTGCAGCTTGACACAGTTTGGGTTGATCTCCCAGCAGCCTGTAGCATCTTCCTTCTTACCCAGCAGCAGGTGATGCTGCTGGAGAACAGAGACAACCTGGAACTTGGTTGTCTGTGTGCAAAGCAGAAACAGACCCTCTTTCTAAAACTGTTGGGTATCCTGCTGCAAAAAGTACCTCCAACTCTGCTGCCTGAAGGGGACACTTAGGATCTGGTTTTGAGTGGATTCTTCCTCTGAATGCATTGTGAGAGAGCCTCACTTCTTGGGAGCCCTTGGCTGGCAGCTGCTGCCCAGCCAGGAACTGCTTTTATTCTTGGCATGTGGCTTGTGGGAGGTCGTTAACCCAGCTTAATTAAAGCCAACTCTCCTTGCTGTATTTAGGCAGTGAGTGTTGTGAGGTGCCTGTGAGCAGCTGGCAGTGCTATGTCTTTGCTTCTGGTGGTTTCCAACTCTGGGCCTGAGAAGAAAACTGGGATGGGGGAGATGTGAGGAACCCCAGCTAATGGCTTCTTGTCTTTGCTTGTCTAGAACAAACTCACCATGCTGGACATTGCAGCCAACAGAATCAAGAAGATTGAGAACATCAGTCACCTCACAGAGCTGCAGGAGTTCTGGGTAAGGCCCTGGCATGGCTGCTCAGGGGGGAGAGACCCTCCTGATGGCAAGCAGGAGGGCACTGTGTGTCTGTGTCTTGGAGTGAGCTCTTCTGGTGACCAGCACTGACACCTTGGCAGTCTGCATGGGGTTTTTGTTCCCCTAAGGAAAAATCTGAGCTTAGATTAGGGCTTTGCTTAGAGGTAACAAGCCCAGCCCTCCCTAGGAATCAGGGCCTGCCTTCACACCTGGGGGGGCTGCCAAACATCCCTGCCTCATCCTAGTTCTGCAGATCTCAGGCTGTTTTTTAAGGGATAAGGGGGAACCTGATTCTGTCTTGTCACTGCACTGTGCACAGCACCTGTGTAGAGCCACATCAATATGCTTGTGGTATAAAGGCAAAGACAAAGACACCACCTTCCAGTTCAGTCCCATTCCTGTGAGGTGGGAAACTGTCCAGGGCTGCTCCTGTCTCCTTCTGGTGCTGAGCCCTTTGTCACTCATGTGTCCCATCAAGAGATACATGGAGACACTGCTGCTGAAACAGTAGCACCCTGCTGCCTGGGAGGGAGGCTCACAGATGGGCTCTTGAGGAGCAAAAGCAGCAGGTGTTGGTGAGTTGGCACATGTTTCAGCTCTGGTGGAGTTTTTGGGGCATTAACAATGAGATGGTGGAGTGTTGGCTGGCCTGGGACCTCTCCCTGTCCTCTGAAGTCTCCTCCAGTCTCCCTTCCAGCTGTCTCTCTGCTCACAAAAGGCAGTATTGTGCTGCAGTTTCCCCTTGTTTGGCAGAGGGAAGGGGAACACCCTCACCTCACTGAGTTCCCTGTGCAAAAGCCCCCTCAGTCTGGTGAGCAAGCTCTTTGCTGCCCAGGACAGGTTACCTGAGCCTGGGAAATGCCCTCCTGGCTTTCCACTGCTCCAGCACTGCTGGGTTGGGTTGGGGGCTTTTAAAAACAATTAATTACAGTTAAAAGTGCTGTGTACTTTGATAAAGAGCTGATGTAAGCAAAGTTGCACTGACTCCTGCATGTTTTGGCACTGAGTGTAGGACTCAGGCCACACAACAAAGTCCTCTGACTCCTTAAGGAAGCAGAATTCCAAACCCTGGGGTTTCCTAATGGCTTCCTGGTACCTCCTGAGCAGAGGGATGGAGATGCCTGAAGGGCAGATGAGCTGGATGGTGTGATGGGCTGTAGCAGGATGGCAGAGGTTTTCTTCAGGGGGTCTCTGCTGCAGCTGGGACACTGTGGAACCTGACAGCAAACAGGGTTCGTGATGTCTCTGGCTTACCCTGGGTGCCCACTGTGGGGAAGAGCAGCTGTTGAGAGGGCCACAGCTGGTCCATGTAGGGGGTTTTGGGGTTTGGTTTGGGGTTTTTCTCCCTATACATTGTTTTTAAAGGTGGTATTGCTCTAGTAGCTGCCTTTGGATCCAGGTGGCTGAGGCCTGGGGGTGGGACAGTGCATGGCCACCTTGCACACTTTGCTTCCTTGGAGCCTTTGTCCCCTTGGTGTGGGGGTTCCTTGGCAGTGCCCAACAGTGAGGCAGCTCCTGGGCTGATGGGAGGAGACCCTGAACTGGAGAGCTGGGTGCTTTCTCTGAACCATAGGAGGGTTGATGCAGAGAGGTGATGTGAGTGGGAGGAGAGGAGAACGTCGCCTTCCACAGCAGCTTGGGACCTCTTTTAATATTCCCTAGGAAGTCATGAAGGAAAAGATAGGTGTCACAGTGGAAGAAAGCCTTGACATAAAGGTTTCCAACCCTTAAATGAGCAGTGGGTGGGCTGGGACACTCTGTAGCCTGTCCCAGGGTCCTGCTGGCTCTTTCCCAGTGCGCTGGCGGGACCGGGTGCTCCCTGAAGGGTTGGAGTGTGTGGTTCTGATGTATCTGTGCCCATGTCTGTGTGCTCTGCAGATGAATGACAACCTTGTTGAGAGCTGGAGCGACCTGGATGAGCTGAAAGGAGCAAAGAATTTGGAAACTGTCTATCTGGAGAGAAACCCCTTGCAGAAGGACCCCCAGTACCGGCGCAAAATCATGCTCGCCCTCCCCACTGTGCGGCAGATCGATGCCACCTTTGTTCGATTCTGAACCCCCTGCTGCCCTCCCTGTCCTGCACTGGACACAGAAATCTCCTTAACTGGGTTTTTTTATCCACTTCCTACTCCCCAGGTCCTCAGTCCACTGACACCCACTGAGCAGATGGTCGATGAGCAGCACTGAGTACCCAGGTCTCGTGTACCACACGCTCGTTGGTTTGGAAATGTTGTTGTTATTATTATTAAACCTTAACACAAGAGCCTTCCTGGTCTCTGCTTCTGTTATTCAGGGCAGAAGCTTTGGTGGAGAGAGTTTACCACAGGCTGAATGAAGCTGCTTGGAGCCACCTGCTGCTGTGCCCCACGCTCAGGTTAGTCCCTTCTGCACAGGTCCCCTGCTCAGCCCCAGCTCTCTGGTGCCTTGTCCGAAGTGGGATGGATGGTGTGGAGATGCTCAGCCAGGTTCCCAGGGGTGAGCTGGTGCTGAGGATCCCCCCCTCCTCTTGGGGGGAGGCAGAGCTGGGGGTGTAGCTGAGTTTGTGGTTTGTTTGTCTGAACACAGCTCCAGGCTGCTGGGAGGGGTGAGGACAAACAGCTCCAGGTACAGGGGCAGCGTGGGCTGTGTGCCTGGACAAGCTGCCAGAGCCAGCAGAGCTCTGTGCTTGAATCAGTGGGTTAAGGAGTGAGAGGAGGGGGGCCAAGCCCTGCTGAGGGGCGGCTTCCCTTGCCTCCTGCTTGCCCAGGAGCACAGCAGCCGCTGAGGCGTCTTGCTCCCTCCTGGGCTGAAGCCAAGGTGGCTTCCAGCTGCCTGGCAGGGGTGTGCTGGAGGTGACCAGCAGCTCCTTGAGGGTCACAGTCACTATCTCCTTTGCCCAAACCACAGCTGAAAGCTGCAGAGGACACTGATTTTTGGTTGAAGAGGAGTGGACTTATTCCCCAGGGAGCCCCTGGCTGCTGGCAGGGCTCTGGGTGTCCGTCTTAGCAGTGCTGCCAGGGTCTCTGTGCCAGGGCCCCTGCTCTGGGGCAGCAGGAGCTCGGGCTGTGGGTTTGGCAGGGTGAAGCTGGAGCCCAGTAGGGTGTTACCCTCTGAGGAGGTTGGGAGGCTTAGTGCTGGTGTGAGGAGACAGCAAGGTGATGGTGCTGTGGGGAAAGCTGCTGCTTGTCTTGCTGCTGGGCTGGCACTAGTTATTTGATCTCTCCTGAGTGACAGCTGTCATCTCCAAGCTGTCAGTGCCTGCTGGAGCAGGCTGGTGATGGGACTCCCTAGGAACTCTGTTCTGCTAAGTCCTTGTTAAATGCTGCTCTTGGGGTATTTAGGAATTAACCCTGTTTTGTGGCCAATGTACTCAGCGTTGCCACAGCATCATCATTGGTTGTTACTGAGAGAACTGGTACTAATATATTCCATATATCAGCCTCTGCTCTGGAGCTGGGCTGGCTCAGCCCGGAGAAGAGAAGCTGCTGCTGGGGAGAGCTCCGAGCCCCTTCCCATCCCTCGAGGGGCTCCAGGAGAGCTGGAGAGGGCTGGTGCCCAGGGCAGGGAGGGCCAGGCCCAGGGGAACGGCCTTCAGCTGCAGGAGGGGGATGGAGAGGGGCTGGGAGGCAGAAATCCTTCCTGGGGAGGGGGGAGGCCCTGGCACAGGGTGCCCAGAGAAGCTGGGGCTGCCCCTGGATCCCTGGCAGGGCTCAAGGCCAGGTTGGATGGGGCTTGGGGCACCCTGGGCTGGGGGCGGGGGGGTCCCTGCCCATGGCAGGGTGTCACTGGGGGGCTCTGGGATCCCACACAGTTTGTGTGTGGCTCCCAGCAGCCTGTGGCTGGGCAGGCCCAGGGCACCCGCCTGGGTGTGACAGGCCGGGTGGTGGGTGGGGAGGGGCAAGGAGGGGGCAGAAACTTGTTTGGGTGCTGCAGGATGTTTAAGTGGTGAGGGCTGATGTGATGCTGGGGTAGGTCCAGCTTTGCAAAGGTGGATCTCCAGCGGTGGGCAGTGGGGTGGTCACACCCCTGTCCCCTTCACACCCCCACCCTGGTGTGGGGCCCTGCTTGGGTTTGTGAGGGGTGAGAGCAGGACCTGTGAGCAGGAAGCTGCCCAGGCTGAGCAGTTGGCACCTCTGGTTTGCTGGGCGGAGGGCAAGTGAGGCAGAGAGCTGCACACAGAGGAGGTTGGGTGGGGGGTAGGGGCATCCCCCAGCTGCAGCCCTGGAAGGAGCTGGGGCAGCTCCTGCAAACACCAGGTCCCTTTTTCTGTGGCTCTCAGGTCCTTGTGAGAGACAGGAGCCAAGAAGCCAGGCCAGCATCCCAGATGGAGCTGCAGGCAGGGACTGGGAGACAGAGTGGTTCTCCAGCAGCTGAGCAGCACAGCGTGTGCCCTATGGCAGGGTGCTGGGACTTAGGGGGTCCCAACCAGCTCCTCCTCAGGCCAGCCTGGAGCCTGGGCAGCTTGGGTGGTGCACTGAGACCCCCCCAACCTGTGCCAAGCCTCACCTGTCAGAGAGCAGCAGCTGGGCCACGGGTGCTGTGCGGTGGTGCTGGCCCTGGGAGGCAGACATGGGAGGCTCTGGAGAAGGTGAGCAAGAGAGGATCATGGCTGGTTCTCTCCCTCTCCTACCCTGCAGCACCCCAGGCACCAGCCTGTGGGGAGGGCGCACCCACACCCCCTGCTCTTGCCTTCCCTCCATCCCAGCCCTGGCTGTGCAAGGCAGGGCTGCAGCAGAGGCTCAGCTGTGCATGCTGGAACACCTCAACCCAGGCTCAAGCTGGCTGAGCCAGGGCTGCCTCGGGGCTGTTCCAGGAGAAATAAGATCCATGACACTTCCAGGCTGTTTCAGGTTTTATTTTAGAATTTATAAAATTCCAGTGTCATCCATTCTCATGAGCCTTTTTACATGTTTGCATATAGTCTCCAGATTCCAAAGTTAAGGCCAAGGGATCATTGCTATGGAAACGTACAATATGGAAGACGTCAGAGAGAGGAAATGGGACACATGCCACAGTCTGCTGCGGAAGGAGGGCGGTGGGGGGACAGGACTAGGTACAATCACTTCATGACCTTCTTTAAAGTGGAGGGCTGGGCTGTGGGGCACGAGCCCAGACTGTGGTGCCCCAAACGTGACTCACGCCTGGCTGTGCAACTGGTGAGGGCACAGGGGCCTAAAGAGAAGGGGGGGTTTGGGGGGCAATAGGCTCGGTGACGTAGGACAGACCTAAGCTACACGGGTAATAACCATTTCCTGGCAGGTGCAGATGGGAGGGTGTCACCCTAGTTCTGCCTGAGCCACCCTGTCTCCCGTGCTGGAAGCAAGGCCACCCTGTCCTTGGGGGCAGCCAGGTCCCTGCAGCGGGCTAGAACCAGCTCCAGTCCTTTCTCAAACAGGGGGAGCAGGGTGAGGTTTTGATCTAACCTCTGCATAGCAGCCTCTTCCAAGAAGAGCTGGCAGGGGAAGGAGAAATGTCAGCACATCAGGACAAAGGGAAAGGCAAGGACGCTGGGCCTCTGCTCCAGAGGCAGCTCTAGAGAAGAGGCTAGGGCCTCCTGCTTGTCCAAGAGCTGAAGCAGCTGGGGTAGAGGAATGGCTCAGACTGAGGCAGGGAAGGGAGGGAACAGAGTCCCAGCATTCCCACCTCCCTCCACAAGTGGTTTCCCTCCCACTGGCTGGAGCTTGGACACAGCCTCCTTCACACAAGCCCTGGCAGGGTCTGAGCACAAGCAGCCTGGAGGCCAGAGCATGGAGCACCCTCTGCCGCCCATAGGCTGGGGGCCCCGGGGTGCCCTCAGCCCCCCCGTGCCATGAAAGCAGAAGCCTGGCTCCCCAGCTCTGCAGCCAAGGGCTGGAGCAAGGCTGCACCTCTGGCCTGGGTGCTGAGCCCTGGTGTAGCTCAGCAGGGTTGTGATTCCCAGCCTGCCTTGCTGTGGCCAGGCTCAGCTTCCTCTGGAGGAGGCGCCGCAGCCACAAGGCTCCTCTTGCTTCTCACTCTCCTCCCCACTCCTGCTCCGGGTGCAAGAGCTGGGCCAGCTGCTTCCCCCCTGCGCTGAGAGGCCACCATCCTACTGACTTTTGAGGTAGAAAGAAGGCAACAGGTGTCCCTTATGCTCGTGCCCAGCCGCTGCAGCATGAGCAGAGGGCTGGAGCGGCTCCAGGCTGCGCCTCCCCCCAGCTGCTCCTGGGCCCCGCCGCACCCCTCGGCCAACCCAAACCTGCCCCACGCACCGGCTGGGCCTCCTGCCTGCTCACACTGCTGGGAAGGGCCAGGGGGGAGCAGGGGGCGCTGGGGGCAGGGGCTGGCATCACGCTGGGCCGCGCTCGGTGTGGCGCTCACAGGGGGTTACCTGACCCAGAGAGCCGGGCGTTGCTCCGATCCCTTCCATCTCTGCCGCCTCTGCAGCCTACTGAAGGGGGTTTGATCCTTTAAAAAGCAAGTTTCTGACCTTTCCAGGTGATCTGAAGCTCTCCCCACAGTCAGCTATCAGCACTAAATGAATTTTTGGCAGTTAAAAGGAGGAAAAAAAGAAAGTTGATTGCACTCTACAAAGGTAAGGTAAGGCCTGGGCTGAACACAAAGGAAAGAGGGCAAACGTTTTGGCTTTAGAAAGTCAAGGAAATTTATTTCCTGAGGTCATGAGACAGGAAGTAGATTCCTAGCCACAGTAAAGGAGGTCTCCTAATGAAGGCGAGAATGCCTAGTGAGACATGCTCAGGAGAGCGGGGCGCTCTGCCAGCGCTCGGGAAGCTGCGAATCTTAAGCCACTTGGAGTCAATTATGAAGTTTCTAACAAAACCACACACATTTAGTGTTTGAATCTGAGTGGAAGCCTTGTTCCAAAGGAGGAAAGAATATCCATCAAGAGATGAGGGTGGGTCCTAGCCACAGTGATAGCTGAGGGGAGCAGGATGGGCTCTAGCACTCCAGACACCATTAGGAGACCTCTTGGGGCAATTGACTTGTACTCCAGCCGCTGGGTCAGATTTCAGACAGGACGTGTTTGTGGCAGGTTAGTGTCAGGTCAGCGGGCTGGAGGAGTTTCTGCTTCCAGGTCATTATCGTTTGGGTCCCCAGGGAAGAGTCTTGGGGGCCACTTGAGCCCCAAAGCTGGGGAAGTCTTCAGAACTGCTCATATCAGGGGCCTAGAGCAAACAAAAAGGGAACAAGTTAAGCTCCTGCCCTGCTGCGAGCCTGCACGGTGCACCCCTGAGCCAAGCAGCGTCTCTGATGTCCCATGAGCAGAAACAGTGGGTGAGGGCTTAAAAGTATCGCTAGGTGCTCAGGAGGGTGGCCAAACCCTCCAGAAATGATGTTTGGGAGGGTGCAGGCCAGGGCAGATGGCTCCACGGGCCTAGCCTCAGGGACTCAGCCACTGGAGCAGGGTCAAGCCAGTCCTGCCACCAGAGGACAGAGCTGCCACGTGTCCCAGCTCACTGCTGCCAGCTGGCAAACATCAAGGCCCTTCTGGGCTGCAGCAGAAGAGTTGGGAGTCCCAAGGTGCCATCCCCACCCCTAGAAACAAGGCAACCTGGTAGCACACTTCTGGCAAGGGTCTCCCATGCCCCAGGAGCCCCGCAGTGGGAGCCACCCTCAGTCAGTGTGGGCAAGACGTCTGGCAGAAGAGCCAGCAGGCGCTGCGGAGGGTGGAGAGGCAGAGCCCAGGGCTGCCCCCAGCTCGCACGGGCTGCAGCGCGCAGGAAGGCTCCTCACGGCTCTCCTGCCCCTGGGGAGGGAGAGCACCCTGTCTCCCTGGCTGGGACAGGAGGGCCAGGGCGCAGAGTGGGTCCATGACAGAAGCTGCCCCATGCCCTGTGCCCCCAGCCCGTGGCAGAAGCAGCACTCACCTTCTCGTTGTTGACGGTGGCCCAGGGCGCGTCTCTCACCACGAAGCCCTTGGATGGGGCCTTGGACTCTTCATGAGAGGAGGGTTTCATATACACCTGCATTGCCTCGTTGTCCACCACGTCTGCAAGCTGCAGTGACACAGCCCAGTCAGGGGAGGAGCTTGATAGCCCTTCAAACTGGTGTAAGGTGCCTCCCCCCAGTCATCTCACCACACCACGACCTGTCCAAGGCCACCAGGCTGTTTTACAGTGACCGGTGTTCCTGCTCTAGCCTGAGGGCCACCAGCTCCTACCTGATGGAAGCAGCAGCAAGGCAAGCAGGAACCCGTGTGGTGGTGTTCCAGCACTCTCACTCCTACCCTGGACAGCGGGGCCAGCCCTTGCACTGCTCTGCACCCACTTGGTCTGAGGGACAGCTGCAGACCAGGGTTGACTGCTCGAGTTCTCCAATGCAGTGGTAGAAAATACCACATGGAGATACCTCAGACATCATCTCTGTGGCAGAGGAAATCCTTGCCAAGCCCCTGCCCAGGCTTGCTGAACACTTACATACTCCTCCTCCAAGTTCAGGATGTGATCAATAGCTTCTTCCACGTTTTCAGGGAGTCCTGTCACAGTCACACAGTTGGGGTCAGGAGCTCCGCTCTGGGGAAAGCGAATATCCACCTGCAACACCAAGAACAGCACAGGACTTACACCTGCAAAGCCACAGACTCCCATGATCCTCATCATCACACACACAGAGAACAGAACCCTGGTCTGTTCCCTGCCCCAGTCTGTGTGGGACCTCCAGAGCTCCCATGCAGGGGGGACGCTGCGGCCTGGCCGGTGCCCCCACAACGGCAGGCTGAGCAGGCTTTGCAGTAGCAGCCCACCTTCCCAGCAGCCCCTGCAGCACAGGCAGAACAGGGCTGCCTTTCCAGCATCATAGACTGGGCTGGGTTGGAAGGGACCCCAAGGGTCACAGAGCTCCAACCCCCTGCCACAGGCAGGGCCACCAACCTCCAGGCCTGGAGCTACACAAGGTTGCCCAGGGCCCCATCCAACCTGGCCTTGAACACCCCCAGGGACGGGGCACCCACCTCCTCTCTGGGCAGCCTGTTCCAGCCCCTCACCCACCAGGCCATCAGCACGAGGCACAGCAGGCTCTCCTGTCTCTCCCCTGACAGAGTAATCCTGGCTGGAGACCACTTTAGGGAGCTGGTGTGGTGTACCCCCCAGGGCTGCTGAGCTCCCTCACAGCTTGCTTTCCAGGTGGGTGCAGGGAAGCCACACAAGACAGGACCAAAACCAAAGGCTGCTCATTTGAGAACCAAAGAGCTTGTTTCCATGCTGGAGCCCAGCCAAGATGCACATCTCCAAGCCTCATGGCTCTGGGTTCACCCTCACTGCTGCCCCTGTAGTTAAGCATCCAGCTGCTGCCACACAGAGTTGGGGCAAAGGTCCCTGTGCTTCCCAGAATCAACTGACTTCACCAGCTCTGAAGCCCTGAGAGTGGGTCACAACCCCCAAAGTCAGGGGAATGAACACTGGCCTAGAGAGACAAAGAAGTCCAGAGGATTTCCATGAGCTAAGCTCAAGCTGAGGGCATGTGGGCAGAGTCTCCTCCCAGAGCCTCCAGCAAGAGGCCTGGCTATCCACTTCCAGTCATTACAGGAGCTGACACAGCCACCTTCTCCCTCTGAAAGCCACCTGGAACCCTGCCTGCAAGAAACCCACTAGAAGGGCTGCACAGAGGGGCAGAGCTCAGGGCTGTTCACAGGGACAACCCAGAGCACCCAGGAAGCATTTCTGGGTTCCTCTTCTGGCTGTGCTCCAGCAGGACAGGGAGGGCTCGCTCCTTCTGGCCTGGGTCCCAGCAGGGTGACTCACAGCTGGGGTCATCTGGGGATGCTTCTGCTGGTGCCTGGGCGTGGTGACCAGATAGCCCAGCTGCCCAGTGCACAGAGGTTGCCCTGGCAGAGGGACATTTGTGGTGACAGCAGGACAACCACTGGCATTACTTCTGTGCCCCTTCCAGTTGCAGGTGCTCAACAGGCCCAAGACTCCAGGACCACAAGACATGAGCTGAATTTGGGAACCAAGCAGGAAGCTGGTAGCAAACCCTTAGCAAAGGCCCAGCCCTCCCTGTGCTGCATCCCCCCCCTCACCTTGAACTCATCCATGATCTTGCGGATGGCTTTGCCGCGGGCACCGATGATGCGCGCGTGAACGCGGTGGTCCAGGGTCACGTCCTCAGACACCATCTGCTCCAGCTCACCAACGATCTTCATGATGGCATCCCGGGCTGCCTCAGCGTTCTTCTCATAGCCAGTGATGGTGATCTGGTCTTGAGCCTGGGGTACAGGGAAGCATGTGTGAGACAAGGCTCAAGCAGCTGGGAAAGCCTTCACCCCTCTAATCCCTTTACCCTCCACCTTATCCAAGGGCAGCACAGGGAGTTCAGAGCCCTGGAGGATCACAGAATCACAGGGGCTGGAAGGGACCTTGAGAGATCATCAGGTCCAACCCCCTGCCAAAGCAGGGTCCCTAGGACAGGGCACACAGGTCGGTGTCCAGACAGGGCTGGAATCTCTCCAGAGAAGGAGACTCCACACCCCCTGGGCAGCCTGTCCCAGGGCTCCCTCACCCTCACTGGGGAAAAGTTCTTCCCCTTGTTGCTGTGGAACTCCCTGTGCTCCAACTTGCAGCCATTGCCCCTTGTCCTGTCCCCACAGACACTGAAAAGGGGCTGGCCATGTCCCCCTGCATCCCATCCTTCAGATATTGATAAACATTAATCAGGTTCCCCCTTAGTCTTCTTCTCTCCAGGCTGAACAGCCCCAGCTCACTCAGCCTTTCCTCACAGGGGAGATGCTCCAGGCCCTTCAGCATCTCCAGAGCCTCCTCTGGACTCTCTCCAGGAGATCCCTGGCTGTTTGATCCCAGGGAGCCCAGCACTGGACACAACACTCCAGGTGGGGCCTGAGCAGGGCAGAGCAGAGGGGGAGGATCCCCTCCTGTGACCTGCTGGCCACACTAACAGAATCGTTAGGGTTAAAGACATCTCCAAGATCATCTGTAGTCCAACTGTCCCCTTACCATCTATTATGCTCAGAGAAAACCAGCAGCCCTCCTTCCACCCCCTCTGGCCTCTCACCTGGCTTTCATCATCTTTGTCAGGGAACTGGATGTTGACCTCGTGCTCTGTGCGTATCTGGGTGATCACTGCTCCCTTCCGCCCGATGATTTTAGGGTGATACTTGGGGTCCACAGTGACTGTCAGCTTGAAGCTTCGCAGGGCCTGGGACAGGAGAAGCAGAGTGAGATAAACAGCAGGGAACACACCTTGACCAGCCCAGGGATGTCCATCCTGAACCCAGCGTTTACTTCTGGCCTCTAAGATGCACAGAGCAGACTCTGCAGAGTCATGCTCGAATGTGTGTGGGTACAGAAGGGCATCCCAACATCTGCTGGGACCTTGTGTTTCTGCCAAGTTCAGTGGGAAACTACACGTAGCAATCACCCAACTCAACCCTCAATCACCCAACTCAACCTGTTCAATGAGAAGAGGTACAGAGAGACTCCCAGCACAGCGAGGTTCCCACCCTGCAGTGTCTCCAAAGTACATGCAGACAGAGCCCTGGACAGTCCCAAATGAGCCAAAGTACAATCCTAAACCTTTCCTGTCAGCTCCCCTCACGTGAGTTTCACTTGGCTAACTCTCTCAGGACTCCACACCTGCAGAGCAGCTCAGACAAGGGGTTCCTGGCATCTGTGCAGCTTCTGGAAGAACACCCAGAGGCTGAAGCCTTGTCTGGCTGGAAGGAAGAAGGACAAGCAGAAGCCTTACCCGATCCTCTTGTTCAGCCTGCAGCTCCTTCACTCTCTCCAGGAGCCCAGCCTTGGCACGGTCCAGGTTGGTAGCCAGCCCAGTGATGGTGATGATATCTGACTGCAGCTCAGGAGCAGGGACCTGGATGTTCACCTGAACAACAAGCAGGGATTATCACTTTGTATTACTGCTCTCCTGTCATCTGCCACGGAGGCTGGCATCTTGCTGATCTCTCCTGCCACACAGACAGCATAAACCACAGAATCACTGAGCAGCTGAGCTTGGAAGGGACCTCTGGAGGTCATCTGGTCCAACCTCCTGCTCCACCAGGTCCAACTGCCTGGGCCCACATCTAGATGTTTGGGTTTTTTTCATAGAACCCTGTTTCTTCTGCTGTTAACACACTGTTTGTCCCTGTACCAGCCCAGAGGGATGAGGAAGCAAATACACAGAATGGTCAGGGCTGGAAGGGACCTGAAAGATCATCCAGTCCCACCCCCCTGCCATGGGCAGGGACACCTCTCACCACACCAGGCTGCTCAAGGCCCCATCCAACCCGGCCATGAACCCCTCCAGGGAGGGGGCAGCCACCTCCTCCCTGGGGAACCTGTGCCAGGGCCTCACCGCCCTCAGAGTGAAGACTGAGGCACAGAAGGTTGTCTCAGCCTTCTTATCTGTTGATACGAGGTCACCATTTTTGTTCATCAGGACAGGTACTCTCTCTTTCACCTTCTTCTTCTGGTTGACACACCTGTAGAACCCTTCAGTGGGTTATCCTTTGCATCCCTTGCCAAATTCAGCTCCAGCTGTGCCTTGGCGTTTCCGACCCCATCCCTACACCACCAGGCAGCACCTTCCCAGGTCCCCTGTCCCTGCTTGAACTGCTTGCTCTTTAGTTTGACCAGCAGGTCTCTACTCAACCACGCTGCTCTCTTCCCTTCCCTGCCTGATTTACTACACCTGGATACTGGGAGCTCTTCTGCTCTATGGAACACATGCTCAGCAGCACTGTCTGCAGCCAACCTGCATCGGCCCCAAGAGCTCCTGTGGGCTCCCAGGGAATTCCCCAAAGGGGCAGGCACAGCAGAGCCACTTCCCATGGCTGAGGAGGAGAACAATTCTCACAGTGGTGAGGAATCCCTGTAGGCAATGCTCACAGCACCGCTGCCCACCACACAGCTTCAACACGAAACCCACCAAGCCATGGGGTAAACCCAACACCTCTCACTGCCTCATTCCATGGTCAAGCCACAACAGCCCTGAGCACCTGAGAGCTGCCTGCTACCCCCACAAAGGTGGCCAGTTATTGGTTCTGCAGGCAGAGGAGATGGGAGGAAGGGGGGTGACTTACTTCAAACTCATCCATCATCTTGCGGATCCCACTTCCCTTCTGGCCAATGATGTAACGGTGAAGATCAAAGGGAACTTCCACCTCAATGGTGACAGGAACCAGAGCCTGCAGGGAGGGAGCACAGGTTGCCAGCTGAAAAGACTCCTCCTGTCCCTCAGCTTGCCATGTACTTGCCCCAGAGAACGTGCTGCTGAACTGAGGTGTATTCCCACACAGTCAGCAGACACACTCTTCAGGATAAGAGAAGCAGCAGACACACACATGGTTTTTTGGGTGTTGAAGCATTTTTTCCAAAGAGTGATGTTAAATCCTGCCCCTGGGGACAGGCTCTTTTCATGTCCTTGGCTTCCATCTAGCAGAAACTTGGGAAACATCACTGAAGGAGCATGGCAAGGTCTGCTAAAGCTGTAATGATTCAGCCTCAGTCAGACTCCTCCTCTTTCCAGCTGTGCTCCAGGAAACACCCATGTCATGGTTCCAGAACAAGTCACTTGAGGCTGGCTGCAAGCTCCAGCAATTGCAAGGTTACGATTCAAGCCACCAGGCCCCATCAGAGAGGAGAGGGCTTCCCCTGAGCGGTGTACAGCTCTACAGCTAGCCTCAGCGACCACCTGGATCCCAATTTTGACTGAGGAGCTTTAATTACTACCACTAAGGTGAGCTTCTTGCATCAGAGCATCACCACATTACAGGGCTAAGGGGCTTAGAGAGCCACATACCTGCAGCGCCTCTTTGGCTGCCTCACACTTCTCCCTGCGGCCAGAGATGACGATGATATCGCACTTCTTCGGGGAGCTGGGATCTGCATCCTTCCCATCCTTGCCTTCCCCACCTTCCTCACCGTTCTCCTGCACAGGTGGCTCTGCAACAGGGGCTGGAAACAGGGAAAGTCTGATGTTAAATGCAGAGTCCCCTCCTTGCTCATCAGCTCCCCCTCTAGATCCTCAGGCTGACGCTGGGCTTTGTCACAGGCAGGCAGACACCACAGGCTGCTGTGAAGGAGGTCACTTCTCACACAGGCAGCTGGGCACAAGCTCAGCCTGAATACACACAAGAACAGCCACTGGGACAGTCTGCTCCTCAGCTCCCTGCACAGCACCAGTAGTGCCTCTGCCCACACAGAGAGGGCCTGCAGTTGCACCATGCAAGCAGAAGCTGCACTCCTCAGAGGGCCTGCAGTTGCACCATGCAAGCAGAAGCTGCACTCCTATGCTGGTAGTCTCTTCACAGAGCCACAGAGTGATGGGGCTGGCAGGGCCCTCTGCAGAGCACCCAGCCCAACCCCTGCCAGAGCAGGGTCCCCTCGAGCTGCACAGGGCAGTGTCCAGGATCACGGGGTTGGGATGGCTCCAGAGATGGAGACTCCCCAGCCTCTCTGGGCAGCCTGGCCCAGGGCTCTGCCACCCTCCCAGCAAAGAAGTTCCTCCTCATGTCCAGGTGCAACTTCCTCTGCTCCAGTTTGTGCCCATCACCTCTTGTCCTGTCCCTGGGCACTACTGAACACAGAGTGACCCCCTCCTCCTGACCCCACCCCTCATGTATTTATCAGCAGTGATAAGATCCCCCCTCACTCTTCTCCAGACTAAAAGGTCCCAAGTCCCTTAGCCTCTTTGTCAGAGATGGTCTTGTCCTCTCAGCATCTCCATGGCCCTTTGCTGACCCCATCAGGAAGGCTCCCCAGCACAGCACTGGATGTCAGGGCAGGGTGGCTGGTGCTAGGCTGGAGCACCCAGCTGTACTGGGTTCAGTACACTCAGCAACGAGCGTGTGGGAGCTTGGAGAGACCTCAGTAACCTGCAGAGCCCTTTTTGCTGGAGTAGGTCCTGGTACCCCCTAAGCTCTGTGGTGAGAAGATGCTGAAAACACCCAGGTTCTCCTGTATCCTCCTCCCATGAGAGCAAGGTTATTCTAAGCCCAGATTCCAGGACACTGCAGGGGGTTGGTTGTCCACAGACTCTAAATAATGTCCCCACTGCTCAGGAGCACAGGCTACACTCCACTGTGCTCATCTGACAAGCCCAGCCACCACGCACCCATGAGCATACCTGGGTTCTCCTCCCTGTCAGGGAACTTGATCTGCACACCGTAGTCCCGGGTGATCTGCTGGATCCGGGATCCTTTGGGGCCCATGATGGAGCGGTGGAACTTTTGTGGGATGGTGCATTCGATTGTCACTTGAGCTTCCTGTGAGAAAGAGTGGCTCTGTCATGCTCTATCGTGCTCTCTAACACCAACCAGGTGCTGGTGCAAGGTGAAATCCGTAACAGAAAGAGAGGAGTGAGGAAAGGTGAGAGCTGCTGACAAGGGAAGAACTGAAAGTTGCTAGAACCTCTCCTAAGGGACCTGACCAGAG
This sequence comes from Porphyrio hochstetteri, assembly GCA_020800305.1. Taxonomy (NCBI): domain Eukaryota; kingdom Metazoa; phylum Chordata; class Aves; order Gruiformes; family Rallidae; genus Porphyrio; species Porphyrio hochstetteri. The sequence goes on from CM036914.1 coordinate 1,525,804, forward strand.
GATTTTGCAATGAAGGCCTCCAACTCATGATGCCAAGGGCTTTGGAGACCAAAGCTCAAGCTGTGTAGGGGACAAAGCATTAGAAGAAAGGAAAAAGCTAAAGACAGGAGGAATGGAATAGAAGAGGTTTTACAGCTGGCTGCTTCCAAAAGCCAACACTAACAGCACAAGAAACCCCAGAGAGCAACCACTGCCCAAGGCAGAGGCACGAGAAGGCTCCCATCTTTTTATGTCTAGAAGTACACCAAGGAATAGTCTCCTATTTCCACTCCTAAACCACCAAGAAGATGGTAATCAGGGGAGGCAATTCATTCCTTGCCATCTTGGAGCCAGCTGCCATTCCCCAGGCCAAGGTCTAAAAGTCCACAGACTCTTACAGATTAGGAGCAAAGCTTCAAATCCCTCAACTCCTGTGGGACTCGTCCCCATAAAGCTCTGCTGAACAGTGGGTTTCAGAGGGGCCACTGCTGAAGCAACAAATCACAGAAGAAGCAGTTTTCCTGCAACGTACCAGGTCCTCAATGATCTCCTGGATGCGTTTCTTGGCTGCCTCCACACAGTCCTTGGCTCCCTTGAGGGTGACTTTGTCGCTCTGGGTGCCAGAGCGCGGGAAGCTGACCATCACACCACCATACTCATCTGCAATCTCACGCAGGACTTGCCCCCTCCGGATGACAAAGTGGCGGTGATGCTTGGGGTCAACCACCATGGAGTCTTCAACCACGTTGTCCTGCCAACAGGACAACAGTCAGTCAACCCTCCTTGTTCTGGTGATAGGCATGAGCTCGCTAAGCAATCCATTTACAATCTCTCTCCATCAAGTGATGGCAAGTGAGGGTCTTCCTGAGCTCCCATGAAGGGCAGCAGAAGGTTTTAAGATGAGCAGGCCCTCCACACTCATTCATTAAAAGGGTAGATAATGGCAGGACAAGGGGGATGGAGTGAAGCTGGAGGAGGGAAGGTTTAAATTGGATGTTAGGGGGCAGTTTTTTCCAGAGAGAGTGGTGAGGGGCTGGAACAGGCTGCCCAGAGAGGGGGTGGGTGCCCCATCCCTGGGGGTGTTCAAGGCCAGGTTGGATGGGGCCCTGGACAACCTTGGCCTGGAGGTTGGTGGCCCTGCCTGTGGCAGGGGGTTGGAGCTGTGTGCTCCTTGGGGTCCCTTCCAACCCAGCCCAGTCTGGGATTCTATGATTCTACGTTACTAGAGTGATAGGCAAGACCTCAGAAAAAGTAGCTCATACCAGGTTCTTGATGAGGGCCTCCAACTCCTTCTGTGCCTCTTTGACAGCCTCCTCAGTTCCCATGATAGTAATCAGCTCCTGATCCTTGTCCTCAGCCGTGGGGAAGATGATGCGGGCGCCGGTGTTGTCCCGCACCTTGCGGATGTTGCCACCACCCTTGCCAATGAGGAATTTGTGGTACTCTGGCTTTGCACGCAGGTCCACAGTGTAACTCTTTGTTTGCTGAAAGGAGTCAGATACCCATGGAACACATCAACACAGAGAAAACATCCATCAGCACAAGCATGTAGGTGTTACCTGCATCCACATACACAGCGCTGCAAGAGCAAGGTAGGTGCAACATGCTGTCAGAAGTCAGAAAGGTATCCAGTGTGTTTAATTAAACACTGCCCAGAAGATGGACTCAGGGCTGAAACTCTCACTTTACACTCAGCACAACTGGTGAGAACATGGGCAGAAAAGACATCCCTAGGAGAAGGGTCTTTCACACAAGGCAGCACAACCATTTGCTAACAGACTGCTGCTAGTCAGGCAGCAGAGGCAACCACCCAACGAGAACAAGGCCACATGCTGGGATTAGAAAGGGGGTTTTCTTGCCATTAAATGACCTGTCAGTCAGCCACAGCTCAGAGCAAGATCTTGTAACCCAAAGTTCTCAAACCTGGAGATACGCAGTGAAATGGAAGAACTGGAGCTGGAGTTCAGAGCTCAAGAAAAAGGTAAAGGAGATACTCAGAGTAAGCTATTTCAGAGCAATGTGCGTACCCAAAATGGGGGTAGGAAGCCTTCATCCCTTGGGCATGTCCCCAGCCTGGGCAGAGAAGCATTACAGCCAGTTTTCTACCTATGGGAACTCATTCTTGCAAGGACAGAAGCGTGCTTCTCTTTTCATCATTCAAACTGTACTCCAACCCCTCAAGAAGAGGATCAGACTGGCTGATGCCAGAGGCTTCCTCTCAGCAGGCACAGGGGATCACCTCAGCCCCCCGAAGGAAACAGCTGGCCAAACCAATCCGCTCCCTCCCCTGTGAGACAAGGCTCACCTTCTCCTCTGCCAGGTGCAGCAGCTGTTTCTTGGCTTTCTCCACATCCTGGGCCGGGCCCCTGATGGTGACGGTGTCGCTGCCAGAGCCCTCGGTGGGGAAGTGGATGTGGACCCCACCACACTCCTCCATGATGGAGCGGATGAAACGGCCTTTGGCGCCAATGAGGGAGTTGTGCAGTTTGGAAGGAATAGAGACCTCCACCTCTGTGATGTTGGCCTAGGAAAGGACAGCACCCAGCTACTAGTCAAGCTGCAGAAATATGTTTACACCCGCTCTGAGCACCCTCTTAACTCGACACTGCCAGGAAATGCCTGACCAGAGAGTTTGAGAGTGGCTACTCTCAGCCCAGCAGCAGCCACAAGCTCAGGTTTCAAGAGTCAAGAACGGACTGACACTCACTCCTGTCCCCCTGCCCGCCCCTACTACAAGCACTTCTGTCTATGTCTTCTAGCAGTATTTTTAAGTTCCTCAGCTGCAACAGGACGGTCATTTCACTTACCAGCTCCTTCTGGATGGCAAGAATCCTGTGGCGAGCAGCCTCACAGTTTGCTCTCTTGCCTGTGATAACAATTGTCTCCGAGTTGCTGTTCTCTGCTGGGAGATCAATTTTGGTGTTGCTTTCTTCACGGATCTGAGACAAAGGTAAAACAGAAAATCATCTCAGAAGTGTTCCATGTCAGAAAAAAATCCCTTCGAGCTTCTATTTGGCATCCCCAATGAGCAGGAGAGCAGCGAGTGGGATTTAGCTGCAGGCAGTTACCATAATCAGCACTGGAGATAGGAACAGCATCTCACCTTCTTGATGTTAGCACCTCCTTTCCCTATGATGTTCTTATGGAATTGTTTGAAGATGGGAACAGAAATAGAAAAGCTGTTTTCAACCTAAGGGAGAAAGGAAGGAAGAACTGAAGATTACACCATCATGACAAGCAAGGCCCTGTCCCAGGAACTTGATAAACAAGCTTCTGACAACAAACTTAGACCCAAGGAAGCTCTCTACATGAGAGATTTGTAAGAATAAGCAAAGGGGAGTCTCTTCTCCTACAGCCCTTAAATAACAGGTATTCCCCCTCGCCCCACACCACGATCCAGCCAGAACAGTGTCCAAGCTCCCTCATCTTGAGGTGCTTCAGCCCCAGCCAAGCCAGAAACAATTCTGCTTTACTGCAGGATTACCCAAGGCACATGGGAGAGAACAGCAGACAGAAGTCTCATCCCCCTTACCAGGTCTGCCACCATCTTTTGCATGTACTTGGTGCACTTCTCCACCTCATTTTTGGGACCTCTAAGTTGGACGATGTCACTCTTGTGCGCAGGGTCTGGGAAGTTGATGATCACCTGCAGGAGGTGGTCACTCAGTCAGCTCAAGCAAAGGCAGGAATTGCTGTGTCAGACACATGCAAAGGTTGAGGGGACCCTACACAGCCTCTCTCCCCTTCAGGAAAGGGGAACCACATGAGCAGCCTCTGGCCAAATCATAGAATCACAGGGGCTGGAAGGGACCTCGAGAGATCATCGGGTCCAACCCCCTGCCAAAGCAGGGTCCCTAGGACAGGGCACACAGGTCGGTGTCCAGACAGGGCTGGAATCTCTCCAGAGAAGGAGACTCCACACCCCCTGGGCAGCCTGTCCCAGGGCTCACTCACCCTCACTGGGGAAAAGTTCTTCCCCATGTTGCGGTGGAACTCCCTGTGCTCCAACTTGCAGCCATTGCCCCTTGTCCTGTCCCCACAGACACTGAAAAGGGGCTGGCCATGTCCCCCTGCATCCCATCCTTCAGATATTGATAAACATTAATCAGGTCCCCCCTTAGTCTTCTTCTCTCCAGGCTGAACAGCCCCAGCTCACTCAGCCTTTCCTCACAGGGGAGATGCTCCAGGCCCTTCAGCATCTCCGGAGCCTCCTCTGGACTCTCTCCAGGAGATCCCTGGCTGTTTGATCCCAGGGAGCCCAGAACTATCTCCTCACACATATTAGGTACAGAGCCAGTAAACTTAGGACTTCTGCAATGATGTGTCTCCTACCCAAAGAGGAAGCACCCTCTCTGGAGCCCTCACCTCCTGCACAGCCTTACCTCTGGGAACTTCTCCCGGATTTCCCGGATCCGCTCGCCCTTCTGCCCAATGATGGTCCGGTGGAACTTCTGCTCAATGATTAGGTCCTTGGTGCGTTCGTTTTCCTGATGAGAACAGAGCTCAGACTGAGTGTTCAGCAAGAGAGCCACAGCCTTTTATTGGCCAGTCTGCTGTCTGCCTTGTCCCTCTTTTCTCCTCTAGACAAAATTCACTCTAGGCTGACAGAGAAGGGGTATCCAAGGGTACAGGGGAACAAGAGGAACTCGCGCTTGTGAGCTCCAAGGGCCTGGTGGGCAAAGGGGCACATACTTGCACCAGAACCACAGGATTGAAGGGATTGGAGGGGACCTCAAGAGATCATAGAGCCCAATCCCAAAGGTTATGAAGGAACTTGAGGGCCCAAACCCCTACTCACCATACGGGAAGCGAGTTCCAGCAGCTCTTTTTTGGCCTGTTGGACCCCCTGTGGGTCTCCTTCGATTCTGATCAGGTTGCTCTTCTCATTGTCCGGGGGAATGCGCACAGACACCTTGTAGAGGTCCTTAATCCTGTTAACTTCAAGGCAAGGACTGCGGTGACACAGCCTGCTAAGGCCATGAATTGGAAGCAAAGCACCTCAATTATCACTGCTGAGAGGCTGTTTAAGGAGTAAACCAGCCTCTGAGAAGGGGCCAGTGGGGTGGGGCTAAACAGGGGAAAGTACTTCTTCACCCTGGAGCTCAGTGGGAGCAGACCTGTGCCATGTGAGAACCTGTGGCATCTGTGGAGCCAACTGTCCACCTGCCAGAGCGAGGCACCTGTTTCTTTCCCAAAGAGCACCACATTTAGATCAGAAAATGGTCATTCATTTCTAATTACAAATTGTTTTTTTGGGAGAAAGTCCCCAGACAGATTTCCACCACCCCCAACTGACTGCTGAAATGTCATTCACACAGAGCAACTTCAAAGAAAAGAAGAAAAAACCCAAACAAAGGGGAAAAAACCCAAAGAAATGGGAAAAAAAACCAAACAAACAGGCTGCAGAGCCCTGGAAGCCCTAATACAGAGAGCCTGAGACAGGAAGGGCTGGAAAGGCACCCCACTTACTGTTAGCTCCATTCTTGCCAATGAGGTGTCGGTGGAATTTGTGGTCAACGTTGATTTCTGCATAATCCATCCGGTTGATCTATGAAGAGTTACACAGGGGTAGGCAGGGCAGGCCACCACGTCTCACATCCTGTGCCCTAAGGAGCTGCCTTGGCACTGGCTCTGCAGCAGCCAGCTGCAAGCAGTCCAGCTACCAAGCAGAGCCCAAGCACTCCTCTGGGTCAAGCTGAGCACACCATGCTTGTGAAACGTTTAAAGGACTGATAAGCCTCTCCAGCTACACGTGAAAGAGAGGAGAAGCCTTCCTTCTCTACATCAAAAGGTTGAACACCCATTACTGATTCTTTTTAAGAATGCTATGGATGAGCTTGGTAAACCAGAGCTTCATCCATGTGCCACACAGCTTGTCTTCTGCAAGTTCTGTTAAGTGTGTGGAGACACGATCTGCATGTGATGCACCCTCATCAGCTCTGCTCCCTGGCCTCTTCCCCCACTTTCTTATGTCTGGAACTAGTAACACCAACTTACCAGATCCTTGACCATGACTTCAATCTGTTCCTGAGCCACATTCACATCTTCTGTAGGTCCTTCCAAAGTGATTTTATCTTCTCCCTCAGTGAATTCGATGTGAACCTTGAGACACAGGGCAAGGAATCCAGTAAAAATTTCCCAAGGTACAAGTGAGGTCAGTGCTGTTAAGTCAGGCCTACGCTCTCAAGCCCTGCCAGCCCTGGCACTAAGAGATGGCTTGCTTCCCACAAAATACACACACCATCCCCATGGATTCAGAAGTAGGTAACTTACAGATCTGGACACATCAGTGTCTAGAGCCTGAGGCTTTGGTGCCATCCTGGAGGCTGCAAGGGCTTTGGAGAAGTTTCCTCACCTTTCTCTAGGTATGACCTAACTCATCAGGGAGAAGCCTCACTGAAGTCAACATCTGCAGGTATCCTACTACATCAATTCTCAAAACAGCACCACGTAAAGCTTCCTCTGAAGGGCTCAACCCATGAGAATAACACAAGATGAGTAGTGTTTGCAGCAGTAAAAGAGAGGCTCCCCTAAATATTAAGATCTGTGTCATTTCCTCCCTTTTTTTCCCCATGCTAGAATACGTTTCTCTCTTCTACAAAGAACAATCTGGACTAAACCACACTCCACATTTGATGTCAGAGGGTGCTAAGCTACCCAGCCCATCCATACCTTTGGCATCTGCTGAGTTATTTTGGCCAGGTTTTGTCCTTTCTTTCCAATAATGAAACGATGAAGCCAAGAGGGGGCAGAGACTGAGGAGACGGTAAAACTGTTGGCCTGAGAGACAGAAAAACAGAGAAGCTGTTTGATGGACAGACTGGAAGAGGTCTCCACAGAAATCCAGTTCCAATCCCCATGCTGCATTCTCAGTATTGCCTTCTGAGCTGCATCTCCAAGAGGCCAGCTCACCAGTACCTTTGCATAGACTTCAGTCAATGCTTGCCCAAGCTTTTCAGGCTCGCCTCGCAGTATCACTGTCTCCGAGCTGCTGTCAGTGGGTGGGATCTCAACAGAGACTCCAGTTTTCTCCAAGATCTCCTGCAGGGAATTCCCCTTGGGGCCGATGACATACTTGTGCTGGGACTTCTTCACCTCCACTGCAATGGTTGTGGTCTTCTTCTTCTGTAGGGGCAGAAGCACTGGGGCATCAATCACAAGGGGGCAAGGGAAGGACACCACCAAAAGGAAGAGGCACAAGATGCAGTGAAGCCCTGCACCCAGGGAAGAGCAGAGCAAAGCAAAGAGGTGCACAGTGGTTCTGCAGTACCCTTTGGCCCACGGAAAGCCTTGTGCTCAAAATATTTCATGGGTGAAGAACAAAAAATAGTATCCCATGTCAAGCTCCCTGGGATGCTACATGAAAAAGCCCACGTGCACACACACACACACCTTCCACTTGCACAACAGAGCTCGAGGCCTAGCAGCCCCCAAGCAGTGCTGCAATGCAACACCATGGAGGCTCTGAGGCTGTAAGCTGATTATCTCTGTTGAAATCCAGGCTGGTACAAACACAGACCTAAGCGTGAGGAAAACCAGTCCCCAGTAAAGATATTCACAACAGCGTTGGCTGTGGGGAACAAACTGGAGTGAAATTCACTCTTCAGCTACTTCTACTTGTGTAGTAACTTGGATACTGTCAGCTGGCCACCACTGTAGACCCTTCCTTCCTTCCTTCCTTAGTAGCACCTGTGTGAACAAGAGCCAGGGGAGCTCTTTGTGGTCTGCTAACTCCCATGAGACAGAGAAGTGAGAAATCTGTCATCTCCCTGGTGGCATCAGCCCGAGTCCCACTCTGCCAAATGAGGAAACGGTAAGGTCCAGGTCCATGCACTTGCAAGGGCTGCTGAGCCAGAGCTGGCATGAGGAGGATGCAGAGATGCACAAAAGCAGAACAAGAAGGGACTACAAGCAGGTGGGGGGAAGATGGGAAGCTCTACAGACCACTCATACCTTCTCCTCATAGATCTTCTTCACACGAGCCACAGCCTGGGCTAGCTGCTCCTTTTCTCCTGTGAAGACTATCTCAGTCTTGTTGACGCTGGGGGGAGGAATGTTGATGCGTGTCCCTGTGTCCTGCATGAGCTCGCTCACCAGCTTGTTGTAGGGGCCAGCAATGAAGGGGTGGTACACTTTCTCCACGTCCAGCCGCTCCACGGCACGTTTATCCTGCAAGAGCCCAGAACAGACCTGGGTGGGAACTGCCCTCACAGAATCACAAGGTTGGAAAAGACCTTTAAGATCACCAAGTCCAACCATTCGCAACCTAAACTAAACCAGATCCCTAAGTACTTCATCTACCCTTTTTTTGAACACATCCAGGGAAGGTGACTCAACCACCTCCCTGGGCAGCCTGTTCCAGGCCCTGACAACCCTCCAGGTTAGAGTCTCTGCCAGACACAGCTAAGTTCTCACTGCTGCCTTGGCACTCTGGCCCAAGCACCCTTTCTGGTTTGCAGGCTTGAAGATCTCCATCCCTTTTGATATACAAATGAATGAAGGACATTCACCCCTGTAAACTCCTGCCTTATCTCAGCTGGCAGCTCATATGGTTCACTTCAAATACAAACCACACTTATCTGACTTCAGAAATGGACAAAACGGAGAACCAGAAGTTGCAGAACCTGGCAGCAGTGCTCACATACACAGTGGCCCAGTGTAGGACTCCACTGAGACCAACATAGTAGCCACTGAGTACAGCCATGGTGGCTACAAACACCTAATACACCACGGAGCAGCAAAAGGCTGTCCAGCTACTGCCACGAGGGAGACCACAGCACTGAAGTACCTGCTCAGCAGATATAAGCAGGATCTCGTGTCGGGCTTTCTCAATCCCCTCTTTGGTGCCGGTGATCTTGATCTGGTTGCTGGGGTCATCTGGGCGGGGGATCTGGATTTTGGTTGCAGTTTTGAGCTCCAGGTCCTGCAGTTTCTCACCGTTCTTTCCAATGACAAAGCGATGGTGCTCCTTGGGGATGGCAACTGTCGCTGAAGCCTGCAACATAAGAACCAAGCAATCTGTGAGAACCCTTGCCTGCACTGGCAGATCTACAAGGACAGAGCCAGGGAGAGCACGGTAGCAATACTGCTGAGAAGCGAACACAATGCCCTCCCTGCACATTCTGCTTGAGGCCTGACACTGTACCACAACAGTTGCCTGTGTATCAGGAGTCTACAACCCACCTTTCCCTCAAAACCCTTGTGTGTGGCCAGAACTAGTACTCTGAATTAGCAAAGGCTTCTAGGCACGGATGAGGAGGTGCCTATCCTTCGGTGTCAGACACTGGAGCAATACCAGACATAATCGAGATGATGGCTCATGGGTGGAGTTTCTCTGAACTCTGACATCTGCTGCCAAGGCTACAAAGAACAAGACACAGTCTGACTCCTAGGAAACAGAAATTCAACACCAGAAACCTATCCCAGCAGGCAACACAGCTGGGAAATGCTTTCCACTTCTAAGCACTGAATGCTGCTCCTGGGACTGCTTTGAGAAGGTCTCTCTTGGAAGAGGGCTCCCAAGAGCTTCTCTTAATCTGCCATTGAAGGACTGGTTTGTAGCAGGGATCTCTGACATCTTCCCTTCTCACCTGAGTTCTTAATGTCCTGGAAGCTTGTAACCACTAACAGCAATTAGACACTTAAAAACCAAGCTACAATGGGAAAAATCAAAATCAAAAGATCACTTGGCGTGACTCTAACTCTGGTACTGAAAGCAGCCAAGCCCAGGAGCAGTTGGGAACACAGACACACCTCCTGGACCTGAGGCCAGGGCAGTAGGAGATATATTTGAGGACAGTGGGTCATGGACCTGTGGCAGTATGACCTCAACTGTTTTTTCAGATGCACATTATGTAGGGTTTGTCCCTTTCCCTTCCCTCTGGCAGGGTATGACCCATGGGCTGAGCACCACTAAGCAGACGTGGTATTAACTATTGCATTAACTACTTTTGATGTTAGACTTTAAAAACTGGCTGTGTTGCACACTAAAAAGAAGCAACACCTTGATTATGAACTCAAGAACCAACACCTTGATTATGAACTCAAGAACCTGAAGGTAAGAAATCAAAACCTACAGGACTGAAAGGAGAGGCAACAGGGTTGTGGCTCCTCACCAGTGTGCCTTCAATGACACAATCCAGAACACTGACCTGAAGCTTTCAGCTTTTGGCAGGACCTCCTCTTCTCTACTTTACTTTCTCCCACCCCTCCACGTACTTTTTGAAGGACTTCAGAGAAGGCACAGTCCTATTCTCACACACCACTACCTTTGTGTGAGGGGCCTGCACCACCTGAGCACAAAATCACTGTAACTCAAGTGTTCAGAGATTGTGGACTCCACCCTTCAAGCAACACCAGGACCTGTAATTAGTTTTGAACCCTATTTTAAGCCTCATTTCCATTCCAAATTGCCAATAGTGTACTTTGAAAATATATGGCAAAGCTGAATTAGTCATCTAATAACACCTCTTTGGCTTATAAGCACACACACCCAAAGGTCTCGAAGCATTTGGAGTCTTGGGGAAGAGCAAAGACGAAGTTAGAAACAGTTAGATCTCCTCACCTGAGTCTGCAGCCGAGCGACAATCTCCTTCCGAGCCTTCATGACTGCTTCCAGCTTGCCAGAGACCATGATTGAAAGGCCCTGGTCCTTTGCAAGAGACAGCTCCAGGTGAGCTCCTGTCTTCTGCATGATGTCAAGGCAGATCTTGGCCTGCTCACCTTCTCCGAACTGATTCATGTCCTTGTATTTCCTCTCCTCCAGTGGCACGTGAAACACCTGCTCAGCCACGGGACAGACAAGAGAAGGGCACAGCAAGCAGTCAGTAGGCTCCTGATGGCCAGAGCCTCCCTCTCTTATTGTCACACAGGCCCTGTATACCAAGTTCTCAAGTCTGTGCATCCCACCAGCCCTTCCAGTGGCGACACCAGCTGTGAGCAGAGGATGTGTGAGAGCACTGGGCAGCCTGGCCCGCACCGGGCGTCTGCCCAAAGCACGTGCTACGGGGCGAGTGCCTGAACGGGTCACTCGCTGCCCGACTGCTGCAACCCTCCCTCCAGGCCTGCTCCAGCTGTGTGGAACAGGGATCCAGAGCTTTTTCTGGATGGTTTTCCAACATACCCCTCCTCTGGGTATGTTGTGGACCAGCTGCATCCCTCCTCGTGCCCCAGGGTAAAGTACAGCAAAGAGGATGTGACACACTAAGGATTTTATACTCCAGGGAAAGCTTCCTTTCACCCACTTTTTGGAAGGCAGAAAAGAGGGAGATGACACCCACTCCCACCAACCTGAGTGATGACAGAAGCCTTTATCGGTCGGATTTTGCTCCAGGGCCCAGCAGGTTCCTGGGCAGCTTCCAAACATGGTGCTTTCTCAGGGAGAGGAGGGAAGGCTTCCTTGTAGGTTGGAGGATCATTTTCTTCTTCGGAGTTTAAAGCTGTAACTGGGGTGAAGCAAACAAGGTAAATGAGACTCTCTCCCTGCAGAAATGCTCCTATTCCTAGGCAGGACAATTGTATTTAGGCAGCACTATCAAGGGAAAGCAAATTACTTGTGTGCTACTATTAATCCCATCACAGTTCTGCTTGTGGAGCAGCCCAGTCTGGAACACAACTGAGCACAGCACGGACTGCAGCAGATGCCATGAACAACCACCCTTGTCTGAGCTGGCACTAGGGATGAGGGAAGTGAAGATGCAAGTGAATGGTAGCAGCAAACAGCACATCACCCCCAAATTCATCAAGAGGGGCTTAATTAAGGGAGAACAGGTTGAACAAAAGGAAGAGAAACAGAGCAAGGCTGCAGGTCAGAAGGGAGTAAGAAAAACATACACCCAGGAGAAGGGCAGAGAGAAAGGCTATAGTTAGGGAAGTGCCCAGGGAAAGCCGGTGCCTTACGTTCCACTCAGCTGCATACGGGGCCATGCCAAGGGGCCAGCTCACAGCTGAGGACGAGTGTGAAACCCATCACACAGGCAGTCAGTGCAGTTACACTGACCTCCCCCAGCACCTGGCTGAGCAAGGGAAGCAACAGCCCCGACACTGATCCCATGAGGCTCTCCTGTAGCCCAGCATCCCACTCCTGCACGTGCCCTGTCCCACAGCTGACAGCACTACCAGCTGGAGCTCTACCAAGCTCTGAGGCTTGCCACCTCCTGGCCCAGCACCATGCAGCATCACCACTGGCTGCTGGTGATGGGGGAAAGCCATCACCAGCATCACTGGCTGGCTGGGGGAAAGCCAGTTTGGCAGGCCACCAGCCTAGGCACAGAGAATGCAATGTCTGCAGACTTGTGGGGAACCAGCTTGGGTAACAGCAAGGAACCTTGCCTATGCGTCCTGATGCACATCACAGGGACTCAAGCTGTGTTTTCTCACCTTTCACCTGCTGCTGAGCCAGGCCACTGCGGTGTTCAGCGAAGCTCTCCTGGGTCAAAACTGCCACAGAGCTCATTGTTGACTTCCCACCCACACACAATCCGGGTATGCCACTAGAAGAGAAAGAGGTGGCAACACTACTACAAGACTTCTCAAGATGCACACAAGCCACTCCAGGAAGACAAAGCATGTGTTACCAGGCACCTTCCCAGCCACCCTTTCAAAAAGCATCTACAGTGCCCAGTTCTCTTGCTGAACCAGACAGAAACTCAGGGGGATATTTCCCCACAGCTAGTGGTCACCAAAACCAGAGCTCCTCATCAAAAAGGCAGAAGACGTGCAACCTAAGAAGGTTGCTGGAAAGTGGGACACCAAAAGTCGTTAAAGAATACTCTCTAATGAATCTATCAATTATTAATGGCATGCAATTTTTAAATGAGTATCCAAAGGTCTGGATAGTCAGTCTAAGACCATTGTGTAACCCTGGAGAGAAAACAAAATGGGCACAGGATGCTGCCTCTTCCTATAAAAGACTTACTTAAGTGCCTGAACTCCCACTGATGGAGGGATATGCTCTGAAAGCTGTGCTGGTAATCAGCCTCAGCAACAGCAAAATCTTTGGCTCTCCCAAAAGAAGAACTTACCAGCTAAATGGTCAGTAGCCAGAGAGTCCGTCCTGTAAACTGCCCGTCTGTCAGCCTGCCAGCTTTTGCTTTACAGAAAAAACAAAAAGAAGAAAACATGCATGAGACTGTTCCAAGATAAGAGGAAGACATGACACCCCCATGACTGTACCTGCCAAAAGAGCTCAGGCTGCACTGCGCTTCAAGCTTACACCCTGCCCAAAACATTCTCATGCGGAGCCACATCTCACCACCAGAGCTACAGGCAACACCTATCTACTTACACCTCACAACAGGAAGCCTGGAGTAGCTACTCTTTCATCACACTGGCTACAAGAGCAGCCAGCCAGCCAGGATCAGGCAAAAATACAGTCAATTAGTAACAGATGTACAAGAGACACATACAATTTCGGGTTGCAAGCAAGAGCATCAACATCTAGTCAGAGGAGACTAACAACCTGAAAACCTGCCAACACCACTGCCATCAGTCAGAAGTTAGGAATGTAGTTCAGTGGAGCTCGGGTGAATCAACAGAGGCATCCTCACAAAGTAAGGCAAGCACTCAGGGCTGTCCACACACAGCTGCTGGTTGGTTCACCCCCCTGGTTTTACTGCAGTCAGAGTGTGTACCAGGCGCTGAACCCTGTCTCCAGGCTGCAGGTTGGAAGAACAAACCCCACACTGTTTGACACGGGCTGTTTTAGGCACCTTCACAAGATGGAACCAGGAAAAAAATACATTGTTGGTAGGAGCTTTATGGCTGCTGCATCCAGATCTGCAAATTTACCAAAAAGGTGTTTTGCAGCTGGTACAGCACACCCCCTGACAGAGGGAGACCAGCTCCCCAGCCCTAGAGTACCCCATGTGCTCTTACAGGGCTTGCACCCCCCTGAAGTCCAGTGCCCTTGCTCAGGGGGCAAGAAGCTCCTCCTCCCCCCACATCTTGCAGCACAGCTCAAACCTCCTGCACAGCACCTTGGCCACGTTCAGCAAACTGACAGAAGGCATCTCTGACCTCCCAACGTGCCAGGAAAGGCTCCCAAACCCACGGCATCACTGCTGCAGTGCTGTGCATCACACCCGCATCGTGACACAGTTGGGAAGGTGATGGGGCAGAAGGGAAGGGGGGAAGGTGGAGGGGAGCAGAACAGGCCCAATTCCCACATTGGTGAAGGTTGGAGTGATTTTCCCCACTCTGACTGGCCTCTTATCAGGCACAAGGCCACACCACCTGCACTATCACAGCAGCAGAGTCAGCACTGCAATTAACCCTGTAACGATCTGCTACCAGCAGCAGCTAGCAGGCCAAGCAGCCAGCTGTGCTGTCTGAAGTACATCTGTGGCAGCAGGAAGAGGTTCTGCGAGGTGTTTGCTGGTGTATGGAAAGAGTGGTTAGAGAAATACTGCAGCTCTCCTCACTGTCCACGGCTGCACCACAGCGTAACACGTGGCTGCACACCCCAGGTACACAGCTGCATGGCTCAAGCTGACAGAGAAGCAAGGGAAGCACATGAGTGGCACAGCACCAGTCCCCAGACTGTTTGGGCAAGGCCTGCAGACTCTGCTGTTGGCTCCTCCAGCAAGATTCAAGAAGGATGGAGGATGGGAGCAAAAAGCACCCTAGACATCACCAGCAGATACTAATGTCTGACTAGAGCCTTGCTAACAGCACAGATGTGTTTATCACAGAATGCTTGGAGTTGGCAGGGCCCTCTGCAGAGCATCCAGCCCAACCCCTGCCAGAGCAGGGTCCCCTCGAGCTGCACAGGGCAGCGTCCAGGATCACGGGATTGAATGGCTCCAGAGATGGAGACTCCCCAACCTCTGTGGGCAGCCTGGCCCAGGGCACTGCCACCCTCCCAGCAAAGAAGTTCCTCCTCATGTCCAGGTGCAACTTCCTCTGCTCCAGTTTGTGCCCATCACCTCTTGTCCTGTCCCTGGGCACCAGTGAACACAGAGTGACCCCCTCCTCCTGACCCCACCCCTCAACTATCAATAGGCATCGATGAGATCCACCCTCACTCTTCTCCAGGCTAAAAAGTCCCAAGTCCCTCAGCCTCTCTTCATCAGAGACGTTCTTGTCTCCTCAGCATCTCCATGGCCCTTTGCTGTCCCCTCTCCAGTAGCTCCCTGTCCTTGTTGACCCGGGGAGCCCAGCCCCACACACACTGTTCCCGATGAGGCCTCCCCAGGGCAGAGCAGAGGGGCAGGAGAACCCCCCTCCACCTGCTGCTCACATTTCTCTTGATCCTTTTAGCACTCATTTCTTGAGAAAGCATCACATAACTCTCTTCCTATGTGCCCTGCTCCTTAGAGGAGAGTAAGGACAAGAAGTTGGTGAGCAGCACCCAATACAGCGCCTGCCTGCCAACGCAACCTCAAAGCACAGGTGCTGGTTTCACTGTGCCTACACCAGCTGCAGAGGCTTCCCTGCAGTCTCCCCCTCAGAGGACAGCTAGACATTCAAAGGAGAGTCTAAGGGTGACATTTATCTGCACGAATTTCTGCTTTGTCACCCATACAGCAAACTAAGAACAAACGCTCTTCGTCTCCAGTAACCCCACACATCTGGAATACTGCAGGCCTCAGGAATTCATCTCCAGCCAAAACCAGAGGCGGCCATCCAAATGGTATTTTCAATGTAACGTCCAAACCAGCAGCTCAGGCACCACATTTGGAGCCTACACCTCCGACTTCCCACTTTAGGTTTTGAAACTAAGGCTACACCTACGTCACGCTAGCGTGTGGCTGACTGGGTCAACAGGTTTCAAACTGCCTAGTTTATACAGCCTCTGTGGTGCTGGCTCTGTGCGTCAAAGTTTCAGAAGTCTGGAGTGCACTTAAAATAAAGAGAATGAAATAATCCTAAAAATAACCCCCAACAAGGGCCAGGCCGAACCGCATGGGAAACATTTGTCTGAAGAGAAACGAAAGCCGAGGCGTGAATTACGCTGCCAGCACGGTCGGTACGTGCAGACAGAAACATCAGTTCCATGCCATTTAAAGCTGTATTTAATACAAATATCAGCATTTTGGTAATCGAGGTGACTAAGAGGAGCTGCAGCCAGTGCTAGGAGCAGGGCAGGGCTGGCTGTGGCTGCCACAGCTCTCCTCAGACGGTGGCAGAGAGCAGGGCATTGCCTGGCAGAGGAGCGGGCCCACACTTGCTGCCTGAACGCTGACTGGTTCTGCGGGGCCTTGGTTCCGAGGGGACGGTGCGGGCAGGCAGCTGCTGCGTCCCTGCAGAGTCCCTTCCCTCCGCTGATCCCCGAGTACTGCACCTTAGAGTGCAACGCGACCGGTACTATCCAGGCTGCCAGGCTCAGAGCAGACCTAAGCCCTCTGCCAGTAAGGCCGTGGCAGCCGCCGTCCTACCCTCGGACAGGAGGTTCTGCGCCGACCCCCCAGCGCGGTAGGGCCCCGCGGTGCTTCTCACCGGAGCCGGGGTTGGGGTGGTGTGAGGGGGTGTGTGTCCGCGGCGGGGGGGTTTCCAAGGCCGCGCTCCAAGAGGGGTCCCGGCCTCGGGGAGCGCGTCCTCGCCCGGGCCTGCCCCTCGGACAACGTCCGCCTTGCCCAGGACAAGGGCAGGCCGCCGTGGCCGGGCCGAGGGACGCCCCTCCGCGGTGGCCGGCCACGCCAGGCCGAGGCGGAGAAGCCACCGAGCCTCGCGGGCCAGGCCAGGCCAGGGCGGGCGGCGCCGGCAGCGCCACCTCAGCACCGCCGGCACCGGGGGCGGGGCGGCGGGGCGGGGCGGCGCCCTTAAAGGGTCCGGTTGGGCCCCGCTGTCACCGGCGCCCCCTGAGCGGGGCTGAGCTTGGGGGTGGGTGGGGGCAGCAGCGGGGGTCGCGCCCCAACGCGCCCCCCCGTGTGGGAACGGGACCCAGAGCGCGGCGGGGAAGGGGCAGCGGCAGCCCCAACCGGCGCTCCGGGCTGCAGGCCGGGGGCGGACGCGTAACGCAAGCGGGGGAAAGGTGATCCCGCGGGGGAAGGGGGTACGGGACGGGCCCGGTGACAGTCCCCCAGGCACGGCTCCGCGGCCGCCGGAAAGCTGCCGGTGGTGGCAGCAAGGAGGGCGCGGGGCTGGGTGGCCCCGAGCCCGGAGTTAGCACCTTCCCAATGCCCGTTCGGCCCTGACGGTGGCCCGGGGAAAGGGGCCCGGGCGCTCGACTCCTCAGCCGGGAGAAGACTGCCCACCGTCGGCGCTCCGCGGGCTGATCCGGCGCTGGACGAATGCCCGTTGCCGACCGCTTTGGCTCAGACCGGGCGCAAACCCTCCGACGGCCGGGGACGACGTGGAGTCTCTACCCCTCTTCTCCTCCCGGCGAAGGGGTCCGAGCCGGGCCGCCCTCTCCTACGTACCCGCGGGGCCCAGCCTCCCACCCCACCACCACCACCACCACCTCGGCCCCGGGACGGCGCCGTACGCCGACGCTACCCGACAGCTGCTGGCGGCTCGCACGGCCATATCGGCACCGGCCGAGATCACGCCGCCAGACCCCGGCCGCTCCAAGAGCCCCCTTCCCCGAGCGCCCCCCGCCGGACTTTGCCCGGCCCGGCCACCGAGAAGTTGGCCCGGAGTTTCCCCGGCGGCGCCGACACGTCTCTGCCCAGGCGGAGGCAGCGAGCCCGCACCGGCCCGGACGCTCCCCCGCCCCGCCAGCCTCCACGTCGGCGCCGCGGCCGTGGCGGAGGGGCCGCCCCCCGTCCCCCGTGACTCACTCCGGCCGGTGCCCGCTCGCCCGCCCTGCTGGAGAACCGGAGCGCTCCTGGGAGAGCGGCGCGGCGCCCGCCCCGCCGCCTATATAGGCCGGGCCGCTGCCAATCCCGGGCCCGCACGTCAGCGGGACATGCCCCTTCCCGGCGGGGCCGGCCCGCCACGCGTGCCCCGCACCGCCGGGGGCGCCCCGCCGCGGAGCGGAGCAGCGGCCCGGCAGCTCCCGGCTCTGGCGGGGCTTCAGGGCGACAGCAGAGGTCCGCGCCCCGGACCCGCACCCGCGGCAAAGGGCTCCCGGCCGCGGCCCAGCGAGGGCTGGAGCTGCTGCCGCAGAACCGAGCCCGCACCGCTGTCTGTCCCCGGCGCTGGCCAGGGCGCCGCTGCGGTGCCGGGACGCGGCTCAGCTCCCCCGAGCTGGGAATTACCGAGGTATCGGGCTGAGGCCGGTTTCACGCAGGGTTAGTGCGCTGGGGCGGCTCAGGAGGGCTCTGATCAGCGCTAGAGCCATGGCTGGCAGCAGAGCGCTGCGGCCACCGGCGGCTGCTGCCCCGGCGCACGAGTGGAGAGGGACACGGAGACTCCAGCCGCCGCGCCAGTCCCTCCTCCTCCTCCTGCACAGGCTGCGTCAAAGCAGCAGCTCCTCCACGCCGAGGCTGCAGACAGGAGGGGTAAGGGCAGGATTAAAAATAAGTAAAAATACCCCCCCCCCCCCTTGTTCCCATCTCCAATTTGGAAACAGGGAAGAGCAAAGGAGGGTGAAGGCAAGCCAGCAAGCACACTACCCTCCTTTCCTGCAGAGAGGATGTTTATTAAAGTTCGTGCAATATAGATGCTTTTAATTATTAGCCCTGCACCCTCAGGGAACTGAGGCAAACCAAAAGTCCCATCAGTGTGAAAATACATGGAATTTGAACTGATTTTTGCATTAGCTCAGTCTCTGCCCATTTTCCTACACAGGATTAATTCTCCTCATCATTCAGAACTTGTGCTTAGCGGCTGGTTTCCTCATTCACGCTCTGCTCTCTCTCAGATCCTGGCAACATAAACCCAAGAACCTGCTTTGTAGAGCTCTGACCACAGAAATGTGAGGTCTTTGGAATAACTGCTTTAGATTACACGCAGTAATTTTTAGATATATTTGTGATGTATTTATGGAAACACAGACGGTATTTAGCCTTCAGGAAAATTATGATTACTGAATATTATTGTACAAGAATAGGAGGCATCTCCAGTTTTCCTCTTTCAATCTTTTTTTGTGGATGGGAGGACTGAACTTTTTGACACAAACAATTTATCACTGTAAATAACACTATACTTGTGGGTGAAATTGGGAAGTATGCTAAAAGGAGGAGAGCAGTCGTCAAGAGTTGACACCCTGCCCAGACACCAAGATGATCCATCTCCCCCACCCTGGCCTCTCCTCAAAAAGCCCGTTGGTCTCTGTGAGGACACAGCACTACCGCTCCAAGCAACCACTGCTGCCACGTCATATACGCTCCAAGAGTTGGCTCAGGCTCCTCTGAGCAAAAAAAAAAAACGAGAAAAGAAAAAAAACGAGAAAAGAAAAAAAACGAGAAAAGAAAAAAAACGAGAAAAGAAAAAAAACGAGAAAAGAAAAAAAACGAGAAAAGAAAAAAAACGAGAAAAGAAAAAAAACGAGAAAAGAAAAAAAACGAGAAAAGAAAAAAAACGAGAAAAGAAAAAAAACGAGAAAAGAAAAAAAACGAGAAAAGAAAAAAAACGAGAAAAGAAAAAAAACGAGAAAAGAAAAAAAACGAGAAAAGAAAAAAAACGAGAAAAGAAAAAAAACGAGAAAAGAAAAAAAACGAGAAAAGAAAAAAAACGAGAAAAGAAAAAAAACGAGAAAAGAAAAAAAACGAGAAAAGAAAAAAAACGAGAAAAGAAAAAAAACGAGAAAAGAAAAAAAACGAGAAAAGAAAAAAAACGAGAAAAGAAAAAAAACGAGAAAAGAAAAAAAACGAGAAAAGAAAAAAAACGAGAAAAGAAAAAAAACGAGAAAAGAAAAAAAACGAGAAAAGAAAAAAAACGAGAAAAGAAAAAAAACGAGAAAAGAAAAAAAACGAGAAAAGAAAAAAAACGAGAAAAGAAAAAAAACGAGAAAAGAAAAAAAACGAGAAAAGAAAAAAAACGAGAAAAGAAAAAAAACGAGAAAAGAAAAAAAACGAGAAAAGAAAAAAAACGAGAAAAGAAAAAAAACGAGAAAAGAAAAAAAACGAGAAAAGAAAAAAAACGAGAAAAGAAAAAAAACGAGAAAAGAAAAAAAACGAGAAAAGAAAAAAAACGAGAAAAGAAAAAAAACGAGAAAAGAAAAAAAACGAGAAAAGAAAAAAAACGAGAAAAGAAAAAAAACGAGAAAAGAAAAAAAACGAGAAAAGAAAAAAAACGAGAAAAGAAAAAAAACGAGAAAAGAAAAAAAACGAGAAAAGAAAAAAACGAGAAAAGAAAAAAAACGAGAAAAGAAAAAAAACGAGAAAAGAAAAAAAACGAGAAAAGAAAAAAAACGAGAAAAGAAAAAAAAGAGAAAAGAAAAAAAAAGAGAAAAGAAAAAAAAAGAGAAAAGAAAAAAAAAGAGAAAAGAAAAAAAAAGAGAAAAGAAAAAAAAAGAGAAAAGAAAAAAAAAGAGAAAAGAAAAAAAAAGAGAAAAGAAAAAAAAAGAGAAAAGAAAAAAAAAGAGAAAAGAAAAAAAAGGTCTGGCCTAGGGATGCCAGCACCACTACCTGCCTCCCTCCCGGCCTCCAGCACCACTACCTGCCTCCCTCCCGGCCTCCAGCACCACTACCTGCCTCCCTCCCGGCCTCCAGCACCACTACCACCTCGTAAGACAGGCAAGCAGGCTGGTGCCTACTGAGAAAGAGGTGGCAGAGCTCTGGTGACCCAGGCAAACCACAGCACTTCCAGATTTTGGACACTTGTGCTTCCAGGCAGTAGCCAGGAGTGCAGGTGGTTGTAACTTGGGACTTGGAGCCCAGCACTCTGAACCTCGCTCAAGGCAGACAATGCTTTTCTGGTGCTTTCACTCTCTGCTGTCTCTCTCACCAGCACAAACCAAGCAGTCTCCGTTCAAAGCTTCAACTTTGTGGCATCCAATTAACTGTGTCATGGGTAAACACTCTGGTCCCCTGTGCTGAGGAACCACAGGAGCATCACAGACTACAGCATCTTACGGAAACATCAACATTCTTCTCCCTCAACTCCACCTCATTACCTGGCTCAGCATGGACCCGCTGTGGGGACATGCCTTGTGCCTATGGGACAGCTGTGTGACCTGCTCTACACACCACTGCTGCAGGGTATTATGGATTTCTGGCTTTCATCACAGCTTCCTGTCCAGGACTGCTTAAGAGGGAATCTTCCCCATCTGCCTCTGTAGCTCTTCCTTCATTTGCAGCTGCCCGTGGTGGGAGGAAAGCCTGCCAGGCCCAGAAGTTACTGGAAGGCTTAGCACATTGCACTGTGTGCTACTCTCAAATAGCAGCTTCGGGCGAAGGAAACCTGACAGGGGCTGTTCTCCTAAGAGGAACATCTTCCATAGGGGAAGAGGAGGAAGAGCTCATCTTTCCTCCCACATTTAGTAAGTCTTGCATGTGGATAAACACATAGAGAGGCCCATTTCAATCTGGGCAACACTGATCATCTGCATCCCACCCCATCCCTCCTTCAATAAGGCAGAAGAGGCCCACAGGGGCTGCTTGGTGTCTGTTCTACTTGCCCACAAATGCAACCTCACATTAAAAGAAATACATAAATAATATGGACATGTGTAAAATGGCTCCTCTAGAAGCCAGGTGCAGGAAACTTTGCTCACTGAGGGGAAAGGAGACAGATCATTGTACCCAACACCATGACAAACACCAACCTACCCATCTCCCTCCAGCATCCCATATTTTGGCAGCATGATGACAGACCCTGGTTTCATGATTCACGAGAACAGCTGAGAAGGAAGAAGCTTCTCCAAAAGAACACCAATGTGCAGTAGAAAGGATAAAGGCATGGGTAAGATACAGTTTCCACAGCTTACCAAACTGGCAGCTCACATCACCAGGCTGAGGGAAGACAAAGTGCACACAGACAGAAACCTGAACAGGTTTGGTGCTTTAGAACACGTGTTCACAGTGTGAAAGCAGAGGTTGAGGAATTAAGATGCTTTCCCCAGGAATCTTGGGGAAGGGAGAGGAAACTTTCAGCTCCTTAAACCACTGGAGCAAAAACCACAAAAAGGTTGGTCTTTCCTGGCACATTCACCCTCAGCTGAGCTAGGATTTTCAAAGGATTTCTTCTAGCCTGTTCTTATTTTCTGTTGTTATAAGAGATCCCTATTTTTCCTGCCAGAAACTGCAAGCCTTACTTGGAAAGCAACCCAAGTATGCTCCAAAGTGTGTGCTGTGACTTTATTTCCTGTTAAATATAAGTCCAGATTTCCAGAACTGCACAAATAAGCACCCTTTTTGTACTCTCTCTGGGTGCTTGTCCCACACACAGAAGTCAGAGACCACCACAAAAGATCTGCCTCCAAATATCTCAGCCCATTCCTCAGCAGGAGCATGAGAAGGGGTGGGGGAATACTTTGGCTGAAAAAAAAAAAAAAACAAAAGGAGAAGAGGATTCAGGGCACAGGGCACTTCTAAGCCAGAGAGCACTTGGGTTCTTGGCCAAAATAAGAAGATATGCCTCTAAGAGCTAAAGCTCCAGCTATGGCTTGCCATGGGATCTTCCAAGAGAATATTCTTATTTCTACAGGAAAACATCTATGAAACTGAAATTAAGGGTCAAATTCTATAGATTTTTCTGCTAAGAGGATGAAAAATGTTTCATCATAACAGAGGACTGAACATGAGTCTATGTTGCTACATCTCAGTGACTCCAAGACCAGATTTTCTTTGTTTGCCATGAGAAGGAAACCTTCCAAGGACATGCAAATCAGGCACCTCTTGTTCCCATTCACACATCAGTACTGGGATGAAATGATTCCCTAGGCTAAATTCTGCCCCTCAGCTGCACTCAATGCAAGCTCACCACCTTCAGAGGCCTACTGCAAATACCCAAGCAGAGAAAGAGAGAAAAAAAAACCCCTATCTACCCAAACTTATCCACTAATCCCAACTCCAACCCTTTAGTCACACTGCAGAGAAGAGGGGGAGGTGGGAGGAAAACGAGCAACTCCACATGTTTGTCTCACACAAGACCTAGCTGCTATAAATAAGGGGTCTCAGGGGAGCACACCACCACTTGCCTTTCTCCTGATAAACCTGCATTGTTTATTGAGAGCAAGACTCTTGCACAAGGCAGAAGAGCTGACCAGACACTGAAGGAGGTGACTAACTGCAGCAGGCCTTTCAGGCTAGATCGGATGTTTTAAAAGATTTATTTCCTGGGCAGCCTGACAATAAGATTATGCAACTGCCAGCTAGCAAACAATATCTATACTGCTCTTCCTAGCCTATCACTGGGTACTCTTTAAAAAGGGGCAAGGAAAACAGATAGGAAGAACAGGAACTGCTTCCTAGTGTTGACAGAGTTCTAGTGGGAAGATGTAGCTTGGAGTCCCGTGACTGCAGAGAGGACAAGCTGCTGGTTAAGGTGTAGGTAGGTAGGTTTTACACAGGAACACTGTAAGAAAACTAGATTTAGTGGTTAATGCAGACAGAGTTGAGCTCTAACTCTTAGTTTTGCTGTTGATCTGATGAACCAAGCAGTGAGATTCTCCAGGTCGCCCTGGTGCACACACTGCAGTCTTAATTTACTCTGTGGACTCGTTATTTCATTTCAGGTTGTTCAGAACGCCCTGGTCCTTGGGTGCCAGGTGCTGTGACAAAACAAATGTCACTTCAGGGACGAGGGAAAAAGCCAGTGGGTAGTTTAGTAAAATCAATCCAAAAGCAAAGCAAAAAGGAGGCCATGGAAGTCACTTCACACAAACTTTTCTTTCAGGAGAAGTTATGATGTTAAATAACAAGATAAAATGGGATGAGATGAAAACCTAAGTAATATGTTCTTACCAAGAATGACTGAGGTGAATTTCCTACCTGTATTTCAGAAATACTTGTAGGCAAATTTAGGAATTCAAAAGGTTATCAAAGTAGAAGCAAATTTCAGGTTCTTGGCCTTGGGGAGCCAATAAACACTCTGAAGAGGAGTACTTTTAAAAAGTGAGGGACCAAGTGTCTTCCTGTGTTGCTTGGGAGTTTCACAGTGACGGAACACATGGACTTGACTCCAGAATACAAACTCCTGCTGTATTGCTGGGAAAGCAGCAATCACACAGAGTAGCAGAAGCAAAGGAAATCAACAGAAATTCAGAATGCTAGACAACTGAGGTCTCCAGTCCTCCCTCCTGCCTGAAGGCTGGGTCAGACCATGACATTCAGGACTTTCTTCAGTCAGATCTTGAAAACCTTCAAAGCTCCACAAACTTTCTGAGCAACCAACCTATTCCAAGCCCCGACTACCCTAACAGCAAAGGAACTCTCTCACTTCGCAGTCAGAACCTTTCATTTCAATTTTACCTCTTTATGCTGCTCTGAACTTGCTTTTGAATTTAAATCACCACCACACTGCTTGCTCTTCATACAGAGGTGCTTTCACAGTGGTGCTGCAGCGGGGCTCCCTCTGCAACCTGTGCTGCAGAAGGGAAAAAAATAACCTTCCACAAATAATTAGCTGATAGCTACTCCCCAAACTGCACTTCGATACCTGCAGCAATGTATCACAGTTACCCCAGAAGGGCTGAGGGCTGCAGAGATACTGCAGAACAAAGGGCACAGGATTTCCATTCTGGTTTTCAAAAGGAAAGTTTCATTTCACCGTCCCTTGGCTTTGGGTTGCAGTGCTTTTGTTTACATTTCCAGTGTCCCTTGTTCCCTCTCCTATGGCAATTGCAATATAAAATGAACATGTGGCAAGTTTTAATTTACTTTTTTTTCTAAGAGATGTTGCCAGAAGTTCTCACACACTACCTATCACATCAATTACAAAGACAAGGGACTTGCAAACCCTGAACTTACCCTTTTCCACATTAACCATTATATATTCAGAAATATATTCTGAACATATAACCATTACATAGCCAGAAAATTCAGACTGACCATGTGCCATAGCTTGAAGGTGTCACCACGGACCCTCCTACTGGTACTCTTGGGCCAATGTTTTGCCAGGCAGAATTTAAAGGTGTGCTTACAGCATTATATAAAGATGACAACAACTTCTTTTCACAGAGACTCAATTAGGCAAATATATATAGCAAAGGAAAACAAAAAAATTAAGTGACAAAATGAAACACCCCAAATGCCACTTTTTGGGGGGGCAGGGGCACAATTTACAACTTGAGCATGGAAACTGTAAATAGATATTTATTTTTGTCTGTTTTGTTTGAGGGTTTGGGGCTTTTTAAAGTCTTGCTTAGCTAGTGCAATGCTAGGCATTATACAGAAAAATGTGAGCAAGGTTGCTCACAACTCCTTGAAAGATTGCAAAGATTCCTCAGTTATTAATGCTTATTGGAAAATAAAGACTTATGAGAATACTGGAGCTCCCTTTTTACAAGCTTTTGACGATATGCTCTCCTATGTTTTCCTCCCAGCCCCCAAGTCACATGGCTTCACAAGACTCACCCAACCTTATAGATTTGGTTTTTATTTCTACCTTTCAGTTATAATAAGCAGTTTGAAAACATGACCCAGAAAAATTAAAACTGTTGTGGCAAAAAGAAACCTCAAAAATCATGAAACTTGCAGGGAGGCTAGTGCTTTGTTCGGAGAGGGGAGGGACAATTCAAACTTTTAAAAATATCTTCATTTTGGCAACAGTTCCTCTAAAAAAGCACCGAAGATTGATTTGAACTGTAAGCTTTTAAAAGCAATGATAGGACCCTTGCTATTTAAGCACAGCCTTCCCTTCATCCTATTCATAGCCCATGCAACAGGGGCTCAACATATCCACACACGAGCACTAATTCCTAATCTCTACTAGGCCAAGCAAAAGGCTTTTCATGTGTTAGACAGAATTACATCATGGTGATCTAAACTGACAGTGAAAAAACCAGACAGTCTTCTCTTCCAAATCTGCAAGGCCACCCTAAGCCTCCTATGAAAGGAGAGAGAGCAAGAACTCACAGTAAAACTACTTCCACTAATAGTTATAAATAACATTATTTTATGCTTAAACCCCTCTTTTCATAAGGGAAACGTTTCCAGTCCCACCCTTCTCATCTTTGGGCTGAGCTGGTAGGGTCCAAGTGCCATCCCAGATGCAAACCTTTTGCATGAATACATTTGCTTGGAGTCCTCCACCTCACACACTGTTCCTGCCTTAGATCACATGCCAGTGCCCTGTGCAGTAAGAGTCTGCAAATGAAACAGAGGGGTTAACATCTCTTAACTTTCCAAGAACCTCTAACACACCTCTCAATCACTGCTCCCTCTCGTTTCTAGCCACAACCAGAGCCATCAACCCAGGATTTTAATTTCATGAAACTTTTTCCAAGAACAGGTGTAGCACCTTAACTTTGAAGTTTCCTCAAGGCTTCTTCACCAGCTCTGCTTTCAACCAACAGTCACACACCTACAACTTGCTACTCCCCAGAGACTTCAAGGCCCCTGGAAGGCCACGCACCTACATCTCAGCAGGCTATACCAAGTGCTTAAGTATTTGTTTTGAAAACAAAAGCAGATGCAACAACAGGCCAAGCATAACATATCCCCATCCATCCATTCACCCTGCCTGCTGAGCTGTACTTCCCAGCCTCTCTTCCCACTGTGCCGACACAGGTTTACATTCAGTGTTATCACTCCAACAGAGATAACAAACTTTCTACCGTGCAGTGGGAACAGCCAGGGCCTGGTCTGCAAAGAGCAGAGCCACGCTCCCCAATCTGGGGAGGGCAGAGGAGGCTGGAGAGCTGACACGATCTACAGTGCCCACTGGAGACACAGACACCCCGACTCCTCAGCCAGGGCTGGGGCAGACAGCAGGACCATCTCAATTGCTCCTGGCTGGGGACCATCTCAATTGCTCCTGGCTGGGGCTTTCTCTGCTTCCCCTCTGTCCCTGCCATCTTCCTTGTATCAACCCCATCCCTTATGTCTTTCCTATCCCCACCAGTGTATGCATCCCATGCCCAACATCTGTGTTTGGCCACACAGCCTGGCCCACAGCTTTGTTTTTCCCTCCTCTCTGACACATACCCAATGTAGTTTGTGAAACACACAGTTTAATTCTCAGTGCCCAAAAAGCAGGTACAGGCAGAAACACAGTACCAGAAACAAGAGGATGAGAACCAGAAAGTGGTACTGCTGTTGGCCATACCATCCAGACTGAGTGATGCTCAGCGCTCCTCTCAAACAAGGCCTTTACCCATTTTTCAGACAGCCTACTGTAAAACCTTTGAAACACCAAACAAAACTAGCAAAGATATGGAAAAAAGGGACAGGGGAGTGATGCCCATGCTACTGCCAACACTCTAAACCAAGCTTGACACTTGAATGATCTCAGAAGATTATTCTAAGTCATCCAATCCCCCATGAAAAGCATGCCTGAGGTTTGCTTTACAAAACCTAGCCATGCCTCTCTGATATTTACTGCAAGATACACCAGCAGCAGCCTTCCTTTAAAAACAGAGTCTGGGATGGCTGGGTCAGCCTTTTACAGGCTTTGGTAGAGACCCCACCAAGCAATTATCAGCTTAATAATGCAAGGACAAGGCTGCGCCCTGCCACCTCTGAACTGAACAGCAATAGTTAAAGACACTACAGGGCTCAAAGTCTTTCCTCCTTAAAATCCAGCTTGTTGTTGGGATATCAAACTACTAAGTGCACATGAGAATCAGCAGTTGCTTCCAGGAATTCTCATTCACAGGTGTTTCTTGTGCAGGCAAAAAGCTTGGTGTTCAAACACATTAAAGGTATGGCATTCTCTACCAGAATCCCCCCCAATCTGGGACCTATGTGGAATTGGTTTTGTTTGGTTTGGGGTTTTTTTTTTTGTTTGGGTGGTTGTTTTCTTTTCCTCCATTAATGCCAACTACATCTCTCAGTTCCACCCCCAAACTCTTCCCAAATGGCTCTTTCTTATCAGGGAAAAATCTTTAGAAAAAGAGGGCAAAACCAGTGCTGAATCAAAGAGAACCTGGTGCGAATCCATTGTGCATCAACAAGTAAATCCATTTCACTTTACACTTAAGCCAGGTCACATGAATATTACTGTGCTATTCAATCCTCTCAAAAGCAAAACTTTTCCTGTGAATCATTTCTTGGTGTCTTACAGCTACTGAACCAATCCCTTCCCTTCCAGAGCTGTTTTTCCACTGCAGTTAAACTCATCATGATTTCCTCTAACCAAGCCTTCTGTGGTCCATCCTTTCTCCTCTCAGGTTTCTCCTTGTTGCTTTCCAAGCGCCTCTCGTGACTCCAGCCTCAACCCCTGCTCCTCACCAAGGAGCGATACGCTTCCATCCTACTTCAGCAACACAGCCAGCTCCCCCAGCACAGGCAGCCCTGGCCAAGGTCAGCCCTCCACACCCACACAGCAGCTGGATGAGGCCATCCTGCTCCTGCCACGCTGCCCAGGAACCCACTGCCAGCACTGAGGCCGTGTGCTGCTCCCAGCACCGGGGCCAGATGTCTCTTCCCAAGTCCAACAACTGCTGAAAGTGCACATAAAGAGACTTCACTGAGGGGAGAGCATTGCAGGGACCACAGGTATCATGATGAGTCTTCCTTCACACCCTCCCAACACCACTCCCATTTTGCTTTAGTTAGAGCAGGTAAGCAGAAATCCATCTGGCTTTCTTACATACAGACATGCATGTCAACATTCAGCCCCTGCTTCTTTGCAGAAGCCACCTATTTAGCCCTCTCCAAACTGCAGGGATCCACAGGCACAAAACAAGGTTACAGCACACCCAGATTAAACTAAATGGTTTTTTTCCTGAATCAGCTGAAGTCAAGAAGTTAGCACTGTGAGGTATAAATGTACCTGTAAATGCTAATATATATAGCAATAATTCGCAAAATATTAGTAGATACCTAAAAGGCTTGAAAGACTACCAGATGCAAGATTCAACTGAGCCAGTCCTTAGAGACAAGTGATGTCTACCAGCAAGTTCAAAGAAAAGTATCTGCATGATATGGGAGCTGCTAGAAATACTACTTGTATTTGTGAGAGACTTTACTTACACTGCAGAGCTTGTGTATGTACAACCACCATAGGTAACCTGAATGAATGAAAAAAAGAACCACTTTGGATTTAACACACATAAGTTTCTTTTGAAACAAAAATAAATCCTGAACACACATCACAGCCCGACTACTGTTCCACATCAGAACTAAAGCCTTAGAATCCCAGACTGGTCTGGGTTGGAAGGGACCCCAAGGGTCACAGAGCTCCAACCCCCTGCCACAGGCAGGGCCACCAACCTCCAGGTCCGGAGCTACACAAGGTTGCCCAGGGCCCCATCCAACCTGGCCTTGAACACCCCCAGGGATGGGGCACCCACCCCCTCTCTGGGCAGCCTGTTCCAGCCCCTCAACACTCTCTCTGCAAAGAACTTTCCCCTAATATCTAATCTAAACCTTCCCTCCTCCAGCTTCACTCCATCCCCCTTGTCCTGCCAGTCTCTGCCCTTTAACAAGCTGATTCCCCTCCTGTTTCTCTTCTCCCTTCAGGGACTGGAAGGCTGCAATGAGGTCCCCCCACAGCCTTCTCTTCTCCAGGCTGACCCAGCCCAGCTCCCTCAGCCTCTCTCCATAGGGGAGGTGCATAAACCCATAAATCTTCTAGCACACAAAGTCTACTATACACATCAAGTGTTCTAAATAAGAAGCTTCCCCCCACTCCAACTTTGGCAAGAACTTTTCCTCCCTGTTTATTTATACATCTTATTTCATCCCAACTCCCTAATTCTCTTCCACTGCAGTTGCACCATGAAAGCTACAGGGCAAGGTTAGTTCACAGAAGGAAAATGGAGAAAAATTTTACTGGAATTATTAAGCATGCAGGGCTTTTCCATTTAAGCTAGTAATGTAAACAATGAGAATTTAATAGCAGATTCTGAGGACATAAACACTCACTCTTTTAAAGCCAAAGGAGAGCTAAATATAAAGCTATATGCTAAATTCTCCCAGCTATAATTCCACACCCAGGGGAAGCCTGTAACCCAAAGTAATTATTTTAAAACTAAGAATTTCAAAAATGAAGAAAGCTTTTGAAACAAACCCTGAACTCAGGACACTACACCCTTGCTTTAATTCCCAGCCTATCATGAGCTGTCTCTTGTGCTCCTCTGACATCTCTCCCGACCAGGACCACTCCAAAGGCAGTCTCACATCCTACGGTAAATACCACAGCCTCCTGGTAACAAAGACTCCCCTGGATCAGCTTCTAGACCAAAGACCCAGAAAAAGCAGAAAGCAAACCAAAAACCCACCAGCAAACCCCACCACACTACACAAGACAGCCTAACACTCTCTTCTCTCAAGGTTAGGGTAATGAGGAAAAAGAGAGACCTAATCCTGCAGCTGGGTTTTACTTTCCTATCTCTTTATCTATTTTCACATTTTGATACAGATAACACCTACTTAATTCTTGCACAGACCCAGGTTGCAAAAGTTTCACAGGCTCTGGGACTTGGTAACATGCTTTTGGGCAAGTCAGACTCGTTACATCCTGGGTGAACATGCCTTTCTCAGCCCACTTTAAAAGCCTCTGTTGCAACTTCAGCGGCGCATCTCTTCTGTGGAGATCGTAACAGCATTTCCACAGGGGTAATGCTGCAGAGAGGAGGCTATTATTGTGCTTCAACCACAGGGCACCAAAAGGCTTCTACTTCTTGTTATGCTGCCTTGCCAGCTGATGCTCAGATGCCTACTCCTGCTAAGGATGAGATCTGTAACTCCCCTCTGTCTGGCAGCAAGGAAAGCACACAAGCAGTGTTCCACACCCTGTCTCTACCGCCTGCCAGTTTCTAAACACCCATGAGGACACTTGCCAGAGCCTTCCTTCAATGTTTATTTTATAAGCTCTGCATGGTAAAGGCCCAAGAACTACCTTCTGTAGAATTCTTGAATACAAAACAGTTGAACCATTGTTGAGACACCCTTTTTTTTAGAAAATACGAGAAATAACATAAATCTGGTATTCTACAGAAACCTGTGGCTCAAATTGTCCTGTACCTTCCTAGTCATAGTGGGTTAATTTTTTCAATTACACCCACACATTCAGTTTGAGCACCCTGGACTAGCCTCAACACTGACTGCTCTAATCACTGACCAGTAGTGACCTGGGCAAAATACCTGAATTCTCACAGAAGTGTAATCCTAAAGGCTTTTGTACCAGCTTAACATGCTTCTATCTGCGAAGGGAAGAGCATCTTTTGGGAAAAGCAGTATCAGCTGAATTACTGCAACCAATAGAATATCTCCATTTTCTTGGAAGGGGTGTGAACTGCACGGGCTGGTGTGTCTGGGATGGCTCTCCACACTGGTAACAGCTACAAGATCCAAGGTTACAGACTTCCCCCTGACAGACCGTACTGTCTTCAGAACTCAGATTGGAAAAAAGACCAGGTACTCAACTAAGAGCTACTTATCCTCCCAAAAATAAATGACTATTGTTACCACTATGCTACCTAACATAATGGTGTTACAATCCAATTCCTGATCAAGAGGAAATCTTTCACCCCACCTCTTCCTTCATCATCCCAGACTAGATGTGAGGAACACTTAAGAAACAGCAATACAATTTTCTCACCTTTTCAGACAGAATTGGGGGAGAGGAGGGAAAGACAACAAGAAATGAGCTTAATTTTCAATGATGGAGGAGACAGGAGTACATATCATTATAAGTAGTGAAACACCAGAACAATTTATATAGGACAAACAGAGAGGGATCCTTCTTAACTGCTTCTTAGAAGCTGCTTAGAAAAAACATCATTTGAGAATGCTCCAGGCTTACTGTATCTCCCTGCGGTGGCAAAGCTCAGTCTAGATGGTTACACTGACTCTTCCACTCTATGGTTACAGGCTTCCAGATACTGTTACCTCCACATTTAAAGAGAGCTTTTCCTGTGCCTGTCATTCCGATCCCTGAAAAACTACACTGCTGTGGACTTTTCTGGAAGGAAGAGGTTGGGGTTTTTTTTTTTGTGGCTGGAGTATGTGGGTGGCCCTGCCTATGATCTGGGCCATGCTGCCTGAAAATCCACGTACAGACAGGAAGGCTGTTTTTTTCCAACAGCTTAAATCTAAACAGGCAAAGGGGTTGGAGATACAGAGCTTTGGCAAACACATGGCTACACACTGTGTTACTACATCCTTTCCTGCCTTGTCTCCAGTGGATATTCCTGTACCAGAGGGAGGGATATCCAATCCACCTATAAAACAATACCTGACACACCACTTTCCAGGCCAGTTTGGGAGGGGGAAAACAAAACAAAAAGCCATTTTACAATGTGTTAAATTGTATTCTAACTGAAAACTACTGCATAAGATTTGGATAGCAACAATAGGAAAAATGGAGCCTAAATCATTGAGCAGCAGCTTCACTTGTCTTACTAAATAGAAAAACACACAGCAAAGCTATACAGCTCACAGCAGCAGGCAGGATTTTCTGTTGTTACACAACAGCATAGGAAAAGAACTGACTCCTCCAAACTCCTTGGGACTGCGAATGTCTCTGATTTTCGCTTCCTGGCCACAGAGTTGCAAATCTGGATTCAAATTATAAACTAGAGCTCTGAATTCAAGGACCTTGGCTCATTTCATCGGTTATGAGCGAGCTGCTGCTGCTGCTATTACCAACGTTCCCAGCGTGACCTGCTCAGTCTTGCATCTCATCTTTCAGTGGAAGGAGTTGCTCTTGCCAGTTGGGAATCCGTCCTACTGCGTGGGGAAGGCCAGCACAGGAAGCCTAACTTATCAAGTGTCAAACCACTTCAGCTATCGCCAAGCTGGGCCTAAGAATCATGCAGTCCCCACACTTAAACCTCTTCAGTCCTGCTCGACTGCTGGATCGCCCTGTTCTATAAATACCCTGCAAACAAACCAACAGCCCACGCTACAGAACAGGGCAGGAAAGAGGCAGGATTTCCCCTCTGGCATGCAGGGCCTGCTGACCCTACCCCAGGAGCCACAGGCCAGGTAGAAACTCTTCTCCAGAGCAGCCCCTGAGCGGAGTCTCCCCACCAGCAGTACGAGAGGAGCCCATTACACACACGCTAGGCGCCCGCGGCAGCCCGGGCACCGGACGGGCTCTACCGCAGAGCCGGAAAAGGCGGAGGAGCGGAGCGAAGGCGACCGCATATCCGTGCTTGAGGCGGCAGAAGGCGGGTGAGCCCTCCGCAGCCCCGCTGCCTCAGGGAGCGCCCCGGATGACCCCCGCCGCAGGGAGGGGCGCGGGCCATGACTCAGGCTTTCCGCCCGCTCGCAGGCCGGCACGGCGGCGCACGCCGGTAGCCGCCCCGGGGCGGGCGGGCGGGCGAGGGGGGGGTTCGGCATGAGCCCCCCTCCGCTCCCCGTATCGGTGTGAGGGGGGGGATAGAAGGGTGGGGGCCGCTCCGGCGACACGTGGCCCACCCCTCGCCAATGGGAGAGGCCGAGACCATAGAGCGGAGCCGGGCGCTCGCTAGACATTCCACCCGCGGAGCCCGTCTCTCTGCTGCCGCCATCTTGTTGGAGGCAGCAGAACCCGCTCGGCCGCAGGGCCAAGACCCGCACCCTCCTCCTCCTCCTCCCACTTACCTGAAGCGCTCCCCACCCCCCACCGCCGCCGCCCTCCCGCATGGCCTGCGCCACCGAGCGCAGGGCCGGCTTTACCTCTAGTAGGCCCGCAGCGAAGCCTATGCTGGGTACGAGGCCGAGGGGCCGGCCGCCATCTTGGTAAAAAAGAGGTCTGTGCGTGACCTACCAACATACGGCTGATCCCTCCCCCTCGTACCCTTGGCCGGCGGGTTGCTATGGGAATGGGGCGAGCGCATGCGTGCCTCTGCCCGGCCGCCCCACACCGCCTCAGGGGCGGAGCCTGAGGGGCGGGCCGTGGTTTGGAGGGGAGGGTCTCTCCTCGGCTCCTCCCCTTCCCCCTCTGGGAGCGCGCGCGCTATCGGCGGTTGGGGTCGTGTGGGCCGGGAGCGGCGGGGGCTGGAGGTGAGGAGCGGGGTTGGGTGTGGACGCTGGGGAACACTGCCCTCCGCTGCCCTCGGTGGTGGTCGGGGGACCGCTGAGCCGCCTGCGGGGCCCTCTCTGGGCGGCTGGTAAAGGATGGCCCCTTCCCCAGCAGCCCCCTCTGCGGGCGCTCCCGTGGGACAACGCAGGGCGGGCCGGGACTGAGGGAGGAAAGGGCTGAGGCAGGGTTGAGGCGGGGCTGCGACGCGGCCGGGAGGGATGCGGGGGAGATGCTGGTGAAGAGGAAGCGGGCCCGTTGCCCCCACTGTAGAGCCGCCGGCTGCTTTGGGGGGGTGTCGGAGGAGTGAGGGAGCACCCCACTGCCGCCGCCGGGCGCGGGGCCTGGGGGCCGCCCGAAGTCCCCGCCGGCGGGAGGGCCTCGGAGGTGCGGTCCCCTTCTTCCAGAGCGGCGAGGTGCTCGGTCCAGGGCCGTTTGCACTTCGGAAGATGCTCGTAGCAAACTCCCGCCGGGTTGTTGAGGCGGGAGGGGAAAGCTGGCGATCGCCCAGCTCCAGAGGAAGCTCTTGGCTGCTCCGAGACTGGGTGCTTCTGTCTGCCTGGGAGCACTCAGCTGCACCCCTGAAGGGTGTGCTGGCGGGGGGAGATCTCTGGGAAGGATTTCTGCGCTCGGTCCGTGTATTAAACTGTAACCTGACTGCAGCCATCTGCATATGGCTGCCCAGGGAAGTGGTGGAGTCTCCTTCTCTGGAGATACTCAAGAGCCGTCTGGATGCCTATCTGTGCAATATGAGTTAGGGAGCTGCTTTGGCAGGGGGTTGGACCCGATGATCTCTCAAGGTCCCTTCCAATCCCTGTGATTCTATGATATGTAGCTCTCCTTCGTTTCTTGGGAGCTGTGAGAAACCTCCCTCTGCTCTCAGCTGGCTTCTGAGACACAGTTGGATGACAGATGAGCCCTATGAATTAAAAGAACGCTCTGTGTTCTAGCAGGATCAAGCTTGGTTTGGCATTGAACAGTCTGCATGGAGAATGGTTACGCAGGGATCGGTGACATCACTCGGCAGGAAGCACTCTTCTGAGAGTTGTTATCGGAGCAGTCTGGCACGATGATAAGTCACACAGATAACTGCTTCAGTAGTTGGATGCTTCGTAGGCCATAGACCAGCTTAATGCCTGAAATTGTGTATACTGGCTTTTATTTTTAGCATTAAATTTCATCTGAGACGCACATTACGCAGTTTTTATTCTGTGTGTGTGATCAGGAGGCCAGATTTTTGTCATCAGGTTCAGCTTCCTATGAAAGGACACCAAGTTGCTTCAGTGTTTAGCACCTTTAGTCTGTCTCTTCCATCAAAAAGCCTGCCTCAGGACTGAGCTCTTCCTGGGGTGAGAAAGTGGCTTGGTAGCTCTTAAAAGGGAGGTAATTGAGGTGAGCTATAAAGTTGCATCTTAATAAACCTAGAGGAGGTTTATATATACATCTACAGTAGCTTTAAGAAGGAAATGCCCTAGCTGCCGGAAACCACAGGCAATTTGAAAGCAACTTTGTCTTCTGCTTGGGCTCCTGTCTGTCTGACGCTTGGCATGTTGCTTTGACTTCATGATGATGGCTTTTCCTGGGGAAAGACAGACTGAAGGGTGCTATACACAGAAGCAGTTTGGGGTCATTTCACAAGAGGCTGAACTCACTGACAGAAATCTGCTTGGAAGACGAAAAACTCAGACAGTGATAATTGCAGATCTGTAGGATGAAAGTGGGAGTGAGGAAGATAAGAGTTGGTTATGGCTTTGGGAGTGGGAACAGATACCTTTGCAATTAGAGGGCAAGCCCAGGAAGGGACCAGAAGGGGGACTTGGGGAGCTCATTGCTTAAAGATGCAGCCTGTGCTAATTTTTTTTATGTGAATGATATGATCGCTTGAACTCATGCAAGTGAAGTGTGATAGAAGTTCTGTTCTGTTGACAGGTCTGTCTTTGTCAAGAGACTTTTTTGCATGGAGGAGTTAGATGAAAGATTCCCCTCCCTGTCTGCTTTGTATCTTAAAGTGGTGCAGCTGCATGTGAAAGTCTTACCTGGGCAACAGAAGTTAAAATGACTGAGTTTGCAAGCATCCAGATGAAAGAGGAGGAGAAAAACGTTTCATTTTGAAGTTGTCAGCTCTTTACTGAGCACTCAGGCACGACAGGAAGTGTTTTGGGGAAGGAGGCTTAGAAAGAAAGAAAAAAATACATGAGTTGGTTTGTTTTTTGAGCTGTGTCCTGTAAATAGTAAGAAGTCTTTAAGCAGTGTGTTTGGTTTGGGTAGTTTCCGGAAAGGATGTGAACTTTTCTTTTTCAGGCTTCAACATGGTTTGTTGTACATCTAGTGCCTTCAGCACCCACCTTCATGTTGCTTTAGTTTATTGTCCAGTGGTGGTAAGAGGAACAATGGTTGCTGAAAGTTCTGCCCCTCATTGATACCAACGAGTCAAATGTTTGTGCTCTGAAGCAATTGACTCTGCTTCAAAATCAAGAATTCTCCTTTTTCAATTTTGTGTGCAACTAAGTGTTCAGTTGTGTGGTTTTACTTGTATGAGTTTTAATAAACTGAAAAGCATTATTATTTTTCCAGATTTGTTCCTGAGCTGCTATAAAAATGTCCAAGGTAAGAATAACATGTCTGTCTTCCAATGGAAACCAGATTTATTGTTTATTTTTCCTATTCATCTGCAAGGGCAGAATGTGTAACTCATATTGTGTTTGATTCTGATGTAAATGCTAAATTTGTGGGTCATAAATAAGAGAGAATTCACATTTAGAAGGCATAATATTGTAATATTGTGCCACATAAAGCATACACAAAAGTTGTTTCCTAGAAGTACAGTTAACTAATGCTCCTGGAGGGATTTAATTTTGGTGACAGAGTTGGACACAAACTCCCTAGTGCATTTTTATTGAAACTTCCATTCTACTACCATATTTTGAGCAGGAATCATTTAAGAAAAGGGTCTTCTTAGATTTAATTTCTTCATTTACTATTATAGTCAGCTGATCTTGAAAAATTCTTCACAAACCATGTGGTAACTTAAAATCTTGACATGCTGGTCAGATGACTAGAATTCATCTGGTTCTTGGTCTCCTGCATTTGGTGTGATGGGTAGAACACCCGTGTGAGCTGACTACAGTAAAATGTGTTGTGGGTTTGCATGGCAGGGTTCTGGTGGAGGATGTTGGGGAGGGGGATGACTTCTAAAAGGAGCAGCTCGAAGCTTCCCCCAGGCCCCACAGAGCAAACACCAGCCAGCTCCAGGCTGGACCTGCAGCTGCTTAAGGCTGAGCCCATCAGCAATGGTCATAGTGCCTCTGGGAATCATAATTAAGGGGAAAAAACAGAGAGAGAGAGAGAGAGGGGGAAGCACTGTTTTGTAAACTTTGTGTAAATTGCCCCAAGAAAACCCCAAAAAACCCCACCATCTCTAAGGAGGCCTTCCAGCAGATGGCTTGGCTGTGACTTTGCTAGTTGATAACTATTTGTGTTTGGATGTGCTAAAACCAAGCTAGAGATATGCTCATCTTTTGTGTCCAGTGGTTATGGACCTAACACTTTTTTATTCTAAATGTGTGTGAAGACACTTTAAAAAGTGTCTGATTAGTGAATGAACTTCATGCTGCAATAAATAAATGTTTGGGGGTTAGTTTTGCTTTTACTTTAGGTGATCTTGGCTGGATAGCTGAATAAATGAAACTTTGGAGTGGTTTTGTTTAATTCTAGGTGAGTGTAATTATTCCATGCTTCACTGTGAAACTGTTGAGTCGTAGGAACGCCTGTGAAGTATGTCATACAGCTTCAAAACATTTAAAATAACTGAGAAAAGCAGTTCAATACACAAGTATGTCTGGAGAGGTTGCTTATTATTGTCTTATTCTGTTTTCTTCCTAGCAACAGCCCGCTCAGTTTAACAACCCCGAAATCCCTGGCTATGTTGGATTTGCAAACCTTCCCAATCAGGTTCACCGCAAGTCTGTGAAAAAGGGCTTTGAATTTACTCTCATGGTGGTTGGTAAGGAAACATTTTGTTGTCTCTCTCCAAATTAGCATTTACTCAGGGGGAGTTGGTAATTAAAACTAATATCACTTTCACTATCACAAGGCTTCAGCTTCCTTCAGAAACCTTTTCGTACGGTAGCATTTAGCTTTCTTTTATGGTTTATTAATTCATGCAGCAGTTGTTTTCCACACTACAAATAATGTTTGAATACATTAATTAAGAAATAATTAATGCATTAATTAAGAAACGTTGCACGTGCCAGTGATCATTACTTCTGTCCTCTCTGCTCTTAATGGGATTCAAGCTTTCCATTCAAAATGGAGTGTGTGTTTTGAGTAAGAGAACAGTGTTAAGCAGACTATTCTTTTTAAAATGCTCTTTATGGTTTTGTTGCTCAAAAGAATCTGAACTCTGCTCTTTCCACCCCTTCTAAATACTCAGGTAAGAAAAGAATGAAAATTAGATTAATTAGTTTTGATGTGAGCTGTTACTTGTAAAGTTGAGCTTGATTTTCTGTTAGCAATCATAATTTAAAGTTTAATTCTGTTTGGTATTTCATGAAGCATGTGTTGGTATCTGGAATGGAAAGAGAATTTTAGTGTGTCTACAGGAAAAAATACCTTGATCCTCTTAGAAGTCGGTGTTAATTTTTGCTAATTAACTAGACTCCTGTTTCAGGCTTGGGTGTCTTCTATCCCTCTCCTGGCCACGCTGCTTGGGAGCTGAAACTTCTGAGTTCTGGTGTTTGAACTCTGTTAATTCTGGCTTTTAAGATAGGCTTTTGCAAAAACTACCCTAATAGAATGAGGTCCTTTATTACTTGGCGTCACAAGAAGCAAATCCCATTTGCCTGTTAGATTTGTCCAACAGAGATCACAGTGGAAATGAGCAGGAGAGGTCAGGTGGTACATGATAGGAGGTGTTTTAAGCTCTTAATTGTTTAGGATTCCAGCAGTTACAGAAAGAGACTGTCCTCAAACCTTTCATTAGTTTTGCCTGATGACAGCCCTAGTCTTGCTTTTATCATGTTTCCGTCTTGTGTAGTTTAATGTTGGAGAGTCAGCTTTTATTTTTGCATTCCTAGAATTTCATGGTAGTTGTTTACTGTATTGTTTGTTGGATTTGCTGAGGATAGTATCACAAGGGATACCTTAAAGATTCTAAGGGTAAAGCCAAACTATAAGCAGATGTTTCACATTATGGGATCTACTGCAGCTCTTTAGAATTTATTCTTCAGTGATCCTAAAATTCCTAAACAGTTCTGAGAAACAAAAGATGTGCTTTCCCTGCTGCAGCTAAACTCAATTTCCAGATCTCTTTGAGATTAACTGCAAACAGTGCTCTGTGAAATGGTTCTGGCAGAAAGTGATGTAAAATTCTATAGACAAAATAGTTGTTTCTAGCTGGTTGTAAAATAAAGCAGGGGGGAAATTACGTGGTGTCAGAGTAACAGAAATGCAATTAACCCCACCCATGTCTCAGAGAAAAAAATCACTTTACAGTTGCAGCTTGCCAGTGTTCTAAGTGATAAATGAGAACTACAGGAAGAGAACTTGGAGAAAAGTCATTTTATTGAAAATTTTGAATGATATTTTAAGACACACTAGCAGAGAGAGGCAGCTGATGTAAGATAAAATAAACTATGCTTTAAATTGTTGATTATTTCAACAGTTTGGAATGTGAATTCTTTCTCTTGAGATGCGTGTGGGGTTAAGCATGTTCTCTTTTGGGCTCTATCACAGTGCCTGTGGTGAACTATTACTCTTCATTAGGAGGGGAATCAGCTTGTTAAAGGGTAGACAATGGCAGGACAAGGGGATGGAGTGAAGCTAAAGGAGGGAAGGTTTAAATTACATATTTGGGGGAAGCTCTTTCCAGAGAGAGTGGTGAGGGGCTGGAACAGGCTGCCCAGAGAGGGGGTGGGTGCCCCATCCCTGGGGGTGTTCAAGGCCAGGTTGGATGGGGCCCTGGGCAACCTCGTGTAGCTCCAGGCCTGGAGGTTGGTGGCCCTGCCTGTGGCAGGGGGTTGGAGCAATGTGATCCTTGGGGTCCAATTTAAATCTTCCCTCCTTTAGCTTTAATCCATCCCCCTTGCCCTGCCAGTCTCTGCCCTTTTAAAAAGTTGATTCCCCTCCTGTTTCTCTGCTCCCTTCAGGTATTGGAAGGCTTTTGTCATATTAGCACAAGACCCAGAAATAGATTATACTTTGTGGTGGCTGGCTTTGCAGAAGTTCAGCAATGCCTTTTTCCCTTGTTTAAATGGATGGTACAGCCCAGGCAGGAGGTAGCTCCTCACTGTGTGTGATCCCTCACGTGCTGGAGGGATAGCAAAAAAGCGTATGTTAAACATTCAGGAGACATGTCATGGGGAAATTTAGGTTTTTAAGCCTAAATTGATCAGAAGTTTACTTACCTAGCAGATTTAATTAGAAATCATCAATGAAAGCTCTGAGAAAGTGGATTGTAAAGCTGAGATGCAAAAATTGCTGCTCAAGCATCTTGTGCAAAGTTTTCTAATACAAAATTAGAAGATGTCATTTTTTTAATAAAATACTTACATTTAACATTGCAAAAATCTATAGGTAGATGATACTGTCTGGATACTGTTGTAATTAATTCTGTAAATATATTGACATTATCTTTATATTGAATCACAGGTGAATCTGGACTGGGAAAATCCACATTAATAAACAGCCTCTTCTTGACAGATCTCTACCCAGAAAGGATAATCCCAGGAGCTGCTGGTAAACACACCTTGGATCTAGTTTCTCTGTTCTCAATGATTTTTGGAGTTGAATGCTTTTATCTTTGGACTTTAGTAACAGCCAGTAATAATTTCTTGCTGTGGTAATTTCTAATCTACTTCCTTACCCTGGAACTGTTCAGTAGAATTGGTTCCCTCTGTACCTGGGTGTTTGTGGGGTCTTTGTCATTTCATCCTCAGGTGACCCATATTGGCACAGAGAAAGTTAATCCCTTCTTTTGCTTAAAATAATGGCACAGTAAGATAAACAACCAACTAAACAAACCAGATGCTTTCTTTAATTTTTAATCTATTGCACTTGTAAATTTGTGCATTGTTTATGCTTGTTGGGACTTGCAACTTGATTCCTTTGCTTTTCTTCAGTCCTGCTGTCCCTTTTCTATTATGTTAACCAAGGCATACAGTAATCCAGTGGAAGAGGAGATTGTAAGAAGAAAGGTGCTATTTTTCTCCCCTCTTTGCAAAGGCAAACCTCAGGGGTTGGCATAAGAATGAGTTATTGGGACAGCACAACAGGATTTAACAAAATATACCAGGCTGGTGATAGATGAGGCTGTTTCTCACTGAACCGTGCTGCTCAGCCCCATCCCAAAGCCTTAACATCCCTGAGCTGTGCATCCTGGAACCTTGCTGCCCCATCTCAAGTAGCCCCCTTTTCTCTTGACCATGATGTCACAGAGTTTGGAATAGCCCTTTGGGTTGTCTGGCTTACCTGTCTTGGCTGTGTCCCTCCCCAGGTTCTGGAGAACATAAAACTTATCTTAGCCAAACTCAGGACATCTCGTTAGCTGACAGTTACTTACCACTTTGAACCTTAGGAAACAGTCCATTGTGTATAATTTAGTATAGTTCTCCAAGTTGCTGATGGCATACAGGTTTGCTTTCTTGGTCGCTTTTGCCTCAGTTTCTCTTTAAGACCAGTATGAAATCTCAGATAATCTTCCAACAAAACCTGAGGGATTTCAGTACTGCGTCTTGCTGTTGAGCTGTCAGGTCTCAGAAAGTAATCTGTGAATAACATTTACATGCTTGCCTTTCCCAATTAATTTTGTGTCCAGTGCTGGGCTCCCTGGGATAGAAAAGAGAGGGATCTCCTGGAGAGAGTCCAAAGGAGGCTCTGGAGATGCTGAAGGGCCTGGAGCATCTCCCCTGTGAGGAAAGGCTGAGTGAGCTGGGGCTGTTCAGCCTGGAGAGAAGAAGATTAAGGAGGGGACCTTATGAATGTTTATAAATATCTGAAGGATGGGATGCAGGGGGACATGGCCAGCCCCTTTTCAGTGTCTGTGGGGACAGGAGAAGGGGAAATGGCTGCAAGTTGGAGCACAGGGAGTTCCACACCAACATGGGGAAGAACTTTTCCCCAGTGAGGGTGAGGGAGCCCTGGGACAGGCTGCCCAGGGGGTGTGGAGTCTCCTTCTCTGGAGAGATTCCAGCCCTGTCTGGACACCGACCTGTGTGCCCTGTCCTAGGGACCCTGCTTTGGCAGGGGGTTGGACCCCATGGGCTCTGGGGGTCCCTTCCAACCCCTGTGATTCTGTGATTCTATTCTATGCATCATTGTATAAATTCAGCTCTAAAAGATCCGGTCTCTTTTCTTGTAGAGAAGATTGAGCGCACTGTGCAGATTGAAGCCTCCACAGTTGAAATTGAAGAGAGGGGTGTGAAACTGCGCCTGACGGTTGTAGATACACCGGGGTACGGGGATGCGATCAACTGTCGAGACTGGTATGTACACAGAGTGCATGTTGACCTGTGTATGAAGACTGACAGCCAGTTCAGATGTGTTGGGGTGTGTGTGTGTGAGGGAACAAGTAACTGCAGTAGGGCTGTATTAATAATGATAGGCAGTTCAAAGTAGGATGGCCCAGGGGGCAAACCTGGCTCTTCTGAACACTTCCACTCCAAAGGGGATTCAGAGTCATCATTTTTTTTGGTGTGTTATGCAAAGTGCTGAATTTGAAGTCTGATGTTTTGGGTTGGTTTTTTTTGAGTGATGGGTATGCTTTCTAGTTTTGTAGAAGCTTAATTTAAGTGTCATGAGTTACCTCTTCCCATATATCTGAGTGATCAATAACTTCCACACAGCATGAAATAAATTTTGTGACACAAATTTTGTGGGCTTCTCTTTCCCCTCCCCTTTACCCTCCCCTTGCCCCCCGCCTTTGCTTCCCCCCCTCTTTGCCCCCTTCCCTCTTGTCCCCACTCTCTTTGTTCCCTCCCCTCTTTCCCTCCCCCCTTTTCCTTCTTGTTTTTGTTGTTCTTAGTTAACTTTAGGTTTGGAACAGTTTTAACTCCCCAGTGACCCTGACTTTTTTTTTATAGTCAGAAAGCTATGGCACCACTGGGACACAAGAAATGAAACAATACTCTGCAAAAGTCATTAATCTAGTCTTTAATG
Source organism: Porphyrio hochstetteri (assembly GCA_020800305.1). Lineage (NCBI taxonomy): Eukaryota > Metazoa > Chordata > Aves > Gruiformes > Rallidae > Porphyrio > Porphyrio hochstetteri. The sequence goes on from CM036914.1 coordinate 1,568,818, forward strand.
CCAGTAAAAATCTGTCTTTAGTTGATTCTCAAACCCATATTTGTTTTCCAGTTTTAAGACCATAATCTCTTACATCGACGAGCAGTTTGAGCGCTATCTGCACGACGAGAGTGGCTTGAACAGGAGGCACATCATAGATAACCGGGTTCATTGCTGCTTCTATTTCATTTCACCCTTCGGTCATGGGTAAGTGTTTCTTCCTGCATTTTTTTACTTTGGGGAGTTGGTTTGTGCCTGTTGACTTAAATTTTCCCAGTCAGATTGCTGTGACTTCAGCAAGTACTAGAACTGGTGGAATTAATGGGGTGTTTTCTTCTCTGAAAGATCAACATTGGTGCAAAAAAAAAATTAAAAATCGGTAATTTAGGTTAAAAATAAATGTAACCCTTTCCATCTTTCAATTTTAGCCTTAAGCCTCTGGATGTTGAGTTTATGAAGGCCATACACAACAAAGTAAACATTGTGCCAGTGATTGCAAAGGCTGATACTCTTTCTCTGAAAGAGCGAGAGAGGCTAAAGAAAAGGGTAAGGATTCTTCTGGCTTGCTGCAAAGGGTTTGCTTATAGCAGTGTGGTTGCTGAAAGGTGGGGCATTCTCATTCAGCCTTACAGTGGCCCAGCCAAGGAAAAATCATCTCACCTACAGTGTAACATTATCACAGAATCACAGGGGCTGGAAGGGGGACCTCCAGAGCCCATGGGGTCCAACCCCCTGCCAAAGCAGGGTCCCTAGGACAGGGCACACAGGTCGGTGTCCAGACAGGGCTGGAATCTCTCCAGAGAAGGAGACTCCACACCCCCTGGGCAGCCTGTCCCAGGGCTCCCTCACTGGGGAAAAGTTCTTCCCCATGTTGCTGTGGAACTCCCTGTGCTCCAACTTGCAGCCATTGCCCCTTGTCCTGTCCCCACAGACACTGAAAAGGGGCTGGCCATGTCCCCCTGCATCCCATCCTTCAGATATTGATACCCATTGATCAGATCGCCTCTCAGGCTTCTTTTCTGAGCAGCCCCAGTTCTTTCAGCCTATCCTCATAGGGGAGGTGTTGCAGTCCTTTCATCATCTTCGTAGCCCTAATTATCTAATATAATCTAATATGTAGTTTGATATCTTCATGGTCCCAAAGCAGAGACTTTCTGCATCTATAATGTGCATATATTTTTTTTTTTTTAATTTGTGGAGATTTTTATGATTTGGAGTTGTTTTTCTGGTCTAGTGTCACTCTCTTCTAGTACATTCCAGTTCTCTCTTCCACAAGACCCCTTAACGCATTCAGTCTTGCAGGACTTGATGCTGTATTTGCTGAGGGCAGGGGAAAATGTGACAAAGCATTATGAGTTAATAACAACTATGACATCTAGAAATCTGTGTTAGAACTACCTTGGCAGAGGGCACACTGGATCCAGTCTTAGCTCTTATATTTAAAACTTCATCTATGATTTCTTTCAGTTATTCTGAATACCCAACTTGCAATAAAAAGAGAGGTATGCTTTACTTTGAGAGATTTATTGTGGTAGAATTCTGCAGAAATAAAGGGGTTTTTTTAAAAAATGTAATTTCTTTAAAGAGCAAAATATGGGTGTATGGCAAACGGGTTCCAGCTGCAGAAGCCATTCTCAGCAATCATGAAGACAGAAAAAAGTATTTATTGTGTTTGTAGCTCAGGTTTTTAAACACTCCCACCCCTACCTCCTGAATAGTAATTCATAGGCAAGAAGAAGGAGTTTTAGGCTGTTCAAAGCAATTATCACTTCTAAGTCAATGCTTTATAAGTTAAAAAAAATGCAAAGTTTTAAAGAGAGCTCTGAGAGATACTCCTGTTTGTATGAAGGACTGTGGCAAGTAGGTGTTGAATATCATGAAGAAATACTGTGTTTAGAAACAAATACCAGTAAGATAGGCCCACAGTTCTAATGAGGTGGTTTATAACCAATGAAGTGATTTTACTTTAAGATTTAAAAGTACTGACTTTACTGTTATCTCCATTTCTGAAATGATAAATGTCAGATTCTGGATGAAATTGAAGAGCATGGCATCAAGATTTATCACCTGCCTGATGCTGAATCGGATGAGGATGAAGATTTTAAGGAGCAGACCAGACTCCTGAAGGTATGACTGGCTCCCTAGGTTACTTACATGCATAATATCCTGTATTGCTGGACTGCTCAGATGGCTTTAGAACAAGCAGTGAGACCTCGAGTGAGTCAGTGTCTCTGTGCTCAGGCTCTGTCTGGAAGATAAAGGTGTTAACAACAACTTGTTGGGGGGTTTTTTGTTTAATAGCTTCAAATTAAAAGCTTTATAAACTTAATACCTTAATATGCAGCACAGAGCAGAACAGGAATTGTTTGTTCTGCTTCATTTTTAGTAATTTTTGCATTTTTGGCTTTCAGACCAGCATTCCATTTTGTGTAGTGGGATCAAATCAGCTCATTGAAGCCAAAGGTAAAAAAGTTAGAGGTCGACTCTACCCATGGGGTGTAGTTGAAGTGGAGAATCCAGAACATAATGACTTCCTGAAGCTGAGGACCATGTTAATGTAAGTTAGAAAATCCCAATTAAATGGTAGTTTAAAAAACAGTCACCTGGAAGATACTCTTAAAACTGTAACAGGGGTAGGAAGCAGTGGTGGGATCCCTTGGAGACAGGTGTCTGGAGAAGGCCATGAGCAACCTTGACCTAGCTGGCCTTGACTAGGATTGGACCACATTAAGCTCTGCAGGTTCTTTCCAACATGAATTACCAAGTGATTCTAGAAGACAATGCTTTTTGTTCAGTTCTTCTGGAGTGCTGTGTGGCTTCAGATCCCCGAGATCACAGAGAAGGTTGCTTCACACCTTTGATGATGTCTGTATGTGGATAGGTATCTGCAACCAGCCCACTGGTTGACTTTTTTCAGGCTTTGCTACTCTGCTTCCCCTGCCCAGCACCACTTCATTAAACACCTTCACCCAGGAGGACAGCTTATTTCAGAGCTGCCTCCAGGTCTGATGTCATCTCTCTGTGTCTTTTATTGCACCAAATCAACTTAAATTAGCTTTTAAATTAGCATATTAACTGGGTGCTGAACCCCTTGACCTCATATAGCACTGCATGTTAGAGTTGTTTAAGCAAGCTGACGTGACAGAGGTATATGTTAATGATTTTCCTTCCACCAGCACCCATATGCAAGACCTTCAGGAGGTGACCCAGGACCTTCACTATGAGAACTTCCGCTCGGAGAGGCTCAAACGAGGCGGCAGGTTGTCATCTTACACTTACATGCTGGTTTTCCCTCTTCTGAATTGAGTTTTTGGTCTCTCTCTGTGTCACTCCTACCAATCCATTGCTAGGATTTGGTAGCTCAGGGACAGTTTAGTTCCAGTAAGCACCAAGTTCAGTTGACCAGTTTACACTGAGTGTAAGAAAACAGTATTCTGTAAACCTGAAGAGACAGTTGTGTCATTAAAAGGGTGTAGTTAGACCTCTGCTTTGTTTTAAGGCTTGTGCACAGTTGGATTGTAACATTTGAGGGAAGTAAGAAGGGCAGATGTCTGTGGTAAATGTTGTCTTAAAAAAATCTGCAGTTTAGGTCAGTGCTGATACGTTAAAAAATGGGGTTTTTTTGTGAATTAACTACTGGAAAGAGAAATTCAAGTCCTTCTGCTTTATTAAACACCATAGAATCATAGAATGGTCTGGGTTGGAAGGGACCCCAAGGATCACAGAGTTCCAATCCCCTGCCACAGGCAGGGCCACCAACTTCCAGGCCTGGATCTACACAAGGTTGCCCAGGGCCCCATCCAACCTGGCCTTGAACACCTCCAGGGACAGGGTATCACCTACACAAATAAACAGGATAATGTCTTTCAACCCGATTTCGACCTGTGGTAGGTGGGGCACGGCTTTCCTGCTGAGAGAGATGGGCAGAACACCCCATTTTTCATTAAAATAGCAGGGTTTGGAAAGCAGAGTTTGTTTCCTGGTTTGAGTTTCCTGCTGCTTCTCTTACTTCAGCCACCAGAGGGTTTCAGAATTGCACGTTTCTGCAGGTTTGAGATACTGTGCAAAGCTTTTCCCATCGTGCTGCTGCCACAGGTTTTGTCAAATGCCTACTCACTTTTCAGGAAGAGGAGTTTGTCTCTGCCTGTAGCACTGGGCTACAAGTCCAGTTTTCCCATCAGGCAAGATGACGTGTTCTTCTTCCCTGACTTTTAAATCCTGTTGTCTGATGGTCAAGCTCAAAAAAAGTGAGGGCTGCTTGCACATGAGTGTTTGTTCCAACTTGCCCCTACCATGCTGCAGTGCTTGGCAGTGAGTGCTTGTTGGCTGTATCCACCGATGTTCTTGGAGCCTTTTGGGCACGGAGGATTCTTTGCCAATCAGTTTCTCTGTTGGGCATCAGTTTGTTCACTTTTGGTGGCACTTCTATGATTAGACCTGTTAGGAGATTTTCCCCATTGTCTCAGGGGAGAGGAGCAATCTGTTAGCAAGGCAGTAGGTAAGCTTGAAACTACAATGTGTGTTTGGTTTACTCACTGTAAAACTGGAATGTGCCAATTAAGAGATACTGAGCTACAGAATCACCAGGTTGGAAAAGACGTTTAAGACCATCGAGTCCAACCATTCCCATCCTAAACTAAACCAGATCCCTGAGCACCTCATCTCCCCGCCTGTTAAACACCCCCAGGGGTGGGGACTCAGCCCCTCCCTGGGCAGCCTGTGCCACAGCCCCACAACTCTGCCAGGGAAGAACTTTGCCCTCCCAGCTGAGCTGACCCTGCCCTGGGGCAGCTTGAGCCCATTGCCCCTTGTCCCATCTCCTGTCCCCTGGCTGAAGAGACCATCACCCACCTCTCTGCACCCTCCTGGCAGGGCAGGGGAGGTGGGGAGAAGGTCTCACCTCAGCCTCCTCTTCTCCAGGCTGAACACCCCCAGCTCCCTCAGCTGCTCCTCAGGATTTGCCCTCCAGCCCCTTCCCCAGCCTGGTTGCCCTTCTCTGGACTCGCTCCAGGACCCCAATGTCCTTCTGATGGTGAGGAGCCCAGAACTGGACCCAGCACTCGAGGTGCAGCCTTCCCAATGCTCAGTACAAGGGCACAATCCCCTCCCCAGCCCTACTGGCCACACTGTTTTTGACACAAGCCAGGATGCTATTGGCCTTCCTGGCTGCCTGGACACACTGCTAACTGCTTCATTCTGACAGGTGTAATCAGTGCTTCTACTATGATCTTAACTTGTCATGCAAAAGAAACCTTTTGGACTTGTTAAAATAAAAAAGGAAATGCTAGAAAAATAATCAAACTTAACATCTGAAGTGGACCAGAGGATAAAGGGTTCCTCCAGTTGGGTGGATTCTGGATACATGTGGCTGTGTTACTTCTTTGGGTTTGGCTGGGGCCCTTTTAGATGTTTGGTAGCAAACATGGCTCGGGAAGTTAGGGCTGGGATAGACCTGCATCAGAGGAAGGTCCTGCCTGGGGGGAGCCAGCTTCCAGAGGCAGAAGTTCTCAGAGCACTGGTTATTTTACATAGCACTTCCATTTATTTTTATTCCATTTATCTTGTCCAGCACGACCTTGAACTTCTATTTTGATGTAGTTGTATTGATTTATTGCACCAGGGAAGGAGAATAATCGAGTATATGCTTGCAGTGTTTCTGAATTACCTGTGTCTGTGTGGCACCCAGGCTGCAGCCAGTTCAGATAACGTTGTGCTCTGATAAGCTGCCACACTTGAGCCCTGCTCAGTGTCTGTGTTGTTATTTACATTAAAAGATCTGTCATGCTTTAAAGTCGTAGCTAGAACGGTTTGCGCTTCTTCTGGGCATAACTTTATGAAGGAATAGGGGCTAAACTGATGTCTTGAAAGGACTTTAAAGTAAAACCCTGAATGGCAGCTGTGTGCAGACCAGGTTTCATGAACTGTGTTTATATTACAAAACTACCATGTAAGATGTGTTTGAAGAGCCTTGATTTTTGTCAACAAAGCATTCTCTAGAAGTTCAAAATCTGGAATGTATGCATGTTAATGAACAATATTCCTCTTATTTTTAGGAAAATAGAAGATGAAGAAGTAAATAAAGACCAGATTCTGCTTGAAAAAGAAGCTGAAGTAAGATGACAGAACTTCTACACTCTTGTGATGGGAGAGTTTTTATTCTTGTATCACTGCTTCATGTCAGATGATTTAGGTGATCTCGGTAATTTGTAAAGGAAACCAGAATTTAGCCAAGGTGCAGTAACAGAATGGGAAGAGGTGTAGAGGAGTCTCAGGATGCTGATTTATTGGAACTGGTGGAATTGCAATGGATGCAGTGCACACTGGGTGCAGAGGGAGAGCCATCCTCACAGCACTGAAGGCTGCAGAGTGGGAAAAAGTCAGTTCAGTTCTGCAGCAAAGGAGAGAACAATGATAGGAATTGTCAGGAGTAAAGAACAGAAGAGAAGATCTCGTGCTGCCACTATGATCAATCCATAATGCACAGCACTGACACTGACTTCATTGTCCCCCTAGCCCAAGAAGGGTGGAGCCACAACCCCAGAAAGTACAGTGAAGTAGCAAATAGTGGGCAGAAGGCTGCAGGCAGCATGAGGGAGGTCCTGTACAGAGATAAAAGATAACCTGTGAATGATGCACCTTGTTAGTGTGGAGTGTTGTGTGTAGCAAGGGTGCAGATAAGCTCAGAAAAGTCTTTTTCTTTCCCCATGACCTTGCTCACTAAACACAAAGGTAGAATATTTTTGGTTTAGCAAGTTCAGATTTCAGATTGACAGATGCTTGGAGTTTGAAAGATAAGTCAGGAAAGACTGGGTGTGCACACCCAGCTGTTGGGCTCTTCCATGCACTTGTTGATAGCTGGTGTTGGAGAGGAGGCTGAGTTAGATGGACTTTTCAGCCTGCTCTGACACAAGCAGATCCCAAGTCTTCTGCTGGTGGTTTTGGTGGCTACCCAAGTCCCACAAGATAAGTAGAGTTAAAATTAAATGTTTTCATTTACAGAATATGGAAAAAATAGTGTAAACATTTCACAGGTTTAACTTTTTGTTGTTTGGCATAACAGTTGTTTGAGTCCAGAGTGTAGGTGCACAAGGGCAAAGACACCAAATACATTTTGGGGTGAGGCTGACTTCCCACCCCTCAGAGTTGGGTGTGATAAAAGACTTTAAGTAAGCTCTAAAACTTTGGAGTTTGGGAGCAAACTTATGTCTCCTTGGATGGTTTGTCTGTAATACTCCCTTCCACCTAAGATCACCCATGAGGAACTGGGAAGTAACCCTGACAGCTCTGTTTGGTGACAGGTACTGATGTAGTTTGGAGGGTCATAAACAACCTGCTTTGCTTCTGGTGATGAGCTTCAGTAGCTGCTTGCTCAGCACTTCAGCACCATCAGTTTTATGCCTTTACCTTCAGAGGAAGCAAAGACTTCCAATTAAGGAAGCTTAAAATCTCATCCCAAATGACACTAATAAAGCCTGCTTCTTTCCATCAGCATATTCCCAGCCTCTCAGGGGATGAAGAAAAGGTTGCTAGAACCTGAGATTGTTACCCATCAGATAAAGATAATGCAGATATGCCTTCCCTCCTTAATATTCCTCATTAATAGTGTGGCAGCAGCAGAGAGCCCCAGTCTGAGGTGGGATTAGGCTCAAGGCTTCTGTGCTCCTGTTCCAGCTTCGTCGCATGCAGGAGATGATTGCCAGAATGCAGGCGCAGATGCAGATGCAGATGCAGAGTGGAGAAGGAGATGGCAGCGCAGTTCAAGGCCACCATGTATAAAGCCTTGGGTAAGATGGGCAGGTAACCACTTACAGGGTGGGTTTTTTCACCACTGAGAAGGTCTGGAAAAATGTTTACAAGGGTTTGCATAGGTTTCAACCTTCCTTCTCACTGGCAAGGTTGAACTCCTGTTTGTGGAGTGGATGGCTTGGGGCCAGACTAAACATTACTGTGGTTGTCTATATGTGTCTATATATTTTTATTTTTACATATATATTTTCAAATTTTGCCCAAAGTCAGTGCAATATATGCTGGCAAGAACTGTGGAAGGAGTCTTTGCAGTGGTGTGAACAGGTGATTCTCTAACTCATGCTGAGGTCATCGTTTCACTGGGACTTAGAAACCTGAAAAAGCTGCAAAGGTTTTACGGCTCCAAGAAGATAGCCCCTCTCAAATCATGTTGTTTCTGTCTTGGTTTTAGGTTTTCTTGGACATAAAGGTGATGTTCTGAAATTGAACTGCAGTGGGGTTACACCAGAAAGGATGCCTTTTGCTCAACAAGTGACTTGGCATTTGCGTTAGAGTTTAACGTGGAAACAAACTGTGGTAACTCTTGAGATGTGTACTTCCTAACATGCACTCAGTATTCTACATGCTACACACACTTGGCTTTGTCTTTTCTTTAGTAGTTCTTGTATTGAGCTTATTTTTAATTTCCCATTGTATTAGGGATACAAATAGACATTTAAACTTTTCTAGTTGGATAGGGCATTAGATAACAACTTTTTTTTAAATAATAATAATATGGCTTACTAATTAGCTCCTTGCTTTTAACTCTAACACCAGCAGCTCTTGGTCAGTAGGGTACAGCAGTCACCTCACCAGGCAGCCCCAGAAGGTTCATTTTCTTTGTTTTGCTGTGTTTCCAGGGCTGTGTCTGTGAGACCATCATCCCTTTTCCTGTCTCTGCTTAGTGCAGAGGATTTTCTTGGTCTCTGCAAGTATCAAATTAAAATTGAAGCGTGCCTTGGGTCTTAATGAAAGAAAGGAAATGCCTCTTTAAGAAGCACACTGCATTTTATATGACAGCCATGATTTCACACAGATTTAACCTTGAGGGACACATATTCTTTATGTTTGCCTAAAACCTCTTACTCTATTTGCAGATCATTTTAAAATGATAGGTTTCTTGTAGGTTAGCACAAATCAGTCCTGCTATTTTCTGGGACTGCTGCAAGCAAATAAACTCAAATAGTACTGATGCTGTTAAATGAAGCAAACCTCAAAGACTAGTTTTCTATATCCAAATGCATAAGTGATTCTAGAATTCCTGATGAGTCTTTTCAGACGATTTTTAGGGCATTGCAAAGTGTTAATCATAGCATGAAGTATGTACTGGCACACTTCTCCTGGCTTTAAATGCTCTCTGCCTGAGGGGATCAGTGCAAAGTATATGCTAAGGTCTTGCTCTGAGACAGAGTGAGCAGTATTACTTCAGAGGTGACTGAGAACTTACACTTCTTTGGGGTTTTTTGGGGGTTAAAGCCACTTTCCTTAACACTGATGAGGAGAGGAGACCATTTGTTAGCTTGGCTGGACTTCTACATATCAGTAACAGCTGCAGTGCACAGCCACGCAGGTGGCAGCTCATGGGCTGAGCAGTAAGACACCATGGTTGGTTTTTCTACTACTGATAAAGCCAGCAAGCAGGTTTCCTCCTCTGATCTGTTACAAAATGTTGTTATCTGAGCAGCTAATGAATAGGTAGGATTGCAACTTTTTTCTCTTCTCCAAGCTCAAGGGCAGCTGTGACTTTTATAATATTTTTTTTAATGTTTCTTTGAAAAACAATTTGTAGGATTTCTACAGCGAATGGATAATTCCAGGGGTACTTCAGTGGCTAGATTAAATATAAACCTGTTAAGCAGCTCAACCTTTTACCTGCCTGAAACTACTGTTGAGGAATTGTTTTATATTTGATTCTTTCTAAAAAATGTGAAGTAAAACCCTGCGCTGTAGCCTTCTTTATACCTTATTTATATCTCAAAATATTTTTGGTGTATTTGTGTGAATTGCTTGTTATAAACTGACCAAAAGAACTTAACTGCAAAGTTATTCACCAGGTAACTTTGTGAAGTCCCATGCTGTGCTTCCACTGCCACAAATCTGGGGTTTTGGGGTGGGGTTTTTCCCTGCTGATGCAGCTGCTTGTTTCCTGTGAAGCTGTTTGGCATCTCTGTGAAACGCTGCCAGGGAGAGCAGCCCTGGGATGCTGGTGTGCTCCCCTGTCAGCTTGGCTGCAGCAGCACTATGAACCTGTACTTGAAGAGAAACTGTGACACCTCAGATGGATGCAGAGGGGGGCTGGTTGCACGTGTCACTCTGTGTGTAGGCTTGAGAGGGTTTCTTCCCCTGGCTTTTCTGACATGGCAACAAAAGCAGGCTGTCTGTGGTCTGTTTGGTCACGACCTGTGGAGTTATTTTAGGCAATGTCTTTGCAGTATCATCTATCTGTTCAAATATTTGAGTGAGTATTCTGTTTGCTTCTTTCTGAGCTATAATTCTAGCAGGAGAAATATTTTCATATGTAGGGTTTTTTGTTTGGGTTTTCTTTTTTTAATGGGGAAAAAAAAGGAAAGTTTCCAGCTCTCCCCATTGTAACAGCAATACTTTAAGAAGGCTGATTACAGCTTCTTCCAAAATCTTTTCCCCTTCCCTTCTCACACAATTAATGGCTTCCTGGTAAGACATGAGAAGTGAGACTACCTTGCTCAGATTCTGTTTCAGCCAAACTCTACTACTGGTAGAAGACTTGGGTAGAAGAAAGACTCAGAGACAAAAGGTACATGTTGTTTGGTGGCTTGCAGAGCTAGCCACAACTCTCTGTTACAACATTATGACAGTGTTTATTTTAGTAGTTGAAATACTTCTAAATTTGGAGGGCTTTATAGTTGGTAGCAAAAATTACTTGCTTTTGGTACAAAATTCTTGTTATATTCTGGTTTATTTACAGCCATTAGCCAAGACTGTAATAAAAATGCTAAAATATACTCCTGATTTGGTTTGTTACAATTCTTCATCGTAGTCAACCCTGTCAATATTCATTTCTTTGTGGTGCTAGAAGGAAGAAATGCAGATGTGGTTTAAAGAGAACACGTGGATGATTGTGGACCTTGTGTTCAGGTCACTCTGAAAGCAGGGGGCTGGGCTGGAGGTCAAATTTACACTGCTTGCACCCAACCTTTCCTCTCCACTGGCACCTGTGGAGGAGTTAGTCATCCCTCTCTTCATAAGGACTCTGCTGACCTCAGAGTTACTGACTGAGGAGGAAGCTGTCCTGTGATGCTGGAAGGAAAGAATGCTCAGCATTCCATTAACTAACTGCCTGCAGCTTTCCATCCTGGGCCACAACCAAAAAGGGCAGTGCAAAGGGCTGCAGTCTTTATTGCTTTATCTTCCACTAAAGCTGGGAGTGAGGATGTCATCACAGGGCTCTGGAAGGGAAGAAGCTCAGACTTGGGAACTGTAACTCTGATGCCAGTTGACTCCTCTGTGAGCACTGAGGAGGGGTGCTCCCCAGGGCCGGTTCTGGGATCAGAGCTGTTTAACATCTGTCAGAGGCAGGGATGGGGGCAGTGAGTGCACCCTCAGCAGTTTGCTGATGCCACCGAGCTGTGGGGAGAGCGTTTTGCACAGCCAGGAACCCCAGTGTGCTTCCTGGGCGAGTGGCAATGGAGCATTTGCTGTTGCAGGGTCCTGCACCCGCTGCGTGTCACCCATGTCCTGGTGGCTGGCAGAGCCCGGGAGGCCGGCAGTGCCAGCGGGTGTTCCCCAGCGCCGCAGCGGCCGTTGGGGCTGTAGCTGTGTCCCACCGGGTGAGCCTTCCTCCATCACAGCAGTGTCACCCGCACCTCCTGCTGTCACACGTGTCCCTTGGCATGACAGACACGAGTGATGCTGAAGTCGGCCCGTCCTCCCAGGAGCAGCAGCACCACGTTTGGTGTGAACGTGTCTCAAGCCTGGCGAGCGGGAATGGAGGGATGGAGAAGTTGGCTGTGGGGGAAGCGGTTGGCTGGCTGGCTCTAGCAGCACATCCCAGGCCCGATAGGATCTCCTGGGCCTGGCTCACAGCCCTGCCAGGGTGTGTCAGAGTTTCAGGTCTGCTGGGGTGTTTCTGCCCTGCTCAGCACGGCGTGATCTGATGGAGCTCCACATTTGCAAGTCCAGTTTCAGTGCTCCAAGCGCAGCAGGCGAAGGAAGCTCACCTCCACCCCCAGCCCCAGCAGGAGCCTGGAAATCCAGCAGGAACAACGTGCTCCTCGGGAACAACCTGTGGCTGGAGACAGGTAGCCCTGCAGACAGCCTGCCCAGCTGTATGAACCATGTCCCACCAAGCACAGAGCGCAGCGCTTTGGCTGTGCTGGGCAAGCCCAAACTCCATGACAGGAAATCCATGAGGATGGCTACTAACTCCACAGAACCAGTCCAGAACCCAGTACAAACTGGTTTGTCAGACCCGTGCAATGAGTTGGGTGTGCTCAGCCCTCCCAGGATCTTCAGTGTTGCGTGTATCTTCTGTGGTGATGCAACCAGCGCTCAGCGCAGCAGATTTAAGGTCTGGCAGCAACTTCTAAGGAGAGGTCTGCAAATTTTGGCTCAAATAAAGGTAGTTTGGGCAAAAAAAGAAAAAAAAAAAGGTTGGAGATATTTGAGTTTTAGACCCACCAGCCAGTTGCAGCTTTGCTGAGTCGAGGTATCATGCCTCAAGCTGGCTGTCCTCCTGGGTTTGATTGAGAAACAAACTGAGGCTGGTTGGGCAAAGGGGAGGAGCAGCCTCATCTGTATGAGCAGAAGCCAAAAATTCATGGGAAAATTCCTGTGTAGGTGACAGAGGAACTCCCAGGTCCTGTGAAGATAACTGGGCGTGTTGTAGGGAATGAGTCAATAAACACACCCCAAGAGCTAATACAAAACACTCATTAAGCCAGACACTGGGCTGCTTCCACAGCAGAGTGATTAAAGAAAAGGGAAAGTTACTGATAGCTCAGAACACACCCCCTCCTGGGCCTTGTAACCTCATTTCCACCGTGTTAATATTTTTGATTCATTTATTTGTCCTTTTAAGAAGCTTTTCCATGAGGGACAGCCTGGACCCCAGGTCAGTCTGTTCCCACGGTGGTAACTGCTCTGTGTTCAGAGCTGCTCCCCCAAGAGAGGCCGTGGGGGTTGGATCCCTGGGGCAGCAGTAGCTCACTGACCCCTTATGAACCAGGCTTTTGTGTAGCTGTGTCACCTGGAGTTTTTCAGTGTGTGAATAAGTGATTTTTGTTCCTTGTTTTCTCACCAGGTTTCAGAGTCGGGGTGGCTTCGCTTTGGTGGTGCCTTGGGTTTTCCCCAGGCTCACAGAGGTTTTTTGATGTGGATCTCTGAAGCTCCAGACAAGCTGTGGCTGGGTTGAACCCTTGTGCAGCTCCTCTGAGGTAACAGACACTGGCCTGATGTCACAGACAGGAGAATTAGAGGAATGTCAGTGAGATTTAGAAGAAGAAAAGAGGGGAGAAGAAAGGAGGGAGAAGAAGAAAGGAGGGGCAGTTTTCTGAGGGTCATTGATGGGAAGTGGGATGGGATGAGGTCTCGCTGCTGCTGCAGATGTGCTGGGCTGACCCCACCGTGCAGGTTTTGTTAGGTAAAACAGGGAAAGAACTTGATGCATTACAGAAAAAGCTGGTAAAATATCTACCAAAAAGTCTTGGGATTCAGCTTGAAGCAAATTCAGGAGGATTCTGGGAATATTTGGGCTCTCCCACAGCAGGACAGATGTCCCACGTGGGGCAATAAGCGATGGGAAGGTTCCTTTACATTCGCCTGCAGATTAAACCAGGGGGATGGGTGGCTTGGGCTTTTGTTTGGGTGAGCTCTGGCTTTTTGTCCTGTCCATGCAGGGCCTCTCCAGGCCGCAGCCTGAACCTCCTGGGTCAGGAGGATGTGCTTTGGCATGGGAGGGCCTCATCTGTCAGGCCAAGTTGGCTGAGCAGGCCAAGGGCTATGATGAAATGGTTGAATCAAGGAAGAAAGTGGCTGGAATGGGTGTGGAGTTGACAGTGGAAGAAAGAAACCTGCTTTCTGTTGCATATAAAAGTGGGATTGGAGCCCGAAGAGCTTTCTGGAGAATAATCAGCAGCATTGAACAGAAAGAAGAAAACAAAGCTGGAGAAGATAAATGAAAAATGATTCGGGAATATCAGCAAATGGTTGAGACTGAAGTTCATCTGTTGTGGCATTCTGGATGTACTGAACAAACATCTCATCCCAGCAGCTAACACTGAGGAGTCCAAGGTTTTCTATAACAAAATGAAGGGGGATTAACTACCATAGGTAGTTCAGAGAATCACAGAATCCCAGACTGGTCTGGGTTGGAAGGGACCCCAAGGATCACAGAGCTCCCAACCCCCTGCCACAGGCAGGGCCACCAACCTCCAGGCCTGGAGCTACACAAGGTTGCCCAGGGCCCCATCCAACCTGGCCTTGAACACCCCCAGGGATGGGGCACCCACCCCCTCTCTGGGCAGCCTGTTCCAGCCCCTGCCCACTCTCTCTGGAAAGAACTTCCCCCTAGTATCTCCTCTCACCCTTCCCCCCTTCAGCTTCACTCCATCCCCCTTGTCCTGCCAGTCTCTGCCCTTTAACAAGCTGATTCCCCTCCTGTTCCTCTGCTCCCTTCAGGGACTGGAAGGCTGCAATGAGGTCCCCCCACAGCCTTCTCTTCTCCAGGCTGACCCAGGCCAGCTCCCTCAGCCCAGCTCCCTCCCTCCCCTGCAGCAGGAGCCGCAGCTGCCCGAAGGACGGGCCCGGCCTGGCTCCCCCGCGGCTCCCTCCCCCCGCACGCAGCGGCCCGGCTTCCCCCAAGGCTCCCGCGCCCCGTTTCTGCAGCGCCAGGGCGCAGCAGCCGGAGGCGGAGCCGGGACACCCCGCTCCCCGCCCCGCTGCCCACCCGCCCCCGGGCCCGGCCGCCCCGGCAGCCTCGGCCCCGCCCGGCGCGGGGCGGGGCGTGTGCGCGGCCGCTGCGCGCGGGCTGTGCGGGGCCGGGGCTGCGGCTGCTGCTGCTGCCGGGGCGGCCGGGCCCGGGCGCTGAGGTGAGGAGAGACGCGGGAGGCTCCGGGGCGTCCTGACAGCCGGGCCCGCTGGGCCGGGCAGAGCGGGGCGGGAGCTGAGGGATCCCTCGGGCAGGCGCTGGAGCGGGGCTGCCGGCGAGCGGCGTCCTGGGCTGGCTCCCCGGCTCGGCTCGGCCCGCCTCGCCTGCGCGTCGGGCGCTTCCGCCGCCCGCGGCTCCTGTGGCGCTGCGGCCCCCGCAGAGGCTCCAGCGTGGTAGCCCGGCCGGGAAGGGGGCCCGGCCCGGCCCTGACCGGTGGAGGGTCTGCCGCCCTCGCTTCTCCGGTGCTGGGGGCGGGGGCT
This sequence comes from Porphyrio hochstetteri, assembly GCA_020800305.1. Lineage (NCBI taxonomy): Eukaryota > Metazoa > Chordata > Aves > Gruiformes > Rallidae > Porphyrio > Porphyrio hochstetteri. The sequence continues at coordinate 1,583,965 of CM036914.1, forward strand.
CTGGCTGCCGGGGACTGGGCAGCGCCTTCCCCTGCGTGCCGCCGGGGCCCGGTCTGGGCGGCTTTGCCGCTTTCGTCTCAGGCTTGGAGTGTTCCATCACCTGCGGCCTGTCCCACCGCGCCCTGCGAGGGGTAGTAGTGCTGCGCCGCCCCGCCGGTTCCCCGGCAGCATCCGAAGAAGCATTCCGGAGGCCCCGCTCATCTGGCAGGGACCGGCTGCGCTCCTTCCCCGGCCGCGCTGCGCGCCCATCTCCTTCCAGGCAAGTGTGGGCACCGGCACCGTGTGCCGCCGGCCGCAGGGCCGGGCCGCGGAACCCCTCCTGCGATCACGGCGAGGACTGGCGTTGGTAAGGGGAGCTAGGGCTCCCTGGCTCGGGGAGAGGCATCTCTCCTGGTGTGGCTGGGGCGCTCGGAGTACCTCATCTACCCTTTCTTTGATGTGTTCAAAAAAAGGGTGGATGAAGTACTTAGGGATCTGGTTTAGTTTAGGATGAGAATGGTTGGACTTGATGATCTTAAGGGTCTTTTCCAACCTGGTGATTCTGTGAGTCTTCACCTCTCTTGCTGCAGTTGTTGGATGCCTGACGCATCTCCCGGTGCCGCCTTGGTGCAGTGATGCTGTTGGGCTGCCGTTGCCTAGTGAAAAAGGTAAAAGAGGAAAATTTGCTTCTGGTGGCCTGAATTTCCTGATTTGAGAGCTCCTGCTGGGAGTTTTTTCTTGCTGCTTTACGTGGGCTCCCACTGTGGGAAGGTGGTAGGGATCCCTTCTTAAGGAGGCAGGGATCAACCTGCTCACACAGGGGAGCTGGGAAAGTGATATTGATTCAAACCAGCCCCCTGCACAGGTGAGGGATGGAGCATTGTAGTGACTGTCCCTAACACAGACATCAGACTCAGAGGTGTTCCTTTGAAAGCCCTTGGTGTCTTGCATTGGCATGTCCTCTGGTGGAAGCTGCCTCTTCAGATTTGCTGCTAGCTGAAAAATGCTGTCTTTCTTCTGAGAAGTAAGTTTATTTCATCCAAGTAGAAGACAAAACTTGTTGCGACTTCAAAGCTATTTCAGAAAGGCCACAAAAAGTATGTGAATTATGTCAGTCACTTGGGGCTGAGAGCAGCAGTCATTCTGTCACTGTGCTTCAGGGGACTGGGTTAGCTTTGATGCCTGGTCCCAGTATGGGACATATTCAGGGTAAGCACTCAGTACAAATGAGTTGAGGATGGGTAAATGTAAGAAAGATTTAACATTTTTTATTTTCCTTCTTAAAACCACTAATGTTGTGGTAACATTTTGGTTTTGCATTGATGAGGAGGTAAATGAGACCTTGTTCTGGCTTGTCTGGGGTGGGAGGCTCTCAGTGCTGTTGGATGCTTTCTCTGTTTGTCCTGTAGAGCTGCTCTGACTTCCCAGGGCTTGCAGCCTGGCTCAGGCTTCACTCTTCCATTTTCCTCCACCCTTTTAACTGAAACCCTTCCTAAATCATGGCACAACGCTTGTTGTTAAGGAATGGCGTATGCCATCAGCTTACATGAAGCTTGGTACCTGGCTGTGATCGGTGGTGAAGCTGGAAGTTGTGCTTGGTTTCATGAATACTCCTCATGCTTTCTGGTCTTGAGGTGGTTGAAGCAGGCTAGGCTGTTTTGGGGATGTTTAATAATTGTAATGGCATTAGTTGTGTGTGCCAGGAGGGAACTGGATGTGGCTGGGGAGATGTCTGGGCACTGCTTTTCCAGGGAAATCTGGCTTTGCTTCTGTGCATCATGTCTTCTGCTGAGATGCTTATTAGACCTTTAAAGTGTAGTAAAAGTATCTGGGAGCTTTTGGTTCAGCCCAGAGCTGGATGGCTTGCCTCTTGCCTTTGGAACCAGCAGGCCCCTCTGCCACGGGGCTTCTCCCATGCATTGCCTCAGCTATCACTGCTCATGTCTCTTTCCTTTATAGTAACTGCAGTGGCTGGTGCTCCCAGTAGCTTGTTTATTTGGAATGGGATGAATGTGTTTGTGGAGTGCTGGCTTTAAGAACAGTTGTCTAATCAGTAGCCTTGCGAGTAGTAAAACTCATTCTGGGCCACTTCAGTTGCTCGTGACCTTCTGAGTGGCACCAGCAAAATCTTACCCTACAGTAAAGTTACAAGGGACACAGTATCAAGGGAATATAGTGACAGTATCAAGACACCAAGCTATGATTTCTCTACAGATTAGCACTTAGAAGTGTGACCTGGGCACCTGTCTCTGCTGATACTTGCTGTTGTGGTGGTTTTCAAAGTTGTGACCTGAAGGTGGTTCTCCTTGGCTGTGCAGCGACACAAACTGTGAAGGGGGGGTGAAAGGATGGGCACGAAGTAGCAGTAAGTTTCCCTGCTGGTAGGCTGGGTGCTGGACAGCATACACGAGCTTTTAAGGTTGGGGTTCCTGTGTGTGTTAGCGGTGGGGTGGCTAGCAGCATCTCTGCTGTCATCTTGGCAGGGCTCTGAGGGACCACTAAGCCAAACGAGCCTTGTGGTAGGTGTCATTAAGTAACCCCAGTCCCTCTTTTGCAATGACTTCACCTGTGCAGAGGTCTGCAAGTATAAAACCCCCCCCCAAACAACCAGAACAAACCAATGAGACCCACTGGTGTGACGGCTGGGAAGATGTTTGACCAGTCTTCATGTGTGCAAGGGTTATAACCTCCCACTAGTTTTTAACAACATGTAAGGCTGGCTCCACTGAACTGCCCAGAGCAGGCTGCCTACCTACTCATAGCGTGGAGAGACAAAGGAGTGTTTTCATGATCTGCCTCTCTCTCCTTTCCAGACAGAACCCGTTTCTTGGGAGACAATCATCTAATGCTGCTTTGAATTTTTGGTGGTGTGGTGGCCACGCGAGGGCTGGTGTCCCAGCATCAGCCTGCACATACTTGTGATTGTTCAGGCACAGCGTGGTATTTGGGAAATGCAGCCAAAAGCACCGAGGAGCCTGTCGATCTCCACGTGCGTTGCTGCTGAGCCCCTTCCCAAATTCTTCATGCCAGTGGTGAGCATGGGGCATCGGCTCTGCTGGGCACACTGTATCCCTCTGTGAGCCCAGTGCAAACACTGCCCTTGGTGGGGAAGAGCCACACGAGGTTTTCTGGGTTTTCCCATCATGTCAAATTAAACATTTGCTGGGCAGCAGCTGCCACTGAACTATGGAAGGAGGAGGGGTCACAGTGTAGGAGTCACCCAACTTGGAACAAGCGCAGATTTCTGGAATTGATTTGTTTCTTTTCCCCCCCTGACTTCATCTGGGCATGGCACAGGTTTGTAACTAAGGCAGAGAACTGTTGTCTCCAGCAGGAATCTGCATTCTGAAGGCTCTGAGCTGCCAGCCTTGGAGTAGTTAGGGGTTTGTGTGAGCCATCATTTTAGGGGATGTTGTAGCAGAGTCAGTGGGGTGGCTGGGGACCAGTCAGAGGGAGCCCTGCGCTGCCTGTGACTTTTCTTGTGCTGTCAGCAGTGCCCCTGCTGCTTCTGATGAAGGGGCTTGAGGGATCTAAATCAGCAGAAAAATTAATGTGAAATTAAAATGTCAGTGTGTAGGAGGGCAGAGGGCACAGGTTTGAGTATCCTATTTCCTAACCATGTTTTGGAATAGGGGATTTTTTTGCCACTGGTATTTTTTTCTTTCTTTTTTCTTTTCCCCAGCAACTGGATTTTTGACCACAATTTCATCACCTTTATTACTGGTTTTGATAGAGGAATGAAGAGCATTAAATGAAGACATTGTGTGTGATTGTACTTCAGTGGGTGGTATTTCCATAGGGGATATTGGTGCAAAAGTACCTTTTAGGCTGTAATTCTCTATTTTCTTCCATGTTTCTTTAGATTCTGGTCGCTGTTGAAAGATGGGAGAGATAGAAGGAACATACAGAGTCCTGCAGACTCCTGGCTCTCGTTTGGGTGTCCAGAAGACCGCAGGAGTTAGTACCTTGGAGCCAGGACAGAACCTCTCTACTGCCATGGCATCAAACCCTGCCAAAACACACGAGCGGGACCTATCCATCAGAATAAAGATGTTGGACAACACAGAGGAAACACTTAACGTTGAGGTAAGAGAGTTTTGAACCTAATTTCAAGGACACTTAGCCTCTGATTAGGTAAAGCTCACAGGGTGTGCTCCTCTACAGAGCTGGGATGCTTTGAGGCAACATCCAAATAAAGATTCCCATAGGGATTTTACCTACTTACAAGTATTTAAATGAGTATCACCTCTTGTTTTTTCTAAGTATAAGGGATGTTTTGTGTTTTTTAACAGACTTCAAAAACAAGCACACACTGTACCAAGAACCTTTAACTGTTACTTGCTTTGGGGGAACACCACCTATCTTCTGCCAAAGTGTTTGTGCTCCTGAGCCACATGCAGCTTTGTTGACTTGGAGCTGGGAGAGCAGAAGAGCACTTTTTTTTAGTTGCTACTTTTTATTAATTATTTGACATGGTTTCTATTTGAGTAAACTTGCTCCTGTGTGAAAGTTTTTGCTTGTTACCACATTTTGTGAGGCAACGTTTCTGAAAATGTGTATTTGAAAGGATGCTTGCTCAGCAGTCAGGGAAAGCTGCTTGAAGAAATACAAGCCATGCTCAGAGTGGGGTGGTTGTGTTTTGGATCAGTCAGAAATTTTTGTTCTTCAAATTCTTGTTTCATTCTCAGCATTAAACTCAGACTTTAATTTTAGCTTGCCTGGAGATCTGTTGTTAGAAAACAGCTCTGTTGTAGTGAAGATAATCAGCTATCAGGTACTCTACATGAGTATCCAGTTGGGGTAGATGCTGGTATTTTTGTGCTTTGATTTTAAAAAAGAAGAAAAAAAACCCCAAACAACCAAGCAACCCCCAACCCTGTAATTTTGGAAAGCAGTGCCAGTTGTCTGTACACTGTCAAAATCGAGAAGGAATTTACAGCTCCTAGTTCCTGCTTTACTGCATGAAGCTGGGGACTAGAAATCTACTGTATATCAGCATAGATGCTGTATGTATCTCCCTTGTCATATTTGTACCAACTCTGATCTTCTCATGCAAATCCTCCACTTCCCTCAATAACTTGGCACTTCATCTTACTTCATAACTCTTACCTGGCTCTTTCAGTCCCAAATGATATTTTACATGCAAGCAGAAGGAGTCAAAGATTGTTCTGTTGTCTTTGACATGCTGCTGAAGGGGAAATCCTTTGACTTAGATTGAGTATTAGGAAATATTTCTTTCCTGAGAGAGTGGTCAGGCATTGCAACAGGCTGTCCAGGGAAGGGCTGGAGTTGCCATCCCTGGAGGCAGTCAAATGTGTGTAGACGTGGCACTGTGGGACGTGGTTTAGGGGAGTGGTGGTGTTGGGTTGATCGTTGGATTTGATGATCTTAGAGGTCTTTTCCAGCTCCATTGATTCTGTGACTGTACTTGCCTCTCATACAACCTCAGAATCTTTTCTCATCTTCAGACTTGGTGGCACTCAGGCGGCCCTGTGGTCCTGTCCTGGAGCTCTGCGCTGGCTTCTCTGCTGTCTAACCTCTGACCATGCTTCCTTGGTTCTCACCTGTGCTTGACAGTAGTGGTTCACTGCTTTCCCCATGCTTGGGTTTTTAAGACTGTCTTGGCCTGGTTCTCCTTCAGCTGCTGGAACAGCCTGGGCTGTATATCTTTCCAGTTATCCCCGTTGCTCTCTGGCTTCCACTGTGGGTCCAGTTTAACTCCATCCTCAACTCTTGTCCTATCCTACAGCACTTTGTTGTTGGCTTTCACATTCAGCTGTGGCTCAGGTCTTCATGATGTCTTGGCTGTGTCTTGGCTGTAAATAAAACCACCCTTTGTCTGAAGAAATGTATTTCTGATATTTAAGTGTCAACATCAGCTTCACATGTAAAAACCATAAGTTCCTCATGCTTTGTTTGGCCACTCTGAGTCATAGTTCAGTCTCACCTGTCTGCCCAGTATTGTAGTTTCTCTTTCCTATTGGGAGCTGTCTGGGTTCTCTCTTTTCACCTGGAAAGCTTTCTCTGGTTATGATATCCACAGAAACACCTGAATTTGAGCAACTAGCATGCTGAGGCCATAGTTAACGTTGTACTCATCTTTATGAGGTCAGTCAGAACTGAGCAACTTTGAAATTCTGCCTGGTAGAAGTGGTGAGAAGAAGGGCTTGTCCATTGTTCATCAGCAGAGCTCTGAGCACAAAAAGATCTGTACTCAGTAACTACAGAGTCCTACTAATACACTACCTACATCTCCTTTCATTTTAGTCTAAATGAGGTTTGCAAATGATTGCAAACAGGCATGAGGTGTTAGATTGTAACCCTCTGCCTCCTAATTTGTTCACTGGGGGAACAGCAGTAGTTGTTGCCTGCTGTTTATGGTGGAAAATGGAAGGTTTTCACTTGGGGGTTGAGGGCAAGAATTAGTACAAGTCCACCACATTTGCTGAGTAGCTGGTGTGGGCTGGCACTGAGTGGGGTTTTTTTGTTGTTTTCGTTTTTAAAAAAGCAATGAGAGCAATTAATGATTAAGCAGCTGTCCTGGAGGGATGAGGCTGTGATTGCAGTGCAGCTTGCCCTCTCCTCTTTGCTTTTGCAATGATTCTTTTTCATGGGGTGTGGAAATGAGACGCAGTGTTGGGTTTGTTAACTGCTTCAGGAGGTCTGTGCTTGTTGATTCAGGTCAGTGGTAATTTCTCAGTGGAGGCCTTTCTCATGGACAGGCAGTGCTGGTGCTGCTTTCTAGTGGAAAGGCACCTTATGGCAAAAGGTGTTTTTCAAATCATGTTCCCTTCTGTCTTGGAGAGCTATGGCAGATAACTTTTTACTGAGAACAGTGGTGTGTTGGCAGAAGAGACTGAGCAGGCAGAGCAGCCAGCTTCTGGAGAGCAGTCTTCTCTCTGCACTGTGGCAGGGAAGCTGATGCAGGAGCCATCCGTGCTGCCTCACTTGTGAAGTTGCCTAAAATGACCACATTGGCAATTTTATCCATACAGGATAACCAGAGTACCCCCAGTAACGAATTAATCTGTGTCTTTTCCTTGTTACCCACACCCTTATCATAGAATCCCAGACTGGTCTGGGTTGGGAGGGACCCCAAGGATCACAGAGCTCCAACCCCCTGCCACAGGCAGCGACACCAACCTCCAGGCCTGGAGCTACACAAGGTTGCCCAGGGCCCCATCCAACCTGGCCCTGAACACCCCCAGGGATGCCCCTCTCTGGGCAGCCTGTTCCAGCCCCTCAACACTCTCTCTGTAAAGAACTTCCCCCTAAGATCCAATTTAACCCTTCCCTCCTCCAGCTTCACTCCATCCCCCTTGTCCTGCCAGTCTCTGCCCTTTGAACAAGCTGATTCCCCTCCTGTTCCTCTGCTCCCTTCAGGGACTGGGAGGCTGCAATGAGGTCCCCCCACAGCCTTCTCTTCTCCAGGCTGACCCAGCCCAGCTCCCTCAGCCTCTCTCCATAGGGGAGCTGCTCCAGCCCTCTGAGCATCTCTGTGGCTCCTCTGACCCCTCTCCAACAGTCCCACATCTTCCTTGTGTTGGGCCCCAGCTCTGGCCACAGGACTCCAGCTGGGGCCTCCCCAGGGCAGAGCAGAGAGGGACAATCCCCTCCCTCCTCCCATCTGCATTTAAAACTCTTCTCTCCTGGCAGTTGCTGGTGGATACTCTCCTTTGGTAGCTCTCCCCCATGGCTTGGGTCTTTTAACTTGCCAGGGAGCAGGGAAGGAGGCTGACAAAGCCCCCTAACATATGGGATGGAATAGGAATAGAATAAGGAAGGACAGCCTTTCCTTCATGTTACTGAATGTAGAACAGTGTGATACAAGTTTGGCATAGCCACAAACCGCTGCCTTTTATCTAAAATCCACTATCTCCATCTGTTTGCACAGTCTGTACTGTTAGGTTTGCTTACTAACTCTGAATTTTGCCCATCAGTAAGAGGGAGCTGTTCTTTAAAGTATGCTGGGGCAGAGCTCCTCTCTGGGAATCTGTTTTTTGAATGTTAGGGGATGGAGAAATGCTCAGATGACATATTTATGGTTACTCTTTATCCCCTCCCAAACCAAAAAAATGAATGAAGCCTCCCCATTCAGAGCTAGGCTGGAATATTACTTTGATGAGTAGTGGGTTTTTCCCCCTTTTTTGCAGCCAGCTTATGGAGTCAATTCAAACCTTGTGTGTGCTGTGTCAGGGGTACCTCTCCTCCTCCCTCCAGGCTAGGTCTGTCCAAATGGCTGATTCTCCAGACTGTTAGCTGAACGATCAGAAAATGTAATTTAATTCAGACTGTGGGCATGCTTCAAAGTATTCAGGGTTTTAGAATAGAAGTTCTGCCAGCTTTCCTGATTTTTTCTAAGAGATTAAACGTGGAGGTCTTTGATTGGCATAAAAACAGTTGTGTAGAAGGGGCCAGGCTGGGTTTGATTCATGAGAATGAATGCTTGGTGAAATTACACTTGTCTGGTGCTGGCTGTGGAGGACAGGACAATGTCCTGCAACTACAGCCACCTTAGACTATAGGAATTCATGGTGTAGGAAGGTGTGATTTATCCTTGCTGAAAGCTTTTGTGTTCATTTGGGGTAGAGCTGGAAGTGGAGTGTTGAGGGGTGTATGGGCTGTTGAAGACTTGGAGTACAGTGTGTGTAGAGGTAACTTGGGGTCTTTTGGCATGGCATGGTTGGAAGAACAGTGGTGCTGATGGCAGGGAGAGTCTGGTGCACTCTTAAAAGTCCAGCAAGTGAAGTAGCAGGTTTAGTCAACAAGCAAGGGGTCAGACTCACCACGTCTTCCAGCTGTTTTCTCTGGTGCAGAACTTTTTTGGGGAGTCTGTAGATAGACAGGCTGTAAGGTCTGCCTCTCTAACCCACTCTTCTACTTTCTAAGGCATCTAATAATGTTGCTGTCACAGTGTGGTGTTTAATATTTGGTCTGTGTGTTTGTTGTTCCTCATGTGCTTGCTTTCTTGTGTGAATTACGCTCTATGCTATGAGGAAGTGCCCTGGAAAAAAGTGTAGATTGTCATGCTTCCAGTTTACCAAACTGTTCAGGGAGAGCTTGGCACCTCTTCAGTTGTGTGCACTTCCTCATCTCTTGCTTGAATGTAAAACAAAACTTGGGAGTGAGAAATGCTTATTTATCATATTAGAGTTGAATTTGTCTCTGGTTTTACCACCTGGAGAATGAATCCTGTAGAACTGCCATATCCATCATAAAATCCTGGCACGGTTCTCTGTGCCTGGCAAAGCCAGGTGGGTCTGCCTGCCTGCTTTACTCCATGGGAGAACTTCAGCTGGATTTGCTTCTTTCATGCTGCTCTTTGTCAGCTTGCTTTGAGCACACAAATCTCTTCTTTCCTTTTTAATTATAACGAAGTAGCTTGCTTCTCAAGAAAACAGGAGTTACCTTTGTGTTGGTTTGAATTTACCTTAGATTTTGGTTCCATCCTCCAGCTTTGCCTTGTTCTGAAGCTGTTCTCTGTGGGTCAGGCCAGTGCAAGCATTCTGGTGCCTGGGAGTGTGAAACCAGGCCTCAGGAAAACACCCTTTTGTCAGGGTTTTTTCCTATTTTCTGCCTTTCCCCCAGGCCTGTTGTTTCCTTGTGAGTAACTCAGCTTCTGAGCACGTTGTGCATCCCCGCGGGGCTGTGCGGTGTGACCCTCCCCATCTCACTCCAGTGGGCTGCCTGGGAGGGAACCCTTGACTCCACTGCTCTTCAGGACAGCGAGCTGTATTTTCTTACAAGGTGTTGTCCCCTCACTGCTTGTGTCTGGTTTGGAGTTTACTTATGTACCCTGTGAGACTTACTATTGCATTACTACAAAATTTAAGTGGCTTGTTCTGTACTAAGTTGAAAGTGGCTTCTTGGTGATTACTCTGTCCAGTAGTGACAGTGATTTTGCTGCTCACCTTTGAGACTCTTATTTGGTCTGTTTAAAATGACAAAGAGCATTATTAAAAGTGCAAAATTACTTCTGTTTCTGTGATTAGATAGGCTGGAGTAAGTTTAATCCTTCTCTGGAGATATTCCAGCCCTGTCTGGACACTGACCTGTGTGCCCTGTCCTGGGGACCCTGCTTTGGCAGGGGGGTTGGACCTGATGAGCTCTTGAGGTCCCTTCCAACCCCTGTGATTCTGTGATTCTGGTTTCTGTGTGGCTTGTGGGCATCTGTAATTGAAAGGGGTCATGAAGATGGCACCTTGGTTCCGACTGGCTGTTGGAGCCCACGGCCATGTATTGCTGCAGCTGGGGGCCCTGAAATCAGGGCTGGGACCACAGGAGGTTTTTGAGGCAGCGATCTGACAGCTTGTATCTGCCTCATGGGCTTCCTGTGGTTTGGAGGGAGTGTTTTCAGCCTGAGCAAGCTGAAAAATGCTGCTGCTTAGTAATTCCTGATGGTAGCATTAATACCCCTAAGAACTTCACTGGGGCTGAAGCAGAAGTTACGCAGCTTAAAATGCTGTTATTGATGTTTTAAGAATATGCAGCTGCTAAAGATGGAAAGCCTGCTGTGGGTACTGAAAATGTATCCTCTGAAATCATGTTTCAGCCAGGCTGTCCTTGCTGTGGGCTCTGGCGAGTCCTGAGCCAGGCTCTGCCATGAGCTGCCCTCCTGTCTCTCCCTTGCTCTCCCTTCTCCTGCTTAGACCTTCTTTTCATAAAGGCTTTTTTTTTTTCCCCCTCTGTGCTGTAAAAGTATTAACAGCTTAAATATGTGGGAAGTGGGAGGACAGGCTGCTTCTGAATCCTATTAAGCACTATGCTGAAGGAATCAAGATATGCTGTGTTAGTCAGCTCAGTGTTTTTCTTCCCTGGCTGGGAAGAAATAGTCAAAATTCCAGAAAGAATCATAGCCAGATGTTTGTCATTGCTCCGGTTCGACTCTCCTAAATATGGCAAATAAGCTGCCTTTAGGACTTATTTCTGTCTGACCTCAGGAGAGAAAGTTAGTAATTCACTATTTAAAATTTGAAGTTATTGCAGGGTTTAAAAAGAAAGTAATTGAAGCTTTGCAGTTTGTGTACTGTTTGATTCTATGATATATTTTTTTAAACCTGTTATTTTGTGTTTTGGGGGCTTGACTTTTTTGATGCTATGTAGGAATGTGGTATTGGGTGGGGAAAGGTAAAACCACAGCCATTTATTGACAGGCATTTGGGGGGGTGTGTATGGGTAGGCTTGTTTGGGTTTAAGGGAAGATTTGAACTTGTATTATAAAAACAATTTACTACTAGACGTTTCTGTGGATATTAGGTGGGACATTATGTAAAGAGCATATTGAGTTGTGCTGCAGGAAAGAGGAAACAGTCTGAATATTCCTGTATGAAATGCAGATGTGATTGATGGAATTCCTCACTGCATGGCTGCGATCTGCTACAGCAAGTGCTTGTCTCCATGTGATGTGCAGAGATGACAAGGGTCTCTTGTACAGGTCAGAAGAGTGAATTGAGGAGCAATGAGAGCCACACTGACTTAGCTTCCCATTGAGCTGGTGTAAAACTGAACTCTTTAAGCTCTGTTTAATTCATTGGGAGCATCCCAAGAACTTTGTGCCTGTAATTGTTCTGTCTGGATGAGATCTGATCAGGTAACCCAACACATAATTTAATAGTCTTGGCATATGTGCAGAGGTGCAATTCTTGTACTTAATTCCATTCAGGTGCCCCCTGAAGCCACAACCATGTAAAGAGAAAGCTGTTACCTTTTAACTTCCTTACTGATTCCATAGTGTGTTGCCATCACTAATAAAGGAAGGAAATACTGTTAGTTTCTTGAACTCTTCTGTACAATGCAGGTGTTAATTTCTTTTTTTCACCATTTAGTAAGGAAGGATTGTGAAAATCATGTAAAATTGATATTATACCATTCTAAGTACAGGCTGGGGGATGACCTGCTGGAAAGGAGCTCTGTGGAGAAGGACCTGGGGGTCCTGGTGGGTGACAGGGTGGCCATGAGCCAGCAGTGTGCCCTGGGGGCTGAGAGAGACAATGGGATCCTGGGGGCATCAAGAGGAGTGTGGGCAGCAGGTCACAGGAGGGGATCCTCCCCCTCTGCTCTGCCCTGCTCAGGCCCCACCTGGAGTGTTGTGTCCAGTGCTGGGCTCCCTGGGATCAAACAGCCAGGGATCTCCTGGAGAGAGTCCAGAGGAGGCTCCGGAGATGCTGAAGGGCCTGGAGCATCTCCCCTGTGAGGAAAGGCTGAGGGAGCTGGGGCTGTTCAGCCTGGAGAGAAGAAGACTAAGGGGGGACCTGATCAATGTTTATCAATATCTGAAGGATGGGATGCAGGGGGACATGGCCAGCCCCTTCTCAGTGTCTGTGGGGACAGGACAAGGGGCAATGGCTGCAAGTTGGAGCATAGGAAGTTCCACAGCAACATGGGGAAGAACTTTTCCCCAGTGAGGGTGAGGGAGCCCTGGGACAGGCTGCCCAGGGGGTGTGGAGTCTCCTTCTCTGGAGAGATTCCAGCCCCGTCTGGACGCCGACCTGTGTGCCCTGTCCTAGGGACCCTGCTTTGGCAGGGGGTTGGACCCCACGGGCTCTGGGGGTCCCTTCCAACCCCTGTGACTCTGTGATTCTATGAATTCCTGTATTTAAGGGGCAGGGGGCAAGGAGCAGTCGTTCTCTGGAAGCCTGCTGGGCGTGGGTGACATTTGAAGCTGCTTCCACAGATGGATAATTCTGTAAAATGTATAGAGCCTGAAAGGGAAAAAACCCAACCAACCCCAATCCAAGGCATAGCCCACAGTCAGCTAAATGCAGCTCGAGAATTGCTAAGAGGCAGTTAGAGAAGTTTTGGGTTGGTGCCTACTGAATAAAAGGACTTGATGTTGAGCAAGGCTGGTGTCTCTTGGTACCTGGCTATGTTTGGAGAAGCACAGCCTTGTGAACATGCATTTCAATGAACAGGGTTGCAAAAGCATACCTGTGTGTCATCTGTTTCTCCTTGCAACCAAATGTGTTTCTGGCAAGGGCAGAGCTGCCTGCTTGTGTAAGAGGGAGAGAATATTGAAGAAAACTCTGCAGTGGGGGTGATGCCTAGTGTAAAGAGACCTACTTTTTGAGACTGTGATGTTGGATATGGAGGAGGGGAAACCTGTCTGAGGGAGCAGACTTATTCACAAAAGAAGTTTAAAAGAGGAGGGGGGGCAGATAAATGAGCTGCCAAGTAGTCTGTACAGTGAGTTTAGAGACACTCCTTTAAGTCTTTGAACAGCTTCTCTGTGTGTTGCTGCTGCCCTGCCCTGAGTGGTGCAGTAGAAGTGCCACTGGTTAACATGTTGGCCCTTTCAATAGGAGTCCACTGCCCTTTAGTAATGTCTTTCCACCTGCAGAAGAACTTGGGAGGCCTTTTTGACATGTTTGTAGCACCATGCTTGGGCTTTGCACAGGCCTGGGTTTTGGAGCGTTCTGGTGATGGTGAAAACAGGTTTGAAAACACCACTTCAGAAGTCATTGCTTTCTAACCTCATGACAGAGGAACAGGAAATGAAGTATTTGAACTATTAGTGGCTCCTCACTGCTGAGGCAAGACAAAGGATGGGAGCTCGGCTGCTGGCCTGCTTCCCCAGCAGTGAGATGCAGGCTGATGTGTTTGACATCTCTGCTCCCGGTGCTGCTGCTCTTCTTCCACCGCCCCTGGCAGAAGGTTTGGGCTCAGCATTTGTGGAGCCTGAGTACAACTTGGGAGTGGTAAAATACCCATACTAGTTCTAAAAAAATTAAAAAGGAAAGAGTGGGCTTTGTAGAGACTGTTACTGCTGTCTGACATGTACATCATCTGAAATAGTGAAGGATGATCATCCATGCCCTTCAGCCCACTTCTTGGGCAGCCAGCCCAAAGCCAGAGGTGTAGGCTCCTGGTGGAAAGGGGGAAGTTTACAAAGCTTTGTCCTTATCTAATCTGGCCTGTAGGTATTTATTAACCCATCACCATGGTACCAAAGCTCTGCTCAAAGTACAGTAGTGAGTGATGTTAGGACAGCTGGTACAATTTCAGTTTTGCACAAAATAGTCTTGGCCCTTCCCATAGAAATTCCTACTCTGTGTAAAGGTGACTGTCACAGCTGCCTATTTCTGTAATGTCATAAACTGGCTCCTTCAGGCAGACTTCCTTGAGTGACTTGCCAACCAGGAGCACTTCTACTTCTTCTAGTGAAAGCTCACATCCTATCTGGCTGATGTAAGCACGGATGATGGCATTGAAGCTAAAGCATAATTAACAGTGAAAAACCTAGTAATTTTAGTAATCTTTCTGAATAAAAGGAAGCAAGTAATGTCTGTGTTTAAAACTACTTTTAAAACATAGTTATATACATAGGCACCCAAATGAAATGATGCTGTGCACGTTCCTAGAGTCTATAAATGGATGAAGTGGCCAGGAATGGTGAGCTCAGGGGTGTAAGAAGGTGTGCAGTGTTTTGCACAAGTGTGCACAGACTGAGTTCAAGGGGCAAAGATTGAGATCATTGGTATCTTAACTTCTAGTTTCTTCGCTTTATTACGCTGTTTTACAGCTCCTATGAATGAAGTAGGTGCTTAGAGAGTCTGTCACAAACCTCCATTTCTTGGATTGGAATAGGTGGGTTTTGGGACTGGCTCACAGCAGCACACTCTCTGTTTGCAGAGCTGGGCATTCTTATAACTAGGTGCTTGAATCTGTCTGTGGTTATTTCAGCCAGCAAGTTGTTTAAAGGCTTGAAATAGTGCAGATATTTTATGTCTGAGGGCTGAGCTCCTTTTGGGTGTGTGTGCTCCATGTTTGAGGAGGCCTGTCAGTGTAGCATTGCGAATTAATTGCCATAGTACATGGTGTAAAACCGGCCCCAGCAGTGCCTTCAGTGCCATTTTCTGGCATTTCAATCTTGGCCTCTGTGTGGGACCAGTCAGCCCAAAGCAGCTGCTTTCCATGACACAGTTGCTGCTGTCATCTCAACGTTTAATTATCAACAAGCATCAACTCTGGTGCCAAGCTGTCAAGCAGCAGTGGCCTGTGAAATGCTTTCCAGTGATGTGGTCCAGGGTTTCAATTTGGCTGGCTTACCTCATCCTCAGGTACTCCAGAGCAGCATCTGAAGCAGGGCTTTTGGGGGTGCATGTTGATGTTTCTCTTTCCAGGTGATGAAAGTAGCTGAGAATTTGTGCTGGATACCTGGTAGTGTTAATGTGCCTCTTCCACATGTTGGTTGTGTATAGTTTGGGGACCATGAGTGCTTAACTAGTGCTGGTTTCTCTCTGAGCACACTGTTTTATTTCAAGTGCTCCAAGTATTTCGCTATGAGAGCACTTCTGGAACTTGGGACCGTTCTTTGTCTCTACATGCTATCTACCTAAGTATTCCTTTCCCAATCTTGTTCACACAATTCCCTCCCTCTTGGGGATCTTTTCCCATGTCAATAAATTATTGTTTTCCTGCTTTCAGGCATCCAGCAAGTCTAGCCACTCTGGAAAAGCATGTTTGTTGAGTAGAGCTGGTTCCTTTGGCAGTGAAGTGCTTGAACCTTCAAATGATGACAGGATTTAAAGCTAACCTTAATTAAATGAGCCAGAGGCTTACACTTCTAGAATAAGTTGTCTGGCTGTGGAATCTGGGGGGGTTTTGTGGGTATTTTTTTTTTTTTAATCAAAACCAAACCTACAAAGAAAACCGACAACAAACTGAACCACTGAAACCTTAAAAATCTTAGAAATTTTTAAAAACAAAAATGTTATGCCCAATATGCAGTGTAATAATGTAACTTAAAATAGCACAGACATTTGTATTTGGCTTTTGCAGCTTCTGTGTTGGGATGAGTTTTATTTCAGTGCTATAAAGAAATACTGACACAAATATTTAAACAAAGTAGTACGTTTTCAAGGTGAAAATGCAGGCTACTGGTTTGTGAAGAAGCTAGGAAATAATTTTCAAGGTGTCAGTGTATTCCCAGGGCTCAGTCTGCAACAGCACAATGGGAAATGCCAGGAGGCTGTGGCTGGGGGCAGATGGGGTCGAGGGCAGCGCTTCCTGCTGGCCTGGGAAGGGAGCTCTGAGGATGGGCTCAGCATCCTCAGGGTGAGCTGGGAGGTGCTGGCAGCTGGCCCATGCTGGCAGCTGGACCCTGCTCCCTCGGGTGGAGAAGTGTTGTGGGGTAGAAAATCAGAAGAAATTTCACCAACTGTGTCCTGGGTTGACCACTGTAGGTCTCGACCTCATTGTAGAAGTTGTCAGGATTGTTGGCTTCAGGTCGAGACTGGGGTGGTGGGAAGCAGCAAGGTGGTCCCTGTGTGAGATAATCAAACCCCTGGCATCGCAGGCTGGCTGTGCATCTTCTGCTCTGCAGTGGCTAAATGCACTGTGAACCCTTGCTGGTGTGGGTATGTAAGAGTGAATAAAACACTTGCATTTAAAATCTGGGTTTCTTCACAAAGGATTAAAAGAAAAAATGGAAATAATTGAAGCTGCTACTTATTGTTAAACATTCAGCTAATGAAATGGGATTTAAGCAGTATCTGGCTGGGCATGTGGAACCAGGGTTTGATCCAGGCACCCATTTTTGTGGGGAAGCAGGCACCAGTTTCATTTGAGTTACTTGCTCCAATCAAAACTGAAGAAATTCAGGAAGTATTTTTCACTCCTCCAGCCTGCAGATTAAAAACTAGATAAAGAACCACAAGGTTGTCCTGTTTTAGCCTTGAAAACAAGAAGTTAACAAATGGTATTCCTTCAACTATTAACTTCTTTATAACAAATGTGCTTTAAATGTACCCCCTGCATCCATACATGCAGCTTTTGTTTATGCATGCTATTAATGATGGTTATTAATATGGAGGTGTGAAGGTGTTTTTTATGCATCACGCTGCGTTTGGCCAGAGATCTAACAGATCACAGGAGGGCTGTGGGTAAACAGAGCTCTGACCTCCCTGAAATGTTTGTGCCTTTCTGGGGAAGAACGGATATAACAAGTCTGGGTATGTCTGCTAAGTCTGAGTTGCTGATTGCCTTTTTTTTTGGGTATAATTTGCCAAAAGATGAGCAATGTTTGGGTTTTTTTTGTCATTAGGAAGATCACTAAAGTGCACCAAAATAAAATAATATACAATCATCTCTGAATGGTGAAGGGATCCAGGTTTAAATCCATTCAGTTCACTTTTCATGTCTGTGCTTCTCTGTGCCTGCTCACAGGGTGCTGCTCTGTGTTGGCCACTCGTCAGGGATGATGTCAAATACAAACTTCTTCCTCTCACGCAGATACTTGTTTACTGGAGCATTTGCTCTCCCAGCAGTTGCAGATTTCTGCAACACAGAATCCAAGGTCTGCTGGTGTTTGCTGAAGTCGGAGGCCAGCAGCTCTGCCAGCTCTGGCTGCACAAGTTTCCATTCTCTACCTCTGCTTTGTGACTCCCTGGGGGTTTTTTTTCCCAAACTCTTGGCTTTTGAACTGATTTTTAATTACTTTTTATTATTATTTTCTTCCCCTCAGCCTAAGTGCTGCCAGAAGTGGATTTCACTTTTGGAAAGTGTGAGCAAGGGCAGTTTTGTCAGTTTTGGAACTCCAGACTATTCCCCATTATGAAAATACTGGGTTGGTTTTTTCTGTTAAACTATGTGGGAGCAGGAAGTTGTGATGCTCTGGAAGACATGTTTGAGAGTTACCAAGGAGGAGTTGGTTTCAGTAGCGCTCAAGTGTGGTCTACTGAAAATCATAGGCTATGTGTTCCCTGGTTTGGTTTTCTGCCTTCCTGAGCTAAAATGTTACAGCAAAGGGAGGGTCTGCTTTGTAGGTAGTGAGATATGCTCCAGGAGAGATTGGGATGTTAAACCAAAAGTAAGTTTAAAGAATAAGAAAATAAATAGTTCAGTTATTTAATTAGCATTATACTCCTCCATCCTAAAAACTGCTAACATTGAATATCTAGTCTGTGGGGACAGGACAAGGGGCAATGGCTGCACGTTGGAACATAGGAAGTTCTGCACCAATATGGGGAAGAACTTTTCCCCAGTGAGGGTGAGGGAGCCCTGGGACAGGCTGCCCAGGGGGTGTGGAGTCTCCTTCTCTGGAGAGATTCCAGCCCCGTCTGGACACCGACCTGTGTGCCCTGTCCTAGGGACCCTGCTTTGGCAGGGGGTTGGACCCGATGATCTCTGGAGGTCCCTTCCAACCCCTACAATTCTGTGATTCTTTACTTGTCTGACAGTTAAAAATACAGATACCTCCTTTGGTCAAGGAACTTTGGCTGAAAACCTTTGGTGCTGTTCAGTTCTCTTCTGCCTGGTGTGGGCAGGGGATTGCCCTGCCAGCATTTTGCCAGATTTAGTGAGGGTTTTTTACCCTGTGTGTTGGTTGGTGGGGGGTTTTTTCCCCCCTTCTTTCTTTTTTTTTTATGTGGAATAATTCAGTAATTCAGTTGTATCAGTAGTTGTTGTCTTGGCAGCATATAAAGAGTAATTGAGAAGTTTGGCATGGAAAGCATGGCATGTTGGGAATTTGTATTGAAGATGTGGGACCTTTCTGAAATGCATTCATGCAGCTTCTTGCCCTGACGTCAGAATTACAGTCATTAAGTAATTACTTAAAAGATTTTGCTTTGTGCTGCTTTTATGCAGATTAAACAAGGACATGGAGCTACCCACTGTATCACTTTTTTGTCAGCTTCAAAATGTTCAAGCAGAGTTTTGGGAAGGACAGTTAGAAATGTAACAAATGAATCCAGGAGCTAAAGAGCTCTGAGAAGAGTTTCCCATCACATTTGAGACACTAATAAAAGCTTGTGTTCTGTCTCAAGCATTTGTAACCTGTTTCTATTTAAAATTAGAACAAAACCAATGCTGCTCTTTGCTGCTGCTGTGTATTTTGAAGGAAGTGCTGTGGAATGATGCTGAGTTTAGAGAGGTTTTTCTCAACTTGTTGCTGTAAATGACACCCAAAAGTACAGTTGATAGTCCAGTCAAAATAATTTTACACTTTTCATGTCTGCTTGGCACCTTTTTCAGTGGCAAAGCGCTCGAGTCATCTCAATTGCTTCATCTCCAGCCCCTCTTGGAGGGAGCACAGGCTCACAGCAGGAGAGGTACAGGGGAAGGTGTGCCATACAGCCTTGCTTTTTGGGAGGAATGAAGGCAGCTGGAGTGTCATTGGGCACAGAGCTTGGCAGGGCCTCAGGATAAATGCAGATGGAACTGTGTGAAG
Organism: Porphyrio hochstetteri; assembly: GCA_020800305.1. Lineage (NCBI taxonomy): Eukaryota > Metazoa > Chordata > Aves > Gruiformes > Rallidae > Porphyrio > Porphyrio hochstetteri. Next base: position 1,603,112 of record CM036914.1, read on the forward strand.
CTGGTCAGGGTATCTATTGCCACGTCCCCACAACTGTCACTGGCTAAAAAGTATTCCTTTCGCAGGCCTGTGGTGCCTGTAAGCAGGAGGCATGCAATAATCATGTTTCTGGGCCTAAAAAAAGAGAAAAAACTGGTCCTACTATATTTAAGGAGGTTGTTTTCTGTTACTATTTTATGCAAGCAATGTGTTTCATCTGGAAGTCAGACATTTAACTTCCAAACTGCATTTCTCCACGTGGCTTGGCCTGTGGCAAAGCTGTCTGCAATGTGCTTGAGAAACCTTGTGGAGACAGAGCACCAAGAATGTTATTTACTGAAGATGTGTTTTACCAGTACCTGTGCTGTACCTTGTTTCACTGTGATCATTTAAGAAACAGCTCCCTTACCCAGAGAGCCTTCTGCAAGCACAGATTTTGGCTAAAAAATAAATAAATGAAGTGAACTATGTTCTTGCAAAGGAAATACCAGTTGAGACATCTCAAAACTTGTCCAGAGAAAGAGGAGAGCACTCCTCACCATACTGCATCATACTGTCACCTTTCAAAGGATATACCGTGCTGGGTTTAAATTGTCAAACACAGAAAGGTGTGCCTGCTTTGATGGGAAAGGTCTAGAGTCTTCTGGCACTCTGACTTTTCCAAATAAACAAGCTCTTGGTGGCTTGAGTGCCTGATGTGGGTTCTGCCAGATAACCTGGCTGACCAGAGCAGTGCTGGACCCTGTGGCCACAGTCACAGGATCACTCCCATGGCCCAGGGTGGATGCCAGTGGCCATGCCCCCTCCTCCTGGAGCCATCCCATGAGCTTCCACGTGGTGCTGCCGTGGGGACAGAGGGGTGCAAGAAGGATTCTTTTTGAGGGCCAATGTGCAGGTTCATAAATGCTGCTGTTCTTGTGGTGGCTGCTGCAGTCCTGCAGTAACAGATGCTGAGAGCAGGCTTGTATGGCTGAACAGACAGACCCAGGCATAGTTATTTGGGGTGAGCTGTGGAAGTTTCCCATTTCTTTCCTGCATTACCATAGCTGCTTTCTGCTGGTGTTTGCTTTGTGGCTTTGCACCTAACTTGACTCTGAAAAGGGCTTTTGAAGGAGGGGTTCGTTGCAGATGACTTCATACAGAGGACATAGGGCAGGAGGAGGATACTTGGGTTCCTGCTATAGCCTTCCTGTTTATTTCTTAATTAACAGAATAAATAGTGTCACCTTTGGTTTTCTTGAGTGCTGTTAGAAGAAAAAAACCTGGTTTTTGCACAGATGCTTCTTGGTAGAAGATGAATTCCAGCTCCAAAGCCTTGCACATGCTGCAGCATGCAACCGTTGCTCGGTCAGCCTGGCCCAGCAAGTCCTGCTTGGCTTCCTGGGTCAGGGCTAAATTCTGCCCTGCACCAGCCTTGCTCAGCTCCCTTGGACTCTGCATCCAGTTCCAAGTCTTGCTGGCACCAAAGTTGTGTGTGGTTGTGCAGTCCTTGGTGTTGGTACGAGCGAGGGGGTGCGCATGTGAGTGGGGTTTCAGCAGCCCCTGCTTCAGCCTGGGGGGAGCCACACGCTCTAGCTGCACAGACAAATGGTGCTGGTTTCTTGAAGCTGCTGCAGATAGTTTGCTGCTGGTGTAGACTTGTCTGACCATGTGCTGAGCAGGAAGGTGGAGGTAGATGATTTCCAGCAATCCCTTCCAGATTGAGTTCCTCTGGTTCTGGAAAACTTGTTTGTATAGAGCTGTGCCTGAATATTGTGTGTTTACAGGGACAATGATATTCTGAATAATCTCTGAGATATTTTTCTACAGTTTCTAAAGATTTTTTTTTTTCTAATTTGTTGTAAACTCGTTCATCTTAATCTCACTGTTGCTTTTGTTGTTATTTTTACTTCCTTAGTCAAAACATTATGGCCAGACATTACTGACAGAAGTTTACAAGCACCTGAATTTGGTTGAATCCGACTACTTTGGGATTGAGTTCCAGAACATCCACTCATACTGGGTATGTACATTTCCCTGGCAAATTCAGTGTAAGGAAAAGGCTGGGTGAAAGCAGTTGCCCAAGTGTCCAAAGTTTCAAAATCTGCTGGAGTCTCCTGTAGGATCATCTCTGACTCTTCTACACCTACCTCGCTCACCAGGACAGCAGCAGCTTAGAAAGTGGAGGGGAGGAATTGCTGGCCCTACTTTCAGGGACAGAAATAAAGCTGTCTTCTCTCTGAAAGGCAGAACATCAACTCAAATTGTAGTCTTTGGAGCACTGACAAATTTGTAATACATTGAGTAAGTTTGGTAGTGCTCCTATTTCCCAGATAAGTCATTATTAACCTCTTTCCAATAGACGTAACTTCAGCAGGCACAGACCTGCAGGCTTTTTAAATCATTGATCTACAGCCCTGCTGACACTCTATAACTCTCCCAGTCACTTACCCTGTACCTTGCAAAGGTGACAATGTGGCTTCTAAACTAGAAAATGTTCCCAAAACTGTCTTCTTTATTTTTTTTCCTCTTACTTTTCCTAGTTTTAGGACTTGCACACAGTGTGCCTGAGAACCTGGTGCTAAAAGCACCAATACCTGCAGCTCTTGAGCCAAGGAATACAGGAAATCATGCTTAATTTCCAGTTCTTAAGCAAAGTGTCCAAAGTCTTTCTGCATCTAGAATCCTCAGCACCCTTTCAGACACAGAAGTAACCAGTAAGGACTAAACATAATTGTCTTGATTTTTTTTGTTTAGAGGAGTAAAAAAACCCCAACAAACCACCCTCCCAAAAGTTGAGCATCCAGGATACTTTGCATCAGTTTTATGGATACTCATTTTACCAGAACAAGATGAGTCTTCCTTTAAAACTGTGCTTGTCAAAAGAGAAAAAATTATGGGAAATTCTTATTGAGTAAAAATCCTCAAGTAGAGAGGTGAGAGAGATGGACAAAGCACAGAAGGGAAGAAAAGCTGCATAGTGTCGTGTTCTCTAGACCTTCAGTAGTTCTGGAGCCTGGCTCCTGACTACAGGCATGTGTTTTTGCATGACTTTGGTGGTGGTGTACTCTTGCTGACTTGACTTTTCTTCTGTCCAGATGAGGTTTAAGCACAGGTCAGTGTTTTTTCTCTTGATACATGAACAATGTTGATTCAAACAGGTACATTTTTGGTGTGGGTCTGGGGTTTTTGGGGTTTTTTAACAAAGGAATGGCTGCATTACTGCAGTGAGGAAGAAACCCAGTAATGCATTACTCATGAATTACTGCTTTATTTGAATTTATGTTTGAAGTTTTCATATTGTATTCAAATATGGATGTGAGTTTGTAATGTTTTTTTCTTCTTTCATTTCAGATTTGGCTGGAACCTATGAAACCTGTTATTAAACAAGTACGGAGTAAGTAGCTTTAAAAAAGGAAGTTTTCCTTCATTTGCATCTGCTTTATGTGGGTTGCTTTCACAATTGCTACTTGATTTACTGGTTGTGCTTCCCTGAAAATGCTACTTGGTAGGGGTGATAGTGGTTCCTGTTGGGACATGCAAACCTGACGCTTGTAATATGCAACATGTGGTGGGTGGAATGGAAACTTACTGAGGTATGATTCCTCCTCCCTGAGAAACAGCTACAGAGGTTGGGTCAGCTGGTGTTAAGTTTAAATGAAACGTGATTATTTGCTCTTTCTGAGTTTTTTGTATGTTGTGCTGCCTTACAATGGGAAGAAAAGAAATATTCTGGGTTGTTGCAACCTGTGCATGGGAGGAGGTGGCATCTGCCGTCAGGAGGTGCTCTCTGGTAGCTGATAGAAGGGCTGCAGAAAGCTGTACTTGGAGCTTGCTGACGTGCAGGGATGGGGGTATTCCCAACTCATTCTAAAAACCCCTCTCCAGTGTGCTTAGGAGCAGCTTCTCCAGGAGAGCAGAGGTAGGGGTCTGCTGCCTGGTGGGTGGATGCAGCTTCAGAGCCCCCTTCGCTTCACCTGTGACACTTGTTTCTGCTCTTTGGCCAGGAGGATATTGCAGTAGTGATGCTATCTTTGCTTTATCCTACTCCAAAAAGGATTACAAGGTGCATGCTAAAGGCTAAAAATAATTGAAGAATGCAGTATGCTGGTTCTTCTTCCCCCCTACCCCCTTAAACCGGGGGTATAGTATATTATGCTGCCCTTTCATTGAATCCAGTGGCTGATGTATGGTTTCACAGAAGCATCTTGCTAAGAACTCCTTTGACAGCATTGCTGAGTGCAAAGCCTTGAGTGGGGAGTTAATTTAAGTACTAAAATAACCTGGGAGTCTTGGAGGACAGCAGGCTGACCATGAGCAGCAGTGTGTTCTTGCGGCCAAGAAAGCCAACAGCATCCTGGGGTGTGTCAAGGACAGTGTGGGCAGCAGGTCAGGGAGGTTCTCCTGCCCCTCTGCTCTGCCCTGGGGAGGCCTCATCGGGAACAGTGTGTGTGGGGCTGGGCTCCCTGGGTCAACAAGGACAGGGAGCTACTGGAGAGGGCACAGCAAAGGGCCATGGAGATGCTGAGGGGACAAGAACATCTCTGATGAAGAGAGGCTGAGGGACTTGGGACTACAGAAGAGAAGACAGAGGAGGGATCTTATCTCTGCTGATAAATACATGAGGGCTGGGGTCAGGAGGAGGGGGTCAGTCTGTGTTCAGTGGTGCCCAGGGACAGGACAAGAGGGGATGGGCACAAACTGGAGCAGAGGAAGTTGCACCTGGACATGAGGAGGAACTTCTTTGCTGGGAGGGTGGCAGAGCCCTGGGCCAGGCTGCCCAGAGAGGTTGGGGAGTCTCCATCTCTGGAGCCATCCCAACCCCGTGATCCTGGATGCTGCCCTGTGCAGCTCAAGGGGACCCTGCTCTGGCAGGGGTTGGGCTGGATGCTCTGCCAACCCCCCTACTCTGTGTCTCTGTGATACTTAAGAATGTGGATATTTCAGAAGTAAGGGACTAAGTCAGCTCCAGTGATGAGGAGATGTTTACATCCTGACAGTACAGCTGTGTGAGGCTGGACACATCTCCCCTCACTCCTTCTGGCACTGCCCTTCCTGGTGCCTGGGCTCTCTGGCCTGGACTGATGCACACAGGTAGTCTGCTCCCAGCTGCTCCCCCTGCTTTCCCTGTGGCTGCTGTTTCCCAGGGAAGAGTGACATTTTCTAAGAAGGAGATGTGGTGAGTTTACTCGTGCTGTGAAGAAGTGCCTGAACTTGTGGTTCAATAATCTTTTCTTTTATTCTAACTTTAAGGAGTTTTCTTGAGGTTCTTTTTTTCTTGGTTTTTCAAGGTTGAGTTTTTTGGTTGGTTGGTTTAGAATTCATGATTTTGGAGTTAACCTTGTAACCTTTAGTCCAGTGGGTGTTCATGGGCTGTAACACAGCTCAGAGCTGTTATTTATGTTGATGGTGATTGATGTATAATTGCCAGCATGCAGTTCTGACTCTTTGACAAAAGATCTGGATTATTAATGTTTACATCAAATTAGCCTTGGCCAGTGACCTAATCTCAGTTATACAGAACTGTGTGTTGTATGATAATGATTTTTGATCAGCTTCAAATGAATGCAGCTTTACTACCAAATCACTCTAGAAGTCCAGGAGTTTCAATCCCAATTTTGGACCTCCTGACAGTTTAAACAGTATCAGGTTGGCTTTGGGTACCTTCTCTGAGCTGTTGCCAGTTTTACATAATGTTGTGTTCACCATATAGTTTGTTCCTGCTCATATTTGGCTTCTTACAATAATTTCTTTATCTTGGTTAAGACTGGTCCAGTGTTTCTTCCCCTAATTAGTATGGGGCTTATTCCCAGAGGAACAACCAGATTAAAAAAAAAAAACCCCAAACAAAAAGAGGAGTTGTGCTGCAGAAAGAATTTTTAATATTTATTGCCATTTAACATATGTGGAGCTCAGAATGCTGCCAGAATTGTTCCCAGAGCAGTGCTTTCCCGTTGATTGGTGTGAGTAGTGTGCAAGTCCCTTCTTAACCTTTGAGAAGGTCTTTCAAGGACTCAGAGTATTCTCAGAAATTTCATTTTCCTCATGTGGTGTGTCTCGAGCTATAAAATCCTTCGTAGGGTCTCAGTCCCTGCCAAGAGTGAGCTTTGTGTGTTGTCAGAGGGTGCTATTTCCAGCTCTCTTTCATTTTGGGATATCACACTGTAATTAGGATGAGGCATGGAGGGGTTTCTTCCTTCACTAAAGCTTTGGTAATTCTGAGATCAGAGGATGGGAGCTGCTTTTCTGACAGCACTGGGAGTCTGCGAATTAGTTCTCCCAGCTCCTAGGCAGAAAGCAGCGTTGATTATTCCCCTGTTATCAAACAAGAGGGTGAGTGAGCGGAGCAATGTCTGGTGTGTGAGAATTGGGTGTTCCAGGCAGAAGAAATCAGGTTTCTTTGGAGTTGATGGGGTTAAATTGGACTTTGTCAAGCTTTAACAAATCTTGGTGCTTCAAATAAATTCAGGCAGGCTGGCTTGTGCTTACCAGTATGCTGAAACAAATCTGATTTTTATTTTTTTTTAATTAAAATTTGGCTAAGCTTGCTTGGAAATGGCAGCATCACACAGAGTCCTGGGATGGATGGGGCTGGAAGGCACCCGGAGATCATCCGTGATGAGGACTGGCTGTGAGCTTCCTCAGCAGGGTCATGAAATACACGGGGAAGAGTCTAGCAGGCTGAGGGCTGCAGCTTTTCCCTTCCCTGGACTTCCCTTGCCTTTTAGTGGAGGTCTGTTCCTTCAGGGTTTATCCTGCTTTCTGTGGCTCTGTGTGCTTGAGGCAGAGTGTCCTTACTCCTCATGGGAAGGTGCACACTGAGGACAGGTCTCTGTCTGTCAGGAGCGTGGGTGGATGTTCCTCTTGTCAGGGGGATGCCTGCAAATGCCAGATGGATGCTCTGCAGGCTCCCATAAGCAGCAGTTGGGTTGTGAAGCTACAACCACTGAGCTGCTCTGGTTGCAGCTGGGTGTTTTTGTGGAGTGTTGCACAGAGCATTATGGGCTAGTCCAAATAGTTAGGATTCTGTTTAGATTTAAACGTTAAATCAGTTTTCTCCCTGTTGTCAGGGTTAAAAGTGGGAAGAAATGGGCATCAATGGGGACAGGCTACACATGCACCTTCATCTCTGTGAGGAGCTGGCTGGGTCTGAGCAGGATCGTGGGTTCAGCTCAGCGATGACTCTGGTGGTGGCGGTTGGTGCTGGGAGAACCTGTGGCATCGGCACCCTCTGCCCCTTTGGGGAGCCTCCTGCTGGGTCACCTGCCATGCCTTTGTCTTTAGCTTGGTGCTTTGGGACAGTACAGCTGTCAGGTTGCACAGATCCAGTTTTACAGCCTGCAGGCCTGCCTTGGAGCTCCTCTGCAGACAACCTGCAGGGACATGGGCACAGATGACTTGTACCCAGAGACCTGCTACAGTTAGCTGGCAAGCTGAAAGCTGACTAGACTTTGTATTCCTGTGTGCACTGGGAAGCACAATATACATGTGCTTATCAAGAGCAAGAGCTTTTTGTGAAATTACTCACTTTTCTTACAGGACCAAAGACTGCAGTGCTTCGTCTAGCTGTCAAATTTTTCCCTCCAGACCCAGGCCAGTTGCAAGAGGAATATACCAGGTAAAGTATTTTTTTTGGAAGAATTTAATTAGCATTACCTGCTGTTACAAAAGGAAGGTAAGAGGAGGAGGACATGGCATCTTATTTCCAAACAAAATTTAGTGTGCCCATGAGTGGAAGAGGAGTAGAGTTAAGGTATTAGCAGGCACATGTTGGCAGGTGAAGGTTACCAGAAAAAGTATTTTTCAAACTAGAAAACAATGCAAGTTAAGGCTTGCCTAACATTGTGGTGTTGAAAGAAACAGGGTGTACAGGAAATACTCATATTTATAAACAGTACCTGTATAAAGTACTCAGTATGTATTTTAATAAGTGATTTATCATTTAAACTTCCAAAGTCTACACTTCAAGCATTCTGCAACTAGCAAACATGCTTTACTGGTTTTGTCTATTTGTGGAGTATTTAGTGTGGAATTCTGCTCTGTGCTTAGAGCTCTAGGTGGTTTGTAGTACCATTAATGAGATGTGCACTTTGTTGTGAGTGTGATGAAGAAACCAAGATAGATATGCAGTCAGATATGCAGAAAACAGAGCATGCTTTATAGAAGTCTTTAATACCTACTTTCAGTACTTGGAAGTTGAGAAAAAAACTCCTCCCCCATTCAAAATGTGTCCCCTTTGTTATCCTTTGGCTTCAAGAATATGATATATAATGTTTTTAAATTAATTCTTCTTTTAAAAAAAATACTGTTCTCTTTCAGGTTGCAATTTGGTAAAGAATATTGATCAGCCTGTCAGTTCAAAGGTTTATAGCAATGAGTTGTTGCTTTTTTACTGGAGTCCTTATTGCACCTTCTTTCAAGTGAAAAGGAAAGCACAAAACATTTGCCAGCATTATATTCATAAAAATACATTAAAATTGGCTGAAGTTAGAAATCAGGCTTTCTCACTTTCCAGGCTGCCTGGGTTTTTTTCTATCCCTGCATGTTTTGCAGGCAGCTTATTACTGATGCAAAGCTGTTAAACAGAAATCTGTTCCTCTTCAACTGATTTGGGAAATAGTTAAGTAAGTGCAGCAGTATAAGAAAAGGAAATTTAATTGCTTCCTGTCTTTGTAGGCTGATAACATTATAGTCCTGGAAAATACAGCTGAAGAAATGCATTGAGTGCTGGCAGGAATGCTCATTCTTTTCCCTACTAGGATATTGGAAGCAGTGAATCCTTGTTCTAATAGATAACTTGAAGTGTTCATGAAGTTTCTTCCTGGCTAAAAATTGAAGCTACTGAGTTAACATCACAAATCAAACTTGTTAAAAGTGTGAGATTCCTTCTGCTTCCTCATCCCTGAGTGTTCATTGGTGCTGATGTGTTGGGCTGGATCAGGCCTGGGTTGTTTGAGCATCCTTGGTGGGAAGGCTTCAGTATTACCTTGTTTCTGGAGCAGGGAAGAATTAGGAGACGCTGCCTGTCCCAAGTACCGCGTGTTCTGTCCCCTGTCAGGGTGGTACCTGTAACTCCAGTACTTGTCACTCTCTCTCAGGTACCTGTTTGCACTGCAAATTAAGAGGGACCTGGCAGAGGAGCGACTGACCTGCAGTGACAACACGGCTGCTCTTCTGGTCTCTCACCTGCTGCAGTGTGAGTACCGTGACTGTGGTGCTGCCGTTGCTAACCTGAGTTAAAGAGCCTCCTGAAGCTTTTGGTAACTAAGAGCACCTTCTGTCTCGTGGTGTGTCCTTCCTATGTGCAGCAGACCTGTTGATTTTGAACACTAGGATGATCATCAGGGCTTAGCTCTGGTGAGGATCGGCTGGTTCTGACCTATGAGCACACTTTGGCTTTGTGGAGACTGTACAGAACCAAAGCCCTTGTGTGCCTTGTGTGTTGTCTGTTCTCCCTGGCTCTGCAAACAGGGGCACCAACGCTCCTTCTCTTCCAGAAGGCTGCTCTTGTCTGCCTCCCTGCTTCGTTTCTCTGTTTCCTTGTGGCTGGGAGGAGAGAAGTGTGTAGAGACCAGCCTGAAATAAAACTAGAAATGCTCCACCACAAGCCTGAGAGTGGTCAGCATCTTTCCTCCTTGCTGGGACTGCAACTGGAAAGGGGAAGCGATTGATTTGGAAGCTTGCTGTGGTGCTGCTTGCCCAATCTGTGCACACCTAATGCCCTAAAACCATGGCCTTTAGCACAAGCAGGTTGCAAACCTTGCCTGGTTTCAGACACCAGCTCGACTTGAGCAGCACCCAAATAACAGTGTTCTTACACATCCGTAACGCTGCTGCAGGAAGGGGGCTGTGTGCCTCCTTGCTGGTGTGAAGCTAAAGCTAGTAAGTGATGCCTCTTCACAGCTAAATAGTTACCAGCTCTAGAAATCCACATTGTGATGCAGTAATACACTGACAGTGATATTAAGGTGATTTTTATTGGAAGAACAAAGGTACCTGGTGTGTGTGCCATCGGTGAGTGACACAAATAAAACTTGCTTGTGGGTTTCCAGTGTAAACCCTGCACCCTGCAGCACAGTGTGGAGCTGGTGAGCAGATCTTGCTTAGCATGATTCTACCCTACTGGAAAATTACAAGTGAAAAAGAATAGGGTTATTTTTAAAGTAAATTATGTTTTTAAAGTGCCTTTCATATTTATTTTTTTTCTTGTTTCCTGTGCTGGCTTGATTTTAACCAGGGTGTTGCTGTGCTCTTTTTAAGAACACCTTGGATGAGATTCTTAGTTCATTTAGTTGTCTCTCCTTTCCCTGACAGTAGTCAATAGCAGATGCTATGTGGAAGCCTCAAGAAAGGAGCAAGCATGTAGTCATACTCCCTTTGCTGCATCCATCCATCCATCCAGCAATCTCTGTGTGTGGCCTGAGTCAGAGATTGACTCTGCATCGCTTCATTTAGTTGTACTTGATGAACTTTGCTTTCATGGATTTGGCTGCTTTTTGAATTTGCTTATGTTTTTGGCATCCTTCCATAAAAAGTAGCTTCACAGCTCAGTTTCAGGGAGGTTTGTAGGAATAACCTACATCCTTTTGTCTTTTTAAAGCTTTTGCATTTAAATTTACCATTATCATATTTTATTATCAGGAAAAGTAAATGGCTTTTTAATTTTCTTTCAATTGTTTATTCAGTTTGTAACTCTTTGGTATATCTGCCATGCGTTCTGCTTGCCTCATGCTTTTCCAAACCAAAAGCTTCTGGTCAGTTCATGTCTTACAAAGGGAGGATTTGTTCTGCATTCTGCTGCATGCTTTTCTCTTTTGTAAATCTCTTTGTAAATCCATGGGGTCATTTCTGAAAGGTGTGGAGATGTGAAGGGGAGACCAAACCTCAAGATGTAGGGATTTAGAGCCACATAATGCTGCTTTCTCTTTTCACAAGGTTTTTATTATTGGACACTTCTGATAATTTTATTTGCCCTCCTTCTAGGTAGTCTTGTCCATAACTATTTGACATATATTGAGCAAAAGTAAATCGAAATATCCTGGCTTGGTATGAGGTATCTGTAAAGAAGTGTTTAGACCACCTCATGGGTCTCCTACAAGTCTCACATCTTTGACTTCTTTAGAAGCCTAAATCTTCCAAACCATGTTCAAATGCCACTGTAATCCCCAGGGAGTCTGTTGAAATAAAGGAGAATTTTTTGTAAAATGAAGCTGGATACAAAGTGTAAGGCACAAATTTGAAGCACCTACAGGAAAATACCTTCTGGCTCTGGGGGTCTCAGTAATTCCGTGTCAGGTAATTTCTGTTACTGCTCCTTTCCCATTGCAGCTTCATATTCTAATGTTGTTTTCTTTTCTGTGTTAGCTGAAATAGGGGATTTTGATGAATCAGAGGATCGAGAACACCTCAAAGCAAACTGTTATTTGCCAAACCAGGAAAGAATTGAAGGGAAGATTCTGGAGTTCCACAGGAAGCACGTGTAAGTGAGGGTTAATGTATACTGCTAATGTATACCGCTCCTGGGGGCAGGCAAGCATGCTGCACACTAGGATGTTAAGAGCGTGTGAGTTAAGCACCATTTACACAGAATCACAGAATCACCAGGTTGGAAAAGCCCTTCAAGGTCATCGAGTCCAACCGTCCCTGTCCTGTGCTGACCCAGATCCCTGAGCACCTCATCTCCCCTCTGTTAAACACCCCCAGGGGTGGGGACTCAGCCCCTCCCTGGGCAGCCTGTGCCACAGCCCCACAACTCTGCCAGGGAAGAACTTTGCCCTCCCGGCTGAGCTGACCCTGCCCTGGGGCAGCTTGAGCCCATTGCCCCTTGTCCCATCTCCTGTCCCCTGGCTGAAGAGACCATCACCCACCTCTCTGCACCCTCCTGGCAGGGCAGGGGAGGTGGGGAGAAGGTCTCCCCTCAGCCTCCTCCAGGCTGAACACCCCCAGCTCTCTCAGCTGCTCCTCAGAGGATTTGCCCTCCAGCCCCTTCCCCAGCGTGGTTGCCCTTCTCTGGACTCTTTGTTCCTTTTGGCTTTCAAGCACACAGTGTTAATACTGCTGAGAAACACTGGACTGTACTGTCCCTAATCTAGTTTGTGAGGTGAAATCAAGAGAAGGTTTATGATGAAACAGCTTTGACTTCACCTGATAGATCTTTTCCTGTAATTTTTGAGATCTTGCATATTAGATCAGTTGTGAATATCCATGCACATGTTTTACTCTGCACAGTCATGAGTTTTAATCCAAACATAGGAAATTGTATATATTTCCTGAGCTTTCCTTTCACTGCGTGGGTAAACTCAGGGACTATTGCTGACTGACTTTCTTTGAAGACAAAACAAGGAGATTTTTCTGTGTTGAAGGCTAAGGCACATCCTATATTGTTAGAAAATCAATTCCTGAGAATTTCAGTAATTAACTGTGTGTTTTTTATGATAATTTGTTTTCAGTTGTACCAAAATTATTGGTACTGATGGAGTTTCAGCTGTAAGTATTGATGAAATCAGGTGTTAGTTACTTTTTTTTTGGCTTTTCAACATTTCACATGCATGTGGGAACCATGAAGGAACCAACTAAATGTTGCTTTGAAGTAATCTGGAAGTGAATTAAAATGTTTGCCAAGATTCTTCTCCCAAGGAGAAGGTAGCTGAAAGAGACCAGGAATTGCACAGAAATACTTCATTGTTTTTCTCATGTCAAAAGACAAGTGCTGAAACAATTATGCAGCAACTTCAAAGCAAATTAAAGGGAGAGGAGGAACATTGTTTTCATATACATTGTGAAACCTCCTCCTGCAAGATGCTCTGGAGGCTGAAGCTACAAGTGACTTCATGAAAGGCTTTCATGACATCGTGCAGTATTGCCAATGGCTTTCAAATTTGTGATGAACTGTGTGATTCTTGTAGTTCTGGGATAAGTTTGTCCATCCCATGCACAGAACAGCCCTTTGTCAGTCACGTGTCTGAATCTGGATGAGTCACTTCTACTTGAGGGGCATTTCCTTGGCTTACTTTTCATGGTGGAAGGGCTGTGACTGTCTTCAGAGCGAAGCCAAGACTAGAAATGTTATTAATTAGGTTTGAACTTTTTTAAAAAGACAAATAACTTCTCCCCTTACATATGATTAATGATTAGTCTGTATTTTTTGCCTGTCAGGAAGAAGTAAGAGAGAGGTTATTAAGAAAAGGTTCCTTGCTTCATGAGTGCATATTTCATTAGTTTAATGAGAATTGCATGGAATGCAGCCCTATTACTGAAGGGGCTTCTTTGAAAGCAGTGCTCTAGAAGTGTATGTTTAGAGCATGTTAAGGTCACAAGCTGAGGCGTGTGGTTAGGAGAGGTGGCAGGTGAAGGTTGGTGATACCCCTGTACCTCGAACACATGTGCAAAGTCCTCTGTGCCTTTGGAAAAAGTCCCTGTTAGGGACATGTCATTCTGGGCCTGCTGCAGTCCTAAAAATAGCTGTGCCTTCCTTACATGTCTCCTCTGCCTTCCCTTACCCAGGGAGTGTTGGGCACTCTCTTCCATTTTTAGTAGGAGCTGTGAAGGTCCTGTGCTTTCTCAGAGTTCAGGCACGTTCTTCCTCGTTCCTGGTACCAGGAGCAAGCAGGAGCACAAACCTCGGGTGTTTGTCTCCTTCCTGACGCTGGGCAGCGTGGTTAAAGGGGCAGGTCGCTCCTCTCTTACCATCCCTGTGCAGTGTGTTTTGATTTTTGCCTTTTAATTTTTTATTCCCTTCAGTTGACCTTGTCACCCCCCCACTTACCTTCAGCAGACAGATGCTTTCTTCCACTGATGATTGCTTTTGGCAGAGACTTCTCTGGAGCCTCTGGGAAAAGAAACCCATCTCTGGCAGGATGGCTCATCTCCAGATCGCTGCTGCATCATCTTCTGCCTGAGTGTTCCTCCTTTAGAGCCTTTGCTTTGCCTCGGACGTGCTAGCTCAGATAACCAGTTTGCAGGGGGTCTGGGTCATCCATCCGAATTTCTAGGGCTGGAGCTGCAGCAGGACGCTGGTCGACACCGTGTGTGAGTTGGGGGAGCAGGAGGATGCAAGTGCTTTTGCAGAGGTGCTCAGTCTGCTTGGATAACTCTGTGGAGTGTCTCCTCAACGTTAGAAAGTTGTGGCTTGGCTTTGGGTTGGGTTTTATTTAATTGCATCACTGTAGCTGTTTGAACAGGTAGAAGAACGTGAAGCTGGATAAAACAGAATCTGTCTATTCAGTCTGTCCTGTATCATAGGAGGAGAAGAGACATTGTGAAGGTGGTTGTATTTGAAAGATGGGAATTGAAAGCTTATACTAAACATCCTGCAATTTTTTTCTTTCACTTCTTTTACAAATACTTTCAAAAATAGAGAAATCCTGGGTTTATATTTAACTCTGCAGATGTGGTAACAGTAAACAGGGTGAGTTTTATTTTTGGGATAGCACATTACTTAGCTGCTTCAGCAAGAGCCTGAATTAACTTTACTTATTTCTACAGTTTATTACCAAATTAAAAAAAAAAAGGGGGGGTTTTGAAGATGGCATGTTGGTGGTGGTGGTGCAGTTAAACCCTGGCACTCCAGACACTCAAGGCAATGTTTACTGCCTTCCTGCAGTAGTGCGAATAGAATATTTGCTGCAGGATGAGAGTAGTCCAGAATTAAACATCACATGGTTTGCTTGTGTTCAGGTGGCTGTGGGGTTTTTTTGTTTGTACATACATAAATCAGGGAAATTGGATAGATGTATAATTATGTTTACTGTTGCCCCTTGTATCCTTTGACAACTTATTAGCCTAGTTGTCCATAACTTAAATTCTTCTCTGAAAATGGGATGTTTATAAATTGTTTTTAAATTAGAAAAACTGTAACTTCAGGCTGCTGTATCATCTAACAATTTCTACACCTGCAGCATTTTGATACTTCATCTTTAAAATCCTAGATTAATCACTGATTTTAAATGCTCTGTAAGTCACCTTACACTGAAAGGCCACTTTTGAAGTGCTCGCCCTGATTGCTGTGTGAATATTGCAGTGTGCTACCCAGTGTTTATCTAGGTGGATGGAGGTAAGGAACCTTTACACCAAAACCTGCTGCAGTGACAGCAGCTTTTCCTGGGAAATAGGTGTAATGGATAGCCTGTTGTCCATTGACCTGGGGAAGATTAAGTAGATCTATCTGCTTAGTGGATGAACAAAATTAGACCAGATTGTTTTCAGGCTGGTCTGCAGGGCTTAGTCTGCAGCAAACATCTGAGGGTAATTATTGTGGAAGGGCTTCCTCCTGTGTAACCATTTGTGGTGCACTGCCTGGCACAGCTCCCAGCCTGCCCTGCTCCCCACTCTGCCTCCTTTGGTGGGCACAGGCAGACTGTGCATGCATGAGAACACTCTGAAAATGTTGGGGGTTTTAATTCCTTGAGAATTCCTGCGCTTTGGATCATATCTAATGGAACGTGAAATAAATGTCAGGGCTTCTGCATCAGTTACACTGGACTGTTGATGAAGAATTTTTAATACTAAAGAGCTCCAATTTTCTAGCTGCCATTTTATCCTGATTTCTGTTTCTCTTCCAAACCCCCTTCCCAGCCTCAGGCACCCTCAGCATCCTCTTCAAAAGACGAAGCACTGCTTTCATTCTTAATGCCACTCAGCTCAGAGTTACAGCAGGAATTAGAGTGGGTGGGAGTTACACGTGGTGTACTCAGAGTGCAGCTCTGGAAGCTCTGGCCAAACTTAATATTTGTGACCTACCTTTTTTTTTTGTCTTAAGTTATTGAATTAAGAGGACCCACAGCATTCCAGCTGTTCTGATGCAGTTGAGGGGGTCTGTGGAAGAAATGCTAGCAACACTTAAAGGGGGTATAAAAACACTTACTGCAGCATGACTCATTTCAGGAATGGGAAGAGAAATCTGCTGTACCAGTTTAAGCTGTTAGACATAACTGGTACAAGTGGTAGTAGCAATGGTAGAAATGCAGTACAAGGCTCTCTGTAGAGCTGGCATCTCTTGATCCATTTAAAATCAGGTTTTTGTTCCTCTGCATGTGTTCTTTACAAGCCTTTTATACCTGCAGAGTCATGCAAACCTGAGGCCTGGATAAGGCTGGAATACAGCCTGAGCTTGTGAAGTCAGGACCTTCCCTGAGTCCTGGCATTCTCCAGTTTGGGGGGAAAAAAATAAAAAAGGATTTCCTGTTGTAGTGTTTTAGATTATTATTTTCCTCCAGAATGAATAAGGCAATAGAAAACTCTGGAAATCCCATCGCCAAAGGTATGTGCATCAAGGCTTCCTTTCTCAGTGCAGTTCTGTGTGTGCCTGTATTTTGGCCTAAGGAGCATTTTACTAAGAGTCAAAGCAGCATTGTTTCTCCTGACAACTTCCACTTTTAAAATGTTAACATATTAAATAAGCTTCATTATTGGACTCTGAATTTTAGGCACAGTTCCTGTGTCAGTTGTCACCCCTGTTTCTGATAAATTAAAATCTAATAACCACTCACTTTCATATTCTCAAATCTAGATGGAGCCAAAAAAGCTGTTAAGTCTAAAAGATGACTGTAGGTGGGTAGAAGGAGGTGTTTTTAAGGAGTGTGCCTGGATAAGCAAGTCAGGGTAGCAGGAGAAATTGTTTAGGACCGATGGCGTGGTACATGGAAATAGATCATGCTGCACATGGCTTATCATCTGCTGTAATGAAATGAAACAGATTTATGCAGAGAAGAGCATTTCCTGGAAAACAGGATTTTAAAAGCTTGCCTTTGACAGGAATCTAATAGGTTTTCAGCACTAATTGGTGTAAAAGGAGTAATACTCAGTGTTTCTCTTCTGTGTCTTCCTGTACCATCTTGCTCATCCAGGCAAACTTGCACAGTGCAGGAGCAGCTCCATCAGTGCACCTACACTGTGGAGGTGGCTGGTGCAGCACTTGCATGGTGGTAGCAGAATAGTTACTGTGCCTAATGAATTTCAGTAGGGATGCAGGGGTCACATCCCACAGCTGTGGCTGAAGCAGCCTCACCCATCCTAGTTCCCTGGCAGGTCCCACGCTGCTGGTGTTCCTCCTGGACACTGTTTATGTCTAAAATTGGGCAGTAGTGTTGCCTTACAGGGTGTCTCTAGTTCAGAGGCTACCCTAGGCAACAGGCTTGTGTTTGTCCTAAGGACTTTTTTACCTTGGAGTATAACTGAGGCACATCCAGTAGCAAGAACTGCATTTCCATGGCAGCATTTCTTTGTTCTTGGAATATCTTAAACCCCCATCAGGACCTCTGAACTGGCACAGACAGTTCTGGCTTGTCCATACAAGGACCAGGTGCTTCACTAGATCATTTCAAGTCTTGCCAAATTATCTATTTCAGGGTGGTCTGTATTTTGGGGTCTTGGCCCTCATGTGTCTTGGTGGGATGAGAGCTCTGCATTGCCTCCTGTGTCCTGGGCAGGAGGTGTTTCAGGCACTGCACCTCCTGCTCCGTGGGCTCTCCTGCTCTCTCTCTGCTGACCAGCCTGCATGGCACAATCCATGTCCATCCCTCCTGATGTACTGTGATCCAGTGCACTTCCCCTCCTGGAGAAGAATGGGGTGGGGGGAAGGAGGAAAAGTTGGGGGGGGAGAGGGAAGGAGGGAAAGGAAAGGAGAGGAAAAGGGGGAAAGGAAGGAAGAGGGAAGGGGGGGAAGGAAAGGAAAGAAGAGGGAAGGGGGGGAAAGAGAAGTTAAGTTACAGGACAGGGACAGCTTTGTCATGCAGGAAAACAAAATGTGGGTGGTTTGACGTCAGGAAACTTGCAGAGAAGTGCACCAGGGCTGAATCTGGCTGGTGCATGCCAGAGTCCATAGCAGTCTCTGTGTTGCTTGCTTGGACTTTGTGCACACTCAGGAAGGAGGTGTTCCATGTGTGTACAGCTGGTTTCAGAGTCATTTCAACAGCAGATGATTCTTCAAAACAAATTAAAAAAAACCCCCTTTCTCTCTTTTCCTTGGTGAGGAGGAAAAGTACAGCCACAGTCTGGGGAAATGCATTGCACCCTGTAGCACCACAAAACGACAACAGGGTGATGGGAACAATACTACCATGTTCTGCAGTACCCGCTGGCTGTCAGGAGAGTTACTCCTCTTGGGTTTGCAGTCAGTGTGGCTTACAGAACCACAAGTAACTCCAGTGTAGTTCTCTGCAGGGTTTGCTTTGTATCTGTTTTGCTGGCTGTGCAGCTCTTTTGCCTCTCCCTTTTCATCTGGTTGCCAAACAAGCAGAAGAAGGAACACTGTGGATTGAACTCTTGATTTTCTCAACTTGATTCTTTCTAAGCTGAAAAAGCTCTGAGCCAGTTAATTTCAGTGCCTCTGTCAGTGGGATGCATTTTAGGTCTGTCACCTGCCATTGCACATCGTTCCTGCTACAGACACTCCAGTGTGGAGTGAAACTGCCCAGCTAGATGTTCTCATTCAGCACCAGGGATAAAACTCCAGTGAGTCAGCAGTGCAGGCAGTACTGTGGAATCAGATTGTTCTTAATACTTTATTTCTTTTTCTCCCACATTAACAGGGGTCAAACTCCTGCTGAATCAGACTTCCAAGTGCTTGAAATAGCTCGGAAGCTGGAGATGTATGGCATCAGGTTCCACCTCGCATCTGACCGGGAGGGCACCAAAATCAACCTAGCTGTTTCACACATGGGTGTGCTGGTGTTCCAGGTAAGGTGGGAAGAGCAGACTGGCTTTGTGTGTCTGCCTTTCCTTGGTACATCTTGGGAATAACTCTCATTTTAAATGGAGGTGGCTCTGATTTGAAAACCTGGCATGTTTTTATGGTTGTGGGAATGTCATTTAAGATAGTTTAGGTGCCACTTGCCCCTTAGTGGTGAGAGAAGAGCAGCAAAAAAAAAAGTGTCTGGGCTAACCCAGCACTTACAGATTGGGTGACAGAGCCCTGGGACAGGCTGCCCAGGGCGTGTGGAGTCTCCTTCTCTGGAGAGATTCCAGCCCCATCTGGACACCGACCTGTGTGACCTGTCCTAGGGACCCTGCTCTGGCAGGGGGTTGGACCCCATGGGCTGTGGAGGCCCCTTCCCACCCCTGTGAATCTGTGATTCTGTGAAACCCCATCAGTGACATCAAAGCAGAAGGGGTTTTGTTTTCTGTTTGAAAGTTCCAGGTGTTCAGAGAAAACCATCAGGTCACTTGGTACAGTGCTGCAACAGGTCTGTAATCCTGGAATTTGGGTCAGTTGCCCTTGTTTTAATGTCCCAAGGTGTTTTTGCTGGGATAGCATTGCTCTAGAATAGAAGCACTGTTTGATTTGAGTTAGAATTACTACTTTTGTTGTGTTAAGGAAGTCTCATCCAGTCACTTAGTTATGTGAATACAAGCATATTCTTTTCCTTCCCCCAAAACACACAGGCAGTTGATTTGCTGAAATATTTCCATTTGGGCACTAAATTTCTGTTCATTTTGTGCCTTACCTGCTCTTCTGTCACTGCAGGGCACCTTTTCTTCTGAGGTGCATCAGTCCTGCAGCTCCTCTCAGTCCTTCTGGTCATTTCAGCCCATTTGGGTCTTTCTCTTGAAGTACCACCTTTCATTTGGTGAAGGGGGTGGCAGCAGGGACAGGGAGGGGATTGTCCCTCTCTGCTCTGCCCTGGGGAGGCCCCAGCTGGAGTCCTGTGGCCAGAGCTGGGACCCAACACAAGGAAGATGTGGGACTGTTGGAGAGGGGTCAGAGGAGCCACAGAGATGCTCAGAGGGCTGGAGCAGCTCCCCTATGGAGAGAGGCTGAGGGAGCTGGGTTGGGTCAGCCTGGAGAAGAGGAGGCTGTGGGGGGACCTCATTGCAGCCTTCCCGTCCCTGAAGGGAGCAGAGGAACAGGAGGGGAATCAGCTTGTTAAAGGGCAGAGACTGGCAGGACAAGGGGGATGGATTAAAACTAAAGGAAGGAAGGTTTAGATTAGATATTAGGGGGAAGTTCTTTCCAGAGAGAGTGGTGAGGGGCTGGAACAGGCTGCCCAGAGAGGGGGTGGGTGCCCCATCCCTGGGGGTGTTCAGGGCCAGGTTGGCTGGGGCCCTGGGCAACCTTGTGTAGCTCCAGGCCTGGAGGTTGGTGGCCCTGCCTGTGGCAGGGGGTTGGAGCTCTGTGACCCTTGGGGTCCCTTCCAACCCAGACCAGTCTGGGATTCTATGATCTTCCTTTGCTTGTAGGGGTCAGCAGGAGAATTGCTTCTGTGAGACGTTGGGAGTCAGTGATACAGGGAGGGCTGATGTGGGGCAGCAGGGTGAAGGCAGAGCCTGGTTTTAGCCAAATAAGCAGGCTTTGTGAGCAAAAGTTTGGCAGGATCCCTTGCATGTGTGGCAAGAACTTCTCAACTGAATTCTACTGCTGAATTAGAAAAATCAGCTTGGAGGAGTGTGTCTAAAGCTCTGTGCAGAGGAGGAGGAAAGTGTATTAAATAAAATGCTTATCATGCTTGTACCATAAAATATCCTAAATATTGACGGGGCTGAAATGTTCCATTCCCATCTGGTTTTCTAGGTTTTCATTCAGTTTTCTAGTGTCTGTGCAGAGAGAGACATTGCATGCTTGCAGTTATCCCTGGGCTGAAAGATAAGAATATTTAGGAAGATTTAAGAAGTTAAAATCCATCAGAATGTGTTGGGGGAGTGTGTGGGGTGTGTATGCCTGTGTCTCTGTACCTGCCACAGAAATTTGTTTGCTGCTCTTCTGCAAGTTTTGCCAACTTGTAACTGTTATCATTTTAATTCAGGGGAACACGAAAATCAATACCTTCAACTGGTCAAAGGTCCGTAAGCTCAGCTTCAAGAGGAAAAGGTTTCTTATTAAACTTCACCCAGAGGTCTGTGTAAGTTCTACTGTAACAGTAGGCTGGTCAGTGTTGAAAAAAAATTGTATATTTCATTTTATTACGAAGAATTCTAGAGTTTTATACAGCAGCTTCACTGGGGTGGGCTTGGCTTCATCATTCAAGTAAAAATCTTTCTTTTCTCACTGCCATGTCTATTGTCTTAGGTGTTTTTGTTTCATGTGTCAGCCTCAGCTCATCCTTAATGTAGGCACATGGGTGTAAATGTAAGATAGAAAACCAACGAGTACCAAGTACCTGGTGCATCCTGGCTCAGTAGTTTTACTCCAAACAAGTTCCATTTAATATTGCCCTTGGGTAGAACTTTGAGCCATCGTTGTCTGAGTGAACTAAGGGAACTGAAGCACTGAGCCAGCAGGTCTGTTGGTCAGGTAGAGGCGTGTTAGGGAGTGCTTTTGGCTGGAGCTCTTTAAAAGCTCGCTGCAGTACCTTGCTGGCTCTCTCTGGCTCTTGCCTCCAGGAGCTGGTGAGATACATGCAGCTCAAGTGAAGAACCTGGTTGAGAGTCTCTTGATTCAAATGAGAATAACCCACTAGGCCCCAGGAAAGAAGAGCTGGCTGTGATTATATTGTTGGAGCTTAATTTTAAGGACCATGTGATCACTCTTGCTACAGCCTTATCTTTTCTGTCTGTGTAGCAGAAGTATTAGTTTCCATGCTTGGCTGATTTACAGTAGATTTTATTTGATTGCAGATATCAAAGATGATGTTGCTTTCCTGCTGGATGACTACATTATGTTTGATACAGGGTTGTATTAAAACGGGGTGGGGGAGAAATGTTTGGACCTGCTGTTCTGTGCATGAAGGAACCTGAAGCAGGACATGCTGTGTGCATGTGTAATAATGACTTGCAAAAAGACATTTCATGTGCTAGCTGTACACTGACAGGCACAGTGTTTTCCAAAGACAGACAAGCACCAGAACTTAAAAGGAGAAAGTTTTTTGGAGTTGCTACTATTTCACTTAAATACTTTTAATTTCTTTCACATCCTAACTTTATGATCCCTGTTTCTTAAGGTGGATTATGAGTTTCTAAAGTCAAGTGCATTTTAAACTTTGTTACAGTTTCAATGTTAACAAATACTTCTGAGAGCTATTAGATTATGTATTACTAAATTATGCATTCAAAATCACTTCTGCTCTTGATGGCAGCTGAGAAGTGACTTGGCAAAACACTGCACCTCCCTGGAGTTCAGCCTTTTAGTCAGCACCTATTTGTACTCTATGTTCTGTTGCTGTTTTACATGCTACTTAGCTTTTCTGTTTTGTTCCCAGGGCCCCTATCAAGATACTTTGGAGTTTCTTTTGGGAAGTAGGGATGAGTGTAAAAACTTCTGGAAAATCTGTGTTGAATATCACACCTTCTTTAGGCTCTTTGATCAGCCAAAGCCAAAGGCTAAAGCCATGTTTTTCACCAGAGGGTCGTCATTCAGATACAGGTAGGGAGAAACAGAAGAGAGATGAAAAGGAAGAAGGATGCTGAAGTCATTCCAGCTGTCACTCTCATCCACCCCTGCTCATAACTGTCACTCTTTTGGGTTCACAGCGGCCGAACGCAGAAGCAGCTGGTGGATTACATTAAGGACAGTGGGATGAGGAAAACACCGTATGAAAGGTAAGTACACATTCTTCTGTGGGGTGGAATGTAGCCCAGGCATTCACAGTGCCCTCTAGTTCCAAAATTGCACTGTTTCTAAATGCTCTTTGGAGGCACAGTCATTTGCTGACTTCTCACTTCATGAGGTCTACCTCAACTGAATTAGAAAAGGTTATAATTCTGTGTGATGTAAAGAAGCTTAGGAAGGTTTTGGTATTGCATTTCAGTGTCCATGGACAATGTCTGATGTAACCCTCAGCCCGTTTCAGAGGTGCACTGAAATTAGGGAGGACGTGTCTGTCTGTCCCTGTAGCTATGCAAGCAGCAGAGCACATCATAAAACTTGGGATCCTAAAGCCTGGAACTGTCCCCTTAAATACTCGTTAATTTCTAAACATATAAATAATTAATGTGTGTTTTCATTATAAAATTGTCATTTACTTGACTATGAAACCTTCCTGTCTACACTTGGGAAACTATTTGTAGCCTTTCATTGTAAAGATTATAGGAACTCAGTAAGAATTCTCAGAACTTTGCATTAATCTGCTATTAATAAATGTCTCTGATGTCTTAGACTCCAGTTGAGCTCCTTTTCTGTATTAAAAAGATGATTTTCTTGTAAATTATTGACGCAGAATGTATCTAACCACAAGTGTGATGCAGGATACCACTTTTTGGGGTGTAATATATAGAACCGGATATACCATATATTACATGGTTGACTGAATTGTTAGTTGTTTGTAAAACTGTTAGAGATTAACTCCTCCTGGTTTTGAAACATTTATCATGTTTAAACTGATGACAAAGAAGTTAAACTAGGTGTGCTATTTAGTCTAGTCCTCTGCCCCAAGTTGCTCTTGAGTTCTCCTTCAGTGGGATGAATGATCTGGATCTGGAGATGTTTCTCTTGGCTGCCAGAATGGGAGTAGCTGAGAGGGGCAGGGCGAAGGCTGCTTCGTGTCTTGGAATCTCACTGGCCGCTCTCTGTTCTGCAGGAGGCACAGCAAAGCCAGAGCGTCCACTCGCACCCCAAACACCGACGTGCCAAAACAGGTCAGTGCTGCAGCGCTCGGGGGGCTGCGGTGTGGGGAGCTGACAGGCAGCTGCCCCAGCTTGACAGCAAAGGAGGAGAGGTGATCCATGCACACCCTTTGTCTGGGATCGCTTGCACTGTTTGAGCTTCGTTCTGGGTGCACAGGTTGTCTTCTCTTTGGAGTGGTATCAGTTTTGATAGTTGTAGCCAACGGAGTCTAGAGGGAGTAATGTTTTTCCTTTTCAGAGTTCAGCTTGACTGAAAGGATCATGTCATATGTTCTAGTATCTTATTTCAGGGGATTAGTTTATTTAGGTACCATCTAACTGCTACTCCGGAGTTCACTGTACAGAGTCCTTTACAATCAGTGTCAAGAAACAAGTGTTTCACTGAGCACTCTCACTTTCCATGCGAGAGGTTAAGGAAGCATCACAGGATTTTGCTGGCTGTGTTCTGTGTTACTTTGCCTTCTGGGTGCTCTTTCAGTAGAGGCTATAAAATACATGGATTTAACTTTCCATCTAGTTACCAGAATGCAGGAAAAATGTTCTTGCCTCTCACTGGGGATGTGGGATCTGTTTGTGTGCAATGTTTTGATTGCTCTCACTTGAGCTCTTCTGAAGCATGTATTCCTTCTGCATCAGGAACTGGATGTTGCATTTGTGTTTATGTATTATAAAAATCTTTTCCTCTCTTGTGTTTCTACTTTTTTTTTCCCCTCCTCTTAGAATGTCCCATTCCCTGAGGGCTTGAGAACCCCAGGGTCTCCTGCCTCAGCAGCTGCCCCCTTCCGCTCAGCACACTCATCAGCCACTCCTGCTCCTGTCCTGCCAATCTTTGCAGAAATCAGCCCTTCCTCTTTGGACCCCCGAGCGCCATACACAAGGATTCCAGAAAAAACCACTGCAGCACCAGCAGAAGAAGCGGGGAGGAAAGAGATGCAGCAGCCCGGATCTCCTGTGCTCCAAGGTGTTGGGTTTGGTAGTGTTGCAGGGAACTGTAACACTGCTTGTCCTGTTGTGCAGAGTGCTTGTGGTTTAGATCTAGACATAGAGAAGCGGAGTAAGGAGGGCAGGGTTGCTGTTTGTAAAAATGACAATGACGAGGATGACTTTACCACAGGTGTGTTTGTTGCTGAACAGCAGCATCAGCACGGCAGTCGGGGTGCCCCGCTTTTCACATTGACAAATTCCCAGTTACAGGTGTCAGAGGAATTCATTGATGATGACCCAGCAGAAATGTCCTTTTTCGCTGGGGGCTCCGAGGCGTTTTCCTACGTGTACAGTGGCTTAGAGTTAAAGGGCTCTGGTTTTTCAAAGCGTGTGTCAGAGCCTCCTGGCTTAACTGCAGATGCCCTTCAGCAAAACACAGCCTCTCCTCAGTCAAGCCCTGACAGGTACTCGACTGAAGCAGTTGATATGAACGTGGAAGATGAGTTTGAGTTCGAAGAGGAGAGTGATTTCAATGGCAATGAGAGACCGTCGGATACCTCGGAGCTGTTCGAGGTGAAGGCCCAGGCCAGCAGGATGCAGAGCCTCCTGAGCCCGTCCGAAACGAGCTCACTCATCAACAACCGCTCCGAGAGCAGCTCCCTCAATAACCTGCCGCTCAACGGCACGTCCTCCTTGCACACCTACGGCTCTGCCAACCACTCAGAGGCCAGTTCCATGGTCAACTTCCCTGCCTACTCAGTCCGCTCCGAGTCCAGCTCAGCCTTTCAGTTCACAGACATTATTGACCAGCTGGAGCAGCTCAGCTATCCTCCCACCACCACGGAGGACTCCAGCAGCGCAGACACGGACTCCTGGGACTCCGAAACTGCTGCTTCCCTGGATGTAAACCTGTTCTTTAGTAACCCTTTTGCTCAAGCTGCCAGTGAGACCTTTGCTTTTGACTTTCAAAATAATTTAAAGAATCTCACTCAAGAAGACTGGACAGAGAAGGCACGTGTGGATTGAGTCTTGATTTACTCTCTCTTTGTGATCCATCCCTCTTCAGGCTTAGAAGTCAGAAGGGTGTGATGGCAGTCACTTTAAGCAAGAAAACTCTAATCCAGTGGCTGGATTTTAAAATCACATAATGTAGTTGATTTTATTTTGATTTTTTTCTCATGTACCTCTTCAGTTTCCCTCAAAGCTTCAATGCTGCATTATATGCATCATGCCACATCCAGAATGTAATACAACAGGCTATGATGTTCAAAAAGCTCAACATTTGGGGAAAAACCACTGATTCCAGAGATAAGCCTCATTCATCAGCTGGCTCATGCAGACACCACAAATTACAGTATATTGAAGGATTTCTTTGGCTTATAAACATATCTCAAAGAGTCTGATAAGAGTGAAACCTGAATGTAGCAGTCACTTTTGCACACACTTGTTCACAAGCAGCCGCATCCACTAAATGAAATTAGCTGTCTTCCTGCACTGAGAGGCCTCATTTTGAGTGGGTTTTGGTTTGTTTTGTTTCTACAATCGAAAAAAAAATGGACAATCTTCAAATCAACTATGAAGGAAAGCTTTAAAACATCAACCTGTGCAGCATGTCTGCAGTATACTTTGAAGAATAAATAACCTACGTGGTAGTTTGGAAGGGGGAGTCTTCCAAATCAAAGCCAAAACTTGGTGTGAAGACAATCATGGTGATTTTCTGACTCCAGTGTGCCTTCAGCAGCCCAGCAATAAACAAGTGCCCTTCTGCTCTGCAGCAGTTTGGAGAGAAACTGTAAAAGCACTTAATCCCCATTGCATCTTGTTTCAGCTTTTTCTTTATCTCACAGCTCTGTGTAACAACGCTTTCAGATGAATTCAGTGAAGTGTCCCTTGTCTGGGGCAGACAGGTGGTGCTCAGCCTGGTGACAGTGTTAACTTTCTCTTTAAAATGCGAGCTGGGTTCAGAAAAATACCTGAATTTGTCTGTGAAGTTGAGATGTTGGGAGGAGGGAATGCTGTAGGCTACAGTCAGAGCTTTACTGCTTTTGCACATTTATTTTTAGTCAGGTGACTTTGACATGAGGCTTGATCTGTCAGCTTGAAGGCATAATTGAAAAGCCAGTGACTCAGCTGGTCACAGGTAATTCAGCAACGTTGACTGAGGTGAAACAGTAAAAGTTGTGAAATATCCTTCCTGTCTGTCTGCCAGCCTGAGAGGGAGGGTGAAATCCTTCAGCTGTTGGGCAGAGGGAACCCCAAAACCCAAGCTTTCAGCCCCAGCAGTGGTGCTACCAATGCCTCCAAAATAACCAGCTTGCACTTAGAGGCATAACTTTATGCTTGGTATTATTCATATCAGTTTTCTTAAATGTGGTCTTGATGTATCATTAAAAGACCTTCATTCTTTCCTCAAACATGTAAAAATACTATCATTTATCAAAATTCTAGTAACTAAAACTTCACAGGAATTCCTCTTGAACTCAAGGAGCTCAAACCTCCTTTAGTCACCCGTTTCCTCTAGTTTAGCTTGTACCAAGGTACGATTATCCTTCACAGCACTTGCTTTTATCTTGTGGTATCACTGGTGTTCCATGAGAAACCTGTTGCCTTTGCCAGTGGTGTGGAAAATCAGAGTCATTTTGGAACAAGAGTATTAGTTTGGACCTACAGGGATGTACAGGAATTTGATTGCTCTTGTTTCTAAGTGCCATACTTTGGGGCTTGGGTGGGTTTTCTTTGTTTGAATGTGTGTCCTGGCTCTTTGCTTGATGTCATGCCTATGGAGATGATGGCCTACAAGGGTAACATGACATTTTAAAGAGGTGTTGGAGGAGGTCTTCAGTTGTGTCCAAAGCGGGTACCTTTAAGTATGTTTTTAGGCAGCTTCTCTGATTTCCTGCCCACAACTAACTGTATTCTGTAAATTTAAAAAGAAAAACAGCAGAAGATGACAATTCTGTCTGCAGACTCTTAGAGCTGGTAGTCAGGGACTATCAGGATAGGTAAAAATTTAGAGAAAGGCTTTTAATTTCTTTGATTCTTAAAAAAAAAGAATCAGGATTCATCTCTACACATAAGGATGTCTGCCTCTGTTTAGTGTTTCATGCCTCAATTGCCAGCATTCTCTCTACCTGTTAGAACTGCTTAATGTGGGAATAAATCCAACTAAATTCCCAAAGATCTTGGGGAAAAAGCTGCCTGTGTTTTCAATAAGCTCAGTTCTCTCCTGTGACAAGGCTTGCCAGTGTGTTTTCTTGCACCACAGTTAGTTCAAAACTAGTTGTTGTTCTTGTATTTTGCAAGTGATGGGGACCTTTTATTGGCAATTATAAACCTCAGGGATTTCAAAAAGAAAACCAAAAAGCAGTGGGAGTCTTAATGCAGTGCCCCTTTTGCTTTCTGAAGGGATGGGAGCCACTAGGATCTCAGTCCTTCAGCTGTGTGTGGAGCCACAGGTGGGGCGCTGGGAGCTTCGACCCAGGTACCGAGCTGACAGAGGCTTTAGTTATGGGCATCACCAGGAGTACTGAGCTCTGCAGCCTCTGACTCCTTGGTGCTTGGGATGCTTGCCCAAAGATGATGCTGGTGGGTGCCTGCCAGCTGATAGCCCTTGCTGGGATTGCAGCCGTGCTGTATTTGCAGGCTGTGAGTGTGCAGTGCTGTTACCCCTGGCTCTGCCTGTGCCTCTGTTGCCTGCTAGTTCTCTCTTTGCTGGGAGTAATTGATAGCTGTCGTGCTTTGGTTCTGTAGAAGCTGTATCACTTCTGAGGATGTAGTTGCATGCTTGGCTCTGTTGTTTTATTCCTTGTTTCCCTGATAGGCACACAGGACGAGGAAAATTTAGTTTGTTAAATGGAATTTTTATTATAGGAAGAAAGCTGTGAGAGAATGTTCATCGTTTCCTCCAGAGGGGTAAGTTCAGGTTTGCTTTCCAGCAGAGATGGAGAGAACAGCAACCTGCCTTCAAGGGAGCGGGGGGGCTCAGTGCCATGCAGTGTTTATTTTGATGCATTAGAGCCATGTCAGGCATCCTTTTTTCCCCTAGCTGTGTCCTGAGGTGGCAGGAGAAGGTGAGAGAAGGAAGGGCTTTCTGTTCTCTGTCTGTATTGTTTGTCTTTGGGTAGTGTAGGGGAAGCAGTGAGCTTCAGTGCAGGGCACATATGTCCCAAGCACCACAATGCTGCTAAGCTTTTGGTGTTACTCCAAGCAGTCTGTTTTCTTTTTACAGCATTGATACTCTAAAACTTAGTTCCTGGTACCAATTTTTGGTTGGTTGGTTGGGTTTTTTTTCCCTGAGCTCACAAGTTTTCCTTTCCAGAAGGTGAGTAGTGAGCTGGCAGGCCTGAATTGGTGCCAACCACCTAACTGAGCAAGCTGGGACCCTGGCAGACCCTGAGCAGCCAAGCTGCCATGGTAATTGCATGACATGCAAAGGTGGGGAGACATTGCCTAGGAGAAATCAGAAGGTCTTTGTCAAGTATCCCATGCAGGCTTGCCTTGAGAAGGCGGTGCTTGATGAGGTGTGTTAGGAGCAGACAAAAGCCTAGGTACAGACCTTGTCCGTGGCAAGGGAGTGGTGGTCCTCTGCTCCCCCCGAGGGTCGCTTCTCTAGGTATGTTTTTTTCACATTTGCTTTCTGCCCCCATCTGTGGGAGGCTGAGGGGGGAAGGGGGGGTCATATATAGGTACTTGTATTTCTAGCTGATGCTTTCAGCGCTGTGTTGCTGCGGTACAGAAAGCCACCGGGCTCTCCAGGTGTGTTCTGCTCAGTTTCAGGGAGCATGCTGGAGCCATCGCTCCTGCTCCTTGGGGAAGTGAGGCTGTTTGCCATCCTTCTGCCTCTCACAGTGACATTGCAGACAGGATGTCAGTGTTTGTGGCTGGTCAGAACGAGTTAGACTGATGGGTTTAGCTCTCCTGTGGTACTCAACTCACGGTCTGCAAAGTGACCAAAAGCCACTGGGAAGTTCATGTCTTGAGTAACCTGCACCTATAGCCCTGTATGTGTATACTTGCAACCATTCCACACTTAAACACCTTTATTAAAGGAAAACACTACATCAGATCCCTTTCCATCTTCGTTTATGCAGTTAGTGGAACTCTGAATTTGCACAAAGCACAGGTCACAGAGTATTCTCTGACCTGTCTGCTGCCTGGTTAAACGTTGGTAAACTTTACTAGCCTGAATTATCTATCCTGTGTAGCCTTTATAATTTTAAAGTACTCCTTCATTAGCCAAATGATACATGCTGTATATTTCCCAGGGTTTATCTTACCTTAGGCTGGAATAGGGTGATATATTGCTCTGCTCTCAACTTTAATTTCCAGTGAATTTCAGAGCTGCTGGATGATACCAAGTACCAATCTCCTCTGTCCTGTGTGTATTTGTATTGTGGTTGTAGGTGATCTTATGGGGTCTCTTGTTTGGTTTTGTGTTGTTTTTTTCTGGGGTTTGTTGGGGTTGGGTTTTTTTGGTGGTGGTAGTCTTTGTTTAGTTGCAAATCCTTATCGATAAGGGTAAGATTTTTGTGGACACACTAATAAAGTCACTAATTTTCTGATTCTTGGTGCAAACCTGTCGGTAAGTCATTCCCATTATTGTCATTTTGCAAAAAGCTCCAAGCCATAATTATGGATTGAACAAATGAGTATACAGTACAGTTTCCATTGCAGTCCTTTAGCTGTCATCACTTGTAGCTTTTAGTAGATGTTACA
This sequence comes from Porphyrio hochstetteri, assembly GCA_020800305.1. Classification (NCBI taxonomy): domain Eukaryota; kingdom Metazoa; phylum Chordata; class Aves; order Gruiformes; family Rallidae; genus Porphyrio; species Porphyrio hochstetteri. The sequence goes on from CM036914.1 coordinate 1,633,202, forward strand.
TCACACTTGTCACAAATGCTGTGTGTATACTGTATGGATAGACATATACACTCAGTATGGCAATGGGGAGGCTTCAGAGTTCCAAACATGCATCATCAAATCCACTTAATTTATGATCAGCTCGTGGGTTACTGTAGGATTCCTCCACTGGGTGAGCTGGAACTTTGCAGGTTTCAAGCTTAAAACACCATGAATTGAACCTGGTTGGTGGGGAAGGCATTGCTCTCCGTGTTTCCAAAGCCCCAGTACTCCACTGTCCCTCAGGTGGCAGCTGAGAGCGCAGCTGGTGACAGCCCCAGGATGGGTAAGGAACCAGAGGTGCCCACTGATCCATTCCCATGGGGACACGCATGCCTTGGCTAGAGGGGCTCCCCAGGGAAATAGGTGCTACTCCTTTTGGGAAAGCATTGCCTTAAAATACCAACAGAGGACTGGAACTTCTTAATTGATCTCTTGAACTTTCTTTTATACAGTGAATGTTGCCTTGAATTACGCTTTGGGGTTTTTCATACCGTTGTGTCTGTTCAGATTGCTGGTTATGAACCTACAGTTTTGTACTAATTCATAATTTTAATTGTTTATGCAATAAAGTAAGGAAAACTTTGATACAAATGACAACATGGGCTTTTTAGCTTTATTTTTTGTTACCCTTCTGTTTCAAATAGAATAAATACTTGTTCTCCTAGCCAAGGCATCTTAGAGTTTTATTACCATGCTTGTCCAGGCAGTTTTCCTCCCATACCCCTTTGTTGAAAGCAGAGGTGGTGAAATACCAGTGTGTGGCTTTCAAATGACTGTTTTGTGCAAACCTTCCCCTTGGGATACAAACAGGACTAAAAATCCAGGTTTCCTTAGAAGAATTACGCTTATTGTGGGGATGTCTGACTCTAAACTGGGTGCCTGGGAACTCTCTGCTGTGTGTTTGGTTTGGCTGGCAGCCTGTCCCTCACAGCAGACTTAGGGTATGGTGGCAATTGCATGTTTTCTAGGCTGAACATTCTCCTTCAGGAGTCTTGACCAGTGTGGGGGTAAATCCTCTTTTCCTGAATCACAGAGACATTTGCCTTGGTAGTACTTGAGGAAGTAAACTGCAGGTTTCTTGGCCATATCATTCTCTGTATTGTTTGCTGAGTGGTAAAGCAGTGAAAGCACCCACTGCAAGAGAATGGTGCTCTTCAGGAAGGAGGGGTTACTGGATGTTTTTGATGTTCACTATTGACATGCTGAGTTACTGACTTCCTTTGGAGCATTGCACTGTATAGAATTCTATCACAGTGGTTAAATGTGATTAACTTTGCTTGATTTGTTGCAAAGTTAAGCCAGTTTTGCAAAGGCTGAAGGAAAATATACACCTGATGTAAAGAAGAGATTCAGAGCCCTGAGCATTTCTCTCAGCAGCGCTGCAAGCAGAGGGTTAGTGCAGCGCTGTGGTTTGAGCACAGGCAGACTTAAGCTCTCCTTGCATCATGGAGAGGTTTGTGTCTCACACTGTGACAGAATTAAAGCTTCCACACCTTGCACTCTGGAACAACAGACCCACGTGCTTCCCACAAATTCCAGTACAACAGAGAAGTGTTAAAGCAAGTAATCACTAATAATAAAAAAGAGAGTTAGGTCTTTCCAGGGCATCAGCTGGGGAAGGTGCTCCCTTCTGATAGGGAGTTGCATTGTGAACTTTGAACCTGGTGCAGCTTTTAGCACATCCAGTAATGTTCTGTGTTACTGGGATGCTGCCTGCATTGTCTGTCTTAGGCTCGAGTGCTTAAACCAACCCAAAAGCTTTGCAGAACCAGTACTTGCTTTTTACTTTTAGCAGGCTTTGCACTCAAGTCTGGCTTTATGGAGCTGGAATTTCGATTGAAGAATGGAAACGCCCTCTGAGAAGTGATGCCAAAAGCTTATCTTGCTATCAAGCTTGTCACTTGCTTGGGCTGTTTGCCCTGGGACTTGCATGTAGAGGAAGAATTTATCCTTTGTGCAGAATGCTGAGACCTGGAACCATCACTCTCATCACACAGTCCCTTTTCACCTCCCTGGGGAATGCTGCTGCCTGCGAGGTGGAGAAGACCTCAGTGCCCCAAGGTTTGACGTTGGAGGAAATCACTTGTGTGTCTTGATCTTCACACCAGAATTTCTACCTCATCAGGAGTGTCATACGTTGAGGAGCTGTGGACAGCAGTAACTCTGGCTCCAACTGTTGCATGGATCCTTCCCTGGGAGAACAGGGAATTGCTGTGCACCATACCTGCTGGACTGGGAGCTCCCCTGTGCTGAGCTGCTGGAGAAATACTGATGGAGTACCAGCATGAACATTTCAGTGCATGCTGACTTTGTGTTGTTTAACTGAGCTTCAGCAAAGACGCTGAACAGCCAGATTTTGGAAGCTGCATGAACCTCAGAAAGTCCCTTTGCCGTTTGCTGTGTAAGCTGACGAGTTCTGGCTGTAAGATCTCCTTCCTGAGCTCCGTCCTGCCCTCATCCCTGGGACGTGCCAGCTGGTGACGGGCTGTCCCATGGCTGCCAGCGTGCAGGGGAAGGGTGTCCCCGCTCCCAAGGAGACATGTGCATCTGTTGGTTAGCCCCCTCCAAGGCTGGGGGTGAGGGGCAGCCCTGTGCTTTGGCACTGTGGGTTCTGCTCATTGTTTCGGGCTTCTCCAGGAGCTGAACTTGCCTCTCATTTTCATAAACCACTCTGGCTTCTGGCAAAGGGCTTCTTGTCCAACAGAGATGTTTGAAGGGCGTTTAATGGGCCGTGTCTGTACATTGCCTTAAATCCCAAGGCCTTAAAGAGGCTCCTCGCCCCTGTAAGCTGGTGGCTTGTTTGTTTTCCAGCTGTTGCTTCTTGTAAAAGCCAACTTACAAAAAACTCCTGTCCCCTTAGAGGTGAAACAACTGCCAGAGCTTGTTGCTTTCCTGTGCTAACAGGAGGGTGAGAAAACGCTGGGGCAGAAACAGGCCTCAGCTCCCCGGTGGCTGCGCTTGGCGAGTGTGTTAATAGTTAACTCCGCAGCCTGGACGGTCTGAATCTCTTCCAGGTGACTGAGTGCAGCTCTGTTTAGCTTCCTGCATTTGTCAATGTGAAAATAGGCTCTTGGGCTCCCTCACTGTTGTCCCACGGCCGGGTGCCTTTGCTTCCTGAAGCGGAGCACAGCAGCCAGGAGTGAATCGGAAAGCTCCCAGCCCCTTCGCTGGCTGCTGGGCCTGGGTTCTTTGGGGTTTGTTTTTATTTTTCAAGCCTTAAAATCCCAGCTGGGGGGAGGTGTTCGAGCAGCAGAGCGAAGGTGGTGGATGTTTGGTACCCGTTCAGGCTGTGCCGGTGCCTTTTGTCTGTGTCAGCAACCAAAATGTAGCATAAAAATAATCATTTTTGAAAACAAGAGAGAAAGATTGACATTTAATAATCCAAAGCCAAGCAGTGCACATTACTCCTGCTGCAGGCAGGTTTTGCTGTGCAAGGGGATTGTGTCCTTGCAAAATGTGTGTTCCTTGGAGATCAGCAGGTTATCCTAACCATACACCTGTAGCAGCCAGGAATGAAACTGACTCATGAGCCCTTTGTGTGAAACAGTCTGGTTTCCTCTCCTGTTTGTCTATTCCATGATTTCCCACTGTATTGTTAACGAGCTCTATCTTCTGGATTTTTATTTTCTGGAGTGGAGAGCAGTGGGATGGTTTGGCCTAACTTTTCCTTGGGGTGAAAAGCGATTCTTGTTTTTAAAAGGAAAAATTAAAAGCTGTGTCCTTGTTACTACAGTATCATTGTATGTTAGGAGCCCTGCTTCTCCTAAACGAAATCCAGGAGGAATTGAGTGCTTTTCACAGCCACTAACCAACTGAGCCTTGCCCATAACTCGGCTTAGAAAGGTGTGTGTCCCTACTGCACTGCCACAGGACAGCTGGCTTGCAGGAGCACTCCCTTGGCTGAGACAGGGGGTGGGTATGTGTGTGAGTGTACACACACCTTTTTGTTCTTTTTTCTTTAATTCATGTGAGGTTGCAGTGATGGTTTGCAGTAACAGTGGGTGATCATCTCAGATGTGCTGTCTTTGAAAGCGTTTTCTCTCCTTTTTACTCCCTCTCTCGTTCTCTTCCCACCCAGGCCCCCCAGGAGACCATCCTCAGCTCTCGTCCCTCGTGCTGAAGAGTCCCCTGGGCTCCAACCCAGCCTTTCAGGTGAACTTGAATGCAGCCAGCCAGGGTTACTCTCCTCTCCTGAGCCCTGTCCTTAGCGATGCTGGTGGTGCCAGGATAGAGGAGGATGATGAGATGAAACGTAAGGTAAGATCCTGAGCTGCCTGGGAATCCATGTCAGCAGAGGAGCGGTGGTTTGGGTGAGAGGCTGTGCTTTCTGGTCACAGAGTGCTGGCTGTGTTACATTTTGGGGTAGAACAGACATGTTTGGTGGTCAGTGGTGAAAGGTTTGGTCAGGTCTGTTGATCTTGCTGTTGTGGCAGGAGTCCCTGCTGCCCTCTTGGCAGGCGGGGTGGAGGGAGGGGAAGGCATCTCCACAGCTGCTGCTGAGACTCCCTCCTGCTGTTCTAGCAGGAACCACTGCTAGGGGCCCCAGTATGGCAGGGAGCTCCCCTCAAAATCTGCCTTTCACAGCCCAGAATGGAAACAAGGGTTCAGACTGGACTTCGGGAGGTTACTCACTGAGAGGGTGACCAGTCACAGAACAGGCTCCCCAGGAAAGGGGTTGCAGCATCCAGCCCATCAAAGCTCAAGGAGTGTCTGGACAGTGTCATATGGTTTGCTGTTAGTGCCACTAGGAGCAGGGAGTTGGACCTGGTGTCCTTATGGTTCCCTTCCAACCTGGCATATTGTAAGAGATGTGGCTTCCTGAAATAAGCATTTTGGGGGAAGAGTTGATCCATACTTGATGTAAAACAGTAGTGGTGAGCTTGGTGCCTTTTGCACCGTAACTGTTTTATTAGAAGAGGAGCCATGGGAGATGATCCAAGGGCTGGAGCCCCTCTGCTCTGGAGCCAGGCTGGGAGAGCTGGGCTGGCTCAGCCTGGAGAAGAGAAGGCTGCTGCTGGGGAAGAGCTCCGAGCCCCTTCCCATCCCACAAGGTTCTCCAGGAGAGCAGGAGTGGAGTGGTGCCCAGGGCAGGGAGGGCCAGGCCCAGGGGAACAGCCTTCAGCTGCAGGAGGGGGATGGAGAGGGGCTGGGAGGCAGAAATCCTTCCTGGGGAGGGGGGAGGCCCTGGCACAGGGTGCCCAGAGAAGCTGGGGCTGCCCCTGGGGTCCCTGGCAGGGTTCAAGGCCGGGTTGGATGGGGCTGGGGGCACCCTGGGCTGTGGCGGGGGGAGTATCCCTGCTCCTGGCAGGGTGTCACTGGGGGGCTCTGGGAGCCCTTTCCCTCAAGCCCTGTGATTACCCTCGAGAGACAAAGGTGAGATTGTCATGTAGCTCAGAGGAGTTTGCTGTCACTGTCACCAGGCAAGGCTTTGGCACAAACCTGTGGCACGGCATAGCAAGCTGAGGAGGCACTAAGGAGGCACAGCAGCAGCTTAGCAAGAACTGTGATCAGTTCCTTAATATTAATGATGTGATTTTTTTTTAATGATGTGTGTTTTCAGGCCGCCTCTGTTGAGGTTTGTTGCAGCTGCACAATGTATCTTCTCACCATGTCATTCCTTTGTGCTTTCATGGCTGTTTCCTTTAAAGAACAGCCCTGGAGCAGCCATGCAGCCAGCAACTGATGGAGTTTGACTTGTGTCTTTTCTTAACTAACTAATGTGATCTGGAGAGGGTTTGGGTAAAAGCTGTGAGGGGAAGTAGAATGGCTTTGAGAAGGGACTGTGTGGTGGATCTGCTGTACTCAGTTTGAGTAGAGAAGTGTTTCCAACCTAGGACATCTGGAGTAAGTGTTTCTGTATCTGGGCAGAGCTCTGCCTGGTTCCCAGGTCTGTGTAAAATAATTTCCAAGTGGAAGCTCATGATATTATTCTTCAGTGGGTTTTTTTTTTAGATTTAGTGGTGTCCTGGCTTGGCCTGGGGTAGGGTTAATGTTCACCAGAACCTGGGGTGGGATGCAGCCCACACAGGTGACCCACACTCCCCAAAGGGCTGTGCCACACTGTATGCTGTCATGCTCAGTAGAAAAGGGGGCTGTTTGGGGAGGAGCAGCACAGCTCTGGAGCTGCCCCGTTTCAGGATAGCTCTGAGCTGTACAGCTGGGGTTGTGAGGTTTGGTGAGAAACTGCATTTTGCATCACTGGTTTTATACTGGTTCTAAGTCCTGTTGTTGGTATTCCTCTCTCCCAGTGCTGTCCCAGTAACCTGCCCTTATCTGAGGGGTGGGCAGCAGGTGTGAGCGAGGGGCCGGGGCTGAGCCGTGACAAGTCTTGAGTAGCAAAGTCAGTGTGTGACAGTAGGGTACTGAGTAGAGAGATGCCCTGTTAGAAACCAGCTTCCTTCCTTTGCAGCCAGCAAGGGGAAATATGTGTAAAGTTTGAGCCCTGAGCAGAGCACTGGGGTTTTAATACCTGTTGGTTTCCTTGTGTGCTTTCAGCGCTGTCCCACAGACAAGGCATACTTCATAGCAAAGGAGATTCTTGCCACAGAACGGACTTACTTAAAGGACCTGGAAGTCATTACAGTGGTAAGGGGGTTTAACATCAGTGCTTTCCCTTTCCTGAGCAGATTTGTTAGTGTTCATTTGGAAAAACTTGGAGTATTTTCCAGGTGGCAGAAGGAGCATGTCCTGTGATAAAGCATAACCCAGGAGCTGTGTAGCTGTTACCTTCCTTGCTCTGGAGGCCCTCATGGACTTCTGTTGTTGGCTCCAATAGCTCCATCACATGCTGCCTTGATGTCTTAGGCAAACTTTCTCCCTGAAAACTGTGAATGGGGGCAGCCTAAAAACCTGTGTTCATTTTCAGTGATAGCTGTTACTCTCAGCTCTGCTTGGAATGGGTCCATCGCCTGCTCGGGCAGCTTTTCTCTTCCTGCCTTCAGAGCAAGAGAACAGATGAAAATTGCAAAGGGTACTAAGGATCCATAGAGCTTTGAGGAGTTTTGTCTTCTCTTTGTTGCTGCTTTTTTGTTTCCCCTCCTTTCACACAGAGTAGAGAAGCGAGTCCTTGTTTGCAGTACAGCTTGAGTTCCCAGTTCTTTTTCTTTAAGGGTTTTGTGTTCATTTACTGCAGGTTTGCACACTGGGTTGTGTTTCTGTAAGCTCATTGTTTTCATTTCATCAAAGAGAAGTTTGAGTCCCTCACTGCCATCTGTCTCCAGCTGAGCCGTTCTCAGCGAGTGCCGTCTCACTCCAGTTCCTCCCACAGGCTTCCCAGCACTTCTCCTAAAAGATGGGGGAACACCTGGCACCTCTGAGGAGTTTCCTAACATTCCCACCCCTGCCAGAAAGCAGGGAACCCAAAGTGCTCAAACCCTGCAGTATGTGACACGCGACGAGAGGTCTCCAGCTGCCTGGTGGGGGGCTCGAGCTGTGAGGAGGAGCAGTTGTGTCCACACTGGAGGGATGTGGTGTAGCAGCAGCAGTGCAGCCGCTCGGTAACTGCCCCTCATCCAGAGCCATTGCCCACCATCTCATCACTGCATTCAGAAACATGCTTGTGCCCAGAACTGATAACGTTTGGCAAGGAAAGAAATCCCATCCTTTCATCTTCCCCAGATTACATCTTCCCTCAAAGCTTCTCCTTCCTTCTGGCTGTTTCCCTCTGCACATGCTTTCTCCTCCCCTATTGCTGCAGGAGCAGCAATTCCTATTTTAACAATGGATTTCTCCAGTAGAAACTTTCATTGTACCTTATGATTTTCCTGGCAGTGGTTTCGCAGTGCAGTCATCAAGGAGAACGCCATGCCAGAGGGCCTCATGACCTTACTCTTCTCTAACATAGACCCCATTTATGAGTTCCACCGAGGCTTTCTGAAAGAGATTGAGCAAAGGCTGTCGCTCTGGTAAGTGGTGCAGCACAGGGGGACCTTTTTCTGTGTCCTTCTATTGAAACCATACTTCATCTGTATTTGAACTGGCAGCTCTTCTTCAGCAGAGTGTAGAGAAAAGCATATAATAAATTACAGCTTTAAAAAAGCCTGACTGAATACACTTTGCAAAGCCCATTTTCCAAGCACTACCTAATGCAGAATATCCCAGACCCAGGCTTTTGCAATCTCAGAATCATTTAGGTTGAAAAACACCTCTAAGATCATTGAGCCCAGCTGTTAATATAGCCTGCTGTTGTCTCTAGCCTTGGAAAGGAGAAGCAATTGGTTAAGTCACCTTCCCTGGATGTGTTTAAAAGATGGGTAGATGAGGTACTTAGGGATATGGTTCAGCTTAGGATGGGAATGGTTGGACTTGATGATCTTTAAAGGCCTTTTCCAACCTGGTGATTCTGTGAATGCAAAGCCAAACAGGTAACGTGTCTTTTTCAACTCCTTCCAGTCCATGAATCTCTGGATGAAAATCTAGGAAGCACATTTGGGTAATTAAAATTAACATTCAGTTCTTGCAGCAAAATTTATTTTCAGGAGTTTGTCTTTAGCCTTTTAACCTTTGTATCACTGTCTGCTGCAGTGTTTGAGAATCTAATTGCTGTTCCACAGCAAAGGGCTTGATGTAAACGACACGCAAACACAATTAAATACATAAATTCAGGAGGGCTCGTGCTGTGACACTTACGCAGAAGTCTGAGGGCTTCAATTCTGAAGTTGCTGCTTCTTTATCTCCCATGTCTGGCTCCTTATTTCATCTTATGTGTGTTTCAGGGAGGGAAAGTCCAATGCTCACGTGAAGGGAGATTACCAGCGCATCGGGGATGTCATGCTCAGGAACATGCACACTCTGAAGGTAGATTGGGGAATAAACCAACAGAACCTTGGGATGGAGAGGCATTTTTTTCCTTTGGTCAGGGGTGGGAGTGCAAGGTTTAGCATCTCCCCTAAGCTCCAAGTGCCTTGCAAACTACTAGAGTTGATAAAGTACAAAGAAAACAATATAAAATATTTACAGCAAGTCTCTGTACTGCTGTTGCTTGTCTAATCACCTGCATTTACCTTGAGAAGAGCTGGTTTGTTTATTGGCTGTTCACCAGCAGGTGAGGAGAAAGTATTAAATTGGTCTCTCCTGTATTTGCTCCTCCCTATGGAGACACTTTTCTAAGATTTTCAGTCCAAAACAGCAGTGTTTTTTAACTGCAGGCCAGTTTCTTCTGAAACACAGTCACCTTTCTTTGGAGCACTTCTACTGGTGCTGGAGAGGTGCACTAATTGGCTTTTTGTTAATTCAGTGAAGCACATGATGCTGTCAGTGCTGTTCTTGTCTTATTTCTGGCAGTACAGGCAGTCTTGAGTTATATGCTCATGACCAGAGACAAAAGTAAGGTGGGGAGTGGATGTTTTTTCTAATTCACTGTGAAATCTAGTAAAGACTGCTTTACTTGCATCAGGGTGACTTAGTTATTTGTGGTATGATTCAACAGGAATTCACCAGTTACCTGCAGAAGCACGACGAGGTCCTGACAGAACTGGAGAAGGCAACTAAGCGCCTAAAGAAGCTGGAAATGGTGTATAAGGAGTTTGAGCTGCAGAAGGTCTGTTACCTGCCCCTCAACACCTTTCTGCTCAAGCCCATCCAGCGACTGATGCACTACAAGCTGATCCTGGGGAGGCTTTGCAAGCACTACACAGCAGAGCACCGGGACTTTGCCGACTGCCGCAGTGAGTGAACGCTTCCCTCTGTCTGGGCTGGGCAGAAGCCCTTGCATGGCAGAAATAGTTGGCTTGAATTTTTTAATTGACTTTTGGCTACATGGTAAATACTTTTTATATGTGCAGTAATCCCCAGGAGAACGGGAAGCACTGTGAAGTTGCTTGCTAGTCTTGGTAGGTAGCTCCAAAACTTTCAGGAGTTGCCGATTTCCCTGGGAGGAAAGGCTGAGTGAGCTGGGGCTGTTCAGCCTGGAGAGAAGAAGACTAAGGGGGGACCTGATTAATGGTTATCAATATCTGAAGGATGGGATGCAGGGGGACATGGCCATCCCCTTTTCAGTGTCTGTGGGGACAGGACAAGGGGCAATGGCTGCAAGTTGGAGCACAGGGAGTTCCACAGCAACATGGGGAAGAACTTTTCCCCAGTGAGGGTGAGGGAGCCCTGGGACAGGCTGCCCAGGGGGTGTGGAGTCTCCTTCTCTGGAGAGATTCCAGCCCCGTCTGGACACCGACCTGTGTGCCCTGTCCTAGGGACCCTGCTTTGGCAGGGGGTTGGACCCCATGGGCTCTGGGGGTCCCTTCCAACCTCTGTGATTAGATTAGGTAGATCTGACAGAACTGTTCTGTTCTATTCTAAATCTGATGATAAGTTTCAGATCTGGTTTTCCAGGGATAAAATTGACAGCCTGGGCTCAGCCACTCTGTGCTGTTTCCTCACAGATGCACTGAAGGAGGTCACAGAGATGACATCTCAGCTGCAGCACAGTCTCATCCGCCTGGAGAATTTCCAGAAGCTGACGGAGCTGCAGCACGACTTGATCGGGATAGATAATCTGACAGCTCCTGGCAGGGTAGGTGTACCTGTGCCTGTCCTTACCTTTTAGAGGCTGTGTCGGGTCTTCAACTGTGGATTTGCCATGACTGTGCCTCTGCTGTACGGAACAGCAGTAAAGCTTTGTGTCACAGTCTTTCTGGAAGGTCCTGTGGAGCTCTCTGGAATGTCACAGAGTGATGGGGCTGGCAGGGCCCTCTGCAGAGCACCCAGCCCAACCCCTGCCAGAGCAGGGTCCCCTCGAGCTGCACAGGGCAGCATCCAGGATCACGGGGTTGGGATGGCTCCAGAGATGGAGACTCCCCAACCTCTCTGGGCAGCCTGGCCCAGGGCTCTGCCACCCTCCCAGCAAAGAAGTTCCTCCTCATGTCCAGGTGCAACTTCCTCTGCTCCAGTTTGTGCCCATCCCCTCTTGTCCTGTCCCTGGGCCCCCCTGAACACAGACTGACCCCCTCCTCCTGACCCCAGCCCTCATGTATTTATCACCATTGATAAGATCCCTCCTCTGTCTTCTCTTCTGTAGTCCCAAGTCGCTCAGCCTCTCTTCACCAGAGAGATGTTCTTGTCCTCTCAGCATCTCCATGGCCCTTTGCTGTCCCCTCTCCAGTAGCTCCCTGTCCTTGTTGACCCGGGGAGCCCAGCCCCACACACACTGTTCCCGATGAGGCCTCCCCAGGGCAGAGCAGAGAGGCAGGAGAACCCCCCTCCACCTGCTGCCCACACTGTCCTTGACACACCCCAGGATGCTGCTGGCTTTCTTGGCCACGAGGACACACTGCTGCCCATGTGTCCTTGAAGAATATATTGACTAACCCCTGAGTAACATCACTTGTTACAAACCTCCAGCTAGACTCTGTGCCACTGACCACCACGCTCTGGGCTCTGTCTTTCAGTCAGTTTTCAATCCACCCCACTGTCCATTCATCTAAGCCACATTTCCTGAGCTTGGGCTATGAGGATGCTGGGGGAGTCAGTGTCAAAAGGTCCTAGGGGATTAGATCAGAAATGCTTCTGTTCAGAGTCTGGCTGTGGCTTCATGTTCCCAGCCCAGCAGAGCACTGGCTGTGGTGCTTTGTGAGTGGGAAGGGGGGTGTCATGTACCTGAGAGGACATTCCCTACCAGGGGTGATGCAGGCTCTTTGCACTGAGACTGCACAGAGGATGTAGCAATGGGGAGATGGGCAAAACTGGTGTCAGTGCCTCTGCTTTTCTTCAGTTTGTTCAGTTTTCTGCTTGGTTTTGGATGTCTTTGGTTTTTAAGATACATGTAAGTGTGTGTACAGAAATAAGCATGGGCACAGGAGCACCGTGTGTGCGATGGCAACCACTGCAGTGAGCTGCAAGTGTACTGGGCAAGCTGCTGGTCTCCAGCAGGAACTCTGCTCCTTTGCTGTCTCTTGCATCGTTGCTTCAAATGCTGGCTGCAGCAAGGAGCTGAGGCCTGGTACAAACCAGAAGGAAAGGTGGCACCTGGCCCTGAACAAATGTGTGAGTGAGTGCTGCTGGGCACCAGGCAACATCTGTGTCCTCTGGGATGGAGAAAAACTGAACCATCAAAACCCTCTGTGTTTGGAAAGATGAAGCTTTGCCTGATGACTCTCTCTCTTCTGCCACAGGAGTTTATTCGGGAAGGGTGCTTGTACAAGCTCACCAAGAAGGGTTTACAGCAGCGGATGTTCTTTCTGGTGAGTTGCCATCATTCCAAAGTCTTCAGTGTCTTTTTGTGTGCTGCTTGTGCCTGGAACTCACTCTGAGGGAGGTTTAGATGTGGCAGTGCATGTTCAGCATGTTTTCCTAATGGCTGAGGGAGGTGACCCTGGCTGGGGGCCAGATACCCCCAAAGCTGCTCTGTCACCCCCCTCCTCAGCTGGGCAGGGGAGACAACATCTAATGGGAGGGTTATGGGTCGAGATAAGGGCAGGAGAGATCCCTCAGCAATTACTGTCATGGGAAAAACAGGCTCAACACAGAGTAAAATGCATCTGATTTATTGCCCAGTGGAACCAGGGCAGGAGAGTGAGAAATAAACCCAAATCTTACCCCCTCCTACCACCCCTTCCCGGGCTCAACCTCACTCCCCATTTCTCTCCCTCCCCTCCAGCAGCACAGAGGGGTGGGGATGGGGTTGGGGTCAGTCCATCACAGGCTGTCCCTGCCGCTCCTTCCTCCTCAGGGGAGGACTCCTCACACTCCCCTGCTCCAGCACAGGGTCCCTCCCAGGGCAGACAGTCAGGCCTCTGGTGTTGGTGCTGTGGGGCCTGGGGGAAGCTCCTGGCAGCTCTCCCAGAAGCTGCCCCTGCAGCCCCCCACCACCAAACCCTTGCCACATAAACCCAAAACAATCTCACACAGTTGTAACAGAATTTTAAACATTATTTGCCTCTCCTGTAAGTACATGGGTGATGTTTTAAGGCATGTAGACTGAGCAGACTGAGAAATGGTGGGGATTTTGTGTCTACAGGGGCCTTTGAGCAACAGATTTTAAAAACAATGTTGAAAAAATACTTGGCCCTACCTGCTGTCTGCAGAAATGTGATTGTATTTCTCCTGCCTTTCCCAGTTCTCAGATATGCTGCTCTACACCAGCAAAGGGGTTACAGGGACAAACCAGTTCAAAATCCACGGACACCTTCCTCTCCATGGCATGCTGGTAAGTGCCATAACTTTGCCTTAGGCCAGGCTGAGGCAATTGCTTCAGGACATGAGGGTATAGTCAGAGCACCCTGCCACGCTGCTGGCTGAGGAGTGTCCCTTCCCCTGTGGTGATAAGCTTGTTCTTTCCAGCGTGCTAGTGATACAGCTGGACACTTCACACCATTTCTTTTCATGCTGCTGTGAGTGGCTGACCTGGAAGTGGGGAGTTGTGCTGGCCTTGTTCCCTGGGCACACACCCAGGCCCCAGTCTCTGCCTCTGCACCCCCTTTTCTAACAGGCCTGTTCTTTCTGTCTTTGATTTGCAGCTGATAGTGCTCGACCCACCGGTAAGTCATAAGCTGCCTCCTCCTCAAAGCCCTCCTTTGCCAGCCCTGTTGGAGGTGGTGCTGTGCTGCTAGAGACACAGCAGTAGAGATAGAGATGATGGTGTAGAGCCAGATTAGATTGCAGTAGGCAGTATTCACAAAAGAGTAGCTGTTCCTCACTTCCTGCAACCAGGTGTAATCCTGTTGTGAGTCTGGTTCCTCCCCAGCCAGATCTGGGGGTTCTCAGTGCTGAGCAGGGATCAGAAAAGCCTTTTCTTTTCCTGCAGGTGGAGGAGAGTGAGAACGAGTGGGCTGTCCCACACTGCTTCACCATCTATTCAGCCCAGAAAACCATAGTGGTGGCAGCCAGGTAAGGTTCCTTTTCCTGGGTTGCCTGCAGGTTTGAGAGCTGCAGTCTCTGAAGGGACACTGTTCAGTCCTGAGGGGACACTGTTCAGTCCTGAGGGGACACTGTTCAGTCCTGAGGTGCAGGGTCAGGGTGTTTGCTGCACCCTCTGGAACATGTGGCTTCAGACCAGACGTGGGACACACACCCTTTGTTGGGAATCACAGGCTGCCTTAGGTGGGAAGGGACCTTCAAAGGCTGTCTAGCCCAACCACCCTGCAGCAAGCAGGGACACCATGAGCTAGAGCAGGTCACTCAGAACCCCATACACTCCGACCTTGAACGTCTCCAGAGACTGGGCCTCAACCACCAACCTGTGCCAGGGTCTCACCCCCCTCAGAGTGAAGAACAACTTCCTCATGTCTCATCTAACCCTGCCCAGCTCTAGTTTGAAACCATCACCCCTCATCCTATCACTCCCTGTCCTTACAAACAGTCCTGCCCAGCTTTGCTGTAGGCCCTTCAGGGACTGGAAGGGGCTCTGAGGTCCCCCTGCAGCCTTCTCTTCTCCAGGCTGAACCAGCCCAGTTCTCCCAGCCCTCTGGAGCCGCTCCAAGAGGTCTGTGTCCTTGTGCTGAGGGCTCTAGAGCTGCATTCAGCACTTATTTTTGGGGAAGTAATAGTTTATCTCATGAAATCTCTCCTGTACATTCCTGAACATGCAGCAGCAGCAGGAACACTGACTCGCTATTGTTTGAGTCAGCAGAGTTGCTGGAGTTAAACAACTGCTGTGAAGCAGGAGACAAACCCAAAATCTGAGAGACCTGATAAGAATGAAAAGCCAGAAGGTGCCAATGGATGTAAGGAGGGGAGAGTTCCTGCATGGATCTCATGGAGGGAGCTGGGAAGGGAGAGGAAAAGCTAATGCCTGACTTGGAGAGAAAACCACTTCTCTCTGCTCCACCTGTTCTCTCAGGATTGGCTTTAGGAGGCTTCATCCCTCCCCAGGTCCCCTAAAAGGCAGCTAAGAACGTGGGATGGGAGCAATAAATCTCAGCCTGACGTTTATAGGGGTTTTTTACTGCTTGATAACACATCCTTGAAAAATAACAGTGCCCAAACATTTATCAATCAGGCATGCAGCAGCACAGCAGCCAGTACCAATTGCATGCAGGCATATTCAGCGAGCAAAACTTTGAGTTTTAATTCCAGCCTAATGCCTGAAAATGCCAAATAGTTTTAAGCTCAGCTGCACATCAGAAAGTCCTGGAAAGGATCTTAAATTTGGAAAAAAATAAATGCCATTTTGACCTTGTTGTAACTTCAGAAATAGCTCCAGAATTGTTGGTTTTCATGTTACATCTCCTTACCTGTTAAAAAAATGGTTCTTGGACTTAGACTGTGCATGGGATTTTCAGTCTAAATTAAAAACTTCCCCCCAAAACAACCCAAAAAAGAGAGAGGGCTACCAAAAAAAGTCTCCCAGACCCTTCCAAGCAGCCACAAGTGTGTGTAGCTCCATGCAGCCCTTCAGACAGCAGTTGTGCAGGCAGAAATGTAGCCAGAGGTAAAGAAGCCCTGGCTGTGTCTAAGGAAAACCTCAGGCTGCTGCGTGCTGATGGGCAGGGATACAGGTCGTGGGAGCCATGAAGCTGCACATCACGACGTGCACGGGGTGGCCTGTCATGGCAGCTGGGGGTGGTGGTCTCCACTTGCACCATTTCTCTTGCAGCACCCGCCTGGAGATGACAAAGTGGATGGAAGACCTGAACATGGCGATTGAAATGGCCAAGAAATCCACTGAGAAATCAGACATGCTCCTGGAAAACTCCGTGTGCAACCGCTCCAACAGTAAGTGGTGCTTCCTGCCCCTTGGAAAGCACGCTGCTCCCTTTGGTTTTCCTGTGCTGAATTGGAGGACAGAAATGGAGTGTTTCTAGAATTCCTATGGGAATGGAGAGTTAAATGTGCTTTTGTTCTGTTGTAATGCAGCAGAGACACTCCAGTTTGACTTGTGAATAACACCTTACTTGTCTCCTCAGTAGAGTTTTCTGAATTCAACCACGTAGTGTATCTTCCTCTCCAGAAATCTGGTGTCTTTGGAGTTCAGCAGGTTCTTTTATAGCCAGTGTTCTTGTGTCTGGTGGCACTACAGATGTGCTGAAACATGTAGTGTCCCTTCTCAGAGCGCTTCTCCTGCTCCTCACTAAGAACTGATTGAAGATGAAGCACCAGGGGCTTTGGCTGGTTTGTTTGAGGCAGCTGCCCCAGGTGATGAAATACAAGTGATGAAAAATAGGTGCCGATATTTTGGTGATGAAAGCCAAAGTGCTCCAGTCCGAGCAGCCTTCAGGAGCCACGTAGCCAGGTTCAAGTTGCCATGATTTTAAAACTGGACCATTGCAAGAGAAAGTGATTGTTCTTGGGCATCCCTGCCTCTCTTGCTGGTGGTACTGCACGCTGTTCTTAAACCGCTGATGAATTCTCCTCCCCCAGGATCCTCTGATGAGGTGTCTCTAGAGCAGGAGTCCGAAGATGACATACACTCTTCTCGTAGCTCCTTGGACAGGCAGAGCCACCACCGTGCCAACACAACCATGCACGTGTGCTGGTACCGCAACACCAGCGTCTCCATGACTGACCACAGTGTGGCCGTCGAGGTACCCGCGGGGCACGGCTCTCCTGTCTCACTGTCCCTCCCACTGCAGCATGCTTGCCCCTCTCCACGCATGTCTGTGTGTCTGCATACACACACTCCCCTCTCCTGGCAGCAGGGCTTTGCTTTGGCAAAGGCACTGAAGGAGGGAAGTCCCTGAAGGCGACGCAGGATATCCTAGAGCTGAGCTCCTCCTTTGGGTTTCATCGGCCTCGCTGGAGGGATAAACCTCTCTGTTTGTGATAATTCCCTGTAGAGATGGACTCTGGCATGCTGAGGTCTGGTTAGCTACAGTTCTGCACCTAGAATTAAGAAGAGTGCTTTAAATTCAGTGGGAACACAACTTCTCTGCCCTTCCCTGGCTGACAGGGTTGAGCAGCAAGCGTTAGAACTGTTTCATGGTGGAGCCACGTTGTGCCAACCAGAGATGTACCACGTGCCTGTGGAGCTGCTCTTGCCTTAGGCCTTGCCCCTCAGCGCTGGTGGCACCTTTTGGTACCAAACTCCACAGGCTTCCAGGCAAATTCCTATGCAGTGCTTCTCACCTGGAATGCTGCCTGCCCCAGCACTGCTGTCTGGCTTTAGACAGCGGTTTGACAAGATCAGGTGGGTTAGGACCCTTTCTGGGGGGGCTGGCATGCTTGGAAGACTTCCAGAAGTGGGAAGGACCCTCAGTACCCTGAACAGAAGAAGGTCACTAACTAGACAAACAGCCACAGGGCAGGGTGCTGCATCAGTGGCTCTGTACCCCCCTGCCCAGCTGCTAAGGCGCTTTCTGTGCAGTGGAAGGAGTGAAAGGTTGGGTGCTGGAGCTCTGGGGTTTTCCTGTGGTGGAGAGTGTATCAGTCGGTGAGGGAAGTCCTAGAGGTGTCACCTCTGGCAGAGTGGTTTCTGTCAGAGGGCAAAGCCTTCCCTTCCCTGCCATACCTGTGTGCATGGCAGCAGCTCGCTCTTCCGTGCCTGGGAAATGAGGTACAGGCTCTGGGATGAAACGTGTGAGTTCCTGCAGCTCCCTCTTGCTTTGATCTGTTCCATGTTCTAATACCACCGTGGGTTTTTTTCACAGTCCATTTTCCTTTAACAGCTGCCTTCCTCACATCACTTCTCTCATCCTAACGTGCTGGTTTTCTCTTTC
The DNA here is from genome assembly GCA_020800305.1 of Porphyrio hochstetteri. Classification (NCBI taxonomy): domain Eukaryota; kingdom Metazoa; phylum Chordata; class Aves; order Gruiformes; family Rallidae; genus Porphyrio; species Porphyrio hochstetteri. Next base: position 1,650,808 of record CM036914.1, read on the forward strand.
TCTCCCCCTTTTCTCTGCTCAGTTTTCTGCTCTCTTGCTGTTTCTCCAGAGCTTCCTCCTCGCTATTTGCTGGGCCAGGCCCAACGGCCCAACACAATCACCCATGTTTGTTGGTACCGGAACCAGAGCCTATCCCTGTCTGATTACCTGTGCATGATCCAGGTAAAAATGCCTCTCAAGTTCTCCACTGCTGGGGAGGAACCACAGGATGCCATGGAAAACACCCTGCTGCTTGCTTCCTAACAGCGAGCCCATGGGTGCTGGTGGAAGGATGCCCCGGCCAGCAGCAGAGCTGTAACCAGTAACTTTGCCCTGTTGATACAGGATTTCCTCTGGCTTATGCTTCCCAAAAGGGTTCTCAATCCTGTCTTTAATTACAGAAGCCTTTTGCTGTTGTTCTGTGCCATAGGTTCCCTTATCCCACTGCCCAAGAGCTCCCTGCCTCCAAGGTGGCCGTGTTTGACTGCCCTGCTTGTCACGGCTTCGTGGAACTGCCACCTGGAGCTTGCCCACAACTCTGGCACCCTCTGTTTCCTCTTCTGCTTTATCTCCCTTCTCACACGGTGTATCCTATGTGTAAAAATGGGGGGCTCAAGGGATGGCTGTGGAGGGGGGTGGTGGCTGGGAGGGATGGGCCTGTGCAGCCCCCAGGGCTGCGCTGAGCTACCACCAGTGCTTAACGCTGGAGGGGAACGTGCTGTCAGAGAAATCACTCAGCTCTTCCTAAGAAGGTGGGTGGGAGTTGGTGAGCTGAAGATGCAGAGTCACTTGGTCACCACATGAAGTATCTGGGAGGCCTTTTACCGCAGGAGCAGAGGTAGCAGGCAGCCTCAGGCTTTCTGTCTGTCATCTCTGTTGTCAGTGACCTGTGGTTTCATGGCAGTTGGTTTTTTTTTTTTCCTTCTGTGCTAGAACCAGCTCTCTGGATACTTGCTGAGGAAGTTCAAGAACAGCAATGGCTGGCAGAAACTGTGGGTTGTCTTCACCAACTTCTGCTTGTTCTTCTACAAAACACACCAGGTGAGCAAATGTCCTGGAGGGCTGTGCCTGGAGCCCTGTGCTTTCTGCTGTGAAACAGGGACTTCTCTGCTTGCAGTGCATTTAGTGCCTGCTTGGTAACAAACCTGGACCTTTTTGTCTGGCCCACTGAACTGTGGTACGTTGCTTGGGCTTTCTGCCTCGAGGTCATGTTTATTTTGGGAGGAATATTAGGATTTTTGGGTCAATTCTGTGCCGAGGGAGAGGGGGGGAGCCCAGGAAGCAGCGCCAGGCAGGGGAACAGAAGCAAATAACCCTATGAAAGCAGTGAAAAAAAGTCAGAGGAAGGTTCATTATAGCTCCTGGAAGCCTCCCAAAAGATCCAGGCTGCTGCCCCTTCTCTCCTAAAGACAAATGACCTTACCTGTGTGGTGCTAAGGAGCATGGGGGCGTTGGGAGGAACGGGGTGTGGGGGCACCTTGCACTGAGGGCAGGGCTGTTGGGTTCTTCCAGGACGATTATCCCCTGGCCAGCCTCCCACTGCTGGGCTACGTGGTCAGCTCCCCTGTAGAGGCAGATGGCATTCAGAAGGATTATGTCTTCAAGCTGCAGTTCAAGTCCCACGTGTATTTCTTCAGGGCTGAGAGCAAATACACCTTTGAGAGGTAATTTTTTTGTTTTCTCTGTCTGGGTTGGTCATCCAGAGCCCCCTCTCTGCTCCTGACTAACTCCTAGGCCGAGTTCTCAGTAATAAAGCTCCCTTCCTCCTATTGATGATGCTTGGCCAGCCTTCCTCTGCCAGAGCTTACGGGGCAGAGCTGGTGGTCCCCCCCCAGAGCCATAGGCCCTGCTTTGTCTCAGGAGTCTGGGACTGCCTCAGAGCTGGGGTGCAGCACTGGTGGAAGGGCTGAGAGGTGCCACTGTGTCCTGGCAGTCAGGTTTCTAGGTTACTGAGAGTTCTGGTAAGCCCACAGAGAGTTACAATACAGTAACACCACATTAGTTCTTCCACAAGGCTGAGCACAGCAAGCATTACCTTCAGCAGTGCTGGGAGGGGCTTTTCCCTGCCCAGTGCCCAAAGTGCATCATGTTTAGAATGCATTGCCTGCAAAACTTTGCTATTACATCAGCTATTGGAAATGCTGGCGCTGTGTTCTGCCCTGAGGGCAGTGTGGCTTGCTTTGGGGGTGGCTTGAAGGAGGTGTCAGATACCCCCTCTTCCTTGGGAGCGACACATGGGTGGGCTACCCCAGACACCATGTTGTGATTTCAAGGGGGGAGGAAAATAAGTCTGGTTCACAGCAGGCATGTGACTTGCATTTTTGCTGTCACTCTGCTTTCTTCCATCCCACAATTCACTGTAAGAAAAGCAATCCCTTGACTGAGGAAAAGGGGTTTGTCCACCCATCCTCCTTCTGTACAGCTGTGGGAGAAGGCGGCGTGCTCTCAGAAGGGCTCTCTGGAGCTCAGGGTGCTGTACAGCTGTTACCTGGGCTGGCAGCTGTGTGCTGGGGTGTATTTACCACTCTCATGCTACTCAGCTGGAGACTGTTTCCCAAAAGGAAGGTAGAAAAGCAGATATTTGGTGAAAGGGGTGAAAGCTTGTAACAAGATTACGCATCTGAGTGGGGGGGTTGAACACTTCTCACATCCTTTCTTGCCAGGTGGATGGAGGTGATCAAGAGGGCCACCAGCTCTCCAGCTCGGTCAAGCCTGCTGCTTCCCAGGGACGGGAAGGACAGTCACACAGACTGAAGTGGGACAGGGCTGGATCTCTGCTGTAACCATTGACAATGAGGCAGGTGGAAACAAGAGTCGCTGGAGTTGATAAAGCAAAGAACTGGGAGGCTCATTTCCACCTGGTGCAGAAGGTGGAGTGAGGGAGCTGCAGACGGGGATCACATCGTTCCCAGGGGTGTGGAAGAGGGGCCAGTCTGTTCCAGTTGAACTTACTCAGAGAGAACCCAACAACTGCAGAGCTCTGGCAGGCACAGGTGGTGGAAGGTTTGTTGTTCCAGCTGTACCTGCACAGTAACACCCTTGCCTGCCCTGAGGGCAAACGGTGCCTTGTTTCTACTGGATGGTCAGAGTGTCCTGGAGCAAAATACAGCCGCTGGTGCCAGGCCTTGCTGGCTCCCAGACATTCCCTGCCCCCGATGCTCGGCGTGGCTGGCTGCACACACATGGACCAGCTTAACCACGGGGCGCTTGGAACACAAACTGCAGCTCTCAGAGATCAGTTCAGCTCTCCGGAATCTGCCGTGGCGGCACTTTTCCAGGGGAGTTTTTCCAGGCTGAACCTCTGCTAAGCTGCTGAGGTTTGGCTGTAGTGTGGGTTGGTACAAGCTGGGTGTCCTTTGAACTCTGCCATGGCTCACGCTGAGAGCGCCAGTCGCTGCTCTCACATCACAGCTCCTGCGTTCCTTCACCCTGTCGCAGGCGTTCCCTGAGGCGCAGGGTGGCAAACACGCTCTGCCTGTCTGTGGGTGATGTTTTCAAAGCATTTAAGCAACGCAGGAGAAAGCTTTCTCCAAAAGTTACAGTTGCTTGTGCTTGTGACACACAAAGACTGCTGAAAATCCCTGTTCTTACCTTTAAACTTGGGGTGGGATCCATCGTCTGTCTCTCAGGAAGTCCCTGGATTCCAGACGGAGCGTTTAGTGTCTGTGGACTCTATTAAATCTCTGCATGAAATCTGGAGTGTTTGCAGTTTGTTCTGTTTGTGTACAGCTGTCGCCTCTGGTTGCCTCCGTGGCAGGACTGAAACAAGCCAAGTGCCACAGAATGCTGGTGGACGTGGCTTTGATGGGCTGTAGGGATTCTGTTTTCACATTAGATAGGAAAGTCTTTGTGTTGTAGAAGAAGGAACCATGAAGTGATGTAAGTGAAAGACAAAGGAAAGTGTTGCATGTTGGGAGGATAGAGGGATGTGGAGATCCCCAGGAACACGGGAAGTATGGAGGCCAGCACATGTACTCGCCAAGGCTGCTTCTGGAGATGGTCTGCAACACACATGGGATGAGGACTGTGGGGACAGGCTTCCAGAGGGCTTTCCAGACTGCTCACTTGGCCTTGGCATCCTGGGGAAGACGAGCAACTGAAGATCCAGCCCTCACTACCACTGTCCCAATGACTGTTGTCCCATGTAAGTTAAATGTACTTAATTTATTAGTGTCTCCTCTTTTTTAATTAACTGTTGTAGGTGCACACGTGTGGATTGACTTGATATAACACAGCTGAATATGACTGTTGAAAGTAAATAGCATCTTGGTCTAAAACAATCTCAGCCTCTTATTCCTGAGCCCACCCTCCCCTGCCTGTGGCCATGTGCTGGGAGGATGGATGGCATCTGCCCAGGAGCAGGCATCTCACAACGTTGGTTAATGGGTCTTTGCCTTCAGGGGTTTTCCTGGGTGATGTTGGCTGTTCCTCTGTCACCATCATGTACTGAGTTGCTTACAGGAGGGCTCTCCCATTTCCTAATGACCCTCCCCTTGCTGGGCTCCCACGGGGCAGCTCTGCAGGAGCAAGTTGCAGAGAGGAGCAGCGGGGATTTGGCCCTTCACCCCAGCCTTTAGCTGCACTCGCCAGCTGCAGCAGGGCTTCCCAGTGCCAGGATCTCAGATCCTGGTTTGGGCTTCAAGCTACTCCGTGGTTCTTTAGGACTGAGGTTCTTGGCTCAGCCAGCGTCCATCCCCAGCAGGGAGCAAGTACCGAGCCAGGATGATGCAGAGGAATGTGTGGAGCCACCTTCCTAAAACCCGTGGGTGCCAGCAGGCTGGGGAGCAGCTTCAGGGCAGACAGATGGATGGACACACTGCCTGAAAGTACCCACAGATACAGGCCAAGTCTTGCATGAGGACAGTGACCTCTGCCCCAGGCTGGGGACTGCACAGCTGTGGCTGGGGCCCGGGGCAGAGGCGCTGGGGTCTCTGCAAGCTGTGCTTGCCCAGGGCAGTGCCCCTTGCCAGAGACACAGTGGAAGAGCAGGAGAAACGTGGGAGTTCCTGCGAGCACAGCGTCAGTGTGCAGTGTTCTCTGCCTGGGGTGAAAGAGCCTGGGGTGCAGAGTGCTGCACATGGGACAGAACAGCCCCCTGCAGCTACAGGCTGGGGGAGACTGGCTGGAGAGCTGTCAGGCAGAGAAGGACCTGGGGGTGCTGGGTGGCTGCAGGCTGAACATGAGCCAGCAGTGTGCCCAGGGGCCAGGAAGGCCAAGGGCATCCTGGCTTGTATCAAAACGAGTGTGGCCAGTAGGGCTGGGGAGGGGATTGTGCCCCTGGACTGGGCACTGGTGAGGCCGCATCTCAAGTGCTGGGTCCAGTTCTGGGCTCCTCACCATCAGAAGGACATGGAGGTCCTGGAGCGAGTCCAGAGAAGGGCGACCAGGCTGGGGAAGGGGCTGGAGGGCAAATCCTCTGAGGAGCAGCTGAGGGAGCTGGGGGTGTTGAGCCTGGAGAAGAGGAGGCTGAGGGGAGACGTTATCACCGTCTACAACTACCTGAAGGGAGGTTGTAGAGAGATGGGTGATGGTCTCTGCAGCCAGGGGACAGGTGATGGGACAAGGGGCAATGGGCTCAAGCTGGGCCAGGGCAGGGTCAGATTGGACATTAGAAATAAATTTTTTTACTGAAAGAGTTGTCAGGGCTGGAACAGGCTGCCCAGGGAGGGGCTGAGTCACCTTCCCTGGATGTGTTCAAACAAAGGGTAGATGAGGTACTTGGGTATAAACTGAAAATTCCAGCAACCCAGCCATCAGACAGGTAAGACCTTTGCTGAAAAACTTCCAGCCAAGACACAGAATCCCAGACTGTGGTGGGGTTTGGAAGAGCCCAGCCCAACCCCTGCTTAAGCAGGCTGCACAGGGTCATACCAGGGCAGGTTTGGGATCTCCCTAGAGCAGGAGCCTCCTCACCCTCCCTGAGCACCCTGTCCCGGGGCTCAGGCACCCGCAGAGTGGTGAAGTTTTCCCTCAGGTTTGGATGTGTTCCTCAGGACAAAGGGGAATAGCACAAATTGAAAGAGACCAGCCCCATCCTCTGGACACCACCCTTTAGATCTGGATCAGTGCTGAGGACATCCCCCTCTCAGTTCCTCTTCTCCAGGCTCTCTCAGCCTCCCCTCCCACCACAGATGCTCCAGGCCCTCATCGTCCTCATACCCTCTACTGGACTCTCTCCAGTAGCTCCCTGTCTGTCCTCTGCTCCTCCCGGCGGGGCGGGGGGTGTGGGGGGGGTCCGGAGGGCACGGGAGGAGCCGTCCGGCTCCTCCCGTGCCCTCCGGACCCCCCCCACACCCCCCGCCCCGCCCCGCCCCACCCCACGTTTGGGCCTGGCTCCCCGCGGCCCACCGAGGCGGCCCGGCCCGGCGCAGAACTACAGCTCCCGGCAGGCAGCGCGGCCCGACCCGGCCCCCTCTTCCTCCTCCTTCTCCTCCTCCTTCTTCTCCTCCTCCTCCTCCTCCTCAGCGCCGTGTTGTTGCGCCCGGCCCGGCGCGGCCCGGCCCTTCCCAACCGTCCCCCGGTGCTCCCGTCCCCGCCGCGGCTGAGCTCGTTGTCCCAGGGTAGCCCGGAGCGGCGGCGGGGCGGTAGCGGCTCCGCAAGCCAAGGCCCGGCATGGCACCGCGCCGCCCTTCGTGCGGGGAGCGGTGGCCGTAGGCGCGGCCGGCTGCCCCGGTAGGTGCGGGGTGGCCTCCCGGGGGGGGCCGTGTGGGACGGAGGGGCTCGGGTGGGGCGTGGGGAGCTGGGAGGAGGCTGTGGTGGAGCGGGGAGGAGAGAGGTCCTGGAGGGGACTGGGAGGAGCTGGGTGGAGGCCTGAGGTGTGAGGTGGGGTCCTGGAGCGGGGCTGGGGATGGGCCGCGGAGACACCCTGCCCGGGGGGGACACGGTGCGGAGCTGGGGGTGCTGAGGAGCACTGGGGCTGGGATCCCTGGAGGGGTCGGAGAGGAGCCCTGTGGAGAGGGTCGGGGTGTGGGTGGGCGCCCAGGTGTGGTGTAGGGCTGGGGCTCCCTGAGGAGGAAGAATGGGAAGGGAGGGGTACCCCAGTGAGAGGATTCCTGGGGGGCAGTCGGGGGGAAGGGGTGTTTGAGGGTAACGCTGTGGGCTGTGCTGGGGAAGGGGCGGCTGTAGCACTGGGGAGCAGGTGGGGCTTTGTGGGCATGTGTTGCTCCAGCGAGGTGCCGAGCTGTGCCTTCCAGGCACGGCTGGGAAGAACTGAGACATGGGGTTTGCAAGGAGGGGCTGGCGTGCTCGGAAAGGGCTGCTGAGCTCAAGGAGAACTGCAAATCAAGGAGAAAAGAAGATGAAGGTGGCTCTTTTGGGGAATAAGCCAGGCTCTGAGAACCTCTAGTTAGAGCTGTCATGTTCTTCCTTGTCACAGTTGCCCAGTGGATGAGAGAGCATCGCTTCCCCGCTCTGCTGCGGCGTCCCAGCCCTCCCTGACTTTGCAGAAGCGGATGTCTGACCATCCTGCAGGCATGGCCCACTTGAGAGAGTTTGCCAGTCAGGTGAGCAGCTATAAACATTTTGTTTTAAATTCTTGTATCCAACATAGCACCCCAGAAAATCACTTACTGCCACTCTTTGTCTGTCTTGCACACATCATGGCCATATGGAAATGGAATTGTTCACCCAGGACGGTGCTTTGCTCGTCTGAGTGGGACAGGAATCATTGGCTTTCTGAGTATTTTTGGGAGAGGAAGTCTAGAAATGGGAAGAGAAAAGCCGTGTGTGCAGGCTGTGCCGGACATACCTCACCAAAGCCTTCACCACAGCGGCCTGAGAAGAGCAGTGCTTGTAGCCCTCCTGTGCAAGAGGTGGTGGTGTTTGCTGCTGGAAGCTGAGCTGCTCTGAGAGCGATAGCAGCCTCAGTGGACGTGGTTAAATCTTGTTGTGATGACGTTTTCAGAAGGGGAATGTGGAAGGATGATGTCATGACTTGGGATGAAAAGCTCAACCACATTAATAGTCCTGGCTTGAATCTTCTTTCTTCTGACTTTGTCTGGGGGGGATGTGTGTGGTTGTTGGCAGATGTCAGTGCTGAATGCAGGTCTTGGCAGCCCATGGGTTGTGAGGACTTCTGGCATTTCTCTGTTCTGCTCCTCAGTGTAAAGTTGTTATAGTAAAAACTTGAGGGGTTTGAGAGGATGCTTTCCCCAAGCCTCTTCTGATTTAAAATTGATTTGCAGTGCCTCTTAGTTTGCATGCTGCCTTCTACATAATCAGTTTCCCCAGAGCGTGTCTGGAATTGAATGCAAATACAGTGCCTGAGTGAGTCGCAGTACAGGGAGAGAAATGAAGGGGTAGGAAGGGATACTCTCTGCTTAGGGCTGAGGACTCGGTCCTGCAGCTGCAGAGAAGGTTGCTCTGAAGCTTTTTTGAACACAGCAATCACCAGTGAAGTTACCAGAGCACCAGTGGCCTCACCTCTGAGGGCATCACACACGTGTGAGACATCCTCAGATTGGTCCATTCCCTGACTCTCTGCCTGGGCCTGGAATAGGAAAGCGGCCTGTGTTGTCCTTTCCTTGGGACTCTTTGGGAACCCTTGATGGGACCTGGTGATAGGGGAATCAGCTTGTTAAAGGGCAGAGACTGGCAGGACAAGGGGAGTGAAGCTGAAGGAAGGTTTAAATTGGATATTAGGGGGAGGTTTTTACAGAGAGAGTGGTGAGGGGCTGGAACAGGCTGCCCAGAGAGGGGGTGGGTGCCCCATCCCTGGGGGTGTTCAAGGCCAGGTTGGATGGGGCCCTGGGCAACCTTGTGTAGCTCCAGGCCTGGAGGTTGGTGGCCCTGCCTGTGGCAGGGGGTTGGAGCTCTGTGACCCTTGGGGTCCCTTCCAACCCAGCCCAGTCTGGGATTCTGTGATCCATGCAGCTGAGGCGTGCTGGAAGGGCAGTAGGAATTGGCCTGTGTTGAGGTCCTATGAAAATCAAGAGACTAAGACTTGGATTGAGCTGTGGGAGGCTTGGCTTGAATTAGACTCCCAGTTGTGTTGCTGATGTGCAGGGTTACCTGAGGCAGATCCCCATGCTGCTTTACCCCTGTGCCTCCATTTCCCTGCCCCAGCTGGTTGGCTGGCTCTCTTTTTTCCCTGGCTGCCCTTTGCTATGTACATGTGGCACTCTGGGCCTCTGGTCTTTGTTGGGAGCTCTATCTGCTGGATGATATAGTTGCATTACAGTGTTCAAAGCTCTGATCTGAGCTGTTTCTAGTTTTGTTTTTCCTTAAGTGACCTTGAAGAAGCTGTTCAAGTCCTCTGGCTAAGTAATGCTTTGCTCCCAACTTGCTTCACAGCTAGTATCCTTTGGCTTCAGGGGAGTCTAAGGCACAGTCATGTGGCTAGAAGTGTGGAATGCAAACTTCCCTCTTCTTGTCTGTAATCCAGAAGTTCAAAGCTGTCTCAGGTTTAGCAGCTAAAAAGAGCTGTGCACAAATATCATATAGACAGGGAAGCTTTCCAGTGTTTCCAGACCCAAAGCTGGTTTCCCCAAGAAGAACACAGTGGCTGCTGCACATATCTCTGGTGGTGGCCCTGGGGTTAGTGTGTAGCGTGCCCTGTGGGTAAATGCTGGGTGGGAAGTTGGGGAGGAGAGGAGGCAATGAAGGAAAGAAGGTCAGTAGCTGAGGTTTATTAAAACCAACTTCCTTCTTCCACTGTGTTTGGCAGAGGAAAATGATGTTTGTTTGGCTGGTTGGAAAGCACTCCAGTCAGAAGTAACACTAAAGGCCACAGCATATAAACCCTTGGAGGCTGCCAAACTCCAGTCAGCTTCAGCTCTTGAAGTACTGTGGCCTTGACAGTCTTCTTCTGTTGCGGCCTTTTCCCATGTAGAACAGTGAGTCTGTTCCTGGCTTGCCCAGGACCAAGGAGCTCTCCTCCCAAAAGGGCCTCAGCACCTCTCTGTGTTCTGCACAGCAGATGCAGGCATGACTCTTGCTCACAGTACTGGACATGAGTCTTTTGAGAGTGAGATCCAGCCAGCCACACCCTTTAAACCAGCTCAGAGTCTTCTCTCTGGGCTATTTGCTTCTGTTCCCAATATGCAGCTGATCTCTCCAGGTAGCAGCTTTGAAATGAGGGCAGCTATTTGCCCTTCTTCTCCAGCCTCCTCTCAGAGGTTGTGTGTATCATGTCTCAGCATGATACAGCTGGAGGTGGCAGAGCTGCCAAGCCCATTCTTTCCCCATGGAGGAGCTGGTGTTTCTGCCAGCCTTGTCTTGTAACACACTGTGATCCTTAATTCCTGCTGTCTGTTTTCAAACATGACCTCATCAGTCGTGATGGCAAACTGCCCCCACCTGTCGTGACAGAGCATCCTCCTCCTCTGTGCTGCGAGATGAAATCCCAGAAGTGGAGTCGGTTGTCCTCATCCCTCTCATGCTTGTTCCCTCCCCTTCCTGCCCGTGGAGCCACGACAGTGCCTTGTGTGCTCCCCTCCCAAAGCCGGTTCCTGCCTCTCTGAGCCATCTCTAGTGTCTGAGTGCTCGCAGTGGGGAGGAACAGCACCAGGCTTCCTGCTCCAGAGCTGCTCCCTAACTGATGCTCAGCCAAGCAAAGCAGTACGGTGAGGTGACCATCCCTGGAAGGCTTTATGTGCTGTAGTAGAGCTCTGTATAGCTGTGTAGCTCTCTCCTCCTGCCAGAGCTGCATTTGTTCTGCTGAGGCTTGTACACCCATTGGTCAGAAGATCTGCTCATCAGCAGTGAGTTACTGTGTGTGGCAGCTCAAGTAGGAGCTTTTTTGCTGGACAAGAGCTTCTGAGCAGGTATCCTGCAGGCTGGTGCAATTTTTATCTTGGTTTCTCATTGGAATTCAGGGTTGCTTCCCCAAAAAATGCCACCTGGCAACATCTTCTGTGGTGCCCACAACAGGAGCTCACAGGGGGTTCTGCGCTGCAGGGACTGACTAATGTGTCAGGCCTGGTTCCTGCTGGTGTTTACAGGAGGTGAAGAAATTCCTTACCAGGCAGCCAGGAGACTGTAACTGTGGCTGGAATGACTCTCTACCACCTTGCCCCATAGTTCCTTGCTAGGATCTGGCCATGACTGTGATTTTTGGCAGCTCTGTCAAGGGGTGCATGTCTTCAGGCCCTCCACAGAGTCGCACTCTTGCCCTGTGAAGCACTTCAAAACTGAAGTGACAGACACTGGAAAGGTAAGCCCAGTACCTAAGAATGAAGTTTCCTGTCCCAACTTTATGTGGTGGGCCCATCTCTTCTGCCCATTTGTATCATTTTCCTGAGTCCTGGGGCACAGCCTCCACGTGCTTGCCAGGAAGGTTTGTCTCCTTCACCGCCGCTCCGGGAAGAGCTTTGTTCCACAGGGAGTGGGAGCTTGTTTCTGAAGCTCTCCAGGCTTCTGGAGCCAATACAGAAAATGGTGGCTGTCCCAAAAGCTGCCTGCAGTACTTATGCTTGGTGTCCTGCTCTCCAGGAATCAGTCCTGACTCTTTGATGGGCAGTAGCTGGCACCTTGCCATTCCTTGTCTTGTAGAAGAATCCCTTACATGGGAGGGGAGAGCTTTTCTTCCAGGATTCACTCAGATGCTCTTTCCTTTGCCAGCTGAGCCAGGTGCTTCTAGGAGATGACCCTCTGTGTCTGCCTCCTCCCTGATGTGGCGAGTGGTGTTGGTAGGGTGCAGTAGGTGACCTTGCAGTGTGATGTCTGGGCTGCCTCTCTGCCCCTTCCCATCAGTTGGTGGAGAGGTGGAAAATGCTCCTGGCCTCTTGTGAGCCTGGACCAGCCAGACTGTTCTCCCTGCCCTGCAGGCATCATTCCCACATTGTCTCCTGGTGTTTCTCAAGCTCAAATCCTCTCCCTTCCCCCTGCCTCCCTCTCTCCAGTCCCTGTTAGGTATCTCCAGTTCCTTTCATCTCTGCGTATCCTCTCCAGTCTGTTCCCAGTGCATTTGTTCAAAGTACAGCCTGTTTGGGTGTTGCCATGGATGCACAAGGATATTTGGTTATCCCTCAGCGTCTGGGACTGGAATGCATGTGGAAATCCTGTTGAGTGAGCTGACTTAAAGCTCACTCTGGGCTTGGCTTACTCCACACAGCACTGGGCACCGAAGGCAAGTAACCTGTAATGACTGGCTGGCTTAATCATTAAGCAGCACCTAGGGCTGCTCAGTGGCAGCCTGCTGCTGGAGCCTGGGGTTAGATGGAAAATGCAGCTGCCCCGTTCTTAGACAGAATCCCTGCCAGCTCAAGGCCCTTGTGAGGGAGTGGTCCCTCTGGATGACGTGTTGGAGGTGAGACTGAGAAGTTCTGGGTGTGGAAACCTCACTGTTGTAATGGCTTTGGCTGTTTCCTCTAGGTCAGGGTGTCGTTTTCCACATTTATTATTGGTTTTTGGAAACTAGATGTGCTCTTCAAAAAGGCAGAAAAACTCATCAGAGCCTTTTAGTAGCATGGAGCAGAGCACGACCTCCTGGGCTGCAATGAAATGGCCTCAGGAAAGGATTTGAAGTGATTCTGATTTCTTCCCTCTCTCCTCCACGCTCCTCTGAATAAGGAGTTAACTTTGAAGCTGCTGCTAACAGAGTGTTTCTCCAGTGATCTCGTTAGTCGCTTCCCAGTTGATGTGCTTATCTAATGAGGGAGATGCTCTTTGCTTTTGCACCCAGGCATGCCAGCCAGAGGAGAGGCTGCTCCAGAAAAGCAGGTCTGCAGATGGAGTGAGTGTCCATTCAGCCATCCTGTCCCCTCCTGGGATAGGCAGGTGCCTGGGCTCCTTGCTGCTGACCTTCCAAAGGCTGTGAGGCTCTCTCTGCAAACATCTGAAGAGAGCTGGGCTGGGCACTGCCTGGACATTGGGCTGCAGTGGAGAAGACAGCTATCATGAGCTGGTATTTGTATTAGTGGAGGATTTCACCCTCCACACAAGTAGGGAAGAAGAGGTGCACACCTCTCACCTCATTCCAGTCTTTGAATGGAGGAAGGCAGACCAGGGAAACATCCTTGTACTCCCTGTGGCCTCTTGCTGGTGCCCCTTTTCTCATCCAGCTCTTCAAAGGAAGGCTGGTTCTGGTTCCTTGCCTTCCTTTTTCTTCAGGTGTGAACAGATGCTTGCTCCTGCAGCTTCCTTGGCACCATTTCGTGCCTGCACTTGAGCAGTCCTGTCCCAGATGAGCTGATGCTTTCCACAGCAGTACTCACTGACGTTCTCCTTCTGGGCTTCTCTTCCCCACCATGGTCTGCAGGGGCAGGAATCCCCTGTGGAAGGCTGCTTCTGCTCTTCTCATCGCTGGCACAGTCTGTGTTAAGACCTTTTGGGATCTGTGAGTTCCCAGGGAATCCAACTGTGCCGCTGATGCACAGGCAGGGAGATGAGCTGCACGGGTGGGGGGACACGTGGTGCTCTGCAAACAAACAGCCCTGGGACTTGATGGGCTTTCCTCCTCTCTGCTTTCTGGCTCAGCACTCCAGGGTGGATCCTGAGGAGCTGTTCACCAAGCTGGAGCGGATTGGCAAAGGGTCCTTCGGTGAGGTGTACAAAGGGATCGACAACCGCTCCAAGGAGGTGGTGGCTATTAAGATCATAGATCTGGAGGAGGCTGAGGATGAAATTGAGGACATTCAGCAGGAGATTACGGTGCTCAGCCAGTGTGATAGTCCCTACATCACCCGGTACTACGGCTCCTACTTGAAGGTAAGACAAAGCCCCAGCAGTTCTCTTGGCAGCAGTTTGGGAATGGGGTGGGCTTCTCTGGGGGGGCTGCCACTGCTGGTGGGACACAGTGCTGCAAGGTGCCAATCTGTGAGTGTCAGTGGGGCAGCCTGGCTCTGCTCACAGCGTTTACATGGTCTCAGCAGGAGCCTGGGCTTCAAGACGCTTGCAAAGCACATGGAAATGAGGTGCCTGGTACAGTGTGGTCCCAAGAGCAGGGTGCTTCACTGAGGAGAAAAACTGTTCATTGAAGAGACTGACCTCTCCATGGTTTGAGCATCCTTGAAGGGAAGTTTGTGGAATACTCTTGCAGAACACCACAGGTTTGGGGTATTACTACTGGGGACTTTGTGCCTCTGGGAAGAAGAGGAGTTTGAAACTGTCCTTTGTGGAATCTTGTGATCGTGATTTCATCAGGAATGGTGAAAAGAACAGGAACAGAGTCTCTGGAGGAGTGCTGATGCCGCTTCTGTTAAGAACAGGTTTAGGAATCCCCAGTGGAAGCTGCTAGAAATGATGCTCAGATGTGGTGTCTGCGTGCTGGCTGCTGGGGGTGACTGTAACACTGGCTCTGCAGCAAAGAGCTCTGGAGCATTTTGGGTACTGATTATTCCTTACATATTTTTCAAAGGTCCTAACACAGCTTTTTTCAGCCTTCTACTGAAGATGCTGTAGCAAGCTGCAGGTTCCTGGATCTGCTGTTTATCTCCCACCAGGACCCTGTGAACCTCAGCCTGGAAATCTCTTTTTTGAGGAGTACAAGAGTGCCTTGCTGATTGTACCCTTCAAGCTGGCAGTCCTGTTAATGAGCTCAAAGGCTGCAAAGCTCTGCTGGCATTGTCAGGAAGGTGTGCTAGATCTCTTGGAGTGATGTTAAATGGCTTCAGGATGAAAACACACTTCTCTCTGGGGGCTGGGTAGTCCAGTGCCTGTAGAAGCACTAAGCGTTGCTCAGATAGAACTGTGGACAGAGAGAGAGCCGTATGGGGGGCAGGCCCACCACTATAGTGCTGTGTCAGCAGGGAAGAGGGAGCTGGGAGGTCCCTCCTAAGCCTCTGAGAGCTGCAGTGTGCAGCATCCCTTGGACTGTGTGCAGTACTGCTCCCGTGTCTCGCTGCCTCTGGGGTGTCTCACTTCTCTGCCTGCTCTTATCACTGTCTTTACTCTTGATTTGTGCACTTGCTTGCAGGGCACTAAGCTGTGGATAATCATGGAGTACCTGGGAGGAGGTTCAGCCCTGGATTTGGTAAGTGTGTGGGAAGCTCTGGACCATGAAAACCACTGGCTGGAGCCTTGGTTTGTGAAGTGCCCGTAAGCCAGACACTCACTTGCCACAGACCATGTATGTGACAGCCGTAGGCCTGGAGGGAAGGCAGGGCAGCACAGCACAGCCACGCTGGTTATGTGTATCCCAGGACAGAGGAGATGTTTGCACAGAGCTCAGCTGTCAAAATGCTGCTTTCCAGCTGCTCTCCTGCTTTATGAAGGGAAGAGCCAGCAGACTGAAACCTAACAGCAGCCAGTTGGTTCTGAGTGCTGCAAATCCATACCTCACCTAATAGGAGGTCCTGGTATTGATCAGTGCTTGCATGGCATCAAGCTCAGCAGGGACCTGCTGTGTGATCAGGATTCCCAGGTGTTTGATGATACAGAATCAGAATCACAGGGGTTGGGAGGGACCCCCAGAGCCCATGGGGTCCAACCCCCTGCCAAAGCAGGGTCCCTAGGACAGGGCACACAGGTCGGTGTCCAGACGGGGCTGGAATCTCTCCAGAGAAGGAGACTCCACACCCCCTGGGCAGCCTGTCCCAGGGCTCCCTCACCCTCACTGGGGAAAAGTTCTTCCCCATGTTGCTGTGGAACTCCCTGTGCTCCAACTTGCAGCCACTGCCCCTTGTCCTGTCCCCACAGACACTGAAAAGGGGCTGGCCATGTCCCCCTGCATCCCATCCTTCAGATATTGATAACCATTGATCAGATCCCCTCTTAACCTTCTCTTCACCAGGCTGAACAGCCCCAGCTCACTCAGCCTTTCCTCCCAGGGGAGATGCTGCAGTCCTTTAATCATCTCCTCAGCCTCCTCTGGACTCTCTCCAGGAGATCCCTGTCCCTTTTATACCTGGGAGCCCAGCACTGGACACAATACTCCAGGTGGGGCCTGACCAGGGCAGAAATGTCATACAAATGACATGTAACAAGATTTTCCATCTAATGTTGCCTGGTGCAGAGACCAGCACTCTGCTTGCAGAGTGTGCACCAGGCGTGCTGTCAGTGCTTCCTGCTCAGCAGGAGGTTTGGCCAAGGTTTCCTGGCCTGAGGGGCTGGTGAATCCAAGGCATCAGTCACCCTCTGTTAAGTCATGTTTCTGTCCTTTATCAGCTGAAGCCAGGACCCCTGGAGGAGACTTACATAGCTACTATCCTGAGAGAAATCCTAAAGGGTTTGGATTATCTACACTCTGAGAGGAAGATCCACAGGGACATCAAAGGTAAGAGGGGAGAACTCTGCTCCCATCATTTAGGGGACGTTACTAATGCAAGATTCAGCAGTATTATACTGCCATAACTGAGAGCTTCCAAAGACTGTTCCTTGCTGATGCTTGTCCTGTTGGTTGCTTGCTTCTGAATAATGAAGAAACAATGTTCATTTGATTGCAATTCAAGTTTTTAATGTCTTTAGGGATTACAGGAACAGTAAGGCTCTGTAGCTCTGCTCTGGACTTTTTAGTCTGGACAGGTGAGGAGCTGACGCAAAGGAGCCAGTGAAAGGCATGCCCAGGTTTTAGCTGGCTCTTGGTTATGCCTGGCCCTTTGCTGGACCCTGAGGGGGGGTGTGCTGTTTATGGTGATCCTAACTCCCTGGGAAGGTGAGCTGTCCTCACACAGGGCTCACAGCATGAAAAGCAGGGCAGCTTGTGTCAACCTACCCTGTTACTGGTGTCCCTGGCTGTTTGTAGTGTAGAGAGATCTGGCATCTGCCTTCCAAAGGGCAGGTTCACACCGAGCATCAAAGGACAGCAGGAGGGGTTGTGGCTAGTGCTGGGTGCTCACTGCTCAGACCCTCTGCAGGAGGGGATGTGAACATGCAGAGCAGAACAGCCTCACACAGGGGGTGTGCAGGAGAGACTCTGTGGTGTATGTCAGACTACACATTTCTAGTGTATTTTCCAGCCATTTCAGGCTGGCTGTTGGCTGCCAGCAGAGTGGGGAAATGCTCAGGTAGGTCTCTTGGAATGGAAAGTTCTACCAAAAACCTGAGCGATGCCCCTGTCCTAAGCCGAGTGAGGGGGAGGTGGTACAAGAGCAGGACTTGGGAGATGTTTAGAAGGATCAGCTATTTAACCTGTGCTGAAAAAATACCCAAGACCATTTGAGGTACCTCTCTTCTTTGTGTGGCCAGGAATCATATCTGGTTGATTGTGTGGCCCTTCACATCTGCTCTGTGCTGCTACCCTAGAAATAATTCCCTTCTGATCCAGCCAAGTGTACAAACTTCTTGTTACCCAGCAGAACTCAGAGCATGAGGAGGAGTGTGGGGCTGGGAATCCGAGCTGAGGGCTTTCCCTGGGGCACAGGAGGATGGCACAGGAGGTCTGTGCTCAGTATTCAGTTCTGTGTGGGCTGGAGATGATTCTGAAACCAGTGGACTCAATGCTTATTTGTGCCAACAGCTGCCAACGTGCTACTGTCAGAGCAGGGAGATGTGAAACTGGCTGACTTTGGGGTGGCTGGACAGCTGACAGACACACAGATCAAGAGAAATACCTTTGTTGGGACTCCATTCTGGATGGCACCAGAGGTCATCAAACAGTCTGCTTATGACTTCAAGGTGAGCTGGGAGCAGGAGGAGATTTGCTGCTTGGTCCTACTATATATGAGAACACTCTCAGGTTAGTAAAGGCATTGGAAGTGCTGCTTGTAGAGAGAAGGATGCTTTCCTGTTAGGGGTCACAGTCTGTTGGAGAAGTTTGTCTGTTCGGTGTGAAACACCCTGTGTGATGTTGTCAGCTGTGCTCACGTTGCATGCTTCCCTGTTGCAGGATTGCTCCTTGCTGTTCTGTGCAGTCACTGTTCTGGTTCTTCTTCCAGGCAGACATCTGGTCCCTTGGAATTACAGCCATTGAACTAGCCAAGGGAGAGCCTCCCAACTCTGACTTGCATCCTATGAGGGTTCTCTTCCTGATCCCCAAAAACAACCCTCCGACACTGGAGGGCCACCACAGCAAGCCCTTCAAGGAGTTTGTGGAAGCCTGCCTCAATAAGGATCCCAGATTCGTGAGTATTGCTGGCTGCTTTGAATTTGGGTGGCGTGTGGCAGAGGCCACAGATTCGGTTAGGCAGAGACCTTGTGGTGCAGGGCTCCTGGAGAGGAGGATGCACAGAGCTTGCAGGACACATGGACAAGCCTGGCAAGAGTTAAAGGCAGAGTGCTGGCATGTTTGGTGTGGGGAAGGGGCTGGAGGGCAAATCCTCTGAGGAGCAGCTGAGGGAGCTGGGGGTGTTCAGCCTGGAGAAGAGGAGGCTGAGGGGAGACCTTCTCACCACCTACAACTCCCTGAAGGGAGGTTGTAGAGAGATGGGTGATGGTCTCTTCAGCCAGGGGACAGGAGATGGGACAAGGGGGAATGGGCTCAAGCTGGGCCAGGGCAGGGTCAGATTGGACATTAGATAAACATTTTTTACTGGAAGAGTTGTCAGGGCTGGAACAGGCTGCCCAGGGAGGGGCTGAGTCACCTTCCCTGGATGTGTTTAAAAAAGGGTAGCTGAGGTGCTCAGGGATCTGGTTTAGTTTAGGATGGGAATGGTTGGACTCGATGATCTACAAAGGTCTTTTCCAACCTGGTGATTCTGTGAGATGGTTAGATGTAGCGTGCTTTCCTTCTCTGCTCCAGAGGCCAACAGCTAAAGAGCTGCTAAAGCACAAGTTCATCACACGCTACACCAAGAAAACCTCATTCCTGATGGAGCTGATAGATCGATTCAAGCGCTGGAAGTCGGAGGGACACGGGGAAGATTCCAGTTCTGGAGACTCTGATATGTACGTAGGTGTTCTGCCTGGAGGGGTGCCCCTGCCACACCGTGTGTCCCGGGGTAGCCAGCTGGACACAGCTCAGGTCCTTTTCCCTTCCTGGGTTGGAGATCTTAGGGTAGCTTGAGGAGGAGACCTGTGAGCATCTGTTGGTGGGAGCAGGAGGCAGCTCCCTGAGGAGACAGGCTGGCACCTGCTGCTCAGTGGGACCCAGTGCTCTGTTTCTGGTCTTAACCCTGGAGCCTCTTTGCTGAGTGTACAGAACCAGAAGTCCTAACAAGAAACAGCCAGTCTGCAGGTAACTAGTAAAACAAGGCTCTCCTTGCCTGTATTCTACACATGCTCAGTTAAATACAACAGCTTTAGCAACTGGGGCAACAGCTGCGTAGGGGGGTCTGTGTATTCATGGGTAGAGAGCTTTGCTGCTGGTGTGGAGGGTAAGGAGGCTGTGCCTTTGGGTGAGGATAGGGCACTTTGTTGCCTGGCTGGTGACACAGAGCATCTCTTCACCTGTAGTAGCAGTGATTCAAGCGACTGATGACTCTGGGAGGTTTGCCTGCATCAGCTAAGCCTGGCCCCTTAAACTGTGAGCTTGGATTGTCTTGAAATTCCCCACAGTTAACTAGTGCTTGGAACTGGCTTCAAGCTGGTGAGAGCAGGAAGGTGCTTGTAGTGATCTGGAAGCTTGGCTCAGATCTCTGCTGCTGGACCTGGGCTGTAGCCACTGAAGTGGTAGGGTGTATCCTGGGATAGGGAAGTGCCTGGAGCCCTGTGGTGGTGTGACAGGCAGGTGGGGGGGAGCTCATGACTCTGGGAACGCGTGGCTGAAACGCCTGGTGTACAGAGCTGAGGCTTTGTCTTGACTTTGCCCTTTTCCAGTGATGGAGACACAGAGGATGGAGACCAGGGTCCGATCTGGACATTCCCACCAACTATTCGCCCCAACTCCTTGAGCAAGCTGCACAAAGGAATGGCTCTTCATGGCTCCCAGAAGGTCTGTTGGCTGCTGTCCTTTCAGAAGTGGAACTAACTAAGACAAGCTTTTGAGGGTCTTGGGAAAGCTGCCAGTCACTTGCTTTCTGTCTACAATTGACTTCCCTCTGGTTTCAAGGGCTAGTGCCCCACAGTTGCCTCTTCCACATTGTCAGGGTACTGCAGCCTGTGGCTTTCCTGAGGCCTGAGGGGGCTGTGAAGTTACCAAAGGCTTCGTACTTGGCTTTGTGTGCCCTGGGAGCCTTTGCCTGCAGCTCGTAACATCTGTTCATGTTGCTTTCTAGCCTACTGAGCCCATCAAGAGGCAACCACGGTCACAGTGTCTCTCCACGCTTGTTCACCCGGTTTTTGGGGAGGTGAGTGGAACCTTCGTGGTGTCTGTGGTTGGAGGTATGTGATGTGGATGAGTAAATGGGAAGGATTTGGAGAAGGGAGGTGCAGTGTGGCACCTGGCAGGGTGCAACTGGAACCTGCCCAGGGAAGGTTCTGGGCAGTCTCTGAAATAACCTGGCTTCAGCACGCCGTGCCAGGGGGTTGGAAGAGAACTTTTCCACATGTTCAGGTAGGAAATCTGCTTCACTGCTGGCTGCCTGGCTTGTTCTTTTCAGCTCTCTTTTCCTGCCAACAGCTGACTTTCCCTGTTCACTGTTAGATTACACCTGGTAGGTTGTGATACCCTCTTTCAATAAAGGGGCTGAAGTTGGGCTTTGCAGAATCACCAGGTTGGAAAAGACCTTTAAGATCATTGAGTCCAACTGTTCCTGTCCTGTGCTGACCCAGATCCCTGAGCACTTCGTCTCCCCTCTGTTAAACACCCCCGGGGTGGGGACTCAGCCCCTCCCTGGGCAGCCTGTGCCACAGCCCCACAACTCTGCCAGGGAAGAACTTTGCCCTCCCAGCTGAGCTGACCCTGCCCTGGGGCAGCTTGAGCCCATTGCCCCTTGTCCCATCTCCTGTCCCCTGGCTGAAGAGACCCTCGCCCACCTCTCTGCACCCTCCTGGCAGGGCAGGGATGGTGGGGAGAAGGTCTCCCCTCAGCCTCCTCTTCTCCAGGCTGAACACCCCCAGCTCCCTCAGCTGCTCCTCAGAGGATTTGCCCTCCAGCCCCTTCCCCAGCCTGGTTGCCCTTCTCTGGACTCGCTCCAGGACCTCAATGTCCTTCTGATGGTGAGGAGCCCAGAACTGGACCCAGCACTCGAGGTGCAGCCTCACCAGTGCCCAGTCCAGGGGCACAATCCCCTCCCCAGCCCTACTGGCCACGCTGGCTCTGACACCAGCCAGGATGCCGTTGGCTTTCCTGGCCGAATTGCAGCCTTATCAACACCTCCTTCTGAGTGTTTCACACACCTTCCCTGCCTGTGTGTTGCCAGATGTTAATGTTGAGATGACCTGTGGTGGGTCAGTGGGCTGCTGCAAGCCTGGAGGCGTGCCTGCCCTTCCTGGGGCAGGGGAGAGGTGAGGTGCTGGGGCCCAGCAGTGGGTAAAAGCCAACCTGTCAGGCTTTGTGCAGCACAGGTCTGTTCCCTGCTAACCCCTAGCAAGGTCTTCTGCAGTGCAGAGCTGCCTTGTGACACAGGCTGTTCATACCAGGCTGCTGAGCAAGCTCCAGCTTGGTGGTTTGATGATAAAGCAGCAGCTTACCTGCAGGACAGACCCTGTGCCACGCTTTGCTCTGAGGTGGGCAGTCTCCAGCCAGACAGACATCAAATCAAACCCTTGGCCTTAGCATCACAACTGTTACTGGCCTGAGAAACCTGTACCCTTGATGTGTAACCGAGTTGCCCCTCATGCCCCCTGCCACCTCTGAAGGAGCAGAGGTGTGTGTGAGTCACACCCACAGCCACGGCTTTGTCCCAGTGAGGAAGAGGCAGCAGCTCTTTTTGGCTCAGACCCATTTGTTCCCAGCAGGGAGCCTGGAGCACAGGGATTTGCCTTCACATTGTCCTGCTTTCTGGGCCACGGTGAAAAGGTGAACTCCCAACAACAGGAAAGGCTGATCCCAGAATTGTAGGCAAAGAACTGTGAGGCTTATGTAAAGCCCTTTTAATCAGCATAGCCTAATGGGGGATTAATTGAACTGGACAGTGGTTAGCTGGCAGCCACTGCTTGTTCAATAAAAGGCTCTGATGTTTGTGCAGCTTGTAACGACACACGTGAGGGAAGGGGCTGCTGTGTGAGCTGCTTGTGTGAGAGAGGTGGGGAAATGCTGCAGAGGATGGGGCTTGGGTTTTCCTTCAGAGTGGTGACCTGTCAGGAGTTCCTTAATGACAGAGGTGTAGCTGTTTCAAATTAGCAGCTGGAACACGTGCAGAAATAGCCTTGTGGCTGGTGTGGTCTGGTTGGAGTGTGCCAACACTGATAGGTGCAAACTGAGCCCTCTCAGCCACGTCAGACTCTCTGTTTGGAGGTTGTGGTGTGTGGGCTTCATTGCCAGGACCCTGGGGAAAGCTCAGTCTTGGGGAGGAGTGGAGTGGTGGAAGCCAGGTGGCTCGGGATCTGTAGCCTGGCAGTAGTGTCCCTCATCACTGAAAGCAGCTCAGGCTCTTTTGTGGCTGTTAGGAGTGGTGGTCACTAACTCCCAGCGTTGTGGTAGTTGCTGCCCCCGCTCTGCAACCCCTTGCACATGCCCAGTGCTGCCATTAGCAGCAGAGGTTCTGGTTCAGAGGCAGCTGGAGTTGCTTGTTCTGTTACTGCTGTTGCTCCATTTTCAGTATCATTTAGCTTGTTTGAGAGGACAACAGGACCTGTGTTAAGGACTTCAGTTGCCATTAGGACCTGGAGGAGAGTCTGAACTCCAGACATTGGGCTTCCACCTTCCTGCCCTACACAAAGCCCTTTTTTATTTGTGAAGAAGGTGGTGCCCTCCAGCACCCTTGGGTTGTACTAAAAGGGAAAGGGGCATCATGTCCATACTGCACTGCTTGACTGGGGCTTTCTGCTCTGAGAGGAGGAACTAACATGCTGTTTCTGGGTTGCAGCTTAAAGACAAGCACAAGCAGACAGGAGGCAACGTGGGAGCTATGGAGGAGCTGGAGAATGCCTTTAGCTTGGCTGAGGAGTCCTGCCCAGGCATCTCTGACAAACTGATAGCACACATGGTGGAGAGGGTACAGAGGTGAGTGTCCTCCAGAGCGTGAGCTGGGCTGCGGCTGGGCTGGCTGTGCTCCTCAGCTGTGGTAAGGGATGGTACTGAGCAGTCCAGGCACCCAAAAAGGGAATATTGATGACAGCTGACCCTAAGTCACTTCTTTTAACTGCTCTTCATTTCCTCAGGGTGGGGAAGCCAGTTACAAAGGAGCTGCTGTTCTTCCTGGCTCAGGAGTCTGTCCTCACACTGAGGTTTCCGTAGCCTAGCTGAGTGTTGCAGAGTACAGAAATGCTGCTCTTCACCTTCATCCATCTCTCTCTCCGTCCATCCAAACATCCCACTGGTCCCATTACTGTGGTAGGGAGGATTATGCACAGCACCATCAGGATTGCTGCAGGAACAGGTCCCTGTCTCCTTGCAAGGCGCTTCACAGCGCTCCGTGCAGGCAGTCACGCTGCTCACCCGGCTTCAGGTAGCAGGAAACTCTTCTTCCTGGCCTGAGCTACTGTGTTCAACAGTAACTTGGATTCTCTCCTTTCACTGCAGGCTGCCCTGAGCCTTGCTTTCCTCACCAGCCAGGAGGCTCAGAGGCTGCATGTAAAGCACTTTGCTGCATGTGTGGACCCAGGAGCCACCCCGTGCTCTGGCTGCTGCTGCACATAGCAGCAGCCCCACTCTGCAGGCTGCTCTCCCACGTTCATCTCTGATGGTTTCAGCTGGCCTAGGCTGCAGCTTGCAGCTCAAGCATCCATGGGATGCTGCCAAGCAGAGCCTTAGCTATTAAGGAGTGACACTGCTGGCCCTGCTTGAGGCTCTGTTAGTAATTCAAGCAAAACTCTGCCTGGTTTCGATCCTTCCATCACTGGAAGCCAGAAGGGGACTGCTCTCCTGGCTGAGCCACAGAGGTCACTAGAAGCATGCAGGAGATGCCTGCAAGGGCTTCAGCCTCTAGCTGAGCAGGAGGTGCCTGCAGCCAGGCATTGGGCGATGCTGCAGGGCAGCTGGTGGCCAGAAATGGCCCTGTGGAGTGGGGTGGAAGCACGCAGCACTGGTTGGTTTGGAAGATTGCAAAACCTCAGAGAACCCTGGTTGGTTTCTTACTGTAAAATGTCTTACTAGCCTAAAACTGAATCTTAAAAGCCTGAAAGAAGTTCCACCTTGGCTCTTTGTCAAGTTACAGGGTTGGTTTTATTTCTTTCAAGGCTTCTTTATCTAGAAAAGTGGGAGTGAGAACAAACACATCCAGGCTCCCCCAGATGCAGGGTCTGGTGCAGTGCAGTGTGTGCTGCAGAACGACTTCCAGGTGAGGGCTTGAGAAGGGCAGGTGTGACCAGTTCCACCCCTTGTTCCTCCCCACAGGTTTTCACACAGTCGGAACCACCTCACCTCTGCCCGCTGACACCGACCTGCCCTGCTGCTGTTCTGAGGGGGGAAGGATTTTTTTTCCAGCTTCGTAAGAACTACATCTCTAATCCAGACCACCATCTGCTGTTGGATGTAACGTCGTGTTACAGACTCCAGGACATTTCAAAGCCTTCATATTACACGTTTCCATGATAACCCAGGGTGGGATTTGCAATGCAAGTACAGTTTAGACCTTTTGCAGAATCCCAGATGGGTGGTCTAATTGTTTTTACAATGTAATCGATGCAGTTTTTAATTGTTTCCCTATGGATGTGTCCATTTTGGCTTGGTTTGATTCACAGCTTGTTACTGGTAAATGCCTGGCTGCTGGAAAAGAGGGAAATTCTCTTCCCTTGAGATACGTTTCAAAGGCAAGTCTGATGGGTTTAGCCTCCTGCCCTTCCTGAAGAGGAGTTTGTGAGCAGGCATGTGAGCACAGGTATGTTTGGAAGCTCTCTGTGTGTGACCACCTTGGGGAGAGTTAGAGCAGCTCTCCAGCTGTTCTGGAGGATTGCTTCACCTCCTTGGCACACTAATCATGAACAGCTTCCACCTCTGGCAGCGTCGGAGCCGATGCACTGCTGCTCTTTCCCAGCCTGTGGCTTCACAGGAGGATGGGTTTGCTGACTGTACTTTTTGTGGCTCTGGGGCATCAGTTTGGATTAGGCCTTGGTTCATCTGATTCAGGCAACAGCAGAACTGCTGTGAGCCTCAGGAAGGGAATGTGGTCACGTTGGGTTTGGGAACGGGTGCTGTTCCTTTCCTTGCTGCTTTCTGCCACCAAAGCGGCAGGTCTGGCAGTCCTGGTCGCTGAGCTGGGGCTGACTCTGTGTGCCCAAATGTTGCAGAAGGATTAAAAAAAGGGTGGGGGGAAGGGAGGGAGGGGAGACACAACATCCAAAGGTGCTGACAGGGCTTCAGGTCAGAAGGCACATCAAAAAGGGCGGCAGCTCTTGAGGCCAAAGCCTCATCCTCTGCAGCAACGGCACCTCTGTGCTGGGACAGAAGCTGCTCCAGGCCCCCAGCCCTTTCCCAGCTTTGCCTTTCTGGCTCATCTTTCCATTTGGGACCTAAACTCACTGAATCCAGGGCTGTGCTCCAATGGCCAAGCTTTGGTGGCAGTGGTGAGCAGAGAAAGGCAAGCATCTGCTGCCGCAGCAGCTGCTAGAGACATTCCGATGGAGCCAGCTCCAACTAACTCTGCTTTCTGTGTAATACTGGGTTACAAAGCAAACCTCTAATTCAGGTCACTGTGCAGATCTTACACCTGGACTTTCAAGGTCTAGAAAAATAGACATAGGGAAATAATTCTGGCTAGAGATCTGTTCTCTAATTGCAAAGGTATTCCTGCTAAGTCAGCAAGACCTCAGACACCCAGAGCTTTCTGGCTGGGCGTTTGTGTGTGAATGATGTGGCTCACCCTGATGCCACTGAGAACAAAAGCTGGAGCTGGGCAGCTTTTGCTTTTTCTTTTTGAAGATAGGCCCCTTGGTTAGGAACAAGGCTTGAGTTTGGTACTTGGAGTGAGACCTGCAGCAGAGCTGGGGCTCTGTGCTGAGAGCATCCCAGAGCCTGTGTTTGTGAGGAATGGAGCAACCCCCCTTTTTTCCCTTGGGAGAAGGAGTTACTGTAGAGACAGGAACTGTCCTGCAAGGGAGGGCAGAGGCTGTGGTCTGTCAGAAAGGTGGCTGAAGGGCTCCTGCTGCTTTTAAAGTTGCTGTTCATGACAGTAGCAAATCCTGTCCATAAGGTACCTTGTATTATTACTCACGTGCACGGCAGTGTGATGAGTAAACTTTTTAAAGGAAACAAATCCCCACAAACTCTGTCCAGTATTCGAAGCAACAAAGGTTTTAGTTTTTAAAAATGTTGAAAGGGATCTGCCACTTTCAATAAAGTAACAAAACAAGTTGTGTTGGTGTAAATTGGTGTTGTTAGGGGAAAGGGGTTTGCTCTCTGCCTTCCCCTGCATCTCCCTGCCATCAGCAACCCCCAAGCCAGACCCCTTGAAGTACATTTTGTGCAGAGGGGAATACACAGCAGCCCTCTCTGCTGCTCTGCACTGGTGTGAGGGGACATGCACGCTGGTTGCCCCAGTGGAGCTGGGCTCTGGAGAGAGAACACCACGGTGTGGGTTTGTTGCTGGACTTTCTTCACTGAGACTCACATCGAGCTGTAAGAACTGATGCCAGGGCAGCACCGCCACCTCCTTTCTCCATTGGCTCTCCTGGAGAGCTCAGATATCCCTGTTGACTGAGAAGAATCTCATGGAAGAGGGAGATATTCCTCATGAAGTTTTGGATGCAGTAATAGCTACAGCATGGTCCTCAGGAACACCAGGAGGAGCCAAGGTGACTCTGGCAAAGATTGCACTGAAACCAGGAGCCCAGCAGGTAAGAGAGAAACAATATCCTATTGAACTGGAAGCTCAGAAGGGACTGGAGCCTGTGACAGCTTCCTCTTACTGCATGGACACCTACAGGGGTGCCAGTCAGCATTTCATACCCCAATTTGGCCCATACAGAAGTCGCCCTCCCAGGAATATCGACTGGCACAAGATTTACGAGAGGTTAACGTGCCCTGGTCCTGCTGGCCACACCAGTGCTGACACCAGCCCTGTCCTGGGCTCTGGTGAGGCCACCCCACGAGTGCTGTGTTCAGGTTTGGGGCCCTCACTCCAGGAAGGACACGGAGGTGCTGGAGTAGGTCCAGAGAAGGGCAACGAAGCTCCAGGTGAGGAGCCTGGAGCACAGGTCTGTTGGGGAGCAGCTGAGGGACCTGGGGTTGTTTAGCCTTGGGAAGAGGAGACTGAGGGGAGACCTGCTCACTCTCTGCAGCTACTTCAAAGGAGGGTGCAGTGTGGTGGGGCTTGGTCTCTCCTCCCAAGGAAAAGTGACAGGACAAAAGGAAATGGCATCTTGTTGCATCAGGGGAGGTTTAGATTGGATGTTAAGAAAAAGTTCTTCACCAAAAGGATGATCAGGCATTGAACAGGCTGCCCAGGGAGGTGGGGCAGTGCCCGTCCTTGGGGGTGTTCAAGGAACCTCTGGATGTGGCCCTTTTGGGAAAAGGTTTAGCAGGTGCAGTGGGCTTGGGTTGATGGTTGGACTTGATGATCTCAGAGGTCTTTTCCAACCTTAAAGCCTCGATGACTCTGTGATCCCTTTGAGCAGGAGATCTGCAGGCTGAAGCATCGATCATTCTGCTGAATGACCTGAGGGACCCGATGAACCCTGGGGTGGGGAACAGCCCTGGCTGAGCAGTTTCTCAGTGAACCCTGGGACAGGGTTGGCCACATTTGAACATCTCTGCTCCTAAGGTGGGAGTCTCTGCAGTCAGTGTGACAAACTGAAGCTCCTCCCTGGATCTGGGTGATGCTCTCACCTTGGAGTGAAACGAATTCGGGCACTTGCATTCAGGTCTGTTAGAAACTCCTCTTGCCTCTGAGGTTCAAGCTGTGGGGCAGTGCTGCTGTGAGGCCAGGGGATGCTCCCAGGTGTCCACACTCTGTGGAGCAGCCAGAAGGAAAACTCGAGGCAGGATTTCCCAACCCAAGAACCAGGGGGTACACAACCCCTCGATCCCTCCCTTTCCTTGCTCTGCTTTTCTTGGCTCTTTGCAGTTGAGAAACCAAAGCACCAAGCCCATCAGGGTTCTGCCCAGAGCTGGGAGGAGCATCTAAGGCAGCAGGAGATGGCTCTGCAGCTGAGATGCTGTGGACATGAGGCGTCCTCCTGTCCTGCAGCACTATGTCTTGAGTCTCTCTCCCTGTCCTTATCTTGACTCCTGAGCCTCTCAATATCTATTTTCTCCCCATCCAGTGGAAAAGAGGGGTGATAGTGTGACTTTAGTGGGTGTCTGGCCTCCAGCCAGGGTCAAACCACTACAGTTGTGTACAGGGAGGGGGATTAAAAAGTGTGATAGCACATTTTAAGGAAGGTCAGCCTGGAGGAGATATAATCCAGTCCCAGTTCCCTCAGCTGCTCCTCCTAAGACTTGTGTTCCACGTTTTGTACGGCCTGCTGCAAGACATCCTCCAGTCGCTTGGCATGTGGCAGCT
The DNA here is from genome assembly GCA_020800305.1 of Porphyrio hochstetteri. Classification (NCBI taxonomy): domain Eukaryota; kingdom Metazoa; phylum Chordata; class Aves; order Gruiformes; family Rallidae; genus Porphyrio; species Porphyrio hochstetteri. The sequence continues at coordinate 1,679,025 of CM036914.1, forward strand.
AGTCTGTGACTGCGATGGGGATGTGGTGCTCTTGTCAGTCGTGGGGCTGGCTCAGCCTGCAGCTCAGGCCTTTCCCTTGTCCTCCCTCTCCCACGTGTTCAGGGGGTCTGGAGAGCTCTTCCAGTGTCCTCACCGGACAGACCCTGACAGTTTTTATGGCCCTCTCACGCTGGCGAGTGGTTTTAGAACCAAACCGGGTTTATTCTTAGTAGGTCCCACCAGGTGGCAACAGCTCATTGCAGCCCCACGGCCCGTGCAGGAGCAAATAGCACCCAAATCCCGGTTACTCTGTGCATGGAGCCCGAGACCTCCAGACTGGTGTGGGTGGGAAGGACCCTCAGAGTCACTGCCATGCCCCCCTGCCATAGGCAGGGACACCCCCTGCCCCTAGCCGAAGGTGCCCCAAACCCCATCCATCCTTGAACCCTGCCAGGGACCCAGGGGCAGCCCCAGCTCCTCTGTGCACCCTGTGCCAGGGCCTCCCCTCTCCCCAGGAAGGATTTCATTCTCATGCCGTGTCTAGACCTGCTCTCTGTTAGATGAAACACACACCCCTGTTGCTGCTCTTTCCTGCGTGGGCCAACCCTGCTGCCCCCCACAGCCCTTGGGGCCAGGCCATGAAGTGGTGCTCAGAGCAGGTCACCTTTACAGCTCCCATCTCTTGCTTTTCAAGCTGGGAGCAGCTGGCTGGGGAGCCTGGGTGGTGGTGGCCGGTGGCTGGGTCACGGCCCGAGGCCTACAAGGTTTCCCGCTGCGTGGCTCAGGCCGAGTCTGGTTTCTCACGTTACCCTGGGTACACTCAGAGCAATTCAGCACAGGGAGAGTAAAACAGCAGAGTGTGTGGCACAGGGGGTGACAGTCATTGTCCCTACAGGTGGAAACAGCCGCTACGTGACTGGGTTACGTGGTGGCTGGATGACATCAGGTCTGGTGCCTCAGTGTTTTCTGTACTGGTCTGTGGAGTCATTATGGGGCCTTATTTGCAGCAGCAGCTGAGGCAGCCCTGGCGAGCCCTGAAGAGTGGCAGTGCTTTTCTAGGGTCAGCAGAGCTGTGGAGCACAGCACTGAGCCTTTGAGGGTGCGCTGCGTGTCCAGTGCTCTCCCTGAGGGCTGAGTTACCAGGATAGATGGGTTAAAACTTCACTGTGAAAGTGCAACAGAATGACTGTCTCCACGCTGCAGTGCTTGTTTGGAGAGGAGCTGTTTCTAGCGCCAGCTGAAGGGTGTTTCTGTATTGTGCTTCTGGAGATCAGCGATGTGGGAAGGTGCTCTTGCTGCACAGTGACACCACGAGAGTAGAAGGGATGTTCCCTTCCTGACGTGAGGATCCTTTCGATTTTGTGGCCTGCCCAAGGTATGTGCTCTTGCCCAGTGGCACAGCAGAGCTTTCACGCCCTAGGAAAGAACATGTTTGTGCAGAGAGAAGCAAGAGTTGGACTTCACCAGCAGTTTTCCTCTTTGCCATGGTTTATAGTTTGTATCTGGACTGAGCTTCTGTATACCAGATCCTTCTCAAGCTCATGCCACAACAGTGTCTGCTGGAACTTGCAAACTACATTGACAGTTTTAAATGGGGATGTTCTCCCCAGTCACCTTTCTTTTTGGTGAAGGTTTTGAATTGGGGGGTTAGTATCTTATCTGAATTTAGGAAAAGAAAGTAGTAGCAGAGAGTGCTCTGAATCTGCATTGCTCCTCCCTTTGGTGTGAGGCATAGGGCCAAGTAGTTCCTCTCCACCTAGGTGCATCACAGCTACTGATAAGCATGAAGTGATTGCTTTGCTTTGGCAGCAGTCTGCTGCTCCAGGCCTTAAACCTTGCTCCTTGTAGGAATGCAAGGGGGAATTAAAAGAGGAATCCATACCCTTAGAAGATAGATCAGACTGAGCTCTCATCAAAGCAAGAGTACAAACAGTACTGTGGAAATCCACTTGCTTTGATGACAGCTCTTCATGACACCCCTGCTTGTATGGAGACCACAGCAGTCTGTAAAAGCTAAAGAACTCTTGTTCCTGAGGAACTTTCTGCTGATCATTATGGCTCTTGAGGCTGTCTTGAGTGTTCAGCAAAGAAAAGAGCCTTTATCTCCCAATTCTGCTGGCAAAGTGGAATGAGCAGGAGTGACTCTTGCAGCTGACACTCTTACTGGCCCAGCATCCCTTTGCTTCCCACAGTGACTAATCCCTAAATTAAACTAGGGTTCTTCCAAGCTGAGAGCATGGACTACTTGCTCTTCCAAGCCATGCTCCTGTTTAGTGGTAGAAGACAGTTTAAGATGGTGAAGCTGAATCCTGGGCTTTTGCAGACCTCTGTGTGCTGCTGAGGCAGGAATGCATATGCAGCTGATGTCATTCCTGGGGAGACTTTTTTTTCCCTGCTAATCTCCTCTAACTACCCTGGAAGTTGGATGCAGATGAGTGGGTGAACCCCTGTTTAACTGAGCGATAAATTATAGGTGCTGGCGTACATTTTTTCTGAGGGATGGACCTGGAACTCAAGAGAGACTCCTGTCTGGAACAAGGAGTATCTAATGGAAATTAGTGTAAATCTACCTTGGAACAGAACACCAAATGTTCTGCTGGAACCTGCTAGTGTGACACGGTGTGCTCCAGTTACCTACCTCCTTTTAAACTGGAGCTGCTAAGTGTGGCTGACTGCACCTGGAGTTATCCACCCAAAAATGAGGAGAAGGAGATGGCACTATCCAGAACTGCTGGAGAAGTTTGCTTTAATTGCCTGTGCAGACTGGCCAGGCTCCTGCTTTCTCACCCAGGCCTAAACCAGGAGCAGGAGAACACAGCTGTCATTCTGATAAAGCACAGGGTGGCCATGCTTGTGTTTCCAAATCCCAAAGGATAGCCTAACTCCTCCTGGGGAGGTGCCTCTGACCCCTCTTGCACTCAGTGAATCTTCCACTGCTTCCTCCTGAAGCTGTTACTGTGGGAGGTGGCCTGCTTCATGTGGGAGCCATTTGGAGACTCCTCTGAAAGGAAACCCATGGTTTCATTTGGATGCTAAACCCCAGTTTTTCTGGTGAATTAAACCCACTGGAGGGCTGATCCCTGGGTCTGAGTTCAGTGTGCAAGGTCTTATGGAGAGAAACCCCTTCTTTTTCTCCCCAGGTGACTTGGCTGCTGTTGTTCCCTTGCTCAGTTGCAAATAAACAGATTTTAATTCTTGCAAGTCTGAGACTCACCCTCTCAGAAACAAATATAGACCCAGATTAAAATCAGTGACCTCAAGGTTTCCTGCTTGCTGATTCTAACGTATGATTAACATTGACTTGAATCACTTTGCCTGCAGCATCCTGGGCAATGGCATTGAACAGCTGGCTAGGTGCTTGCTGCTGTGCCAGTGCCCACTGCTTGGGTCTGATAATGCTGGAGGAGATGTGCAGGCTGGGCAAGAAGCAGGGCACAAAGAGCTTCCTGGCCCTTGTTGAACTGATGCTCCAAGACATGTAGCAGATCTGTCCAGGGAAACTAGCTGGGATGTGCTGTGGAGCCTAAGAAGGGACTGCTAATGATGATGGTGGGGTTTTGATTTTCCCTTGAGCAGGGGGTGTGCATATGTATCACTTGGAGCAGCTGCTGCATCCCACTGCCTTTCAGAGTCAGGGAAGCTCTCTGGCCCAAAGGTTTCCAGCCTTAGTAAGGGTGATGATGGAGGCCAAAGTCAACAAGTGTAAGTTACCCCTGGTTTGGACACCTACTTGATCAAGCTCATGTTTCAGCCAGCAGGAAGGAATTGCTTTTGTCCTGGCTATTGTAGGTGTCCAATTTGGGCATCTCAATGTTGGATAACAAAAAGTTGACATCTCTTCTCTTTTTAAAATTTCTTTCTTTCAGTTCAAGTCTCTTGCATCAGGAGAGGTGAAGCTGTCACCTTAAACGTGCTGGGAAACCCAGCCATGCTGGGCAGTTGTTGTTGTGGAAGGATTTGTCCCTTACCTTCTGCCAGCATTCCTCTGTCTTCTACAGCAGACTAGGAAGCTCCAGCTCATCACAGCTGCATTTTTATATGCAGGAACATTGCTGGCACTACAGTTCCATGGACATTTGTCTTGATGGAAAAGCTGGAATAGTTTCCTTCTGCTTGTAGCTACCTTGGTTGTACTAATACAATTCTGGAGGTGTGTGTTGGATGGAAGGTTCATTGCATCCAGGTGAAAAACAACCATCTGGCTCTCTGAACCAGTCCACAGTTCAGCAGACACAAAGGTGCAGCAGAGCAATTAGGAAGGATGATACAGGAATGTGTCTGAGCAGCTCTAGCAGCCCCTGCTGCTGAAAAATACAGCTTTACACTGTCCCACTGAGTAAGAGGAGTACATCTTGTAACCAAAGTGCTCCTGCCTGACAACTTGAAAAGACAGGGTTTTAAAAAGCAGAGTGGCTGCCCTGCCCAGCACCAGAGGCCAACAGTGCTCAGCCCTGCTGCAGGGCGGTGGGGGGGTCATTAAAAGTGGGACTACACCCTGAATTTGAGTGTAAATCCCTTGAAGCATGTTTCAGGCAGGAAGGTGTGTGGAAGGATAAAGCCTCCTGCCTTGTGGTTATTAGATCCAGCAGTCCCTTTGCCTGCCTAGGACCTGCCTGCACCCCAGCACGTGTCTTGAAGCAGCAGGTAGAGGTGTCGGAGCTCATAAATCACAGAGTCACAGGGGTTGGAAGGGACCCCCAGAGCCCATGGGGTCCAACCCCCTGCCAAAGCAGGGTCCCTAGGACAGGGCACACAGGTCGGTGTCCAGACGGGGCTGGAATCTCTCCAGAGAAGGAGACTCCACACCCCCTGGGCAGCCTGTCCCAGGGCTCCCTCACCCTCACTGGGGAAAAGTTCTTCCCCATGTTGCTGTGGAACTCCCTGTGCTCCAACTTGCAGCCATTGCCCCTTGTCCTGTCCCCACAGACACTGAAAAGGGGCTGGCCATGTCCCCCTGCATCCCATCCTTCAGATATTGATAACCATTAATCAGGTCCCCCCTTAGTCTTCTTCTCTCCAGGCTGAACAGCCCCAGCTCACTCAGCCTTTCCTCACAGGGGAGATGCTCCAGGCCCTTCAGCATCTCCAGAGCCTCCTCTGGACTCTCTCCAGGAGATCCCTGGCTGTTTGATCCCAGGGAGCCCAGCACTGGACACAACACTCCAGGTGGGGCCTGAGCAGGGCAGAGCAGAGGGGGAGGATCCCCTCCTGTGACCTGCTGGCCACACTCCTCTTGATGCCCCCAGGATCCCATTGTCTCTCTCAACCCCCAGGGCACACTGCTGGCTCATGGCCACCCTGTCACCCACCAGGACCCCCAGGTCCTTCTCTACAGAGCTCTTCTCCATGAAGAAATGCTGCTGAGGCAGTGCAGAAGTGCCTGCACCCACAACAGGCTCTTGAGATCACAGGATCATTGCAAGCAGAGGCACCTGCCTGTGTGAACTGGTTCCCAAACCTTGTGGGTGATCAGTTGCTCAAATGAGACAGAGGTTTGTCTTCTGCCTTTGTGGCTTAAAGCTTGAAAGGGAAGAGTCCTCTTTGCTCTCTGGGGGATAGTGACCTCATCAGAGGTTTTCTGCCTTTTCTATTTTGGTGGTTTGGTATGTAAATATTGTATTGGTGTTTCAAAACAAAGCTATAGCTGGTGAAAGCTTGGAACTTCTTATTTCCCCTGTGTGTCTGTCCTCTTCGCTTTTGAGCTGATTCTGTGATTTTGAAGCAAATCAGAAAATAGGAAGCAACCAAACCAGCTCTATCTAGGCAGTTAGGCTCTTAAGATGGTGATGCAGCCTCCTGGAAGCTGCTGTTTTCCAGTGGACAGCTGCTGGCTTGATACCTGAGTAGCAATGTTTGATGAAACTCTTCTCAGGCAACATTTCCAGAATAAGGGTCAGGAATACCTGAACCAGCAGTGTGAACCAATAGCCAGCAGTGGCTCTTGCAGCTCGGAAGGGTGATGGCATCCTGGGCTCCATCAGCAGAGGGGTGGCAGCAGGGACAGGGAGGGGATTGTCCCTCTCTGCTCTGCCCTCAGGAGGCCCCAGCTGGAGTCCTGTGTCCAGAGCTGGGGCCCAACACAAGAAAGATGTGGGACTGTTGGAGAGGGGTCAGAGGAGCCACAGAGATGCTCAGAGGGCTGGAGCAGCTCCCCTATGAAGAGAGGCTGAGGGAGCTGGGCTGGGTCAGCCTGGAGAAGAGAAGGCTGTGGGGGGACCTCATTGCAGCCTTCCCGTCCCTGAAGGGAGCAGAGGAACAGGAGGGGAATCAGCTTGTTAAAGGGCAGAGACTGGCAGGACAAGGGGGATGGAGTGAAGCTGGAGGAGGGAAGGGTTAGATGAGATATTAGGGGGAAGTTCTTTGCAGAGAGAGTGGTGAGGGGCTGGAACAGGCTGCCCAGAGAGGGGGTGGGTGCCCCATCCCTGGGGTAGTTCAAGGCCAGGTTGGATGGGGCCCTGGGCAACCTTGTGTAGCTCCAGGCCTGAAGGTTGGTGGCCCTGCCTGTGGCAGGGGGTTGGAGCTCTGTGACCCTTGGGGTCCCTCCCAGTCCGTCCCAGTCTGTGATTCTATGATAATACCAGTAGTGATGTTCTGTGATTCAACTCACAGCAATACTTGCTAACATTAAATTCATGCCACAGTTTCCCCTTCAGTGTATTTGTACATCAGGCCTGGAACGCCCCATATCATATTTGCTTGGGTCCCGTTAAGCTGCTACTTCCATGTATTGTTTTCCTGTTGCAGCTGGCAAAATATTTCTATATAAAAAGAATTGTTTCTTCCAGCCTCCCTGCTCCTCCTGTGCGGCTCTGCGACCCGGCGTCGTAGGAGCTTTCACAGCCAGGAGTGAAAACTTCACAAACACAGGAAAAAATCAGACAGGAGGAGAAGGGAGCACGTTAGAACTGCAGAAGGTTCAGGGCTGGTTGGGCACAAAGCCTTTTCTGTCTGGTTACAGTGCCAGGATTTTGCCAGAACATCTTCTCTCTGTAGGGAAACCTCTTGCAGCAGTTAGAGGCTTGCAGACTTGGGTCCTGGCTCCCGGGTTACTGCGTGGCTCTGGCATCCCTCTGCTTCTCCTTGCCCTTCCTCCAGAGGTGTGTTAGTGTTATGGTGTGTGGTTCCTGCTGGAGCTGTTTGTAGGCTGTGCAAAGTGTCCAGGATTGGCACCATGAGATGAAACAAAACCTCTGGTAGAAACCAGCACAGGGCTGGAAATGACCTCCTGGGACACTCAACGCCGTGTCACTCAGGACGCCGTGTCACTCAGGACACCATGTCCCTCAGCCCCTGCCATAGCCTTGCTGTGCTCACAGTTAGCTGGCCACTTTGCTTCCTCTGCAACGGTTACGAGGCCCTTCCAGAGATTTATTTCTCTCCTGGTTAAACTACTTCACCTCAGGCACGAGCTGTCCACATGTAGGCAGCTGCTGTGTTCTCCCCGGTGGGGTTTCTCTGGGGTTTGCTGCCACTCAGCACACTCCTAAATCGTAGCCACTCTCTCTGTGGTCCTCTGGTTTCAGTAAACGAAGGCTCCAAGCTCTTTTGGTTGCTGCACCTGGAGTCCTGCGTTCAGGTTTGGGCCCCTCACGACAAGAAGGACATGGAGATGCTTGAGCCTGGCCAGAGAAGGGCTGCAAAGATGGTGAAGGGTTTGGAAGACAAATTGAGGAGCAACTGAGGAAGCTGAGATTTAGTCTGGAGAAGAGGAGACTGAGCAGAGCCCTCATCTCTCTCCACAGCTACCTAAAAGGGGTTTGTAGCGAGGTGGGGGTCGGTCTCTTCTCCATGGTGGCCAGTGACAGGATGAGGGGAAGAAATGGTCTGAAGTTGGGACAGGGGATGTTTAGGTTGGAAAAATTTCTGTACTGAAAGGTCTGTCAGACTGGCACAAGCTTCCCTGGGGAGGTGGGAGAGTCATCATCTCTGGAGGGGTTTAAAAGGATAGATGTTGTCCTTGGTGACACGGTCTGGTGTTGGACCTAGTAGATGGTTGGACTCGATGATCTTTAAGGTCTTTTCCTACCAAACCCATTCTATGATTCTGTGATTCTGTTCTATGACAGGCAGGAGCTGTGCTGCAGAGCCCCTTGTCCCAGCCAGAACACTGTCATGCCAGTAGCAGCTGTGCTGGGAGCAATGGTTTTGGGTGATGGAAGCTGTTTCTGCCCTGTTCCCTTACAGTCCTTTGCCAGAAGGGTTTTTCCAGAATAGATCTGTTGTAGCCCAAACACACTGAGGGGCTCAGACTAAATTTGGCAGCTCCTTGGACTGTAGCACACTGTTCTTCTGTGGCCAGTGGAGCACAGCATGTTGTGGTTTCATCTCTGTCAGCGTGAAGCTGCGGTTTTGGTGTATTAATAACACAGGTGGAAGAACACCACACAGTTGTTTTGTTGTTTTTCATACAAACTTTGGGGTGTTACACACAGCCTCCATGTGCCGTTGCTGCAGGGTGGAAGTTGAGGGGGTGCTGCACGCTGTGACAGCCGGTCAGGGAACACTGTGGGATGGGTTTGGCATCTGCAGGGAGCTGGGAGGAACTGTGGCACTTGTGTATTTGCCAGAATTCTGGGGAACATTATCACTAGTTAAGCAGTACTGGTATTTAAGCACTCCTCTTTGTGTCAGGGCTCTATGGAATAGGCATGGTTTAAAGAGGATTACTGTTGGAAGCTGTCAGCTGCTGCAGGAAGCTAAGACAGTGCAGGCTGGGGGATGACCTGCTGGAGAGGAGCTCTGTGGAGAAGGACCTGGGGGTCCTGGTGGGTGACAGGTTGGCCATGAGCCAGCAGTGTGCCCTGGGGGTTGAGAGAGACAATGGGATCTGGGGGGCATCAAGAGGAGTGTGGGCAGCAGGTCACAGGAGGGGATCCTCCCCCTCTGCTCTGCCCTGCTCAGGCCCCACCTGGAGTGTTGTGTCCAGTGCTGGGCTCCCTGGGATCAAACAGCCAGGGATCTCCTGGAGAGAGTCCAGAGGAGGCTCTGGAGATGCTGAAGGGCCTGGAGCATCTCCCCTGTGAGGAAAGGCTGAGTGAGCTGGGGCTGTTCAGCCTGGAGAGAAGAAGACTAAGGGGGGACCTGATTAATGGTTATCAATATCTGAAGGATGGGATGCAGGGGGACATGGCCAGCCCCTTTTCAGTGTCTGTGGGGACAGGACAAGGGGCAATGGCTGCAAGTTGGAGCACAGGGAGTTCCACACCAACATGGGGAAGAACTTTTCCCCAGTGAGGGTGAGGGAGCCCTGGGACAGGCTGCCCAGGGGGTGTGGAGTCTCCTTCTCTGGAGAGATTCCAGCCCTGTCTGGACACCGACCTGTGTGCCCTGTCCTAGGGACCCTGCTTTGGCAGGGGATTGGACCTGATGATCTCTGGAGGTCCCTTCCAACCCCTGTGATTCTATGACATAATTTTTCATGCTTTTTCAGCCACTGCAGAGGCCAGACTCTGACTGGCCACGAGACCATCCGCAGGCTTTGCAGAGAAGGGGCAGTAGCACAGGATCTCTGTGGGCTTTGTTTCAGCGTCCGTGGGACGGGGCCTCTGGCTATGATGGCAACTCTGTTAACATTTGGGGAATGCTGGTGGATAAAAAATTTCTGAGAGTGTCTTTCAGCAACTACTTGTGGTGCTGGAGCTGCTCAGTGACTGCTGCTGCCTTAACATGACAGTGCCAAGCGAAGCTGGGGCTCCCCAGCCAGCTGCTGCTGCACACTCGTCCCTCTCCTTAACCCTCCCCAAAGAAACCAGCTCAGAAGGAGGATCTGCCATCGGAGAGAGACCAGGCTTCACTGCAGCCCCTTCCCAGCGCAGCAAAGCAGCTCCTGCAGCCCAGCTAGTGGCAGACCAGACGTGTGCTGGGTGTTAAGCCTGCACCTGAGTGTGTTGGGCACTGGCCAGGGTTTGATGCATCATATAAGGCTTTCTCATGCAGGTCATTTGTTCCTTTTCATCCCTCAGGGTTGAGACCAGTGGTGGTGCAGGTTGGGCTTGGGTTTTTCTCGTGATCAACCCCTTGGAGAGGTCTACTTCCCTCTGTCTGTCCTCCAAGGTAACAAGCCAGAGATGACTAGTTACTTCTCTACTTCTGACCTCCTTTCGGAAAGGCTGAGTTCTGAACATTGAAACATACCTAGTCCTTAATCTACAAATTGCTATTTGGGGTGTGTGGGTGGGGTGGGGGGTGTTTGGGCTGGTGGAATTTATTGTCTGCAGGAAACTTCTCCTTCTAAAACTGGTTTTGGTTCAAATCATAACACAGACCCCACCATTTGTATGTGGTCTGTTGAGTTGAAACGATATCTCACACACAGAGAAAGAAACCCTGAGCATTGTGGCATCAGTACAATAGTGCTGCAACACAAAGTGGATGTTGAAATTAATTTCTAAGTATGTTGGAACTAATGGAGATGTTTTCCTTAAACTTCATACCTTGCTTTCCTTAAGGCCCTGAGATGAAAGGGACAGGCTTCCCCAAAACTCTTCATTCTGGACAAACGCTTTCCTCTCAGCAAGCCCAGCTGGTTTTATCCTTAAATAAAACCCTGAGCTGCAGCTCTCTCTTTTAATCACCTCCACCGTTTCAGATCGACCTGGCACCACTAGCCCACCGCTGCAGCGAGACACCCAGCAGTTACCTGACTCCCTGACTCAATGCCTGGCCAGCATCAGCTCTGCAGAAGCTGCCATGGGAATTTCCCTTGGAGCAATTCATATTTCAGCAGTGCATTCAGCACCTTCTCTTCCCTGGGGCCACCTGCTCCAGAAACTGTGTTCCTTCCCTCACCCCCAAGACAAGTCCTTGGACAAACCCCCTGCTTGCTCGCAGTAGAAACACAGAGAACCTCCTTAAGAGAGAAGAGAGGGGAGGAGAAAACGCTGCTCTGGCTTATAGCAACCCCACCTCCCAGTTATTTCATCTTCCTTACAAGGCTAAAGCTAGAAGCTTTCCTCTGCTGCCTGTGTTCCTTAAAAGCAGCAGAGCAAGCCCTGAGGATCCCGGTGGAGCAGAGCCGGGATGGGAGGCTGAGGGAGATGTGGAAGGAAGAATTGGGGTGAGCCCTGGGGAGAGAAGGCTGGTGCTCTCCAGAGAAGCATGGCAGTATCCTAGGAATCCTAAACCAAGTGTCCATTGATGCAGATCCTCCGGAGAAAGGTGAAGCCAAACCCAAAAAGAGATCACCAAGGGGGACTAAAGTGTGACCTGAGAGGTAAATATGTTTTTCATTGGGGAAAACAACTATAGCTGCCTTCATTTATTTATTTATTTTAAATTGTTACTGGAAGTAGATGCCTGAAACTGGGGACTGAAAAATACCTTTACTAACATCTGAATGAAGGCTTTGGTCTGCCTGTGACTTCAAAAGCAGCACTGCATGGAGAAGTCAGACCAACAGATGAATTCAGGTGTCCCTGTAGAAATGGTGAGGTTTCTCTTTAGGCATTCTCACCTGGAAACTTCTTAAAAATCTGCTTTTCTGTTTTGCTGTTCCTGATACCACTAAAGGCTTTTGAGAAGCAGCGTGCATGCTGCTTTTGGGGGGAGGAAAGAAGAAAGTGAAAAAGAGTGGCAGAACCAAAACCTAAGCTTGAGAATGTGATAAACTGTCTCCAGTGAGACACTTCAGTTCCTGTAATAGTGCCATTTCTTCAGAAGGATCCATGACCTACTGAGCTGGAATGTCTGTTGACATCTGGTTGAGGTTACTGTAGCTGGTATTTGGGCTTTAGGGGTTTTTTTTTCCAGTTTAATTGAAACAAGCTGAGATTGTGTGTGGATTCTATGAATTGTTTCCACACTGGAGTCTCTCTGAAGGGTAATTCTGGGACTGTGGGATCTGAATGGGAAAAGAGGAAACACTTTGCTAGTTCAAAACTGCAGCTGCCAGCGAAGGCAGAGTGGCTGAAGGACAGAAGCCTTTGCCCCCTATCTCTAAGATGTGCAGAGACAGATGTTTTGCAAGCATGATGCTATTGACTTAAACATCAGGTATAATGCTTGGGCTTCTGGTTTACATCTTCGCAGTGCTAGGAGACTTAGAGATGCTTTTATTCAGCAGGTAAAATGAAGAACTGGCCTTTCGAGAATAGCTGCTGGGAGCTGTGACAAACCAAGAGAGCGGAGGATTACCACCCAGCTCCTGCAGCTCCTCACCTAAAGCAGCAGGTCAGCCATCCAACAAACATCTGCTGAGCTGGGGGTTCGGCAGCCAAGGATGGAGGTGCTACGCCGCTCCTCAGTCTTTGCTGCAGAGGTGATGGAGGTTTTCGACAGGTCTCCCACTGACAAGGAGCTGGTGTCCCAAGCCAAGGCTCTCTGCAGAGACTACATAAATTCCAGGCTAATTCGAGCGGGTGTGAGCTGGAGCAAGCCTGAGTACAACGCCCCGGTGCCTGGCGGGAAGCTGGCCGAGGTGTCCACCATACTGCTGCGACTGGGTAAGCTACGGGTGGGAGCTGAAACCTCTATGGAGAGATTCAGCCCAGACTAAGGTTTCTGGAATCAATGAGTGCCAACACACTGTTCATGTGATGAGAGAGAGGATTTTCTTCTCTGTTTTGGGCATTTAGATTTGGTTCTGGTGCTTTTCCCTACAGAGCTCTTTTACCTGCCTTTCCTCAGCCCCTCACAGCCCTGGGACTCTTCAGAAGTAGCAGAGCTGCTTCTTCTCTGAGGACTTACGAGCCTGTAAAAGCATGATGTAGCCCAAGAAACCCCACAGGTCTGGCTGTGTAAGAGCTTTTCACAGTAGCTTCAGCAGTCTTTCTCAGCTCGGCATTTTAACAGCTCCTGCAGCCTTCTGCTCCAGACACAGATGCCGTGGTGCAACCCTGGCTGGTGTCTAGCAGAGAACTGGTGCCTCTAGACTCAAGCTTCACCAGTTGCTCACCCAGCTGCAAGGATGTTTAATTTGGGGGTAGATGCTCAGACCGTGTGTGTTGGAGGAACCCTGCTTTTCAGTGGCAGAGTGTTTCATTTCCCTCTGCATCCCTCAGTCCTTCAGCAAGATGTGGGGTTTCTTGCTTTTTGTTGGAGCAAGGAGGAGTTGGCTGACGTTGCCTGGCATACGCTGCCCTTCAGGCTCCAAATTAGCCAGCCCCCATCACAGCCAAGGACTGCTGGGCTGGAGGGAGAGTGGCTTGGAGGTTATGCCTGTAGGCTTCTGTGTGAAGACATGCTCTGGGGTTGTGCTTGTACCGGGAGAACCCTCTAAATGCTAACAGTTACCTGGCCTTTGGGTTTAGGTCTTAGCTTCCTGCGTGCTCGAGTCATCAAGCTGTTTGTCTTTTGGGATCTCAATACCCTCACTCTTGGGAGTTGCTTCCAACATCCCTTTTTGCCTGCAGGCTGATAGATGAGTTCACATTTGGCTTGGAAACTACCACTAGCATTCGCATTGGATTTAATTCCACTGAAGTTCAAATAAGTCTGGTGGAATAACCTTGAGCTGGGCCCAACCAACTCATGACCAGGCTGATCTCCCTGTCTTCTCATCCTTGGTTTGCTGTTATCCTAGATTTCTTTTTAAGGCATAGCTGTGTTTCTTTTAACAGACTTTTTTCTTTCATTCATTCTTTTTTCACTCTCCTATGCTGACTTCTATTTTTGTTTTCAGTGGTTGTTTAGTCTTCAGGGGGTTTTTTGTTCTTCTGTCAATCTCGCTGCCTCATTATCCTCTAGTTCTTCTCTGCCTGGGTTGGGGGTTGAGATTTGTTTGCTTTAAACCAGATCTTCTGTGGGTGGCCAGGAGCATGTTAAAGGGCAAGCAGGTGGCAGACTGGATCTGAAGGTGTCTCCTGGATGACTCTCCTGTTACTTATTTGCATCCAGATGGAATGATTTGGCTGATAGTTCAAGGATCTTGGTGCCTTCTCCAAGCAAATCTGTTTGGAGAGGGCGGTGCAGTACCCATGCAACAAGAAGGGTGAGCAGTCCTCCTTATTAGGAGGTTTCAAAGTCTTGTGGAGCCAGAGCTCATCAGCTCAGTGAGGCTTAGCAGCTAATTTGTGCAACTGATGAGTCAGAGGTAGTAAAACCTCATGGTAAGGCCAAATGAGACACCTCAGACCAACCTGACAGATGTGTCAGAGGTCTGGTCTATCTGAACTTGTCTCTGTTCTGGCCAAGTCCCAGGCAAGTGCTCTTTCACCTCTGCACTGAACTTCTGCATGTGGGAGCTGTCAGTGCTACCCTGCTTTTCCTCTGTGGTTGTTGCTGGAGGAAGGAGGAGAAGCTCAGAAATTACTCTAAATGACACAACACACACAGCTGGCCATCTGAACATGGGCACAGAAGACTGCCACCAGTGTAACCTGTGTTGCTGGAGAGGTCCTGGGGCCCCTGGGAGCCTGGATCTGCTTTTCCTCCCAGATACACTTGTCTGCCCTTTGCACTGCTGCAGAGCAGAGCCCACCTTAACAGCATACGTGCCTCCAACCCCAACCCAGAGGGGCTCTGGTCTCATCTGGGGCCTCCAGGCACTGCTGGTTAAAAGTGGCAGGCTACCAAGTGCTGATCCCAGCCTCCCATGCCTTCCTCTTGGCTAACCACGGGCAGGGCTATCCCAGTTTCCTCCCATTTACAGGGAAGCCCGTGTGCTCCCTGTGAGGAGAAAACAGATGTTGAGTAGTGCAAGTAAGGTTTCCTCTTATCAGGGCTGACCATGTGTTGGCAGGGTTTCCTCTTGCCATCAGCTTGTGTGGGACAATCCCACACACACAAAGGGTCAGGAGAGGTCATCTGGAGTTGAGCTGGGCTTTGCTGAGTGCCAGTTAAATGAATTAAAGATCAGTCACTAAGGGCGTTGTAACAAGCTCCTGACTGGGCTGACATCTCTTTTTCTAAATGAGGTTTTCAGGAGGAAAACCTCTGACTAGAGCAATTCATATGAGATGCAAACCTGTTGTGACAGCCCTCCTCTTCCCCTGGGTGCTCCAGAGCACCTTTGTGCAGGAGAAGGATGTCTCTGTCCTACATCTAAACCCAACCCTGTGCACAAAGGCCCTCTGTCCCATGCAATGCTGGCATCATGAGATGCTGTGTAACCCACGTTAAATATCTGTGAACCCCTGCAGAGAGATAAATCCATGGGAAACCAGGATTTATTAATTCTGCAACTCAAAAATTATTTGTTTTGCTAGCAAGAAAAAGGTTTCCTGCTGTTGCCAAAGCTCCATAGCTGAAACGTGTGGGAGGAGATCCTCTGCTTGTCCTTGGTATTTCCGCCTTGGTCTTCAAGCTAGCCTAACACCTCCAACCATTTCCCAGCCAGGGAGAAAACAACCTGGAGGGGAAGGCACATGTCTCTGTGTGTGTGTGCGTGTCAGGAGCCTTACTGCTGAGGAGCCAGCCAGGCAAATGAACATTTCTTTAACAGTTTGAAGGAGAGAAAGAACTCTGTGCCTGTGTGAGCGTAAAATAGCTGAGCTGATAGTCTGCTCAATTAATACTGTGCAGCCCTGGGTGGGTCCTTGGCTTTCATCAGCCTCCAGCATTCTTGAGCTGCTCTCATCTGGAGGCTCTTTCTGTACAAGTCTAATAGGGTGCTGAGAAAGGGTGTATCACCCAAAACCTCACCAGACATGGCTCCTTTCCACTTCTGAAGAAAAAGGAGATGGTTTTGCTTATCTGAGGCCTGTCTCCTTCATTGGAGGAAAAGCAGGCTGCCAGCCTGGGAACATCATTTGTATCAGGGATTGCTGCAGGCACACCAGTGGTACGGGGCCACTGCCAGTCCCCGCTCCCATCAGAGGTCCCAGGCACAGGGGATGTGAGGAAAGCAGAGTGTAGGCGTCAGGGGGTCGCATCTGAAGGACCTGAAGCACTCTGCTGCCTGTTTAAAACGGAGCTGAGCTTAAGCCTCTCTGGCTGGAGGGGTACGTGGCGGGGGCCCAGCTGGTGAGGGCAGGACTTGGTGTTGTGCATGCTGACTCCTGACTCTTTGTTTCCAGGGGATGAGCTGGAATACATTCGCCCCAACGTCTACCGGAACATCGCCCGCCAACTGAACATCTCCCTGCACTCGGAGACGGTGGTGACAGACGCCTTCCTGGCAGTAGCTGCACAGATTTTCACTGCAGGTACCGTGCCCTGGCAGATATGCAGACAGGGCTGGGCAGAAAGGAACAGGATGGGGCCACCTCTCTGGGAGAAGGCATGTTTCTGGGATGGCCTGCAAGGTGGGGCCTGGTTTCTGAAAGGGCTGTGGGCCGTTTGGCAATGTGCCCGGCTCTAATGATTTAATGAGAACTCCTCTCTGCTCTTGTTCTGGCAGGGAAATGCCATGTTTTGTTATATCCTCCTGGCAGGTTCTCGCTCATTCTAGAAGGCATCTCCTGCCCTTCCTCCTTAGGAGGTGGTGTTACCTCACTGCGCAGGGAGGTCACTCATTCCAAGCTCCTTTGCTCACCATTGGCAACAGGGGAAGATTCATTACATGGGAGTCTCCCTTGCTCCAGCTTGCAGTGATGCTAGGAGCCAGAACCAACTCATCACAAGGGAGTTCCTCTCTTCCTGGCTCCCTTTCCCCCAGCTGGAGCCAGAACTGCAGTGGAGCTGCTGCTTCCCATTGCTGCTTCTCATTTCTTGGAGGCAGAGAGACAGGAGCCGTGGCCCTCGAGGCTGTTCAGACAAGCAGGTGGTGTGAGCTTTCTCACTGCTCAGATGTGAATGTGCTGCTGTTTCCATCTGATCTCAGAGATTCAAATACAAGATACACTCTGTGCTGTGTTCCTGGGAGGGAACCTCACGCTCCCATGCCTGTGATGAGGAATGCAGTCTGGGGGAATCAAGGGTAGAGAAACCTTTTACATAAAGAGATTTATGTCAGGCAAGCCCTGGGTTTTCTGCAGTGTCTGGTGGCGTTGTCCATGGAAGGGACAGTAGGTGTTAGACACTGGAAACAAACAAATTAAAAACCCCACCACAAACCAAACCAAAAAGCTAAAATAAAAAGGAAAACCCCCAAAGATGGCTGCTTGCTAGCAGCATGGTGCTAGCAACCATGCTAGCACTGCTAGAACCCTGCATCCAGCAGCATGGAAGTGTGCCAGGAGGCTCTGATTCTTGCTGCTTTGGGAGTTGTTGGTACAGAATAGAAAACCAGGTTTCTGGTTGAGTTTCAAACCGTTTTCTTCACTCAAACCCTTCAGGATCAGCTGTGCATCTTTATGTGTATCACCTTTATGTGTCTGAAGTGTGTGGGAACCCCTGACACCCCAGGGGAGCCCTGTGCTGGACCTCAGATCTGAAGTGTGTTGTGGGTGAGAGTGCAGATCCTCTCTGGAATCACAGCAGATGCCAGAATACTTCCCTGGGAAGGACTGCTCAAACAGTGCTCCTGACAGCTTGAGCAGGGCAGATTTACCTCCCAGATCAGGGAAACTGAAGCTGCATTGTAGGAAGTCGGTGGGATTGGGTAGAATCGGGTCCTGTAGCTGGGAACGCAGATTGCTGATGCACCAGCTGGGGTGGGAGGCCACATGGGCTTCAGAAAGCAAGAGCTGAGCCAGCAGAGACATCTTGGTGTGGCTGTTCAGAGTGCAGGTGCCCTGTCATCACTCAGTGCTGAGCTTTACGTGCGTCAAGGCTTACTGAAAAAACGAAGGTCAAATCTGCAGGCTCAGGTGTTTGCATTGCAGGGAAGGAGGTTATCTTATTAGATGGCTATAGCTGACTACATCAGAACTGGCCTGCCTCCTCCACCGCTGAAGTGACCCAGGGAATGAAGGCAGAAGGGTGGACAGCTGCAGGAGGAGCAAACCATGCGTGCTGCTGTGCAGCATGAAGCTGGGGGAAAAGCCCTGTGGGCTTCTGGGCGTCCTGCTTTCACTAGCCTGTACTGAGAAGAGCATTTTTTGGTATTCTTCAACTTCTCAGGCTCTGTTGCTAGCACTGCCCCTTCCCTGGGGACACGGGGCTTCAGAAATGGCTGTCTGCACAGGGGGTGGGTTCAAACCTTCCTGGTGCTCTGTAGGCTTCATTTTTCCTTCTTTTTCATCTCTGCCTCGGAGCAGCTAACAGGAGAACCTGTGAGCGTGAAGCTGGGGTTGTGTATTCCGTCCCTTTTCTCAATTTGTTGTTGAAATTTCTCTTGCCAGGAGGCTGCTGAGTGGCAGAGGGGGAGGGTTTTGCTGATTTTTCAGCATTCCTGGATCCCAGCTGCAGTCTCAAGACTCGGCATTTAATGCTAAATCCAGCAAATCAGAGTTGGCTGTGGCAGCCAGACATTCATTCCTAATTTTTTTTCATAGTTCAGAGGAAAGAGGCTCTTACTGAGCAAAGGAAACCAGCAACTCAAGTGCAGTCTGAGGTTTTGTGCCAGTTACCAACAGCTAGAGCATCTCAGCCTGTTTTCCACTGTTCAGTTTCTTGAGAAAACAGCTAAAGACTGACCCTGCAGTGCCAGGACATCCCAAGAAGCCCTGTTAGTCACTCATAATGCCTTTCCAGCAAGGGATTGGGGGATTTTGACCCTATCTTTCTGGAGAGGTTTTCTCCTTAATCTTTTCCACAGCCTGTTTCCACACTCTGGTGCTGTTTTGAGTCTTTGCACAGTAGCTCCAGCTGGGCTCGCTTCCTGTCCACACTGTGTGCAAGTCTTGACTGAGCAGAAGCCCTGGGTGGACGTGTCAAGAAGGCAAGGCTGAGGACATCGAGCATCCTTCCTAATCCCACTGCATGGGTACACTGTGCCACATTCAACCTTACAGCATCATCTGTTCCAGTTCTCTTGGCTTTGGCTCTTCTCTGCTGCAGCAACGGCAGCAGGGTTAACAATTGCAGCTGAGAATACAGGCAGAAAGGGAGCAGGGCACAGAGCATGGCAAGCCTCATGCTCTATTTTGCTTTCATGTCTCCACACAACCTGTTAGCCATGTGGGGTGAGGAAAGCCTGTCCGCGTGGAGCCTGACACTGCAGAGCCCCATCCTGCTTTTGGGTGTTGAAGGACCTGTGGTAGCATCACCTCTGTGGTGATGCCACTCTTTCTGCTGCAAGGTCCAAAGCTGCTCTGCAGGCAGCAGGAGACTCTGCTGGCTTTAACAGGCTTTGGATTGTTGCCTGGCTGAGCCAGCATCTACATTAGCTGGTTAAATAAATCCCAGAAGGAAGGGGTGGCCTGATGGAAAATCAGACTAAGAAAAGGGAGATGCACTTTCCTTTCCTGAACAGTTCCTGCAGCTGGAAAGAGGTGCTAGGCATGAAGGTGCTCTCAAAGCTTTCCTCCTGGTTTTGTACTCTTGTTGGTGCTCCTCAGTGTTTAATTAAGAGTGCTTGGGCTGAAGGGAACCCTCTACACAGGGATGCATGGTTAGTGGGTTCCCAGGAGGAGACACTTCCCCTGGCAGGAGAAAGTGCTGTGAGAAATGCATCCTGCTGCTTCCTCACCGCTTCAGCATCATGAGTTGAGCTTCCTGCCTTGTGCACACCCTTCTTGGCTTCTCCCTCTGCACCAGAGGAAAGTGTCTGGTGTCTGGCTGTGTGCTGCCAGCTGTTGAAATGCAGCACTCGATCGTGTTTCTCTTAGGGCTGATTTGCAAGTTCTGCTTTGATGCTGAGTGGAGCAGAGGGAAGTTTATTTGAGTAACCTTGGATAGTGTGGTGCTCTGAGACCACATGGTCAGTCTCATGGCTTCTTGAGCTCTCCCCTGGGGCAGGCAAGCAGCGGGAACACTTTCAAGAGCAGTCCTCTCCTGCTAATTGGTTTTCCCTTGGGCTCGCCAGTGTTTACATACCTTCAGCCCTGTGACTGGCCCTGAGGCTGCAGCTGGTAGTTCTTATTTTTTAACGTGCCTTTCTAAGCAGCTTTTCACATTTTCTGAGCTCTTCTGTTCCACCTCCATGAGCAGAAGTTTCAGAGCTTCCCCTGCTTCCATCACGCCTTGCTGGGGGGGGGTTTCCATCCCCTCTTGTCACTGTCTCCTGTGTGTGCACAGTGGGAAGCTGCAGATAGATGGTGTCACTCGGTGATGACTGCCTGTTCCACCTGATGTGGACAGCAGCCAGGCCTTTGGAGGAGTTTGTGGCAAGACAATGTGTCTTCTCTGCTCAGTGCACTGGCCAGATGCAATTCCAGCTTATGCCAAGATGAATCGAGCTGGGGTCACCTTGACCCTGGCCTGGCCATCACAGGGGGCAGAAGCACTGTCCTCTCAGTAGACTGGGCTCCTGTACTGCTGCCAAGGGAAAGCTGAGAGAGGAGAGTTAATGGAGCTGGTAAAGTGCAGGTGGGGGCTGCTGCCCCCTGTTCCCCAGCCCTGGCTGGGGGGCTGCTGGAGCCCTCGTGGGGCAGGGCTGCCTGCCCCAGGCATTGCCCAGCTCTGGTCTGGAGCAGCTGTTGAAGGTGTCTGCGCTCCCTCTGGGCTCTCCTACAACTTTGTGTACAAACAAGAGCATAAGCTGTGCCCTGCTGTCGCAGGTGAGAAGGTGACACCATCTTCTGCCTCCAGCGGTGGCAGTCGGAGTTTCCATGCAGAGAAACGGGGCGAAAGCAGGGAAGCCCCTTTCCTCCTCTCCCACCCCTGTGGCCCAGCTCCACTGGCAACAGGAAAATCAGACTGGAAGATTGGTTTGACCCTTACAGGCACGCTTGGTAAGGAGGAGAATAATGGGAAGTGACTGCAGAGCCCTTCCCGTCCATCACGAGGATAAGTATCAGCCAACAACTTGCCCTTTTCCTGGTGTCTGGGTGAAAGGGAGAAGGGGAATCTGCTGGGGAAGCATTCACCTCATGCAAGTCCTGCAACAGGCAGCACTACACAGCAGCCTTGGCAGGGAAGCCAGAGCTGAAGGACTTTCTCTTCATCCTCCCCAGGAGGAGACACAAGACTGAGATGGCTGTAGAGCAAAGTGCTTTCTGTGGTAGGGGAATCTGTTGAGCCTCTTTCACTCTGAGGTTGTGAATATGCTTTTTTATTTCCTACTGGAAAGTGAAACTTAGGTTCTTAACAAAGCTAACCAAGACTGAGGCTATCTGCCTCCACCTGGGTGGCCTCAGCCCCTGTCTCTCATAGTTACTGCCATGTAAATATCTCAAAGCTAATGGACTTGCCTCAGACATTTCAGAGAGAGTGCTGTGAGTAAAACCTTGGGAACAAGACATCGAACTCTTCCCTGGAATTTTGGGAATCACAGAACCACAAGGTTGGAAAAGCCCTTTAAGCCCATCTAGTCCAACCGTCCCTGTCCTGTGCTGACCCAGATCCCTGAGCACCTCATCTCCCCTCTGTTAAACACCCCCAGGGGTGGGGACTCAGCCCCTCCCTGGGCAGCCTGTGCCACAGCCCCACAACTCTGCCAGGGAAGAACTTTGCCCTCCCATCTGAGCTGACCCTGCCCTGGGGCAGCTTGAGCCCATTGCCCCTTGTCCCATCTCCTGTCCCCTGGCTGAAGAGACCATCACCCACCTCTCTGCACCCTCCTGGCAGGGCAGGGGAGGTGGGGAGAAGGTCTCCTCTCAGCCTCCTCTTCTCCAGGCTCAACACCCCCAGCTCCCTCAGCTGCTCCTCAGAGGATTTGCCCTCCAGCCCCTTCCCCAGCCTGGTTGCCCTTCTCTGGACTCGCTCCAGGACCTCAATGTCCTTCTGATGGTGAGGAGCCCAGAACTGGACCCAGCACTCGAGGTGCAGCCTCACCAGTGCTGAGCACAGGGGCAATGTTGGTTCATGTAACTCAAGATGCAAGGAGCCACCCATCTTGCACTACAGCTGAGGTCCAGCAGACTGTGCTCAGCGAGAGGTGTAACCCCTTAAAGCCTCTTCCATTCGGGTGGAGAGCTATTGACCTGCACCAGGACAGCCTCTTCTTGCCAGGGGAAGCCCTCCATCTAGTATTTTCTCTTGTGTTTTCATAGCCTCTTCCTGGCTCGTTCTGCTGGCTGTCATGGTGACACACAACCTGAGAGAGACAGATAACGAGTGTCAATACCACACAGGCAGAGAACTTCCTGAGTGACAGCCCTGGGGAAGGGACACCGCAGGGCCTCTTCAGAGAATGAAATGAGAAAAACAGCCAGTTTAACAGTATTAATAACTTCCTCTGATCTTGTGCTGGTGCTGACAAAGGACAGAGTGGCCCAGGAGACCCTGAGCATCTGCTGTGACTGCTGTTGCCGAGCCTCACAAAAGGATCACCCATGGATTTTGATCTTACATCAGTCATGAGTAAGAAAATGACTTTTTTGGAGCACTGGGTGGATTTTCCTCAGTCTAACAAAGCCACTCCTGGGGCTGCCACTGTAACAGTTTCTCTAAAGTTTAGTACTTTTTATTAAAGAAAAAAAAAAACCGACAGCAATTCCTAAAAGTGTGAGTTTGAGTGGCCCCTTTGGGAACATGGGGAGCTCTGCTGCCTGTGAACAGGCGTGAGGAGGCTGGAGGTCCATCACAGAGGGCCAGGCCGGAGACTCAGGAGTGTGGTGAAGGCAAGATCTCTTTCCTTTAGTTGTATTTAAGGGTTTGCTTTTTTAGCTGACAGACTGCTGAGCACATCCAGCTTCTAGACCATGTGTTTAACCCTTTCTGATCCTTAGATTCAGCAACTGAGCCAACCTTTCCTTCCTCTCACCCACTGCAACCCAGTGAGAATGGCTTCCTGTGGTTTTACATGCTCAAACTTCACCTGGCCTCTGGCTACATTTGGGAGAGACCTTGGGCAGGCTGTGTAATACTTCACAGTGTGCTTATCAAATACAGCTCTTGCAGATAATAAAGTAGGGGTGAGGGATTAAACTTCCCAGTGGATCCAAAGGAAATCCACGTGCCATCGTGCTGTGGTGGTTCTTCTACCTGGGTGCAGAAGGGTCACTGCTCCTGGTAAAAGCCTGATGAGGGACTGCTGGCTGCAGTGTTAAAGCATGGAGGATTTATGCCTAGCAGGGATGGCAACGTGTGGGGGAGACCCAGGGAGGTTGGCTGGTACCCAGAACTGGGCTCGAGCTCTTATCACTAGTGCTAACAGGAAGATGACTGCTGCTGGAATAATGTCCATGGGGAGCTTGCTGCTGGCAGGTCAGCCCAGCAGGAAGGCTGTTTTTTAGGAGATTAGATAGCTGGCTGACACTCTGTCCCTGTTCTGCCTTCAGTGGGGTAGGGTTTAGAGTGTTAAGTTTATCATAGGCATGGTGGCCAAATTTTTGAAGCTACCAGAGACCGAGACGTATCCCTTACATCAAGGACCAACCCTCTTGGCCCTGAAGCTTTGCCTCCCTGTTTTGCTCTCGTGTTGTGATAGAACCAAGAGAAGATACTCAGCCTGTGTGTGTCACACTGGAACTGTCTCCTCTAGAAAAAACAGGAATGCTTTGTCTTATGAGTGTCTAAGGGTTGTGCTGGCCACAGAAAGCCCAGGTTGCTCTAGCTCTTTGAATTCAGTCACCTCCTGTGCAGCACAGTGGCAGTATAACCCATGGTGGTGCATATCTCCCCTACTCTGATGATGCCTTTGGGCCGCTCTCTCCGAAGCTGTGCACTCAGTGCTGAGATGGGGTCAAAACACGCCTGGGTCTGACCATTTGATTCTGCTTCTTCAGGTGGTGAGTTTTCCCCAACCCTGATTCCCTGTTTATTTCTTTCTCCCATCCTGGAGATCATACAAAACTGTGGCTGCACCTGACCTCAGGAGCTGCAGGCATGCAGTGTGGGCACGTGTAACGAAGGAGAGCTGCTTCCCTTCGTTATTTGAGACTGGATTATGCATGCATGTGTAAACCTGAATGTCTTTTCTTCTTGTCACAGGCATAACGTGGGGCAAGGTGGTGTCTCTCTATGCTGTGGCAGCTGGGCTGGCGGTGGACTGCGTGCGGCACGCGCAGCCAGCCATGGTTCACACCATCGTGGACTGCCTGGGAGAGTTCGTCCGCAAGACCTTGGTGACGTGGCTGAAGAGGAGAGGAGGCTGGGTAAGAGATGCTGTCTGATCCAGCTCGCTTCCACACGTGCAGACCAGAAAATAGCCCCATGAATTGAAGCGAGAGTGACCCCAATGCTGCCCTATGACAGAGTCACAGAATGGTTTGGGTTGACTTCTGCAGAGCACCCAGCCCAACCCCTGCCAGAGCAGGGTCCCCTCGAGCCGTACAGGGCAGCGTCCAGGATCACGGGGTTGGGATGGCTCCAGAGATGGAGACTCCCCAACCTCTCTGGGCAGCCTGGCCCAGGGCTCTGCCACCCTCCCAGCAAAGAAGTTCCTCCTCATGTCCAGGTGCAACTTCCTCTGCTCCAGTTTGTGCCCATCCCCTCTTGTCCTGTCCCTGGGCACCACTGAACACAGACTGACCCCCTCCTCCTGACCCCAGCCCTCATGTATTTATCAGCAGAGATAAGATCCCTCCTCTGTCTTCTCTTCTGTAGTCCCAAGTCCCTCAGCCTCTCTTCATCAGAGATGTTCCTGTCCCCTCAGCATCTCCATGGCCCTTTGCTGTCCCCTCTCCAGTAGCTCCCTGTCCTTGTTCAGCTGGGGAGCCCAGCCCCACACACACTGTTCCCGATGAGGCCTCCCCAGGGCAGAGGGGAAGAACTTTTCTCTCACATCTGAGCTGACCCTGCCCTGGCACAGCTTGAACCCATTGCTCCTTGTCCCATCTCCTGTCCCCTGGCTGAAGAGACCATCACCCACCCTTCTACACCCTCCCTTCAGGTAGTTGTAGGTGGGGATCAGGTCTCCCCAAGTCTCCCCAAGAGTTTCCTGCCTGGGTAGTGGCTTTACAGTAGAACAGCAGGATTTATTTCTTTTTTTAGCAGCCCTTACATACGTTTGGTGCAATTTGCACGGGGCTTGAACTTGTCTGAACAATTAACAGGCAGAGATCAAACTGCCACTGCAAGTTTATCAGTGCCTCAGAAGACTCCAAGACCTGTTTAATTAAGTAGCTTTGAAGTTTTCAATCCCAGTGCCTTATCAGGTATGCTTTATTTGGGTAACAATAGCTAAGGCAGTTGTTCAACAGCTGAGCAGTTTTATCTAAGCAAGCACCTCACACGTTTGGAAGTGCTCCTGACTGCAGCTCCTCTTGATCAGCCGCAGCGAGGTCACTGCTCTTGGGAGGGCACAGCGCAGCCTCACGGAGTTCACCCCTTCTCCTGTGGAAGTTGAGCAGCTGTAACAAGCCTGGTGTGCATCTCTGAGCCCCGTGCTGGTTCCCATGAGACACTAGTGCCCTTCAGAGCTTAGGTTTTTTATCAGTGGGCTACCCCAACATCTGAATACGAGTTCAGACAGGCACCTGAACGTTGTGACTTCTCTTGATTAAACAGACACAGCTGTGGTTTAAGTTTGTCACTGTGCCATTCCCTAGAATCACAGAATCACCAGGCTGGAAAAGACCTTTGTAGATCATCAAGTCCAACCATTCCCATCCTAAACTAAACGATATCCTTAAGTACCTCATCTACCCTTTTTTTGAACACACCCAGGGAAGGTGACTCAGCCCCTCCCTGGGCAGCCTGTTCCAGCCCTGACAACTCTTTCAGTAAAAAATGTTTTTCTAATGTCCAATCTGACCCTGCCCTGGGGCAGCTTGAGCCCATTGCCCCTTGTCCCATCTCCTGTCCCCTGGCTGAAGAGACCATCCTCTATCTCTCTACAACCTCCCTTCAGGTAGTTGTAGGTGGTGATAAGGTCTCCCCTCAGCCTCCTCTTCTCCAGGCTGAACACCCCCAGCTCCCTCAGCTGCTCCTCAGAGGATTTGCCCTCCAGCCCCTTCCCCAGCCTGGTTGCCCTTCTCTGGACTCGCTCCAGGACCTCAATGTCCTTCTGATGGTGAGGAGCCCAGAACTGGACCCAGCACTCGAGGTGCAGCCTCACCAGTGCCCAGTCCAGGGGCACAATTAGTTCCCTAGACCTACTGGCCACTGTTTTTGATACGAGCCAGGATGCCATTGGCCTTCTTTGCTGCCCCCTAAGACCATTTCTGAAAACCAGAGCAGGTTGATGTGCTGTCAGTGCTCCAGCAGTTGCTACAGTCCCTATCTCCTTGTGCTGGGCTGGAGCTTAACCACACACTCAATTACATTGCTGGCAGAACTTTAACTTGCTTCCCCCACCAGCAGACACAATTTTCCATCTCTCCCTGTCCCATTCACTTTCCCCTCCAGGTATTTTCCACCTTCTCCTCCCAGTGCCAGCTGAGATCCTGTCTCCATGAATTTGCTGGGTTGGCATTGTTTTTTATTCATGGCAGGCCAGCTTCTGTTCTTGTTAATACTTGAAACCAGCTGCCCAAGTGATCTTTAAATCTGGCCCACGCGTCTGGGAGGCATCTCTGCCAGCGTACGTATTTCCACAAACAAAGCTTGCCTTGCTTTAGTTTTAAATTGGGGGTTGGCTTGCTTGAACGAGTTCCAAAGAAAACATTAAGGCAGGAGAAAAAGTGCAAGCAACTTGAGCTGATATTAAACAGGCCAACCTCTGGGAAGCATCTTGCTTTGCAGAAAAGGATGAGGATGCTGATACTGCCAAAGCTTCCCAGCCCTTCTGAAAAGGGGAAGAAAGTTTCTTTTCTATAGCTCTTCGAAATGGAAAACAATCTTCCTGTAGCACATCTTTCCCTGAGCGTGGCTGAAAGGGGGGATACTTCACCTTGTGGATGCTGAATCATAGAATCATAGAATCATAGAATGGTCTGAGTTGGAAGGGACCCCAAGGATCACAGAGCTCCAACCCCCTGCCACAGGCAGGGCCACCAACCTCCAGGCCTGGAGCTACACAAGGTTGCCCAGGGCCCCATCCAACCTGGCCTTGAACACCCCCAGGGACGGGGCACCCACCCCCTCTCTGGGCAGCCTGTTCCAGCTGAATGAGGGAAATGCTCTCTGCAGAGCTCCCTGTTGAACATCTGGCAGTGGGTGGTGAGTGCTCGTGGCTGTGGACTGTGTGGCAAAGCGGCACTGGAGCAGTGGTGGCCTTTGTGGTTGTGGGCATCTCTCTGACCATCTCTGTTTCCTCCTCATTAGGCAGACATCACCAAATGCGTGGTGAACAGCGACCCCAGCCTTCGCTCCCACTGGCTCGTGGCTGCTGTCTGCAGCTTTGGGCACTTCCTCAAGGCTATCTTCTTTGTCCTGCTGCCCGAGAGATGAATTTGAGTCGCCAGGTGCAGCACCCCTACCCCACCTCCTTCCCCGCTCCAGAAGCAGTGGCAACAGCAATCTCTGAAGAGGAAGAAGAGAAGCACTGGGGACAAACAGAAGCCTTGTTCTCTCCCTTCACCTGGGAGCAGATAATCAACCCCAGTCTCCTTTTTTCCTTTTTTTTCCCCTTCCTTCCCCTTTTCTTTTCTTTTGCAGCCACAGGAGCCTCTCTCACCATTAATCCTTCCAAGGGTCTTGCTTCCCTGGGTGACTTGGCTGTGGCATGGTCATCACCAGTCCCTGGGCACGCTGACTGAACCTGTGTGCAGCGTGGGCTTTCAGACCGCTCTTCCTTGTGGCTGTGTTGCATGCTTCTCCTAGTGCCAGGCAGATGGGAGGAGGGAGGGGAGATGATCTGAAATGGGATCCCTCCTTTGTTCCATGGTAATCCCCAGACTGCCTTGTGTCAGCTCTTCTTGCATTTGTGCTTAAGCTCCCTCTCCTCCTCTGCACCTAACCCTGACTGGGTGGGCACTGCCCGCAGCATGGTGGAGGGGATAATGCAGCGTGGGCTTTTGGCATGGTAAAACCAAACTGAGTGTCATCAGGTGCTTCTCCTCAGCTGGGATATTTTGGAAATCATCTTGGAAGTCAGAGAGGGGCAGGACTAGAGGGCAGCTGCACGTGATGGCAGTTGGCAGTGTGTTTCGGCAGCCCCTCTTTACTCCCCTCACACGCTGGTTCAGGGTGAAGAGCGAGGGGCAGTGCCTGCAAAGGACACCTCGGGGCTGAATTTCCTAGTGAAGGAAAATGTTTTCTCTCCTGAGGTTCTGTCAGAGCTATATGGAAGTAGGAGGGGCTGGGGGACACGGGCAGGAGTTAGGGAAACGATAAATGAACTGTCTGGTGTTGTGAAGGGGGAGAGTTGTGTCAGAGTAACTGATTTATGTTGCTCCTTTCATGTCTTGGGAAGTACAATTCACAGTCGTCTTTGTGGTAAACAATAAAAGAAAATAGGTGGTGTTCCAGTGTTGTTTCCAGAGTTTAAAAATTCCAAAAAAGGCCAGAATGGTGCTGAGACAAACACTCAGCCCATGCTAAAAATACTTCAGCTTTTCCCCTGGTAGAACATGTTAATGTGTTAAAACTACAACTCTCCTGGTCCCTGCTGGGACTTTAACCCTTGTGGTTACCTTGTCAGAGGCGTGCTGTTCTCACTGACAGAAGAGAGGCCTCACCAGCATCAGCAGGGTGAGGCCATGGAGCCTCTTCTCTGCCAAACCTCTCAGGAGACACCCTGCCTTGCTTCAAGAGCATGGCATCACAGGAAAACACTCAGCTGGATTAGGAACATGAGGTGTTCTTGGAGGTTTTGCTGTTTGTTTCTTCTTCCCCACGATTTCCCTCCATCCAGACATGACCAAAGGGTTTGAGAATAAAGCAAAGCCTTTCCTTTACGGTGACAATATGTGATGGGTTTCCACCAGCAGTGGAGCTGAGCTCTGAGCAACAGAACCACAGGTGGAGGGAAAGTGGGTGGTTACACCCTTGCCCAGCCCTGCCTTTTGCTGGGCTTGCCTTTGGCATGGCTGCTGATGCCTTGACATCAGCCTTGCCCGTCCTACTGCCCCCACTCGTATGATTTTTGGTAGCTATGTGGAGCACAACCCTTGAGAGATAACCTCCCCCCATCTCCACACTCACCAAGAAGGAGAAAGCCTCCTGCTCCTTCTCAAAGCTGCCTGCTGCCTGTGAGCACACCTAAGGCAGGCTTTGGCTCTGCTAGGAACAGGCAGTGAGGGGCTGCTGACACTCTTCCCAGTGGGGATGCAGCTGGTGGTACCCTGAGGTTGGTGCATTTTTGTGTGTGTGTGTGTGTAAAGTTTGCAGCAGTTCCCCAGCTAAAACCAAACTGCCAAAGGAATAGCTTTTTGGGTTGGTTTTTCCCCTTCCTGATGTGAATGACATTGGCATGAGGGGTTTTGCTGACACCTCTCTCACTTGGGGATTTCTTCCTCTGGTTCCTGATAGATCTGGGTATGGAAACAGACCAGGCATCGAGTATGTGATGAGCTAAACTAATCATGCTTCGAGCAGCACAGCGAGGATCCCCTCTTACACACAGTAAGAGCAGTTCTGATTCCTTGCAGGGGGGTGCAGCTTCGTTGTCTTCAAGGAGCAGATGCCAAGCTAGGCTGGATTTCTGAAAACACCCTTGTTGCAGCCAGGCTGACTTGGATGCTTGTGCAGCTTGCCTCGTCATGCTGAGTGTTTGGTGAAGTGGATGTGAGTTGGTGGAGCTACAAGGCCAACACTGGGACTTGGCAAGACCTTTCTTAATTTAGATGCTGTTTGGCAATGTCATGCTGAAGGCTGTGGTTGCTTTCCTTGGCAAACAAGTGCCATCAGCGGGATTATTACAGAGCATAAAGAGTTAAATACACCAATTAAGTGGGTTTAACAAGAAGATAATGATAAGCCAAATAAAGCAGCATGGCTGGAAAGGAATGTGTGTGGGTGGGAAGGGGGTTACAGGGGCAGGCAAAGACTCAAGCTGGAAGCGGCTGATAACGCGGTGAAAGGCTCACACGTGGGTTTCAGGCTTCTCTGGCTTTTCTCTGGCTCCTTGCATTTGCTAGTCCCAGAGCTGAACAGCGTGCTGCCCTCCTCCTTGGTGTTAAACCAGGATGAATCTCTCTTCCCCTGCTCACTCCTGGTGTGGTAACCACGTCAGCACCAGTCCTGCTACCAAAATAAGCAGCAAATGGGATGGCTGTGTGTTTGGGAAGTGATGGTCATGAGCCCGATTCAGCCCATCGTTTCTGTTGCCTTCAGTCTGAGTTGGGCTAGTGAGGTGTTTCCAGAGCTCCTCTACAGCCTTAGCAGTCCTGTGGCTCTGTGATTTTTCTTTTCCCTCTTCTCTTTTGGCCCATCCTACCTGAGGGGAAGTATCAGGGTTGTGTGTTTATCACCCCAGTAAACATGTTCCTTGGATATGGTAGGTGAAAGGCTGAGCAGTGTGTCTGATTTATCTACCTGTTAAGAACAGCAAGAACATAAGTACTGGGGTTAGTGCTATTGTGCTTCTTCCTACTGAAAACCTGGTGGCTGTACCTCTTCCAGCATCAAAAAATGTACACCCCCTCTCCCCGCCCCCCATCCCAACCCCCCATCCCATCTCCTGTTTTCCTCCCCAGTTACCTGCTTGGGAAAATTTGCTTGTAGCAGTGAAGTCACCTTCATTTTAATTTTTTTTAAAGCTGTTTTTGCTCACATTGAATGTTTAAGTGGGACTTACCCATGCACAGACTGTCTTTGGGGGGTCACTGCTCCCCATCCCCACTCACCTTTCAGTCCACTGCCCAGTTTCATCCCCTTGCTGAAGGGCAGCAGTCAGCACAGGGCAGGGGATGGGCCCCTTTTAGCATGGGGAAACGTGGCAATCACTGGGCACGAGTGAAATGCAGCCATGTGTGTGCTGCCTCCTGCCTTGCTGGGGACACTGGGGGAGGCAGCGGGGCTGGGTGTGAAGGTGGGGGAGATGCCCAGGAGAAAGGGCTGGAGATGGGGAAATGGAATGGTTGTGGAGTGTTTTACAGACCATTCTGCAGATGAGAGTGGCCTGTGAGTTGTTACAGCAGGGAACATGAAGGTCAAAGAGCTGAGCCTGGAGGAACCCAAGCTTCTGCCCTCCTCTGCTCACAGCAGAGCTCTCCAGTAAGGGTTATCCCACCCCCTCCGGCGCCGTCTTAGTCCTGGATTTCTTTGTAACAGACCCACACTGGGTCAACAGAAACACTGCTTTATCAAAAAGATAGGGAGCAGAAAAGCTGTCTGGGTGTGGGTATTTCAAGGACAAGCATCTGAGCAATGTCCTGGACATGACATTGCTTCAACCACAGCCTTGCCTACACCTCACCCTCGTCAAACACTGGCAGGAGTTTCACCTTCTTCAAAGCAACCAGAGAAACCCAAGTGGTCTCAGTCTCGCACCAGATGTCATTTGTGTTCCTGCGCTGCTTTTTCTCCTGAAAATGGAAAGAAAACAGTCTGTGAAGCCCTTAATTTATCAGACATGTGTCTGTATTACATACAGAGGTACGGAACAATAGTGTCAAGGGAGCGACACTGAGGCTTCCTGGAAAATCGCAGCATCGAGCCTCCTCGTTTTCAGACTTGTTTAGACCCTGAGAAGAAGCTCTGCCTGTTGGTTGGGGGTTGTTTTAATTATTATTCTCCTTTTAATGTCCGAAGGCTGCAAGAGGGGCTTTTATGCAAGCAATTAAATGGAATCTGAAGCAGGTTTCAAGTCTCTTAGATGGCTTTCTGGAAAGATCCAAAGGCTCCAGGCTTTGCTTGGAGCATCTCCCCTGTGAGGAAAGGCTGAGGGAGCTGGGGCTGTTCAGCCTGGAGAGAAGAAGACTCAGGGGGGACCTGATTAATGTTTATCAATATCTGAAGGATGGGATGCAGGGGGACATGGCCAGCCCCTTTTCAGTGTCTGTGGGGACAGGACAAGGGGCAATGGCTGCAAGTTGGAGCACAGGGAGTTCCACAGCAACATGGGGAAGAACTTTTCCCCAGTGAGGGTGAGGGAGCCCTGGGACAGGCTGCCCAGGGGGTGTGGAGTCTCCTTCTCTGGAGAGATTCCAGCCCCGTCTGGACACCGACCTGTGTGCCCTGTCCTAGGGACCCTGCTTTGGCAGGGGGTTGGACCCCATGGGCTCTGGGGGTCCCTTCCAGCCCCTGTGATTCTGGGATTCTTTTCCGACGCCGCCCTGGCGTGGGGTCTTGCCAACAGACATCTCCTCGGATTGTTGTGACTTTTAAATCCAGTATTTCTCATTTTGAGAGGCATGCATTCACCATGGATTGCTTATTCTCTTAGGGCAACATGAAAACAATGCATGCTACTAAATTAAAGACCAGAAAAGAGTCATTTTATATACAGCCAGCAGAATCTGTGCAAGTGGTTCGCCAGATGGAGTTTAAATACTCCCTCAGAGGAGTAGCCTCTGTAAATATTTTGACCCACTGGGATTACCAGCCCCTTCGCACAGCTAATCAGAGGGATCCCTGGTTGAACTTTACACCATCACCCAGGACCTGGAAGTGCATTGCATGTTCAAGTAGAGTCTGTGGGAAATAGTGCGCTCCCGGGTCAATCACACGACACACAGTCCATGTTCAGGCAAGGTCAGATGGCAAAAAAACCCAAAAGCTTCCCATTGCACATGGGAAAAGAAAGGAAAAAAAAGGCATTTCCCCCTCCCTTCCCCCCCCCCCCCCCCACTAGTGTATTGCAGAGCTGTAGCTCCAAAGAAGCTTCATCTCTTCTTCATTGCTGCAGGAAGACTTCATGATCTGTCCCTACCTGTCGTCAGTTCCTGGACAGAAGCCCCAAAGGTCTCAATCCTCTCTAGCTTAAAACTTTCACTCCCAGCCCTGTCTTGTGACCTTTACTCCTACATGGGTCTCATGCCACACTGGAGCAGACACGGTGCATTTCCTGCCTCCTGGACTCCCTGTTCCCAGCCGAAACCTGGCTCATGCTGGGCTTCAGGCCACCCAAGACCAACTGGATTGGACTTGTGGAGACTGGTGGGCAGTACTGTGTACCTTCATTGTCGTGAGTCTGAAGGGAGCCGAGAGGACTGACCCATTGGCAGGATCAGGCCCT
The DNA here is from genome assembly GCA_020800305.1 of Porphyrio hochstetteri. Lineage (NCBI taxonomy): Eukaryota > Metazoa > Chordata > Aves > Gruiformes > Rallidae > Porphyrio > Porphyrio hochstetteri. The sequence goes on from CM036914.1 coordinate 1,711,753, forward strand.
GCGACAGCCCGCTCTGTCCTGCTGCACAAGACACTCCCAGGCAGCATCTTTCACTAAATTCATTTAATGGTCTCAACCAGTGCCAGGGGAGGTTCAGGTTGGATGAAAATTCTTCACTAGAAGAGTGGTGAGGCATTGGAACGGGCTGCCCAGAGAGGTGGTGGAGTCCCTGTCCCTGGGTGTGTTTAAAAAATGGGCAGATGTGGCACTTTGGGAGATGGTTTAGTGGTTCGGTGGCGTCGGCTGACAGTTGGGCTCTATGACCTTGAAGGTCTTTTCCAACCTTGATGATTCCATGATGCTATGATTAGGCAGGAGCCAGACTTTCTGCAGCTGGTCCCTGTGATGCGGATCCCTTCCTCTGATGCTGCCCAGGGACCTGAAGGCTTCACCTGAAGCCCTCTCAGCATCAGGGTGTCACCTTTTCGCTCCTGACGTGGAGGTGGGAGTCGGGGGCGGCACAGTGCCTGCAGCAGGGACAGTTTGTTCCTGTTCCTCACCAGAACTGAGCAGAGACATTCTGGTAATCCAAGAAGAGGATTAAAAAAAAATAAATCACAAGCCTTTTATGTTGATCTCCTTGGCACTTCAAAAGAAAAATTACATTGCTGGTAAGCTGCTAGAACATACTCAGTGCTCTGCTCCCCAGCCAGCAGCCAGCCAGGCTGCCCTGCTTAAGCCCAGCAAACTTCTGCTGGCAAACCTCCCCTTGTCAGGCTTTCCTTCTTGCTGCTTTACCTGGAGGTTTGCTCCAGAGCTCTGGGGAAAAGCATCAGCCCCCACCGCCCTCTGACCCAGTGGGTTGTTGTGTCTCCCAGTGCAGACAGCCCTACAGCAGAGCAGCATTCCTGCAGCGTTTTTCCCTTTTACTGGGGCTGGGAAAGGAGAAATGGAGCAAACCACCCCAGCAGTGCTGTGCTCAGAGCCTCTCTTGCCTGCCTGAAGGGTTTGGGTATGTGGGGTACGCGCCGCTGTCTTCTCGGGGCGCTCACCGTGCTGACGCATGCCCTGAGCCTGTAATTGGTGGCTACTGGTGGATCGCTGGAGGCTGGGAAAAGATGCTGACACGCAGGAGCACTGCGCTGCCATCCAGAGAGACCTGGACAGGCTGGAGAGCTGGGCAGTGAGAAACCAGGTGAAGTTCAACAAAAGCAAGTGTAAAGTCTTGCACCTGGGAAGGAACAACTGTTTGTATCAGTACAGGCTGGGGGATGACCTGCTGGAGAAGAGCTCAGTGGAGAAGGACCTGGGGGTCCTGGTAGATGACAGATTGGCCATGAGCCAGCAGTGTGCCTCGGTGGCCAAGAGAGCCAATGGGATCCTGGGATGCATCAGGAGGAGTGTAGCCAGCAGGTCAAAGGAGGTGATCCTCCCTCTCTACTCTGCCCTGGTCAGGCCCCACCTGGAGTATTGTGTCCAGTTCTGGGCTCCTTGGTATAAAAAGGACAGGGATCTCCTGGAAAGAGTCCAAAGAAGGGCTACGAAGATGATTAAGGGCCTAGAGCATCTCCCCTATGAGGAAAGGCTGAGTAAGCTGGGACTGTTCAGCCTTGAGAAGAGAAGACTAAGGGGGGACCTAATCAAAGTTTATAATTATCTGAAGCAGGGGATGCAGGGGGAATCAGCCAGCCCCTTCTCAGTGTCTGTGGGGATAGGACAAGGGGCAATGGCTGCAAGTTGGAGCATAGGAAGTTCCGCACCAACATGCGGAAGAACTTTTTCACAGTGAGGGTGACTGAGCACTGGAATAGGCTGCCCAGGGAGGTGGTGGAGTCTCCTTCACTGGAGAGATTCAAGACCCGCCTGGACGCCTATCTGAGCAATATGAGCTAGGGAGCTGCTTTGGCAGGGGGGTTGGACCCGATGATCTCTCGAGGTCCCTTCCAACCCCTACAATTCTGTGATTCTGTGATTCTGTGAATATGTGTGCACGTGGCTTTTATGGCTCAGCTGGAGAACAGCGCTACTGGAAGTGCTTACACGTCCTGATGTGACGGTTCTAACATTCTGTCCCCGAGGGAGAGCGGTGGATGCAGGAAGCGAAGCCAAGGCTGTGTGTTATTCCAAGCAATAAACCTCCTGCAGACTGCAACTTGAGGGATCTGAATTGTGAGGCACCCTTCCCAGTGCTGCAGCACGCCAGTGGGAGGGCTGGAAAAATTGCAGAGCAGCTTCAATTCAAGCAGTTTAATAATAAAATAACAATGATGAAAAGGTCGGGATCGTGCCCTGTGTTATACTGGTGAGGTGCAGCCCTGGAGCAGTGAGGTCCTGGTCAGTCCCTCCTCACGGGTGGGCAGTGAGTCGGGGTGGTGTGAACTTGCCCTCTGAGGTTGGAAAACATTTGGCTTGTAGGAGTGACTGCTCAAAGTCTGGTTTCTAACTGTTTCCAAAGTGGAGGAGAGCTGGGCTGGGTTTCACAGTGTCGAGCCCTGTGCTTAGCACAGCCCCTCAGCCTGCCCATCGCCGGGCCCCAGGCTGCTCCAGCTCTAATTTCACAAGCAGAACTTGGGAGCCAGGGGCATGCAGCCATCCAGGCAATGGGTAAGGGCACAGAGCTGCTGGAGCAGCAAGGAGGCAGCGTGGCACCCATCAGAGCTTTGGCCCTTTGTGACGGTGCTGCCTGCTACACCGAACATGGATTTGCAGCCTCCCAGGTCAAAGACAGCCCCAGGGCTGAGCAGAGACAGAGTCCTGGCGGCACCAGGAGCTTAAAGTGACAACACAGTAAGATTGATTGGCAGTTACTGAAATCAGCCTGTTAAGAAGTTTGTGAAAGGCACAGGGCTGGAGGAAGGGAGAAGGGAATGCTCTAAGGAGAGCAGGGCAGTCCAGGAGGGCCCATGGATTCACAATGTACTCTCCAAAACCCAGTTACCGTGCAAAGTGTGGTGGTTTCACCCTGGCTGGAGGCCAGACGCCCACCACAGTCAGTCCATCACTCCCCTTTTCTGCTGGATGGGGGAGAAAATAGCTATTGAGAGGCTCAGGAGTAGAGATGAGGGCAGGGAGAGACCATCCCACAATCAGCCTCACGGGCAGAACAGACTCAGCACAGAGTGATGGAGGGAAACCTCTGGCATGGATGGCCCTGCCCTGCACCCCCAGTGACCCCAGAGTCGGGTGATGAGAAGTGTGGCCAGAGCTTGAAGCAGCTGCCCCCACCCCTCCCTCCTCAGCAGCCTGAGCTTTAGTCAGGATTTCGCAGGGGCTGGGGGAATGGGGGCTCCGGCCAGCTCCTCAGGAGTGGTTTTCCTTCTTGGCTGTGGGGGGCATTCATTCCTCACCCCCTCCCCCTGCTGCACCGTGGGGTCCCACCCCCAGCAGACAGTCCTCATGAACTTCTCCAATGTGAGTCCTTCCCCACGGGGCTTCAGCTCTTCCCCAGCTGCCCCAGCGTGAGGCACTGCTGTGGGGCAGCCATAAATCACAATGTCTCTCAGTCCCTCAGGCCCAGACCGCTCCAGCCTGGTCCCCACAGGGTCACAAGCCCCCCCTCAGCACCCCTGCTCCAGCGTGGGTCTCTCTCATCTCTGTGTCTCTGTCTCTCCCCACGGGCTGCAAGTGCTGGCAGAGGCTGGCTCCAACGTGGGTCACAGCATCTCCTGTCTGTCTCCCCCTGCTCCAGCGTGGGGCCTCTCCAGGGGCTGCAGGTGGGGTCTGGGCCTTGTCCATGGGCTGTGGGGGGACACCCTCTCCACCATGGGATTCTCCAGGGGCTCAGGGGCATCTTTCTCTCTGGCACCTGGGGTGCCTGCTCGCCCCTTCCCTGCCCTTGGTGCCTGCCCAGCTCCTCACATCTTCTCACTCCCTTCTCTGGGGGCACAAAGCTGCTGCTGGCGGGTTTGTTTCTGTTCCCTGTGACTCCCAGAGGCGCTGTGACCATCGCTGATGGGCTCGGCCTTGGGCAGCAGCGACTCCGGCCCTGAGCCGGCTGGTGTTTGCTCTGTGGGGCTGCAGAGAGCTCCTGGCTGCCTCTTGCAGCAGCCACCCTGCAGCCCCCTCCTCCACCAAGAACCCAGCCACCTAAAAACGACAACACAAAGGCAGCTTGGTACTGAGAAGCATTTGTTGACTGCCTATATTTATGCCCACAGACATAACAATTGCAATCAGTCCCTCTTCTGAAGAGACGAAGAGCAGCTGAGGAAACATTGGTCCTTTTCTGCAGAGTTTATTTACATTGGGATCAGAGTGATTCAGCACAGAGGCACCAGCCCGGGCCTGGAGGCAGTGCTGCACTTCCCCTGAAGATGGGCTTGAGGATTAATGAAAAGTGGAATTTAATCCCACTCTCCTTCAACTAAAAGACTTAACAAAGTGCCTGCGATTTATGCCGGCAGCTTCTGCAAGGACAGTGAAGTCCGCAGGCTTTGGAGGAGTCAAATCCTGGGCGGCTTGTCTGGAGGAAAGGTTTTGAGGGGTCTCTGTGGTCAGGCAGGGGATGGAGGAGCCCTGTCCTGCTTGCAGGCTTCTCCCCAGCCTCCCCTGGCTGCGCCTGGTACTCAGCAGGACTGTGAGGTGCAGCGGCGCTGGGTGCTGCAGGGCTGCAGAGCACCGACCTTTCCATGGAGAAGGCCTGTGGACATGAAGAGAAAATTCACTCTGACACTGAAATTACTGCACAGCCCACTCTGAGCCATAGTGCTCTTGTTCCCCCGGGAACAAGAACCAAACAGTGAAGGAAGAGAAGCTCTGAGGGGGCAGCAGGATGAACTGATCTCCTACGACCAGGCTGGAAAAGACTCAACTCTTTGACGGCATCAAATAGGACCATGGAGCTGTTCTCAGCCTTTCAAGGGCTGGTTTGGGTTTGGGTGGCAAGGGTTTGGTGGTGGGGGGCTGCAGGGGCAGCTTCTGGAGCTTCCCCCAGGCCCCACAGCACCAACACCAGAGGCCTGACGGTCTGCCCTGGGAGGGACCCTGCACTGGAGCAGGGGAGTGTGAGGAGTCCTCCCCTGAGGAGGAAGGAGCGGCAAGGACAGCCTGTGATGGACTGACCCCAACCCCATCCCCACCCCTCTGTGCTGCTGGAGGGGAGGGAGAGAAATGGGGAGTGAGGTTGAGCCTGGGAAGGGGTGGTAGGAGGGGGTAAGATTTGGGTTTATTTCTCACTCTCCTGCCCTGGTTCCACTGGGCAATAAATCAGATGCATTTTACTCCGTGTTGAGCCTGTTTTTCCCATGACAGTAATTGCTGAGGGATCTCTCCTGCCCTTATCTCAACCCATAACCCTCCCATTAGATGTTGTCTCCCCTGCCCAGCTGAGGAGGGGGGTGACAGAGCAGCTTTGGGGGCATCTGGCCCCCAGCCAGGGTCAGCATTCCTCAAGGGCCTATCACTCCCAACCTGATTCTTCCTAGACAGTGGCTCTTCCCTGTGGGCTCAGTGCTGGTGATGCTGGCTGCAGGCCAGGCAGGGGCTTTGGGCAGTGCCAGTGAGCCAGGTTCCCATGCTACATGCAGGCAGCATGGCTGAGCTGCTGTGCAGGGCCTGCTATGTGAATGCCAACCAGGGACAACTGCCTCTAGACCTCAGCCAGCTGTTTTCTTTCTCTCCCACTTCATCTGACCTGAAGTTTAACTTACAGAACATAACACTGGCTTTAAACACTTGGGAAGAAGTGATGACTCTACACTCCAGTGCCAGTCTGCATGGATCCCTCTGGCTTTGCATGGCCCTTGGGTGGCTGGGAAACCCTGGCTTGGAGGCTGGATAAGACATATGACAAGGCTGCTCAGAGGAGAGAGAGAAGATGATGTCACTTGCTGGTGGTATTGGGAGACAACTGAAAGACAGACAACTGGACCAAAGCTGGCAACAAAACAAAACAAAACAAAACAAAACAAAACAACACAACACAACCAAGAGTTTCACAGCAACCAGGGGACAATTTTGAGCAGAGAAAGAGTCCTTATCCGACAGTTATGCAGTGTGAGGAAGAAGAGATGAAGCTGCTGTGAGCTGGTGCAGCCACGGAGCTGCGTGGGGGAGCCAGGACTCAGCAGCACCGCAGCACAGAAGCCTTAAAACGCAGGGCAACATCACACAGGCCAGCAGAGCAGCAATCCTGTAGCATGTCAGCACAAACCAGCCACAAAACAGGGGTAATAGATGTGTGTCCATGTGGATTTACCCTCCTAGTTCCCTAGAGAAAAGCATCTCCCCCGGTGCATTGAGGACGCTGCAGACCCCACCACATATTGCCATGTGGAGGAGCTGCAAGACTCTGGTGGTTTAGAAGGTTTAGATTGGATATTAGGGGGAAGTTCTTTGCAGAGAGAGTGGTGAGGGGCTGGAACAGGCTGCCCAGAGAGGGGGTGGCTGCCCCATCCCTGGGGGTGTTCAAGGCCAGGTTGGATGGGGCCCTGGGCAACCTTGTGTAGCTCCAGGCCTGGAGGTTGGTGGCCCTGCCTGTGGCAGGGGGGTTGGAGCTCTGTGACCCTTGGGGTCCCTCCCAACCCAGACCATTCTATGATTCTATGATTCTATGATTGCTGGTGGTGATGCCATCCTGGCAGCATCGGAGCTGCCGCAGGCTACGTGCGGTGCCCATGGAGCTGTACTTCCATCTCCCTCCCACCTCCTTTCTCACTTGCCCCGTGCTACTTTTTGCCCTGTAACACCCCAGGCCACTCTGCACGCTTCAGGAGCCAGCTGCCTTGCAGGTCCTGCTCACTGACATCTCTTCCACGATGGAGGTCTGAGTCCCTTTAGCCATGCCTGTCTGTGTGGGCACGCTTTCGGGGCAGCGAGCTTCGCTGCCGGCAGCGGCGCAGCCTCGGGCACGTTTCGGCAGCGCCGTGAGCAGATATCAGCCCTTTTAAAGGAAAAGGAAATGATCAGGCCAGATCTTGTCAAATCCTCTCGCTGGTGGATGAGACCTGTTTTACTTTGTTGATTTAAACAAATAAATAAATAAAGGCGAAGCCACAAACCTCAAGGAAAGGGGGGGTCTGGCTTCACGCAGAATCACCAGGTTGGAAAAGACCTTTAAGATCATCAAGTCCAACCATTTTCATCCTAAACTAAACCAGATCCCTAAGTACCTCATCTACCCTTTTTTTAAACACACCCAGGGAAGGTGACTCAGCCCCTCCCTGGGCAGCCTGTTCCAGCCCTGACAACTCTTGCAGGAAAAGATTTTTTTCTAATATCCAATCTAAACCTGCCCTGGCACAGCTTGAGCCCATTGCCCCTTGTCCCATCTCCTGTCCCCTGGCTGAAGAGACCATCCTCTATCTCTCTACAACCTCCCTTCAGGTAGTTGTAGGTGGGGAGAAGGTCTCCCCTCAGCCTCCTCTTCTCCAGGCTGAACACCCCCAGCTCCCTCAGCTGCTCCTCAGAGGATTTGCCCTCCAGCCCCTTCCCCAGCCTGGTTGCCCTTCTCTGGACTTGCTCCAGGACCTCAATGTCCTTCTCATGGTGAGGAGCCCAGAACTGGACCCAGCACTTGAGGTGCAGCCTCACCAATGTCCCGCACTAGCCCCAAGTCAAGCTTCCAAGAGACTTGTGTCTGACTCCTGTCTCTGGCACTGATTTAGGAAGAAAAGCTCATGCATACTGGGGGAGAGCAGTCCAAAACCTCAGGGTAAGGAACTAAACTCCAAATTGCAGCAAGAGATCTAATATCATGGGTTGGATTTCTCAAGCAGCGAGGACAGGCCATGCCCTTTGACTTCAGACTTAGGCCACGAGATGTCACCTCAGGGGAAGGAAGCACCTTGGGCTGTTTGTGCTGCCCAAATCTGGTGGCCTGCACGGGATGAAGAGTTTGGCTCTGTATTTTGTAACATCTCCCAGTGTGGGTGAGCAGCAGACGTGAAGATGTTATTGCTGCTCCTTCCCTCCACAGCTGCCGTGCTGGGTGCTGCCCGGGAGGGAGCGATGGCTGGAGGAGGCAAGGCTGAGTTTGGCTGAATGCTTTTCTGAGTACAAAAGATGCATTTTGTGGGCATGCTGGGCACAATGGTGGCTCCCCAAAGCAAGCTGCTAGCTTGTCACAAAGTGCAGCATCACCCAAATCTTACCACAACTACAAGCACTGGGAACCCTTGAGATCATCTGCCCAACAGCTTCAAGTTCAGTGGCACACAGAGGCTTTCCCAGTGCACAAGTGGGTCTCCTTAGCAGACCCCCCCCATACCCCTGCCACAAAGAACAGCCTCAGGGCTTGTGCATGGGGCCAGAGCTAGTTTACAGAACTGTGGGGTGTTCACATAGAACCAGGGTGAAAAGAGCTGGTCATCCAGTGAGGTGGGAATAATGCAGGAGTTACTCTGTCCAGGCGCTGGATAGAGGCTGAATAGAATGTGGAGTGCAGGGTTGAAACCCAAACAGAGCAGCAAGATGTTCTCATCTAGAGAAGCGAGGAGGCTGTGCCTGGCAGGATGACAAGGCTCCTTCTTTAATGACTCATTTCAGAAGAACGGCTTTGGTAAGCAACAATTTTGCACTTCGCTGTGATTTCAGAGGGTGTGAACTAGGAAAAAAAAATCAAATCAAATCAAAAGAAATCCACTTGAGCCCACGTGAGAACAGAGACCACACGGCTGCGGGCTCAGCCTCATGTTGCCAGTGAGGAGAGGGATGCGCTGCCGCCCGTGTGCCATGGGGAGACCGGTGCATGCGGGCGTGAAGCGCCTGCGGCAACAGCCAGGTTGGGTCCATAAGGTGTTGTCAAAGCACAGGCTGGGCTTTGAGTGTGGACTCGAGGGTGTCCTCCTGCTCACCTGCTGTGTGACTCAGCCTGGTGATCTCACCCGGGAAAATCAGGAGGGTGATGCTGGTTGGGCTGATGGGCAGGGCGAGATGCCGACACTGCGAGTGACAGTGTGTCGTGGTGTTCAGCTATGAACCTTGGACCGAGCAGGGAGGGAGCCCACGTTTGGGGCAGCAAGGTGGGGAAGCAGAAGCTTCCCCCATTTCCAAGCTCCCCTTTCAGGGGCAGAAAGCTCTGCAGAAGGCAGCTGCTGTGTCCCGTCATGCTGGGACTCCTGTGTCACTATGTCTGAGCGAAGACAGCAGAGCTCCAGACAGGGATCTCCTGGTCTTTGAGCATCTCCACAGCAGTGGAGTGCAAGTGCCACATGTCACTGCCTGTGCTTACCTTCCACCACTATTGGGAACAGCCCCGGTGTCACCTCCTTACTCCCTGGTGCTGCAGAAAGCATCTGGACCGTGATCACCGACACCACGAGAATAAAGGGCTGCAGCTTCTCCTCAGAGAAGGACCGTTTCCACTCCCACCTCGAAGCAAGCAGTTTGGATGCCCAAGAGCACACAGCTAGCCTGCCCACTGCTCACATCGCGTTTCCCTCCCAGCCTTCTCCAAGCAGCTCAGGAGTGAAGGCGAGCCAGGAAAGGGTGGCTTGAGGCTGCAGCATGAGCTGCTGCTGCCCTCTCCTGGGTCAGAGGCAGCCAAGAAGTCACAGAATCACAGATGATGTTGGTTTTAAACAGAGGTTACCGCGAGCTTGGATGCAAGGTCACCCTTGGTGCCTTCTCTTGCACCCTTGCAGGGGAAAGCGTTGGGGTGGCAGGCAGGGAACAGCCCTTGCAGGATGCCAGACCCCAGGATGCTGCCCAGGCTGGTACTGGGGTTGGCTTGGCTGGGTGGCCTGAGGACTTTGTGTCACTGGAGCGCTTCGTGACTCCTGCAAAGGCTGTGACATGAAGGGGGGTGACCCGTGGCTTCGTTGCCCCTTGCAAGGGTAACAGCTGTACTCACCCAGTACTGGGGGAGCTCGTGGTTTCTGCCCTCCATTGCCACCTTCTGTCTCCAGGATGGCTTTATTTATATTAAAATATTAAACTGTATTAAATTAAACTTTATTTATACTCAGTATAGATATGTAGTAAATATATATATAAAACTTTATTTATCCTAAACTTCAAAATAAGATGACAGAGCTGATTCCACCAGGCAAGTCCCTGGCTCCCTCCTCTGGTCCCTCACCCTGACTTCACTGCCAGCCCAAACAAAGCAAACCTCCTCCCTGCACCTTTTGCTCTGGCTTGCCCAGGCTGTGGGTGTCCCCCACCCAGGACCCCAGCCTGGCCAGGGGGCTCTTCACCTTGCTGGGTGAGCACCCAGTGTAGCAGGGACCTTGCCCCAGCTTGCTCCTGCTGCAAGAAGCAGGGACACATACACACCCCTCCCCACCAATTGTGTCTCTGGAAGGGGGCCAAGGGAGGACTGATCCTCCACGAGAGCATTTAATCAGCGATTGGCTAATGGTTTCAGAAGCCACTTAATGGATTATCTGTACTGGGACCAGTGTTGCTTAGTATCTTCATCAATGACATAGGAATTGAGTGCACCCTCAGCAAGGCTGCAGAAGGCAGTGGTGGGTCAACATGCCAGAGGGATGGGATGTCATCCAGATGGTCAGGATGTCATCCAGAGTGTCCTGGACCAGCTAGAGAGGTGGACCTCTGCAAACTCTGTGAAGTTTAACAAGGACAAGTGCAAGATCCTGCCCAGGGGTCAGGACAACCCTTGCTACCAACACAGGCTGGGAATGATGTGATGGAGAGCAGCCTGAGGAAAAGGTCTTGGAGTACTGATGGACACAAAGCTGGATATGAGCCAACAACGTGCCCTCATGGCCCAGAAGGCCAATGGCATCCTAGGCACCAGAGGTGTGGGCAGCAGATGGAGAGAGGGGATTGTCCCCCTCTGCTCTGCTCTGCTCTGGTAAGACCTCCCTGCAGTGCTGCATCCAGCTCTGGAGCCCTCAGCACAAGGAGGACATGGACCTGTTGGAGTGGGTCCAGAGGAGGCCCTGAGGATGAGCTGAAGGCTGGAGCAGCTCTGCTACAAAGACCCCCCAAGAGAGCTGGGCTGGTTCAGCCTGGAGAAGAGAAGCTCTGGGGGGACCTCAGAGCCCCTTCCAGTCCCTGAAGGGCCTACAGCAAAGCTGGGCAGGACTGTTTGTAAGGGCAGGGAGTGATAGGATGAGGGGTGATGGTTTCAAACTAGAGCTGGGCAGGGTTAGATGAGACATGAGGAAGAAGTTCTTCCCTCTGAGGCGGGTGAGACCCTGGCACAGGTTGTTGGTGGAGGAGGCCCCATCCCTGGAGACATTTGGATGGGGTTCTGAGCAACCTGCTCTATTTCATGGTGTCCCTGCTTGCTGCAGAGGGTTGGACTCGGCCTTTGAATGCATCCTGTGATTTGATTCTCTGACTATTATGGTATTACCACCTGTGAGCAGCTGGTCACTCTGGGCAGGGGGACTCGGGCACTCCGAGGTGTCTGTGCCATCCCTGCTCTCATTTCAGGGGTGCACAGGAGAAGGTGGTTGTGTTGGTCTCCTCACAGCCTGCCCAGCAGTGGGATACTTGGAGTGGGTGATCAGACCCACATCTCCCACCAAAGTCAGCCTGCTGGTGCCCAAAGCAGAATAAAGCCCCACGTCCCTGGGGGTGTTCAAGGCCAGGTTGGATGGGGCCCTGGGCAACCTTGTGTAGCTCCAGGCCTGGAGGTTGGTGGCCCTGCCTGTGGCAGGGGGGTTGGAGCTCTGTGATCCTTGGGGTCCCTTCCAACTCAGACCATTCTATGATTCTGTGATTCTATGACAAAGGCTGGAGCTGAAGTCCTCCCCTCAGCCATGCTCCAGCCTGCAGGTATAACCACCATCACATTTTCATCCTAAAGACCTTCCCAGCTGTGCCACCACATTGTGCTGCTGTCCCACAGAGCCCCGTGGTGGCCAGGAGCAGAAGATGGATACCCATGAGGTGGTACCAGACGGATGTGAAAGGAGCTGTATGTCCTCCAAACCCTTGGGTGATGGCTCAGTGCCTGCTAGGGGGATGCTCCTCACCTTCTGATTGCTCAGCAGCCCAAATTTTTTGCTCAGCCCTATAAAAGTTGTCTCCACACATGCATCCACCCATGTCGCCCCACCTATTTAAAAGCCACATTAACCCACTTACTGGCAAAATCAAATGTTTGGAACAGCTGGGGAAGAGAGGAGTTGTTGCCATGTGTCCCACCTCCCTGGCCAGGGCAGCCAGCTGCACAAGCTGCAAAGCCCAGGCATGAGGCCACCACCATGAAGGGCAAAGGAATGTTGTTGGCCAGGCAGGAGGTGTGTCTTGCTGCTCATACAGAGCCACCACTGGTCACCCCTGGTCCTGGTGGCCATGCTGGGCTTTCTGGTCCTGCCAGATGCCATAAGAATGGGCCACATGGGCAGTAATGTAAAACTCTGCTGTGGGCTGTTAAATATGAAGACCCCCAAGGCACAAATCCTGCTGCAGATGGAAGTGCTAGACCTACACCCCTGCTCTAAGAGCTGCTGCAGACCTTTTGCTGTCTCTGTTGCTTTTTGAACATTTTTCCAGTCCAGCCATATCCTTCTGGGATGGGGAGAGCAGACCTGCACTCAGGGAATTGCTCCTGGGGGGAGGCTGTGGTGAAGTTCTCCCTTTTCCAGACTCCAAATAATGCTTAGCACACACCTCTCCTTTGAAGTGGTTTGGGGCTACGTGGTCAAGGTGTAGGTTATTTCCAGGAAGGAAATAACTTGGTGCACATCATAAGCCAGCAAAAAGAAGAAAATAGGGTAAAAAACCACCTTTCTTGCCCTTCAAAACCAGCTGCCATTTTGTTACCTGCTCCCCCCGAATCACCAGTGCTCTTGGTGGAAGCTGCCATGCCCAGAGTTGGAGGCTGATGCCAACACCACGATTAATGGCAAGGCTAATGGTATCCTGGGCTCCATCAGCAGAGGGGTGGCAGCAGGGACAGGGAGGGGATTGTCCCTCTCTGCTCTGCCCTCAGGAGGCCCCAGCTGGAGTCCTGTGTCCAGAGCTGGGGCCCAACACAAGGAAGATGTGGGACTGTTGGAGAGGGGTCAGAGGAGCCACGGAGATGATCAGAGGGCTGGAGCAGCTCCCCTATGGAGAGAGGCTGAGGGAGCTGGGCTGGGTCAGCCTGGAGAAGAGAAGGCTGTGGGGGGACCTCATTGCAGCCTTCCAGTGCCTGAAGGGAGCAGAGGAACAGGAGGGGAATCAGCTTGTTAAAGGGCAGAGACTGGCAGGACAAGGGGGATGGAGTGAAGCTAAAGGAAGGAAGGTTTAAATTAGATATTAGGGGGAAGTTCTTTGCAGAGAGAGTGGTGAGGGGCTGGAACAGGCTGCCCAGAGAGGGGGTGGCTGCCCCATCCCTGGGGGTGTTCAAGGCCAGGTTGGATGGGGCCCTGGGCAACCTTGTGTAGCTCCAGGCCTGAGGTTGGTGGCCCTGCCTGTGGCAGGGGGTTGGAGCTCTGTGACCCTTGGGGTCCCTTCCAACTCAGACCAGTCTATGATTCTATGATTCTATGATTTTACCCAGCCTGGATGCTCAGATCCTCCCCCAAATTCCGTTCCCATCCTCTCTGCTTGCTGCCCCTCATCCTTGCCAGCAGTGGGTGAGAAGCAGGAGGCAGGCAGGAAGCAGATGGTGCCGGGGTGTGTGAGGAGGGGACCACAGCAGCCAGTCCTGAGGGTGGGAGTGATGGTGGCCTTGGTCATTCCCAGTCCAGTAAGGAAGTGGCGGTGGCTGTGGTGGTGCTCCCTGTCCCACTGCATGCCAGAGCGTGGCCAAGGAGGGCTCCTCCGTGCCTGGGAGCAGTGGCTGGTGGGCAGGAGGTGTGTGAGGAGCAGGGAAGCCTTTCCACCTCCTTTCCCTCTATGTCCCCAACTCTGGGCCAGTGCTAGCCCGGGGTCTGGGCTGCCTGGGGGGTCTCACACCTGTTCTTGGCGGGGTGGGTGTGCTGCAGGCAGGACACTGAGCAGCCATGCATGCCCCTTGCTGTTGCAGGGGGGTTAGTGGGACTGTGCACCCACAGCGGCTCCATCCCCTCTGCACGGGGCAGAAGCCTCTTGTGGCAGCGGAGGGAGGCACAGGGTGCAGCCCAATCACACGAGGATGCCCTGAGCAGCATCAAAGCAGCATCAGAGAGATACTGCTTGTTATAGAGAGATGGGTGATGGTCTCTTCAGCCAGGGGACAGGAGATGGGACAAGGGGCAATGGGCTCAAGCTGCCACAGGGCAGGGTTAGATTGGACATTAGAAAAACATTTTTTACTGCAAGAGTTGTCAGGGCTGGAACAGGCTGCCCAGGGAGGGGCTGAGTCCCCTTCCCTGGGGGTGTTTAAAAAGGGCAGATGAGGTGCTCAGGGATCTGGTTCAGCTCAGGATGGGAATGGTTGGACTTGATGATCTTAAAGGTCTTTTCCAACCTGGTGACTCTGTGATTCTGTGATCAAACCCTCTGGAGTCCGAATGCTTTTGGTGGAGGCTGTTGGGCTGGGCTAGACAAGCACCTCCTTTCCCATGCTCACCCGGGGTGCTCTGGGGGTCCCAGCCCTGCCCACAGCGGGGTTTACACGGCCAGTTGGGTTGTGGCATGAGGAGGCTTTGAAAGGCTCATCCTTAGCTGCTCATCCTCACCATCCACAACTGGTCCCCCAGACTGGCCGTGCCGTGGGGGTGAGGTCTGGCCACCCTGGGCCATCTGCCTGCCAGCAGCGGTGCCGGTGGCCCCGCTTCCCCCACTCCATCCTGAGCACCAGGACTGGGCTGAAATCCCCATGGAGGTGGGATTACTGGGCGCTGTCTGGAGCTCAGGTGGCCAGTGAGGTCTGTCACAGCCCCTCTTGTTTAACTTGGCTTCTTTTGCTGCCTTAGGCAGAGGAAAAGCTTTGTAGAACACAAGAGTGGGTAGAGGGGGGAGGCTGGCACGAGCTACGGGGGCATGTCCAGGCTGGGGGGTTTCAGCATACGGAGAGCCCTGTGTGGTCCTGTCACAGCCCCCAGCCCCAGCCCCAGCCTAGCAAGGCTTGCCTGCACAGGAGAGCCTACCTGAGCCCCAGCCAGAGCTTTGCTTGCCAAAACACAGAGGCTTGGTGCTGTGGAGCTCCTGCGTGGAGAAGTCTTTAGGGGCTGAGTGGCTGATTTAACTCCCAGAAGGCTTCATGCTGGGTGAGCTGTTTTGGCTGGGTGCTCAGGACACGGCTTTGCCATGCCACTGGGGGAAGGAAGGCAGCTCAAGGGCCCAGCAGCAGCATGAGGTGCAGTATATAAAGAGCATCACCACATATAAGGACCTCCAATCTCTCCACTCCACAGCTAGGGATGGAGATTGGCTGGGCTGTGGGAGCAGCCTGATGGAGAAGAGCTGCAGGTGCCTTCCCACCACCCCACAGAGACTGGCTGGGAGCTGGGAGACACCCCAGCTCAGCCAGCTTTGACATACTGAGATAGAGACCAACATGCTGGGCAGTTTGGGGGTGGTTGAGCTTTTATCCAGACCATGGGGGAAAACACAGACCCTTGCCCCCCCCCCCACCTCCAGCCTTGGGCAGACCCTGCTGCTCCACAGGGCATTTCCCAGCCTAGAAATGGGGCCAGCAAGCGCTAGGGGGGCCCAGCCAGGACCTCCCAAAGGGGCTTCCACTCCAGCTGCCAACACTGTGAGGTCAGTGCTGCTTCCAACCCCGGCTGATGGCAGGGGTCTTGGGCTTCCCAGGGAGAACAAAGGGCATGGAGGCAGCCCACGCCAGCTGAGAATCCCATAGGAAGCTGCAGCACCCACTTGCACCTCACCCAGGAGAAGCTATCCACATGTGGAGCAGGTGCTCTCGCTGGACACGGCTCTGTGAGCACCTCAGCAGCATCCAGACTGAGGTGGGGGGTGAGGAGGAGGAGGACAGCACTGCCCTGGTGACCTGGACACCTCCCTCCCCTGGTCTGACACAGAGGATGGATAGGAGGGGGCTCTCTGGACCACACCTGCCCCCAGCTCTGCATCCTGAGGCTCACTCCATCCCCAGCAGCATCCCCCAGGGAAGGCAAGGCACCCAGGCAGCCAGGGAGGAACAGAAAGCAAGATCCTTTATTGTACACAGTACAGAATGTAACGCAGCTTTGCAGGAGATACACAGCCCTGCTTGAGTAGAGACTATTTCCAATCAGTCCTCAGATTAACCCCTTCCACGCTGGTTGAACCCCTGGTGGGGTTCCCACAACCAAATGCTCCCCTTGGGCAAAGGCCACTGGCAGCCAGAGCGAAGAGAGCAACCCCCTCTCCCCAGAGTTAATCTTCATACTTCCCCAAAACAAAAAAGAATTAATCAGTCAAAAAAAAAAACCAAACCCCCAAACAAACCCCCAAAAATAAATCAAATCCAACCAAAGCTAACTAAGGAAGAGAAAAAATAAATCCTATACAGCATTTACAACAAAAACATGTAGCCAGGGGGGCAGGGGGAGAGGCAGGGATGGATAATATGAGTGGTGGAGGAGTGTTAGAGGTGCAGCAGGGAGGGGGGAGCTGGAGGGAAGTGGGTAGCAGGGTGCAGGACCCCGCCATGCCTGCCCACCGATGGACAGCCCAGCTCTGAGGCTATGCCAAGCCGGTGGCATCGGGATTCAGCCCCAGGCCCTCAGGGAAAGAGGGCTCAAGTGGTGAAATGGAGTGGACCGGATACTTCAGCAGCCACCCCAGGGAGCTGCAGGCACCGAGGGCTTCCCCCCACCCAGAAACATGCCTCTAGGAAAGCTGGGGGTTGGGGGGTGTCCCCCAAGGGCCCTGGGACCAGCAGCCAGGCTGCAAAAAAAAAAAAAAATAGCTTTGCCTTAAAATACAAAAAAATCTACAAAAGTCAGTTTAGAAACTTTTCTTTTTTCCCTAAAACCTCAAAAAAAAAAAAAAAAAAAAAGAGGAAAAAAGAAGGAGGGAGATCAAGAATGTCAGCCTCCCTCCAGCCCCCCTCCCCCCCCCCAAAAATGCAACCCATGGCCCACAGCCAGAGCTGGGGAGGAGCGAGAGGGGTGCTGGGAAGACCCAGGAGGGGCTGAGAATCCAGGATGTATCAGGAGAGCAGGTTGGGGGCAGGTTGGGAAGAAGGCAGAAGGCTGCTGGGGGTGGGGTGGGGTGGGATGCTGCGCCCATCAGCCCCCTTTCCCCCCCACCCCCCCACCCCACATCCCTCCTCTGTGCAAATCAAAGCCCTTTCCACCACGCAAGGCAGCTCCGCGGGTCGCTCGACGCCAAGGGGATTGTCGTGACAGTTTGCCATGCGGCTGCGCTGGCTCCGGCGCCGGAGCCCCCAGCCCTCGCGGCGCAGAGGCCGCGGTGTTCGCTCCCATCACCCCAAAAAGCAGGGGTGGCACTGGGAGGGGAGCACCTACGCGCTAGCCCTTGGGACGGGAAGGGTGGGAATTGGGCAGCGAGGCAGCCCGGGCGCTTTAGATTCCTCCAATTTGGGTGGGTGCCGTTTCGTGGGTCGGTTTTTGTTCCTTTGTCCTCCCCCCTCCTCCTCCCCCCCGCCCCCCCTCCACCTCCTTATGAACAGCAAAAAAAGATTCCCTACAGAACCCTCTCTCGGCCCAGGGGGGATGCGCTCGCGCCCGCGGCTCCGGCGGCCAGCCCAGTCAGTACGCGAAGCCCTCGGCGTAGGGCAGGCTGCCGCAGGGATCCACCTCCAGCAGGTACCCCGGGCTGTCCTCGAAGTGCGTCAGCGGCACCGTCTCCTCCTCGGGCACCGGGCAGTCAGGCTCTGTCTTCAGGAAGGGGCGCTGGTTGTCGGGGTAGGCCATGGAGAAGAGGGCGTCGGGGTCGCACACGAATTTATAGACGTACCGCTCACCCGCTACCTGCGAGGGAGAAGATATGTGAGGGATGCCTTTCGCCCTGGGGGGTTACTCACAGAGCCCCCCCAAGGTGAGGGGGTGGGGAGGGGGGATTGCATCCTCCTCCCCATGGCACTCGCCTTCTGCATGATGCCCTTCTCGTAGTAGTAGCGCAGGGAGCGGCTGAGCTTGTCGTAGTTCATGGCTGGACGGTTCTTCTGGATGCCCCAGCGCCGCGCCACCTGCGGGGACACAGGCAGCAGCCCTGAAGGCTCCGGGTGGGGCTGCTGAAAGGGGGGAGTGGGGATGGGTGGGGACTCGTTTCTAGGGGCAAAAGTGTCACCATGGTCCCAGAGCTGCGATAAACACCCCAGCTCTGACTGCTGTGGCACACCAGAGGTGTGATTAGGGGACCCTGCCAAAAAAGCGGCTTCAAAAGAACAAAACCCACCCAAAAAAGCAACCCACAACCCCACCACAACTGCCACGCAGAGTGTACGAGGTATTATGGGTAATTCCCCACAGTGCACAGCTCTGCTCTGCAGCTGCTTACCATTACTCCCCAAACAGCTTCACCCACCCCGTGTCAAACCCCCCCAGAGCCACACCGCACCGTGCCGGCACGGAGCCGCTGCTGGGGACCCAGGGCAAGCGACTGGAGAGGTTCAGGAGGGGTGGACTCAGCCAGGCACAGCATGGAGACATCACCACTGTGGCTGGTGACCGCCAGCAGCACCGGGAGGGCAGCACACGCCGTGCTGAGAGGCAGCACAGGGAGGAAAGACCCATTTCTAGGCCCACTTTGTGCAGCTGGGCGGGGGGCTTTTCCCCTCTCACCCTCACAAGCCGAGGCACACGTCTCACTGCAAGCCACGCTGCATGGGAAGGACCCAATGTCACCCCCACCCCCAACCCCCCAGGCTCACCCCGAGATGCAGCCCTGGTTCCACAGCAGAACCCTCCCATACCTCCTCAGGCTCGATCAGCTTGAACTCCATGCCCCGGCCGGTCCAGGCGATGAAGTGGGCATTGGCGGGGTCGTCCAGGAGGGTGACCAGGAACTGCCAGAGCTGCAGGGACCCGCGCCGCTGGTAGGGAGGGCCCTCACGGTACAGGGTGGGCTCCTGCTTCACCTTGCCTGCCCACACCCAGACATGGCCAGTAAGACCCCACGGCTCTACCCCTCTCCCGGGTTGTATCCCCCAGCTGAGGACACTGAGCTCACCCCTGTGCCAGGACCACCCCCCCGCCCCAGGATCAGGCCACAGGGCTGGAGAGGGGAAGCGATGCTGGGCACGGTGCTGTGGGCAGGCAAGGCGTGGAGCAGGTGACAGGATGGGGATGGGACACGGTGGCAACACCGAGCTGCCACGTGGGATGACACTCGGCAGCCCCCGGCACCACACCAGTATGGTTTGGTCTTAAAAGGCAGACCCTGGCCCCAGACATCCCTCTGTGAGCCCCAGTCCTCCCACCAGCCCCCTCTGAGGCCAGGCTCTTACCCTCCAGCCGCTCTGGTACCACGCACGTGTCATCAAAATACAACCGTGTGTCCTTCTCATAAGAAAATCCTACGGGGAGAAAGACCCTCAGTGAGCACAGGGACCACCCACCATCCCAACCAGACCCCAGACCCCTGCTTTCCCCAGCCCTACAACCCCATCCCCGGCTATTTTGGTGGCACTGCCAGCTGAGCACCCTGCAGCTCTATCCCCCCTCACCCAGGGAGCCAGGGGGGACCAAAACCCTCTTAGCAGCTATACTGGGCATGTTATCCCGGATTACTGCCGTGCCCTCATGGCATGCTCCCGGGGGGCCAGCAGCCCCTATTTTTAGCAGCAGCACTGGTGCTGCTCAGATCAGGCTCCTATGGGCTTGTTGGAGGTGCCCAGCAGCTCTGACAGCCAGGCTGGAGGGGTCTATCTGCCCCAAGGGATGGGACAGGATACACAGGGATGCCTGGGCAAGGGTTGGGAGCTAACTCACCATCATGGCTGCTGGGGAAGACGCCCCCCCGCAGGTAGGAGGACTGGCAGTTAGGCACTTCTGCAAGGCAGGCAAAGGTGACGTTAAGGACATGCACCCTGGGGTACTGTCACACGCTCAGCAGCATCGACCCCCCCAACCCATCCCGCAGCTGAGCCTGGGCATCCCCCCGCCCTGCACACCCTGGGCCACTGCTCGCCCCCACACCCAACTTTTGAGGGGAATCCAGTACCATTCACAGGGTGGGTCACTGGGATGAGTGGTGGGAGCAAGGTCTGAACCAGCTTGGGTTTTCACCGTGCTACAGGGGCCCCATGGGAAGGGAGGTGTCACCACGCCTCCCCTGCCATCTGCTCGGCTGTGCCACCCTCCATCCCGAGGTCGGAGTATTTTTAGGTCCTAAGGCGATTAGAGGATTTTTCCGTGATGCTGGTGGGCTCCAGCAGCCAGAAATCACAGCTGGCCCCAGGTCAGGGCTGCGGGGCTCCCGTTGGGTGCCACAGGGCACCCCAGCCTGCAGCTGTGGCACAGACCGTGCCCACTGCCAGGCTCACCCCATCCCTGCCATGCTGCTGCCCACACGCCACGGATGGCAGAGATGGCTCTGCTCCCTGGTGCCACCAGCGTAACCAGCATGGTCCCGAGCGCTGGCACCCACCTGAGTCGATGCAGTAGTCCCGGGGCTCCTGCTTGATGCCCATGGGGGGCTGGAAGCCATGGCCAGAGGGGCCGGGCAGGCCAGGGCCGCCGTGCTCATAGAGCGGGTCGTGGTACTCCTGCTTGAATCCCTGAGGGGGGCGGGGGGCAGCAGGGCCAAGGGGCTCCGACAGCTGCCGGTGGTATACAGGGCGGCTATCCCCTGAGACCCCAGGCTGGGGCGGGAAGGGGTGGCAGGGCTCAGACAGCTGCCTCTGAAACCTGGGGGGAGAGGGACACAGCGTCACCAGGGCGGTGGGGTCAACCCTGCTGGCACCCCCACCAGCACCCACTGCGGACGAGGACCCTGCGTTGGCTCAGTGCCCCCAGCCTGGGCTGGCATTGGGTTGGGACTGGTCCTTCAGCAGCACAGCTGCCCCGAGGGCTCATCCTGTGGGACCCTGCACAGTGCTGGGGAGAACCACTGCACCCCTCCAAGCGTGGGGGACACCCTGCCAGAGCATCACTGCAAAGCACCATGTGCCTCAGGCTAGGGCAGCCCAGCGCTGCCGCAGGGGTGACTAGGCAAGAGCGACAAGAGGGGCACAAAAAAACACCCTCTCCGACAGAAAAGCCTCTCTGAGAAGGTAGTACAAGCTCCCCCCAGGGTGACAGGGCAGAGCTGAGGGACCCGGGAACGCTGCACTCAGGCCAGCGCTGACGCAAAGCCAAATCCCCTCGGCAGCCCCGCAGCTCCAGCCAGCTGCTAATCCGCCTGCGCGGCTGGGATTAGAGCTTGAGCTTGGCAGCGGGGAGCACGATTTTCAGCACTATTTTCAGCTCTGGGGTGCTGCTGCTGCGGGCTGGAGCCCCAGCGCAGTCTGTGCTAGCAGCAGCGGATGAGGGACCATCTCGAGGGGCTGCCGCCGCATCCCCTCGCCCTCCGGCACCTTGAAAGACGATCTCGGTGCCGAGCTCCATGCCGGGCTCCTCTCTGCCGGCCCTGCGCCATTTGGCTTTGTAACCAGAGCTGCCCCAGCTGCCGGGCTGGGATTACTCCATTTCCGAGCCACATCCCTCTGCCCTTCCGGAGTGAAACCCAAGCCCCCGAGCTGGCACCCATGCCTGCCGAGGGGTTGCAGCCAGCCCCCCGCATAGCTCCAAGGTCACCTGGAGCCGAGCTCTGCTTTGCCAGGGAGGGATGCTCACCTGCTGCGAGTGCGCCCCCAGAGCGCCCGCTGCAATAGGCAGCGCCCCCCCCTTCCCTGGACTGCCACATTGGTGTCTGAAGGGGACACCCCGCTGCCGGTGACACAGCAGCAAAGGGCACGCAGGAGGCCAGAGCTGGGCATCAACTGTGACCCACTCCATGCCTCAACAGTGTGAGCAAAGCCATGAGGGAGGGGACCAGGCAAAGCTCCTGGGGACACCAGAGTGGGGATAAGGGATGAGGCAATGGCTTGGGAAGCAGGGTCCCTCCATCTGTGGCCCTAAAAATTACAGGGATGCACAGGGAGCTAAAGGCTGACCCTCAGTGCAGGGGTGCTCAGGGGAACGATGGGGATGCCTGCAGCCCCACAGCCCAGCTGGGCTCAGAGGGGGAGAGGGGAAGAGAGGAGCCCTGACTCAGCACCACGGCCATCACAGGGATGGACGCGGGCAGCAGCCTCTGCCACCCTCCCCTGGTGTCCCTGGGGCTGGGAGGGGCAAGTCCCCCTGAGCTGGGGCGAAGGAGCCATGAGATCCTGGTGGGAAGTGGCTTTACCATACTGGTTCCTGTGGGTGCCCAGGCACAAACACCTGGGCCGGGGTCTGGGCCCACAGTAAGGG
This sequence comes from Porphyrio hochstetteri, assembly GCA_020800305.1. NCBI lineage: Eukaryota > Metazoa > Chordata > Aves > Gruiformes > Rallidae > Porphyrio > Porphyrio hochstetteri. Next base: position 1,733,835 of record CM036914.1, read on the forward strand.
GACGAATGGACGCCCCCTTACCGCCCCCATCCCGAGACCTACCAATCCCTCCCGAAGCCCCTTCCAACACCCATGAGGCGCCCGCGCTCTGGCAGGGAGGGCTCACCTGTGCTCTGCGGGGTATTGGTTCTCAGACATCATCTTTGGCATGTGCATGGGGGGGTGAGGCGGCCGCGGCATGGCGAAGGTCTGCTGCCTTTGCTCCGGCAGCGAGTGCGCGGCCGGGGCCACCCCATGGGCAGCTGCCGGCACGGCCGGCGCCGGCAGTGGTAGGGCCGATCCCTGGTGCGCTGGAGACACCGGCGTGGCGGGCGGCGTTAATGGCTTGAACCCCGCGGGGGGCTTCCTGTCATAGGCACTGCGGAGAGGAGAGGGGCTGGGGGCGGATGGCGACGCTAACGCAGCCACCTCCGCAAGCTGGAGGTGGGACCCCACACCGCCAGCACCCCCCGGCCCGCCGCTACCTACCAGCAGTTGTAGAGGCACTTGTCCCCGTAGCCGGCGCAGAGAGCCTGCTCGTGGCTGCAGGATGACAGCTCTGAGGAAGGGCTGTGCAGCTCCCGCTTGATCTTTGCCGGAGGTGGGGCGTGCAGGACCACTGCAAGGAGATGGAGGAGGATACGGGCTCGTGATGGGGAACACCGTGCCAGGGCAGCACCCCCTTGGGTGGTCTTTGCTCGGGGGTCAGGTACTGAACTATAACCAAGCCGCCCCAAGGAGCATCAGGCAACCAAACCAGGGCAGGACAATGGTCCTGTCAGGCCCTGGCGTGCCAGCAGCCCCAGCTGGTGTGGCGAGGCTGCTTTCTGCAGAGCTCCCAGGGACTGGCACAAGACATGGCGCTCAGAGCAGGACTCAGCCCCTGCTGCCATCAGAGAGGGGACCGGCCCAGGGCTGCCACTGGGGACAGGCAGCTCGACAGGAGCCACAGACAAGGTCAGGTGAGTCCCTGTGAGGGGGATCGCAGGGGTAGCAGCACCCTACCCGGGGCCGTGGGGTGACAAATAAGGGGTCACAGCAGCCTGCAGCCCTGAGAGCTTGAGCGTGGGTCGCAGGGGCATACCCAGGCCCCAGTGAGCTGGCCAATCAGCCAGCAGCCAAACAGAATCACAAGGTTGGAAAAGACCTCTGAAGATCAAACAGGACCCACTTCACCCAGCCACAGTGCCCTGGGGGAGCCAGGGACCCTCAACTGTACAAGATCCGGTGGGAAACATCCCTTTAAACCCAAGTCCTCCTCCCCGCCCCTCCCCCCAAGCCTGCTCACTATAAATAATTCTAAACCCAAGTCAAATATTCTTAACCTAATTAATTTCTAAAAGCAGGTGCTGCAGGAGAAGGAAAGCACCTCGGAGAGCTTCACCTAAATAGTGCCTGCAGGACAGCTCATCGGAAGCGGGGTATTAGCTTCACACGCCATCTACACACAGCCACAGGAGCAAATAGCTCCGGGACAACTGTTCCCAGCCTGCCAGGTAATTAGCTGCTCCCCTAATTTGTCAAAACTTTTAAAGAGCTGCTGACTTCCCCCCACTCCCTTTACCCCCCGCCCTCCAGGGCCCAGCACAGCTGGTACCAAGGGCAACCCCCCCAAACCACCACCACCCCCCCCCCGCCACTCCCAGGGAGGATTTGAAACACGAAGCCCAGCGCTGAGCCAGCACAGCCCCCTGCACGCCTTCCACCCGCTCCAGAGCCGGATTTATCCCCCTCCTCCTTCCCCCCCCAGCGAGGTTTTGCCACTCTCAGCATTTCCAGCCATAACAGGGGGCCGGTGCGGGAGCAGCAGAGCCCGGGCACCCTGCGAGCCGCAGGAAAGCCAAGGGGAGCTGGCTTTGGAAGGGCTCCAGCCACCTATCACGGGCATGTTTCTCCTTAACAGGCTCTGCGTTGTTGGAGCAGGCTGTTTTTCCGCCAGCAGTACAATGGGGTTTGGTTATTCATTGAGAAAAAGGGGAAAAAAAAAAAGAAGGTCTCTGAGCAGGGCACCACCCTCCATTCACAAACAATTTGGAGCGCTCCATTCATGCGGCCAGGGAGAGGAAAAAAAATAAAAGAGGAAAGAAAAATTTCCCCAGAGCTTAGTGCTGCCATTCAAGAGAAGGGAAACAAGCCTGAAGATCCTAACAGAGACCAGCCAGCCAAGCCTGGGCTGTGTGCAGCGTTTGGATTCCTTACACAAACACGGCGGGGCCGGCTGGCGCTGCTCCGCTCAGCACAGCCAAGCCCGCGGCCGGTGGCAGGAGCTGAGGCCAGGACCAAGTGGGTCCCCAGTGTCAGGCAGTGGGGCAGGGAGCAGGGAAGTGGGCAGGAGGGCTCCCAGGAAGGAGATGCGCTGCCCCCATGGCTGACGCCTCAAAGGCACGCTGGGTGCACGAGCACTTTGAACCTTTCCGGTCCTGCGCTTGGGCCTGTAATTAAAAGCTAAAAACTATACAGAAATAGGCTGAGGGAGCAGCTTAACTACAGACAGGGCCAGAGGGCATGCCTTGGCACACCCGTGCACTGGGAGAGACTAGAGCAGCCCCTTCTCTGGGATGCCTTACTCCCTGGGGATGGAGATGGCCCCTGGACTGGCCACACTGTGCCCAGCCAGCCAACCGGGCAGGGAAGCCATGGAGGGGCTCAGGCACATCCCCCTGGTGTCAAACCACAGGTCAAGCTGGAGATGCTCCAAAATATCAACCTTCAGTAAAGGTCTCCTGTGGGCAAGGTGATGCCCCAAAGCCATCTGGGGCTGTGAATCCCTGGGTGGGGGGACAGGGTAGGTTGCTCCCACCCATCAGTGTGACGGGACTTCCATGGGGCTGAGCCTGGAGGACACTGGCCTTGCTGGGAGCACCTGGGGACGCTGGCCTTGCTGGGAGCACCTGGGGACGCTGGCCTTGCTGGGAGGCGACCAGCCCACTGCTTCCAGCACAGCCACCAGCCAGGGACCTTGGCACTCTCAAGCTGTCACCTGGAAGCCAAGCTCCTCCCTCCATCCCTGGGCTCCTCCATCCCCCAGCGTTACAGGATGCACCCAAGGTCACGCCAGGAGAGGAGCCAGAAATAGAAGCCAGGTTCCTGCTTTCCTTTGTTCAAGCACCCCTTCCTCAGAAACAAACCTCCCCCACTTTCATATCAGGGTGTAAGAAAGCCCTGCCCGGGGGGTTGGCCATGCACTGCCCACATTGGGGGCCACAAGTCCCCTGGGAACAAACCCCCACAAAAGGCAAAGCCTCTGCTGGTGCTCGACCTCCCCAGCAGGACCCTGTGGCTCTAGTTATTTAACCAGCTGATGGGGATGTGACACTGTACATACTACCCCACCCCACAGTGTAACATCCTCCCCGGAGCAGTGACCGGCTGCCTGACAGCTCTCTGCTGCCAAACCCCAACTTGAAGCCCCTGTCTGCAGAGGACCTCAGGTACAAAGGTCAGGAGAAGTGAGCCAGCAGCATCCGAGCCATGGGAAGCTGCCATGCAGCAAGGCAAAAACCCCCATGCTGCAGCCCGGAGCATCACTGAGGCTCAACATGGCACTGTTCCTCATGGCAGCTGGGTCAAAGCTGAGGCTGGTTGGTCCCTTCTTGCTGCTATACTGAGGAAGCATTCCCAGGGCTACGGAGCAGGAGATGGTTTGCTCCAGAGAAGAGAGAGCAGCAGCTTCCCCAGAAACAGCAATAAAAGGAAGAGCTGCACAGCTGCAGGAACCGAGCCCAATGCATGCCCACGAACACATGTATGGACTAGGGAAGGTTTTACCTTTCCCCAGGAGCTAACAAGCACCAAACCGCAATGGGACCCCCAGCCCACGAGAGGAGCATGTTCCCACGAGCCAAAACCTGGGTACAGGGGGAAGGCTGCACCAGATTTGTTCCACTCTCACTTCCACAGTTCAAAACCAGAGCGAAGCAAGAAGATGGGGCCAGAAAGCTGTAAGCTGGAGCCTCTCTCCTCTTTAAATGCTCTCCAGCGCTGGCACAGAAGGGCCCAGGTCCCTGTCCCCACCTTCCCTCCAGCCTGAGCCCCCCCACAGCCAGCACAGCCCTCCTCACTACACCAGGGGAAACCTTTGCTTCCTCAGCCTGGGGAAGTTAAGGAAGGTCATTACAGCATGGAGTCACGCAGGGAGATCTCCTTTAAACTGACAGTCATCTCAGCACTGGGTCTAGAGGCTGAGCAGGTCAGGAAGAGACTGAAGAATCTCAACCAAATGCTTTTACTTTGCTCTTTTTTTTTTTTTTTTGCCCTTTTTTTTTTTTCTCTCCTTTTTTCCCCCCCTTTTTTTCAGCAAAGTTTGTCTCTCCTCTCTTCAGGTTACAAGGAAACAAGAGACTGCCAAAAGGCACTGGAAACAGCTCCGGCTCTCCGAGCTGCCCTCCCACGCACGCTGCAGTTTCTGCTGCTCGGAGCCAGAGCTGCCGGGCTGCCCGAGGATGTCAACAGCCAGTTGTGTTCCTGACTCCAGGCTCGCCTTTTATCTCAGGGGAGATGAAGGGGGAGGGGGGGGGGAGGACATGGGGCGGGGGGGGGGGGGGGGGGGGGGGGGGGGGGAGCGCATCTGAAACTTGGGGCTGTCTGGAACAGTTTAATGGCAAGCTTCCCACTCAGAAGTAATCAAAGAGCAATCATTAACATGCGTTTGCTGTAGGAGAAGATCCCCTGCTGCATGCTGTGACAGAGCCGGAATGAAAAATCTGTTCGACTGCAGGCTAAATTTGATTTCCTTTAAGTCCTGTAGCTGTCTGGCTCAGCAGCAAAACCCAGCCACCAACACCAAGCCACGGCTTCTTCCTGCGTGCCAGGTAACGACTCAAAACATCCTCACCCCCGCCCCCCATACCCCCCCCCCAGCTCTCTGCCCTCCAACCCAGCCCACCCCCCCGACGCCAGGACAGCCACACAAGCACCCTGCACCACTCCCCAGCCCCTGTCCTGGCTGCTACCCCGATCCAGCAGTGAAGCACGGCTCAGAACCAACTCTGGCTCTTATGCAATTCAAGGGGGACTGCGTTTTCACTGGCCTCCTTTTAAACACGCTCGCTTGCCAGTGATTAATGCTGCTTAAAGCAGCTCAAGTTTCACCGCTCAAGTCCGCTCTTGCCAACGGCCCAGCGCCGGGGCTGGAAAGAAAAAAAAAGGCTCCAGAAAAGTGCAGAGATTGTGGCTCAGCCAGGAGCCCAGCACCGGCCCTCACATCCACTTGAAAAGGAAAAGGAGCACTTAGAAGCACATCGCTGTTACTACGAACAAGTAGCGAGTCTCAGAGGAGCCCAGACATCAATTAAGGGATATTTTCCATGCATTCAGAGCGAATTTCTCCCCTTTGGAAGAAATGGGACGTTGCAAGCTTCATCTCAAGGGACACAAGCCACATGCCTCTTCTCCCAAAAGCCTGTGCCTGCACCAACTTGGCCCCAGCAACAACCGCTATTCCAAGGAAGCGGGTCCAAACCCAGCACAAGAGGTTTTTTGCACCCAAAGGTTTCCTACTACCACCACCCACACACAACCCCCCCACCCCCAACAGGAGAACAAAACCCAGAACAATCACTTACAGTTGTCAGACTGGAAATCTGGGACAAATTGTTCATCGTCGGGGACCTGAGCTAAAAAAAACCCCAAACAAACAAATCAAACGGGTTTAGGGCATTTTGGGCTCTCAAAGAAACGCTCACAGGTTGATTTTAGGCAACAAAGGGCAGAGGTGCAGACTTGCCTTCGGCTAGCCAGGCCTCCTGGAGCTGGCTGAGATCCTGGAAGAGCTCTGGAACAGAGTGAAAGGCTTATGTACTCCGCAGAAGGAATAAATAAAACTGCCATTATACTGGCAGGATTATTTCTAAACCGATGGGCACGGGGAGGGGGGTCTCGCAGGGCGGCAGCGGGGGCACAGCTGCGTGGGTCAGCCCTGCCTACCTTCTGAGTCGTGGGCCAGGTCGGTCTCCAAAAATTTCCTTTTCCTGTCGGAGCCCGGCCGGCCTCGGCCCTCCTCTGCACAGGACTTCTGCACGGAGCGGGGAGACAGCAGCCGTGAGGGGGGCAGCCCCCCCGAGGCTGGGGGCAGCCCCCCATAGGAGCAGGGGTGCCCCAATGCGGAGCACAGGGAAGGGCGCCCAAGGCAAACTTACCCCCGGGCCCATGAAGGGAACCTGCTGGTCGTAGAAGCCGTCCATGGTGCGGGGGAGGCGGGAGGTGCCCCCGGCCCGCTCAGCATCGACGCCGGCCCAGGAAGGACGGGGGGATGGGGGTCCGGCCCGGGCTCCGGCAGGTGCGCGGCTGGGGAAGGGTGGGGAGGGAGGTGGGTGAGGGGAGGGGATCGGGATCAGGCCCCGGCTCCCCGCCGCCCTCGGGGCTGGCTCGATGCGGGTGCGGGGCCGCCGCGCCTCTCCCCGGGGAGCCGGCCCGCTGCTGCCGTGTGGCGGGTCGCAGCCCCCCGGCTCGTGATGTCACCCGATTTCTATAGAAACAGCCGTGACATCACGCGTCGCGGGAGCGAGACCGGAGGGCGCCCGGCGGGGCTGAGCCGCGCACACCCTCCCCTCCCCTCGGTTCGGTTCGGTTCGCCCGGCGGCCGCGTCCCGCCGCCTCGCTCCGCTCCGCTCCCGCCGGCGCTGCAGGGCCGCGCCGCAGCCGGGCCCGTTCCCACGCCGCCCCGCGCGCCCCATTCATAAACTCCGCCTCCCCCTCCCCCGCGCGGGGCTCGCGCGCGCCCCCGCCCCCCCCCCCCCCCCGTCATTCACATCGCGAGGCCCGCGCCATTCATAAACACCGCCCCCGCCCCGGGCCGGGCCCCGCCGCCAGGCCCCGCGTACCCAGCCGGGGCGCCGCGGGCTCACTCTGGGTCTCAGCCGCAGCGGGACGGGCCGGGCCGCGGCCGGGGAAGGCGCCGCTCCGCACCGGGCTCCGCACCGGGCACCGCACCGCCGCTCTGCGCCGGCCGCAGCCCCCGGACCAGCGGCCTCCGCCACGCCACGCCCCGCCCCTCGCCGCGCCGCTTGTTTACCCTCCGCGCCGCCCAATGGGGAGCCGCCGCTCGGCCGCCCGCGCCGTTCGATTGGCTGCGGCGCCGCGGAGCGCCCGCCCCCGCGCCCCTCCGCCGGGTGCCATTGAGGCAGGAGGGGTGGGCGGGGGCGGCGGCGGCCAATGGGAGCGCGGCGATTTGCATGGCTCCGCCGGGAACGTTTTTCATTCATAAAAAAATAGAAGGGGGAAGCGGCGGCCGGGCGGGGCCGGGGCTGCGCGGGGCTTAAAGGGGCCGCGGCCCGCCTCAGGAAGGGGGCTGGGCAGGGGGTCACGGGCGGCCTCGGGGAGCTCGTGGGGTACCCCGGGGGGGCTGGATCGGGGGCAGGGAGGGAGGAGGCGGTCAGGGCAGCCCGTGCCGAAGGGTTTGCCACGCAGCAGGCTCAGCGGAGGGAATGAGCCTCTGGCCTCACAGCCCTGGGGTTCCCTCTGTACAGGCCGTGGGGTCCCCCCCTCTTTCTCCGGGGGTGTTTTTGCATCACCCTTGCCAATATGGCTCCAGCCCGTGCCCCGGCGCCAGCTCTGGCAGCTCCTTCCCTGCAGGCGCCCCTGGAGTCCAGCTTGCCTTTGAGAAGGGCTTTTGGGAGGGGGGCGCAGGGAATACAGCTGCCCCTTGCAGCAGCTTTGGGGCTATGGATGTCCCCCCGAGGCGGGTTGTGGACACAAGCCCTTGCAGGACTGCAAAAAGCTTGGAGCACTCCGAGAGAGAATGAGTTTAGGAGAGAGCCATGCTGCTGGGGGGTTTGCCAGGCCCCCCACCCCAGCCATGCCTCAGTTTCTCCATCTGTAGCTGAGGGTGGTGAGAGCTGCCGATGGCTGTTCCTGTTGCACGGGATAAATGAACAGTGTGGTGGCCTTGCATCACAGTGGAGGGAGACTGGGAAATTCCTGTTGGAGAAGGGAAAAACCGAGGGAGATTGCTCAGTTAAATCCTGCTCTTAGCTTGGGCAGGAGAGGAACCTTCTGCTCAGCCCCTTGGGAGATGCCCAGGGATCAACACTGTTGGTACTGGGTTGTCCTGACCATTTTGAAATCCTCAGGTCAGGGGCTTGCCAGTGTCCTGAGAGCTGCCCAGTGCATCTCTGGGCTGGAAGGGGGAATTTCTCTGTCGATGCTGGTGTAACAGTGAGCTTCTGGAGTCCTCCACAGCCACCCCATCTCCCAGGGGTGACACTGGTAATGGCGGGTCTCTTGTCTCCTCCCACTGGGTCCTGGGTGAAATTAGGGGTGCTGCCAAGATACGCTGCCCACCAGCTGCCTGTGTGCTAGATGGGGGGTGTGACGCACACAGAGGGGACGGGGTGTCCTTGCTGCCTGGGGACTGCTCCTGGGGGGCTCTGCAGGCACTGGAGTTCCTGCTTCCCCTCCTCATGAGGGATTAAATCACCACTGGTAAAATTAGCAGATGACAGGCCAGTGGGCAGGTGGGTGGGAAGCAAAACCTGGGCCTGGGAGCAGGACGGGCTGCTGGGGACAAGCTGGGTCATTGCAGAGCTGGGCAGAGCTGGTGACCCAAGGTGGCTGCAGCCCCATGTGGATTGGGGGCTGCTCAGCACCCCTGGGGCCTCGTGCTGCCCCCCAGAATGGGGAGGTGTGATGGGAGCCAAGCGCTGCAGTGGGGTGGGTGGGTGCAGAGGTGTCTTGGGAGAAGATGAAGCCCTTGGAGAGCCAGAGCTGGGGGGGAGGGGGGGGGGTGTGGCAATTGGTGTCTGCTAAATTTAGAGGCCACTCCGGAAAAAAAATAAATAAAAAAAAGGAAAATCGCAGGCACCAAATTTAGCTGGTTACAGCTCCAGCTCCAGCCCGCTGCTGAGGACGCCCCGCCGGCCCCAGTGCCCAAAATCACAGACTTACAGGGGCTGGAAGGCACCCCCAGAGCCCATGGGGTCCAACCCCCTGCCAAAGCAGGGTCCCTAGGACAGGGCACACAGGTCGGTGTCCAGACGGGGCTGGAATCTCTCCAGAGAAGGAGACTCCACACCCCCTGGGCAGCCTGTCCCAGGGCTCCCTCACCCTCACTGGGGAAAAGTTCTTCCCCATGTTGCTGTGGAACTTCCTATGCACCTCTTGTTGTGTTGGGCTCAGGCACCACCCAAAGGTGGGGATCCCGTGCCTGATTCCCTGATGGGAATCCCAGTGCTCCCCAGGGCCAGCCAAGTATTTCATCACCATCTTTATTTGAGGCAAGCCCACAGCAGTCCAGGTGTACAGGGCAACACGTGCTACGCTACGGACGCCACTTCCATGCAGGCAACCACGGCTATGCACACAGCGGGGGGACGGGGCTGGGGGTCCTGTGGCAATGGGGTTCCCCAGCGCTCAGGGGTCACCCAGCATGGTGCCAGCTTGGTGGGGCGCTCAGATGCTGGACCCAGTGCCTGGGGCTGGGGTCTCCCACTCCATCCCACGTCCTTCGCGGGGACAAACAGGGCTGAGCTAGAAGACACCAGGGGGGATGGTGGGTTTCAGAACCCCTATGCTGTATGGGACTACTCCTCCCTGGAGCCAGGGACAGCCAGGCTGATGTCACAGCCCCTGCAGGTCCCCCCCACCCCAGGCTGGAGACCTTTGCACTAAGGAGGCCGTTAGCTGCCAGACCTGCTGACTGCGCACTGTGGCACACTGGAGACAACTGAAGCTGCGTCCCCAGGGAAGGTGACAGGGACCATCTCCCTGCTCATTGCAGGACGCCTCCATTTGGGCCCATCACTCTTGGCAGGGAAGCCCAGGGCCACCACCCTGGGCCAGTGGGGTGATGACAGCAGGGTGGTGGCCCTGGGCTTCCCATGCCCCGCAGGACGCGTGTCTGGGTGCTCCCCTGAGCTCTGAGCCCAAACGAGCACCCCTGGCCCCAGCGTGCTGCCAGACCTGTGGGTGCAGGCACAGGCACTCACCTGCTTCCCTGGCTGTGGCACCACTGCTGGCAAATCGCCACAGGGACCCCAGCTCTGCTCTTTGCCCCCAGCCCAGCCAACTGTGCCGGGGACAAGGAGCAGCTGGGGAGGGCAACCCCCTGGAGTGAAAGGCAGGGACAGGGTGGGTGGGCAGCAGCACCTGCTGCTGTGAACACCGCTGACCTGGGGTGGGGTCATCAAACCCATCACCTCTGCCACCCTCCCCAAATGCGGGGGGGTGTGGGGCACCTCTGGCAGTGGGGAGGGGCCAAGGAAACGGGGGCCACTGAGCCACAGAGCCGGGGTTTCCTTGGCAGAGCTCCTGCTCTCACCTGGCTACTCATTAACAGCTGCCCCAGGCCAGGAGGAGGAGGGCAGGCTTGTGCGTCATGGTGCAGCGTGCCTGCGTACGCAGGTCAGGGCTCTGGCAGCTCCTCTGCCCCCGCTGGAGCCTCCTCCAGCCCCCAACTCATGGGCTGGGGGTCCCCTGGGGCACTGCCACCCCTTCCTGGGGCAGTAGGGCCTCAGAGCCACCATGCACAGCAGTCCTGAGCTAAAGCCTGGACAGGCCCCCAACAGCACTGGCCCTGCCTGGGAAGGGCAACACCCTTTCAGCACCCCGTTCACTCTGAAGCGTAATGACAGCAGCTTCCTCTGTGCTGGGAGGGTGATGCTGCTGAATGGGGGCCCACAGCACCAGGAGGGACTGGCTGCTCTGTCACCAAGGAGAGGGTGGCTTGTCCCAGCTGAGGGTCCCTGCCCTGGGGCACACACTACTCCCAACACACCCAGGGGTCTCTGCTGGACCTGAGGACTCTGCCTGGGAATGGGGTCTGATTCAAGAACCAGGTTGTGTCCCCTGCCCCAGGGCCACCAGAGCAGGCAGAAGGTGCTTCCAGGCCCAGGGACCAGTTCTGCCAACTCCCAGCTGCCAGGAGCACCATGAAGCAGGGCTCACATCCAGACCCCTGCCCCCTCCCTGCGTTCGGCTGGTTTTGGGGGAGAACCTGTGTCTTGCTGTCTGCCCCAGTTGCAGGGTGGTTATGCCACCAAAACCTGCCCATGCAGACAGGAAGGCAGCAGCAGCAAAGCTCCTCCGCTTCAGGTGGGGTCAGGGGTGACCACTGGATGCCACAAACTGAGGTGCCACAGCTGCCACCGCTCCCTGTCCCCGTCCAGGAGCACTGGGGCCAGCAGCAGACACTGCCAGGAGAGCACAGGCCTGGCAAAGCACAAGGGGACACATGGAGTGAAGTGGGGGACATTTCCCAGCAGGAAGAGGTTCTAGATGTCTGTCCCCTGGGTCCCCAGCCCAGGCTGGCAGGCTTCAGGAGAAAGTCCACGTGGAAGGAGGTGCCGTGGCCACAGCCAGAAAAGGAAGGTGACATCTGTGTCCAACCCAGGCTCATGAAAAGGTGGTGATCCTCAAAGCACAACCCCCCCCCAAGTTTGCTAAATAAATACATACATAAATAGGAACATGAAGCCCAGAGCTGGGGCAGGGGAGGGGTCCTGGGGTCAGCAGCTTCCCCATCCCAACCCCCCCAAAATCCTCTTCTTGCCGTTTCCACATGAAGAGGGAGTTTTGTCCCGTTCACCCCACACTTTGTGCCTGTGGCCCTGGTGCTGTCAGTCCCCAGCCTGTCCCTGGCAGCTCCCAGGCCCAGCAAAAGGCTGGCTTTGCAGCTGCTTGAGACCCTCTCCTCTAGGCTAAGAAAATCAAGAAGTTCTCGGATGCTCAGGGGTTGGAGGACAGAAAGCCAGTGCAGCAAAACATCAAGTGTCCTTCAAGAGGAGTAAAAATAAATAAGTGAAGCTTGGCGTTTTCCTGGGAGCACGTTCATTTGCAGCTCTGCTGGAGTGGGGTGGGGGGGAGTTATTTAAATAAAAGGGGAGGGGAGGGGGTGGTGAACCAACCCAGCTGCTCCAGCAAACAGGCTCCCTGCACGTCAAGCTTGCCTTCGCCCGCCGCTTCCATCCTGGCTGGAGGAGACGCTGGCGGTGGTTGGGAAGGAGCCTCCAGGCCCTTCCTAGGATAAATCATCCCCATGGGGCTTGGGGGTGTTTTCTCTCCCTGCCACAGGACAAGGATTTGGGGACACCCCACACACACAGCGGGTGGGTGTCCGGGATGCTGGGTGCCTCTGTGCTGCTTAATCTCGAGTTCGGTTTCTCCTCTTCAGGAAGAAGAAGCTGCTCTTCTGGGGGGGTCCCAGTAGCATCGGCACTTGGCTCTTGTGGGTGATTTTGATCTAAAAGGAAGGGAAGGAGCCAGCTCAGCAAGGGGGTCCCCAGGCCCTGAGCTCCTCCAGGCAGCAAGGGGCTCAGGGAGCGACCTGAGCGAGCGGGGAGCAGCCCAGCACCCAGCACTGGTGTGAGGAGCTGCTGCCTCCCAGCCAGGGGGGTAAATGTTTAACGGCTCTGGAATCACATCCAGGCATGGCTGGGATGGGTAGAAGATTTCTCCTCCAGGCAAGCTGCCTTCTGGATGGCAGGGGGACCCCACTGTTTCCCCCTGGGAAGGGATGCTGCCATGCCCACCTGTCTGGCACATCCCTGACCCGTCCACAAGCTCAGGGCTGGCACGGGTGCAGGTGGCTGAGCCCTGCAGCCACCCACCAGCAAGCACAGGAGCCTCCCTCCAACTGGGGCTTTGCTGCCAGCCCTGTCCCACCCTGGCTGGCCCCTTCCCAGGGACTCACAGTGCAGGATGGCTGCATCCAGGGCTCCCCATCCACCTGCATGGGCAGCAGCTTGGATGTCCTGCAAGGCACAAAGCGAGGGCACATGGGGTGACATGGGTGCTCACCCTTTGGGTGCTCAGCCAGGATGGGGACAAATACCTGATGGTGACAGATGAACACTGGGCCAGTCTCCTTCCAGCGCTCTTCAGCCCCGTGTAGATCTGCCCCATCTCCATGGCGCCCTCCAGCCCCACCACCTCCAGGAGGTGGTCACTGAGGTCTGCAAGAGAGAGGAATCTGAGTCCATCCCCTGTCCCTGGTGATCACAGGGCAGTGGGGCTGGGGGCACTGGGGGAGGAGGTGTCATGATGTTTCCTGTGCCCTGAGACCACCGAGCTGGGTGTTTGTCCAGACTCTCTGGAGCAAAAATGCTCTGGGTGCAAACCAGCACCCAGTGCCAGCCTGGATCCCCAGCAGCTCTGCCACCCCTTGCCTGCAGTGTTGTATCAAATGGCAGTAGAACCTCCCCCAGGAGCTCTGAGGCACTGCAGCCGCCCCCCCCATGCCCCCCCCCAGCTGGGATGTACAGGGGGAACCTCACCAGGAGGCATCTGCTCAAACCTCAGGGCACCAGCCCTTTCCCCAGCTCGTCCTGCTCTTGCAGGCTGCCAGCGAAGGGACCTGGCGCCGGGACAAGTTGTTCCACCTCTCATTCCTTTTGGGGTCCTGTCCCCTCCTCAGCTGACACCCCCCCCACTCCTGCCCACCCACAAGAGGACATGTACCCAGGGGACTGACCCCACTCCTCTCACCACCTTCAGAACCAGCCTTTGTTCTGCCCCACTCCCTGCGGGGTCACCAGTGAGGGACCACTGGTGACGGCCTGTGATGGCTGCTGACACCACCGTCCTGGCAGCCACGTGCCAGGGGGGCCATTTCCCACCCCACTCCTGGGCTGTGGGAGGTGGTGGTGGTGGGGAAATTTGGGTGCTTTGCCTATTTTCCTGGCTGCTTTCTAATCCACCATGCTGCTGGGGCACCCTGCCAGCACTTGGGGCTGCCTGCACCCTGCCCATGCCTACAGGGACAGCTCTGGTGGCCACAGCAGCAGGCATGGTGCTGGCTGGGGCATGGCACGGGTACCACGCTGTTCCTGAACCCCCACCCCCTCACCCCCCACCCCCACCCCCTCCAGGCTGGCAGCGCTGCGGCGGAGCCTGGGAAGATGCTTACAAAAGCCATCAGTGCCAACGCTGCAGCTCTGCTTCCGGCTCCTCCTCTGCAGCAGCGGGCACCTGGCCCTGCTGCGGCTGCCTGCCAGCCCCACGGGGCACAGGGGCTGCCCAGCCTCAGGCCCACTGGTGATAGGTCCCATCTGAGCACCCCCAGACCATGGGGTGGGGGGGGGGGGTGGATGGTGGGGCACAGGAGCCACGTTCTCTCTGTCCTTGCCAGCCCTGAGGAACGTGGTGCTGGGCTGTACCCAGGTGGGCAGAGCCACCCTCCTTTGCCTGCTCGGATAGATCTTTGGGGGTCACCCCAACACCCCACAAGACAGCAGGCTGACAGCAACCCCTCCGGTGCTACCGCTCCAGGAAGATGTGCACAACACTATGGCCAGAACTGGTGGCCACCCAGATCCCCACGTGCCCCACCAAACCCCCCCCAGGCTGCTGGGGGGGTCGTGCTGCTCACCCTGCACGCAGAACTTGAGCTCCTTGGCGTCGGTGACCACGGTGGTGTGCAGCTTCTCCGGGGCTTTCTTGCCCAGGCGGTTATAGCCACGCTGCTTCTTGGTCTCACCCCAGAGGTTGGAGCCACCGTACATGCTGGGGATGTTGAGCACGGCGATGCCCTCCAGAGAGGCGTTGCTCAGGTCTAGCAGGGTCCCATCGCACTGCCGGCACGTGGGCAGCGTCAGGCACCACGGGCCAGGGGGAGCTGGCACCCAGCACTGCAGAGCCCAAGCTCCTCTCCCTGCCTGCCCGCTGAAGGAGCGGGGCCCCCTGAGCACCACGTGCTGCCAGAGGGTCCCCCAAAGCAAACCCACCCCAGGGTGTCGCAGGCAGAGGCTGGAGGTGCAAATAAACCCCCCAGACTTTGCTTTTCTAGGGCTGTCTGCCACCGCCTTGCCTTCCCTGTGCTGCTTTCCCCTCTCTCAGTATGAATTTTACTACAGAGGCAGCACTTTGGAAAAGCAAATCTCCCATGGGAACACACAAAACCTCTCCTGGCTCAGTGCTGAGACCCAAAAGAGGAGGCAATGCCACCTTGGCCCTGGAGCGACCTCCATCCAGGTGTCTCCAGCATGTGCTTCCCCATCTCATAGAGTCACAAACTCACAGGGGTTGGAAGGGACCCCCAGAGCCCATGGGGTCCAACCCCCTGCCAAAGCAGGGTCCCTAGGACAGGGCACACAGGTCGGTGTCCAGACGGGGCTGGAATCTCTCCAGAGAAGGAGACTCCACACCCCCTGGGCAGCCTGTCCCAGGGCTCCCTCACCCTCACTGGGGAAAAGCTCTTCCCCATGTTGCTGTGGAACTCCCTGTGCTCCAACTTGCAGCCATTGCCCCTTGTCCTGTCCCCACAGACACTGAAAAGGGGCTGGCCATGTCCCCCTGCATCCCATCCTTCAGATATTGATAAACATTAATCAGGTCCCCCCTGAGTCTTCTTCTCTCCAGGCTGAACAGCCCCAGCTCCCTCAGCCTTTCCTCACAGGGGAGATGCTCCAGGCCCTTCAGCATCTCCGGAGCCTTCTCTGGACTCTCTCCAGGAGATCCCTGGCTGTTTGATCCCAGGGAGCCCAGCACTGGACACAACACTCCAGGTGGGGCCTGAGCAGGGCAGAGCAGAGGGGGAGGATCCCCTCCTGTGACCTGCTGCCCACACTCCTCTTGATGCCCCCAGGATCCCATTGTCTCTCTCAGCCCCCAGGGCACACTGCTGGCTCATGGCCACCCTGTCACCCACCAGCACCCCCAGGTCCTTCTCCACAGAGCTCCTCTCCAGCAGGTCACCCCCAGCCTGTACTGATACAGACGGTTATTCCTCCCCAGGTGCCAGACTCTCCCCTTGTTCAAGCCGACTCCAAGGAACTGGGAAGTTTGGCTGCCCAGAAACCCTCTCAAAATAGTTTGTCTCCAAGTGTGATTTGGAAACCAGAAACGAGGTGGGAATGAAAAGACAGAATGGTGTCAGGGGGAAAAAAAAATGCCAGTTTTGGAGAGAAAGCCCCAAGCTAGCACACAGGACTGGTACAACTGGGCTGCCCCAGCTGGAAACTCCCTGTAACAGGTAAAATACCTGTTCCCAGCGACTTTCCCTCAGGACTGGAAGCAGCAGCTGTGGGAAATGCACCTTAACTTCAGGTCTTCCCACTCTCACACTACCCAGGCATCCTCTTTCCAGATACCTCAGGACAAAGCAGCTGCTCTCCAATTAAATCCTATTTTCTCTGCAGCATCTGTATTTTCCTTCACATCCAACCCCTGACCTGCCCCACTATCCTCCGGCGAACACCAGCACCCCTTCTTCCCCTGGCATTTTGGGGATGCAATGGCATTCCTGCCCTCTCTGGCTTTGCCAAGAGGAATGCAAACAGGGCTGATGAACCCCTGCTGCTCCCGAGGTTCCCCTCTAGCAGAGGGTGAAGGGCCCGAGCTCGTTCAGAACACGCCAGTGTCCATGGAGCCAGCGTCTCCGTATGCTTGGATCTGCTCTGCCTCCCCTGATGTTCTTATTTTTAGCCTCCTGTTGAAAGCAAAAGGCAGGAATTTTCTGGTTTGGGAGTGAAGAGCTGGCTCTCCAAGGCTTGTAAAGGATGCAGATCCCTTATTTCCCAATACATGCTAACGAGAGTTTGATCTAGAGGAAGAGGCAAGCGGCGAATACCGAGTGAGAGGGCTCCAGCTCCTCACTGAATGGACACATTCCTCCTCACACATCCCACACCCAGCCAAGCCGAGCATCACCCCAACTCCTCACTGAATGGACAACACATCCCACACCCAGCCAAGCCGAGCATCACCCCAACTCCTCACTGAATGGACAACACATCCCACACCCAGCCAAGCTGAGCATCACTCCAACCACAGGCATCTCTCCTGCCTGTGAGACAGCGGGTGCAGACCCAGCTGTGCTGGGATGAGAGTGAGTTGGCTGCCTGGGGCTGAGGGATTTCCAGGGATGCTGTGGGATCCTGCTCCTGCCCAGGGGCATGTGGGGCAGGCAGGACCACAGCTGCCCACGCCTGCCCACGCCCACGCATGCAGGGAGTGATTTCTCTCTGCGTGGCCCTCCCCTGTGAGCGTGCCAGCGAGCGACAATGGGCTCTTTCAGCAGGGGCAGCTGACGGCGCGCTGGCAGCGATGCTGGAAGTAGAAATTTGCAGCTGGGGAAAAAGCAACTTCATTTCTCCAGGAGCTGTAAGGGGAACGGGTGCCAATTTCCAAAACAAAACTGCCGTTTCTCTGCAAGGCTGACAGTTGCCTGGGAGCCGGAGGGAGGCCGGGCTGCTGCTGCTTTCAACTCCACACGCTGCTGGCTTAACGCTTTCGTGCCAGCGTGGCGCAGCCGGTGCCGGGAGCACGCTGGGCACCTTGTGAGGAGCAGGGAGGCACCTCACCCCCATCCCCGGCAGCATCGAACCCCACAGACACAGATTTATCCCCCCCAGACACCAGGTGAGATGACTGTACCCCTGCTCCTGCCCTTTCACACCAGCTATTCCCCCTCCTCGGGGTGAATAAGAAGAAACAGGCTTCAAAACCTCTCTGCCCAACACCCCAGCAGCTCCCCGGGCTCTGCCCACCACCCTGTGCCCACCGCCCAGTCAGACCCACACCAGCCCACTGCACTGGTTGGTTTTGACCCCTCTCCTCAAGCCCAAGTTCTAAGAGGGGCGTTTATCTGGAGAGATAAGGAGAGGCAGAAGTTTACAGCCCAAACCCCCCCCCCCAGCACAGGAGCAGAGAAATGAGAGCGCTGTTAGCAACCACGGGCCCTCCTCCCCACTCTAATTAAAGGCTGTTTCCATGTCATCAAATGAGGGCTGGGAGTAGACACAGAGTTTACAGAAAGAATATTCCAGGCACGTTCTTGAATACAGCTGGGAAGGGGTGGGGGGGGCAAGGGAAGGGGGGGAATACAGGGCTATTCTTCTGCCTGCAGCTGGCCAGCTCTGCAGCAAGGACAGCACAGTGGAAGAGCAGGTCCTGCCAGCCACTGCACCCTCCTGCCACACTGTAAGGGGTCAAAGCTGCCACAGCACCCTCTCCCCAGAAGCCCTGCCTGAGGGACACATGGGTGACAACTCCTCCGCAAAAAAATAGGCTTAGTGCTGTGACTGGAGCCAGGGACTGTCCCAGGAAACTCACCTCCACCTCGATGTAGTCATGGAGCTTCTTGCAGGTGGCTGCAAAGGTCTCTGATGTCCCAAATTCAAAGTACCACAGCTTGTTCTTCATCCTGGGGCACAGGGCAGCATCAGCATCCTGCTCCAGCGTCATGTTGAGCATCCCAATGGAGCAGCACCTTGCCCCAGCCAGCAGCAGCAGGTGGGACACAAGACCCTTTCCAGAGCCGTTGTGATGGGGACATGAGCCATGGATGGGGAGGGCACACCGGTGTCACGGCCCCAGGGAGCCAAGGTGTGGGATGGGGTGGCTCAGGCAGACCTAGATCTGTCACCCTGCTGAGGGGGAGGGTGGGTGCTGGGCAGTCCCTCAGCAGGGGACAGGGTGCTTCCACCGGCTCTCAGCAGAGCTGAGTTCTGTCATCTCTTGATGGGCTGTCATCTCTTGATGGGGCAGCCTAGAGCTGCTGGGGATGGGGTGCCCCACAGAAGGGAGAGGTGTCCCCAGCCTTCTCATCCTGCCTCGTGCCCACCCCACAGCCTGCCAGGCAGCCCCTGTGCTAGGTTTTGATGGGGAGCTGTGAGCCAAGGGGAGATGAACTTCAGAGCAAAGCTGGATGCTTTGGTCCATTTGGAATTTGTCCAGCAGGAATTTCTGAACACGGGGAAGGGGGTCACAAACTCCTGCTGCCATCACGCCACTTCCACCCACCCCGAGCACAGCAGGAGCGAGCCACAACCTGCTGCCTGCCCTGCCCTGCTCCTGCTGGTCCTGGCATTCATCACTAATTATAAAGCATGAACGAGCATAGCCAGGTGTGTAGCCAAGTCCTAGCAGCCTGCTGCACTGCATGGGGCCTGAAGGAGCATCCCAGACCCCACCGTGCCCAGCCCCTGCCCCCGGCCATGCCTGGCACATCCCCTGTGCCCGCTCCCTGAGGTTGGCTGAAGAACTGCACGCCCTCCTCGGGCTCCTGCCAGTCCCGTGGGGAGGGGGAGCAGCCCCCAGCACATCCAGTTTTTGGGGACATCAGACAGCCCCGTGGCAGCAGCAGGGACCAGCCCTTACCTGCTGTTGAATTTCTCAGGGTGCTTTTCTCGCATGATGTGGAAGCGGTGGGCGATGGAGGCGTCCTGCGGGGAAAGCGAGCGTGGGGACGTGGGCAGCATGGGGGGGAAAAGATACCCCCCCTCCCCACCCCCTGCACCCTGCAAGCATGCATCAGGATAAGGGGGCTCAGGTCTCTGCCCTCACTGCCAGCCCCCTGGCACAGGGTGCAGCGTGGGGGCTGTGCCGATGGAACCCGGGCTGCTCGGGAAATGTCAACGGGCTTGTGAAGCGAGACATAATTAGTGTGCTTGGCCTCCTTCCCTCAATCACAGGGTCTCTGCATGGGGGTGATGCTGAGGGAAGGAGGAGGGGACTCCAAGAACACCCCAGGACCCTCCTCCAGGGAGTTAACAGCCTGGAAGAAGGCGAAGGAAAGGTCAGGGAGGGAAGTGCGAGGTGCTGGCACCTCTCGAGTGCACCCACCGGGCTGGATCACTCCAGTGACTTCACTGGGGTGCTGCCCACCAGCTGTGAATCCCCCTCTGATGGCTCAGATCTGGGTAGGGACTGTGGCCACAGCTCTTCCCTCCTCTTTACTGTGCCCAGGGGGCTACAGTGGGCACGGTGTGGCTCCCACCTGGGCGCCGATTACTAACCCTGTGCTGCACTCTCCCTCCAGCTAAGAAGGGTGCGTGCCATGCCCCAGGCTGCCCCCAGGACCCAGCCCTGCCCTGCAGCACTCACCACCCCGATGGAGAAGTAGTTGTTGATGATGGTGGATGGCACAGGGTCTCCGTTGGCCTCCCTGTCGCTGGGAATGACGTCGATCTGCCAGCGGTCCAGCATCACCTCGGTGCTGTGCTCAATGTCTTTCAGGACCTTCATCAGGTTTCCTCCTTCGTAGCCTGGAAGGGAAAGAAGGTGGGGGCTGGAGGAGGAGGAGGAGGAAGACTAAGGGGAGCATGGCTGGAGCTCGTTGGGTGCTGAGCACCCAGGGGAGCCTGGAGCTGCTGCCATGGCTGTGCCAGTGAGATGCCCAGCTCATCCGTTCGGTGGTGCAGAGGCTTCAGCTAACAGCACGGGCTGCTTGCTTCGGGGAGGTTTAGAGGCCCCAGGACTGAGATACAGCCTTGAGCCTTGTCCCAAGAGCCTGGGAGCCCTCCCTCCCCCAGGACAGCACCCATCCAGCTGCACTGGACGGTGCCCACAGGCCAGCCACCCCTCAGGGGATGCTTGCCCAGCCTTACCTCCTCCCCAGCGCAGGCACCGGGCCAGGTCATTGCCCGTTCCCAGGGGCAGGACGGCCACGGGCGGGTGCTTCACCAAATTTGCCTTGTCTGCGATTCAAGGGGAGAGGGTTGGGGCTGAAAACGCTCATTCCCTGCTCCTCTCCATGTCCCTCCGGGCCAGCAGCCCAGGGGCAATGCCACGGCAGGACCCCTGCCCTACTCTTGCAGGGGGACTATCAGGAACCCGCCGCAGCGCGTCAGGGGTGCAGGAGGCCGATGCTGTGCAGGAGCACAGCTGCTCCTCACTCACCGATGCAGTCCAGGATCCAGCCCACCGTGCCGTCCCCTCCACAGGCAAGGACACGGAAATCTGGGGTGTCCCGGAAAAAGCTCAGCCTGGAAAAAGCCCAGGAGAGACAAGGGGTGACGTGGGGGGACCGGAGGCCAGGGGGAGGGGGCAGAGCATCAGCCACAACTTCCTACCCTGGCGCGGGCCCGCCGCGGTCCAGGTTGTACACTTGGCGCGGGTTAAGCAGGTAGTGGAATTTCCGGAGGACCCTTGGAAGAGAGAGGCACGAGGGATCATAGAATCATAGAACCATGGGGGTTGGAGGGGACCTCGAGAGATCATTGGGTCCAACCCCCCCAATGCCACACAGGTGAGTCCCCCTTTGGGAGAGGTGCCAGGGCAGCCCGAGGGACCAGCAGTCCCTGAGCCGGGGGAGCTCTCTCTCCCACCTACCGCTCTCCCTGCCTTCCTCCGCTCTTGGGGTTCACAAGCACCAGGAGAGGGTGAGTCCCGGGCCGGGGGCTGATCTGGGTGGCAGAAAGCAGAGCTGCAAATGCCCGGCCGCTGCAGGGCTCGGCGCGTCCCTGCAGCAGGGCCCACGGGAGGCCTGGCACAGGAGCCTACCTGCAGGCCTTGCCCATCCACTGTGGTGGAGTTGAACTTGAAGCCCTGGTTGTCCTCAGGGCTGGTGCTGGCGGGGGAGTCGCTCTCTGATCTCCGGCAGTGGGACTGCCTGTCCTTTGGGGAACAGAGGCGTGGATGCACGTGCCACCCCAAAAAGGCGGTGCTGGCAGCTGGAAGAGGCCGGTTGGCCAGAGTGATGCCCTGCTGGGCCCCTGCCAGCAAGGAGGGGGCACCTACCAGGACAACGGGGCAGATGTAGGAAGGCAGCAAGATGTGGTCGCGCAGCGGGCCCCCGTCGCACTCTGGCTTCACATGGGAAGCACATTTGTTGTGGAGCTGGAGGGGGCAGGAGGAAGGCATGGTGGGGAGGGGGCACCAGGCCACTCGCAGGCCTCTCCTCCCCTGGGGCTGGCCGTACGGGGTGCACTGAGGGGGCACCCAGGCCCCCCCACCCGTGTACTCACGGTGACTTGGCACCAGACGCAGTGCAGGCCGGTGATGCCCTGGTAGCACTTGATGCTCTTGTGGCACCTGTCACACTTCACAGGGGAATTGCCCTCGATCCAGGTATGCTGCATCATCTGCAAGGCACAGCACAGGGTGGGGAGTACTGGGGGGAACAGCACCCATGGATCTGAGGGAATGTCCTCTCCATTAAGGGCTGATTTGGCCGTTGTGCAAGGATGCACTGACCCAAACCAGCCCCCTGCACAGCTCTGTCCCTCCGTGCTGCTTCATGCAGCGTGCTGGGGACACCCGTCCCCTGTCCAGAGCCACAGCAAACCCCAGGGCTGGGCATCTGGCAGGTCCCACCCTGCCAGGCTCTGGATGCTGGGAATGCCCACGTGCTGCTTCCCAGGACCCAAGGGACAAATCCCTGGGGCAAAAGCCATGGAGGACCAGGGCAGAAGACAGAGGGGCCAGCTGCTGCTCTCCAGGAGGGCTCTGCAGGGTTCCTGCCAGCTCAGAAACATGGGGCAGCCTACTCACACTCGTGTTTCTCTTGGACTTCACGTAGGTGCTGATGCAGGAGGCGATATCTTTGGACACACACCGCTCATGGACGGTGTACTTGCAGACTGGCAAGAGAGAAGAGGGTGGGGAACAGCATGGGCACTGCCCCCTCCTCACTCACCCCGCAGCACCCACAGAGCTGGGTACCCACGGGGGCCAGTCCCTGCCCCCAGAGCACTGGGGGTGCTGGGGTCTGGCGGGGGGCCGGGACTCACAGGAGCAGCAGAGGCCCTGCTTGCGGACCCCCAGCAGCATGGTGCGGCAGAAGTTGCAGTAGGCGGGTTTCTTGAAGTGCTTCAGCCTCCAGGCATGCTGCCCATCGTCCTTCACGTTCTGCAGGGCAGAAGAATGGAGGGCTGGGGGGTCACTCCCCCACTCAGGCCACCAGGGCCGGGGGGGGTCACTCCCCCACTCAGGCCACCAGGGCCGGGGGGGGGGGTCACTCCCCCACTCAGGCCACCAGGGCCGGGGGGGGGGGTCACTCCCCCACTCAGCCCACCAGGGCCGGGGGGGGGGTCACTCCCCCACTCAGCCCACCAGGGCCGGGGGGGGGGTCACTCCCCCACTCAGCCCACCACTTTTATCAGCTTTCTGACCTGTCAAAGCCCCCCCTTCCCGTGCCTGTGGGAGTTCCCTCACAGCAGGACCACAGGCTCCCCCTTTTCCCTTCTCCCCAGTGCCCCCCAAGCATCCCTGCTGCCGTGCCCCCCACCCCGGTTCCTGGGCACACCCAGCTCCTGGCACTGAGCTCTGGCTCCCTGCAGCCCCTTGGCACAGCCCAGCCGAAGGGAAGGTGACTCCACATCTGGGGCCAGGCCACCAGCACCGTGGGGTGACCACCACAAGCCTCTTGCAGGAGCCACTGGAACCCCCCCGTTTGCTTGAGCCCTGCTGCCAGAAGCCCCGTGCCCCCTCGCTCTGCGGGAAGCGCACACCAGGACGGGCACCGGGGAGCCAACCCACGTGTTCTGCACAGCCTGTCACCCGCTGGGTAGGGCTGTGCCTCGGTGAAATGAAAACACACCGCAGGGAAGTTAGGGGGGTGCCAGAACACCCCACCTCTGTTCTCTGAGGCTCAGCCCAGGAGAGGAGCTGGCATTTGGTTCACCAAGCCGGAGCGCACTGAGGTCCCAAGGAACAAGCCCAGCCTGCCTGGGCACGGCAGCCAGCCACGACCACAGGTCAAATCGGAGCTTGTAAAGGTTTGGGGGGCAAAGGCCGGCCAGCAGCAGCAGGGTGGGGGGGTCTGGTGGGGCCGGGGAGCCGGGGTCTGGCGCGGGGCTGCTCTGCGCGGCGCGTTGCCGGGGGTAGGGTGCCCTCCCGTGGTCCCTCCGTGCCCTCCACCACCAGCCTCCTCTGCCCGCCGCTCCCCGGGCTGGGTGAGGCCGAAAAGCGGGTGCTGGCACAGGCACTCACCGTCTCCATCCCCAGCAGGACCAGCAAGGGGATGGTGGTCATGCCGCCCCGGATCCACTCCTCCAGCGTCACGGTCCCGTCGTGGTCATAGTCGATCTCCTCCATCATCGCCTTCAGGATCTGGAGGAGGGAGGAGAGGCGGTGACAGGGTGATGCTGTCGGCAAACCCTGGCTGGGGGCTCCAGCTGAGAGCCCCCGGGGCTGCCCCAGCACTCACAGGCTTCAGCTCAGTGCTGTCCCACTCCAGGTACTCGGCCACATGCACCATCTGGTTGATGATACGATCCAGCTCCTGAGCACAGGAAGATGACAGTGCTTGGGGACAGCTTTTGGCATGGAGCACACACCCAGCCTCACCACCCCAGCTGGGGACCTTTCAGGCCTACATCTCGATAGGCCTCCCCCCCCCCAATCCCCCAGAGGGCCAGCAACACCCCACTTCTCCTGGGGGGGCTGGGCACTTGCTCTCTCCTCTGCAAAGCTGCCAGAAAAAACACTTTGATGGAACAGACTTTTCTTTGCAACAGGTTTCAAGGGAAACACCCAAAGGACAAAGAGAAAACATCCAGAAGGGTGGGGAAGGGGGGGAGCTGTGCCTGATTCTTCCTTCTCTAAAATGCCATGGTTTGATGCAGAGCTACAGTTGGCAGGGGGTTGGTATCTTCTAGCCACTGCTGGATGCTGCAGGGCCAGTGGGCATCCCCTCACCACAGCAAATACCCCACTGCAGCTCAGAGTGCCTCGCCGGGGCAGCGGGCATCCCTATAGGGGGGTTCCAGCCCCCCCACCCTGCAGCCCCAGCTGCTTTCTCCCCGGGGGAAGGCTCACCGAGCTGTCCAGGAGGCCGTTCCCATCAGTGTCATAGAGGCGAAACATAACTGGAGGGAGAAGAGAAGGCGGCTGCGGGTCAGAGCCCCGTGTCGTGGTGCCAGGGCTGCAGGACAGGAGCAGCACCGAGCCAGCTTGGCCTGGCTGAGGTGTGACCCAAGATGCCTAGGGGGCCACGGGGTATCAGAGCGAAGCGGCAGTCCCCCCCCAGCTCCCCCCTCTGCCAGACTCGGGTGCTGGTGGGGGAGCAGAGCAGTTTTCTCCAGCAATCTTCATCTTTCAGCATTAAAAAGCGAACAGGAGCATCCAGCCCCTCACCTCTCCTCATGGGAACCCTCCCCAGGCTCCACCTCCAGTCCCAGTCCCCTGTCCACCCAGCATAACCAGTAGCCCATTGCCACGGGGTCACACTCACACTCCAGCTTGTCCTCTGCCCGTCCCCTTTCCAGCAGGGACAGGTAGCAGACGATGTCCTTCAGGTGTACCACCTGGGCCAGGGGGGCGGGGGGGGGCAGGGGGGCTGCTTTCAGGGAGCTGTGGCTCTTCCGCAAGCTGAAGGGTAACTTCTTCTCCACAGCCCTCGTGCCTGTGGGCAGGGAAGCAGGGATGGAGGCTGTGCCAGGAGCCATCCCCAGCCAGGACACGGGGCTGGGAGCATGAGCCCTGGGGCAGGGACCCACTCGGCGCGGGGCTGGCTGCCACCGCAGGAGGGGGGCTGAACACTGCCAGTTGGTCACCAGGATGCAGACCTCACACCTCTGGCACTGGGGGTGTGGGCAGGACGAGCGATGGCAGCTCGTGGGGTCGTGTCACCCAGCCCAGAGGAGCGAGAAGATTGGCTGGTGGGGGGTGGATTGCTGCGGCGCTGGACAGCCCACGCTCCTGGCTGCCCACGCCGGCGGCAGCCTTCAGCAGATGGCTGCTCCTGGCAGAGCAGCCCTTGCCAGCACTCCCCTTCGGGGCTGGCAGGGGCTTGGCTGGAGGCAGCCATGAGTTACTGCTCCAAGGAGCTAGGAGCTGCTGCTGGGCAGTTAAGATGTTGACCGGCAGCGGCTCTGTGGGATGGGATAGGTGGCTTAAGTTTGCAAAGCAAAGGTGTCAGGACACCAGGAACCCACCGAGTTTGGAAGGTCACTGCCACCACCCTGGGGACCTGACCAGCCACGCTGCTGAGGCTGCTGCACGGCTTGGGAAACCAGGGAGGGCTTGTCACTGTCTGTGTCCCCCACAGAGGCCCTGTGGAGCTCACCTGGTGACTGAGGGCTGAGCAGGGACCCAGAGGAGATCTTTGAAGAGCCCGAGGAGTTGTGAACAGAAGGGGTGCCAGTGGTGGACTTCTGAGAGGACGACCTGGACCAGCTTGGGGAGGCATTGGGGATAGATGCTGGGGTGAGGGATGCTGGCTGTGGTTCAGGTGCAGTGCTGTGGTAGGTCTTGGGCTCAGAAGCATGTCGCCCCAGGGCGCTGAGAAGCGTTTTCCCATTGATCCCTGCAAAGCACACACACACCCGCATGCAGTTTAACACCAGGGTGCAAGCCCCTTCCTCCAGGAACCCTCATCAGGCTGGCACCCCAGCCCCAGGGCTCTCTGAGGGACTCTGTAGCAGCCCCTTGCCCTCCTGCCTGGCCCAGCACCTCCCAGCAGCGCTCCCATCCCTGGGTGCCAGCTGCCACAGAGCTCAGGAACAAGCAGGGAGGACACGATCCTCCACCACCACATCCCAAGGTGGCAGCTGAGCACCCAGGGAGGTTTCTCCCTTTCCTTTCACAGTTTATAGTCCTTTCAGCAGATGGCTCCAAGTGCTGCAAATCCACCCGGGCACTAGCCAGGGGAGGCAGGAGCAGGGGGCCCAGCACCCATCCCTGCTCTGGGTGCAGCCGTGCATCCGGCAGCTGCCCACACACCCATGACAGGGGCACAGGCCACCTCAGTCTGGATGGAGGTGCCAGCATCAAGTGACTTGGGCCCTGAACACGCTGAGGAAAGGGAGGAATCAGCACAACAACACCTTGTGGGTGCCCCCACCCTGGGGAAAACTCCCCGGAACAAGGTCCCTGGGAGCCTGTCCATCGGATGGGACAGAGCCGGGCTGCGTGCTGGCCCTGATGTTACCCACTGTGGGTGCCACCCTGCAACCTTTGTCCCCGTGGAGCAAGACTGGAGTGAGCCCAATGTGTGACGGTGCCACACCGGGGCGGCTGGGCGGTGGGGCAGGGCTGGCTCACCACGGGCACTGAGCTGCGAGGCGCCGGGGCTCTGGCGCTGGGGCTCCGGGGAGGCTCGGCATATCTTACGCTTGAAGGAGGTGAAGAGGTGTTGGCAGAGCTCCTCAGGCACGTCCGCCTCCAGGTACGTCTTCATGAAGAGGCGAAAGCCCTCGTAGTCGATGGGCTGGGGAGGGGACAGAGGAGGTGCTGGAGGTGCCACCAGCACCCCGTGGGGGATGCAGAGCTGCTGGTGGCAAGGGGACAATGGTGCCCTGAGCCCTCTTCAGCAGGTATGTCAGATGCAGAGCCCTCCCCAAAGCCACCAGCTTCCTGGATCCCAGCAGGGGGACAGAATCACAGAATCACCAGGTTGGAAAAGACCTTTGAAGATCATCGAGTCCAACCATTCCCATCCTAAACTAAACCAGATCCCTGAGCACCTCATCTCCCCTTTTTAAACACCCCCAGGGAAGGGGACTCAGCCCCTCCCTGGGCAGCCTGTGCCACAGCCCCACAAATCTTGCAGTAACAACTGTTTTTCTACTGTCCAATCTGACCCTGCCCTGGGGCAGCTTGAGCCCATTGCCCCTTGTCCCATCTCCTGTCCCCTGGCTGAAGAGACCATCACCCATCTCTCTATAACCTCCCTTCAGGGAGTTGTAGGTGGGGAGAAGGTCTCCCCTCAGCCTCCTCTTCTCCAGGCTGAACACCCCCAGCTCCCTCAGCTGCTCCTCAGAGGATCTGCCCTCCACATCACAGAGCATATTTAAGAAATGGAATAATTTTTGGTGTAAGACTCATTTTTTGGTTAACTTTAATGCAGTAAGTTAATGCCTTTTTTTTTCCCCCCTCCAGTGATTTCCATGACCTTCCACTTTCAGAGACTAAACGGTCCTGAAAGGAATGATATGTCTGTTAATGAGAACAGCAGGATGCTCAGTGATCATTCATTTCTAAAGCTATACAAATGCCCATTCATGGACAATCTGCACTTCACATTCTCAGGAGCTCAACAGGTTAAAAAACATTCCTGGGACCTAAAGGGGCTTCCTGGATCCCAGCAGGGGGACCTAAAGGGGCTTCCTGGATCCCAGCAGTGGAACCTAAAGGGGCTTCCTGGATCCCAGCAGGGGGACCTAAAGGGGCTTCCTGGATCCCTGGATCCCTGGATCCAGGTGGGACGTGGTGGCACAGCACTTGGCCGGGGCAGTGCAGCAGCCAGCCCGCCTGCCTGGGGGTCTGCAGACCCCTGCCTGGTGGGCAGCTCGTTGGAGGGACAAGAGTCTCTGACAGAAGCCAGGTGCTCAGCTCTCAGCAAACACTTGAGGAACGAAACACAGACCTTCTGGCACGGCCAAAGGAGGCTGGGGGCGTTGGAGGCAGAGGGGTGTAATGAGCTGTGCTCTGCAAGACTCTTTCTATCATCCTCCTGAGGTCTCCTCGCCTCCTCCCTCCCCACTGGGCACCCCCATCACATCGAGACGCTGCCTTCCCTATGGCTTTTGTGGCTGCAGCAAGGGTCCCGTGGTGCCCTTGAATAGCAGGGCAGTCTTGTTGCCCCTCCTTGCTGCATTCAGCCCACTGCTTTTTCTCTCTCTGCCTCACTCCCCATCATTATGGCCCCTGGGCATGGCTTTGTCCTGCCAGCACACTAATAGGTCTCTCTGAAAGCCCCACTTGGAAATAATGCCAGCCTTCCCCTGGGCCAGGCTTAGGGCTGCCCCTGTCCCCACGTTGGCAACAGCAAAGCCACCTGCTCAGGTAAGAGCCAGTCCCTCCTGGCTCCCTCCTGGCAAAGAGACACACCACAAGGCTCCTGGCAAGGCAGCCTGCAGCGTGGCTGCTGTCCTGTGCTGGCTGCAGGCTGCCTTGCCAGGAGCCTTGTGGGATGGGGTTGGGATGGCAGCCTGGTCCCCAGGATACCTCAGCAGAGATGCTCCCCATCTGTGGGAACATGGGCTGTGGGGAGAGGTGGACAGACAGACCCACCTTCCCCCAGCTGGTTTTAGCTCCAGGAGCTGGGGCTGGGGGAGTCAGAGGGGGGGGCTGGGAGCTGCCAGCAGCTTGGGAGGAGGCTGGAAGGGACAGGGCCATACCTGTTCAGGGTTGTACCTCGAGAGGATGCCATCGCCGTGGAACTCCTTCAGGACATCCTTGAGCTTCTTGGTGGAATCTGGGGAGACAAAAGGCGTCACACTGAGCGTGGCATCCCCATTCGGGAAGGTGGAGATGAATTATCAGCTGGATACACCATTTCTGGTCCTCTCCATGCCTGGGAAGGAACCACCCCTGCCCTGCTTTTCCCTCCTGCTTTCCAGAGTGGGGTAGATATGTAAAGCATGCCAGCAGGGATGGGGCCTCTTCCTCCTACCCACGTGAAGATAAAGGCAGACGCTGAGCAAGGAAAGCCTGGACCACCCCCAGGCTGCTCAGGAATGATGCTGAGCACAAAGCCTGGTGATCCCTGTCCTGGTCCCTCCATACAGGGTTTGGGGTGGCTGCTCCCATGCTGAGAGCTGGTGGCTCCCAGCATCCCCTCAGCAGTCTGAGCTGTCCCCAAAGCCTGCCCCAGGCTTCCCATCAGCATCTCTGGGAGGTGTCAGGAAGGAGAACAAGAACGGTACTGCTCCAGGCCCCCAAGTTCTCCTGGCTGGGTGTCCTCAGGGCTGGAGGGACACAGGTCCTTCCAGAATTGAGAAATAAGGGAAAACTGTTAAACAAGATCAAAGGGGGGTAACCTTAAGCCCTAACCTTTGAACACAGACCTTGGGCTTGTCCATTTAAAAGGCTCTTGGCCACACCAGCCCTGTTAACTGCTGTGAAATCCTCTCTCAAAGTGGGGGGGGGCTGTGCTGGCTCCTGCTCCCCCCAGCCCTCCCTCTCATGAGGATGGAGCTCAGCACTGGACTGACCCGTCCAGGATTCCAGGGGCAGGTCTGGGGGTTGCAGAGCACAACTGGAGGCCGGTGTCTGCTCAAGGAAGGGGCTCCCAGCCCAAGGGTTGGGAAGGACCCGCGGAAGGAACCCCAACCCTGCTCCCTGGCTGGCTGCCAGACCAGCCTCCTGGGGAGGAGGCAGCTGCCCGTGCTGCAGCCTTGCTCATCACACTGATTAATGAAACCAAGACGCTGTACGTGTTCCCAGCTCAGCATTACAGATGGTGTTGTACAGCCTGCGATCCAGGAAAGCAGAGCCCGTTCTCCAGGGAGGAAGGACAAGATGCAGACAGTGACGCTGAGCACACCCCTCTGCCCACAGCCCTGCCTGGGATGCCCGGCAAGTAGGCAGGGAGCAGTTTGGATTGGGAGATGGTGCCTTGACCCTGTTTGCCTTACCCCTATGATGGGCAGCAGCACCACGGGCAGCCCTGGGGGGGTCCATGGGGTCCCCTTTCCCTCCCAGCACTCTACCACGCAGCCACAGGAGCCTGTTCACCCCAGGGTTGTGCTGCCCTGAGATTCCACACCCCTTCTCCCTCTGTCCCATCATCCTGCCAGGGTTTTCCCATCCTCCTTGCCCTGCTCTCAGCACCTTTGTGGGGGCTGTGCTGCCTCTCCACTGCCCAGGCTCCCTCCCCAGCTGCTTGCAGCCCCAGGACCACCCCCCTCCAGCATTGCAGCCAACCTCCTCTCCTCAGCAGGAGCTGCAAGGGAGGCTTGCTCTACAAAGGCGCTAAGTGAAATTACTGCAGAGGGTTGGCAACTCGAGCTGCGCCGTGTTTGGGAAGAGCCAGTCTGCTTTCCTCGTTGGCATTTCGCTTCCCTAACAAACGTGGGAGCCAGCCTGCCTTTGGAGGGACCAAGCTGTGCTCATGCGTGTGTCCCCCAAAGCTGGGGCGATGGGGGGGGCAGGAGTGAATCCTCCCCGGTGCACAGGCACGGGGACCCCTCTGCCATGCCCCACCGGCCAGTGCTGGGCGTCAGGCACCTTCCCAGTCTCCCCATCCAAAACTCAAGAAGTCACCTAGCTCTCCAGGAGGACACCAATGGGAGGGGGTTGAGTCCCCTTCCCTGGGGGTGTTTAAAAAGGGTGGATGAGGTGCTCAGGGATCTGGTTTAGTTTAGGATGGGAATGGTTGGACTTGATGATCTTTAAAGGTCTTTTCCACCCTGGTGACTCTGTGATTCTGTGACGCAGCACAGATCAACAGGACTTGTAAACCCCTCCCCGTGTCCTGAGAGGGGGAAGCACAGGGTACTCACAGTCTGTGTACTGCTGGAGCTGGGCAAACTCTGCGGGGCTGAGCGAGATCCACCCGCCATCGCTCATCTTGGGGTGGCAGGCCCCAAAGCAGGGGCCACGAGCCGCTGCGCCCGCCGTGCCAGGCTCAGCGCCGCGTCGGCTGCTCGGTCACATTGGCACCGTGAGGGGCACGGGGGTCTCTCTGCCTGCTGGCACCATCTCGTGGGCAGCAAGCCCCGGAGCTTCAGAGCACCTGGTCAGCACCTTCCTCCCTAGAGAAGAAAGAGATGAGGGGGGGTCAACAGTGGCCGGCCTGTGGCAGGCAGAGGCCAGCTCCTGCCTGCACCCACTGCCCTGCTGCAGCCCCCCAACCCTCCTGGGAGAGTTGGCTGCAGCAGTGGGGCTGGCACAGGGGGTGCATGAGCATAGAAGTAGGGTGTCCCAGCTGGGGAGGGTATTCCCCCCCACAGCCATGGGGGACCCCTGCTTCAGGCACCCTGTGGGAAGGCAGAAGGGACATTGCCAGCTGCAGCATGGGGCCAGCAGACATAGGGGTGAGGGCAAAGAAGTGTGCAGACCCCCTTGCTGAGAGGCTGTTCCCGGGGGGAACCACTCTGCCAGGCAGCTGGAATGGTGCCACCCGCAGTGGTCGGGGCTGTGGCAAGGCCAGCAGGCCAGGAACAGGGCTCATCGGGCAGGGAATGGGGCTCGTGGCCTTAGTTACCCCCAGCACCTTCCAGGGAAGCCTGTGTGACAAGAGCAGAAGGAAGGACACCATTAATTAGAGGAGCAGCAGTGCCCAGAGGCAGGGAACCTGGAGGAGTGGGAACCTCCCAGGCCGGTGGTGACCTTTGGCTGGCTCTGCAAATGACTGTGAATTAAAAATCAAAAGGGAGAGAGAGGGAATCTGCTCGGGCTGGAAAAGCCTGTGCTGCAGAGGAGGTGTCAGCAGGCCTCCAGCCAAGCAGCCCTCCCCAGGCCCGCTCCAGGCCGCCCCCAGCCCATCCGCTTGCAGGATTCAAGCTATAATTGCTTCTACCCCTGACCAAATCAGCCCTGGGGGAAAGAGCAGCTCCCTGAGGAGGCGGCTGTAACTCCAAGGAGCAGATGAGAGTAGTCTGAGCTCGATTTTAGGGCCAGCTCCTTGCTAAATGTTGGCCCCCAGTTCCCACCAGCCTGAGGTGACAGACTGGAGAAAGGGGAGCATGGGTGAGCTGGGAAGGGCCACGCTGCTCAAGGGGATGCTTCGGGAGCACCCCACGCCTGGCTGGGCTGCCCACAGCCCCTTTTTGAAGGGGAAGAAGCATTTGATTGAGGAGAGCACCCATTTTGGGGTGCTGCTGGATCCCACATGCCATACCCCCTAGCCGGTGTCCCTCAGGATGGTGGCACATGGGGCATAGAGGGGCAGCCCTTTAACCCTTTGTCCTCCAGATTTCCCCCCTCCAACCATCTCTGGGAGAGTCCTTCTCTTCCAGCCCAGCACCCCAGGACAGCCCTGGCGTCAGCAAGGAGCTGTGACAACCCTCCCAGGGCTTTTGGGATGAGAATCGCTGCTCAGTCCCTGGCAAACCCACTTTCCTTTGCCAATGTTATTTTGGCTCTAACTCCAGCCAGGGCACAGAGACAGGCCCAATGCAACACCCCCTGTCAGAGGAGGAGGAGGAGGAGGAGGGAGTGCTGCAGCCCCCTCCTCGGGGCTACAGGGAGGATGGTGACCCCTGAGTGAGCAGCACAGCGCTGAGCACCCACCCGGATGGTGGGGACACTCATCCTCAGCAATCCCGTCCCTCAGGGGACGAGCTGGCAGGGGTTTGGGGACCCCCCAAAGATGTTTCTACTGGTCCTGCCCAAGACAACATGGGGACAGCTGCCCTGGGACAGGGGGTGACTGCCCTGCTGTGTCCCCACTTGTGTGGGGACTGCACACAGCCCCTCGCTGGGGCCCTGCCAGCTCTGTGGCAATTCCAGCCATCCCAGCTCATCCCAGTGGCTCTTTGTCCTCATGCCACCAACTGGGGATGAGCTGGACTCTGGTTTAGGGCTAGAAAAAAGCACCCATCTTCCCATGCTGGCATTGGTTTTCTGGGGATCTGCTTCTCCAGTGGAAATACGGGGTTTGCACCTTTCTGAGATGAAGGGTTTGTCCCCAGGGGTCTCCAAGGCTGGTCCAAGAGTACTTGGTCTCTAAGAAACCCTCAAAGGAGTGCAGGCAGCCTTCCTGTTTCCTGTCAAACAACCTGTTTTGTTTGATCAGAACCTGGTTTTTATCCTAAATTCATACAAGGCAAGGCTGGGAGAGCAGAGGTAGCTCAGCCTGCAGAAGAAAAGGTGACGGGGGGGGCTGGCTCCAGCTGCCCAAAGAAATCTGGGTGCACCAAGGCATCCCATGATGGGCAGCAGGAAAAGCATCCCTCACTTCTTTTCAAGGCAGGTCACAGGGCTGCACGGAGCAATAGAGGACAAGCAAAGTGGAGCTAATCGGGCCATCCCAAGGGGCTTTCCCCCAGCAACTGCTGCAATAACAAATGCCACTCCTAGCACATCAGCCTTGGATTTCAGGAAGGGCAGGAAAAAGCCTCCTTAGGAATCCAGCTGCTGCCTGTTTGGCCGCCCTCTGGATTGTCAGCGGCCAATTATGTTCTATTAAATCAAATTTGCCTCTCTCTAAAAATAGCTCCCCTACTAGTGTTACAAATAACAGCGGATTACCCTGCCTGAAAGCTCTTACCGGGACGTGGCCACTCTCCCCCTCCCCGCTCCGTGCCCGCCAGCCGCGCGCGTGGGCTTTGCCGCTCTGCCGGCACCGGTGGCGCGGCGTGACTCAGGGCGGCTGAAGTGGCTGGGGGAGGATGGAGATGGGGAGAGAGGGGGGCTCTGATTGCCTACCGAGCTCTCTGCAAGGAATGAGCTGGTGCTGGAGGCCCTTGGGAAGCCCCCACATGGAGCATCCTGCCAGCTCTGGGGCCGGGCGAAGGGGTGATGAAGGAGGCGCCGCGGGGAGCATCGCTGGGTACGGGCAGAGGCGCAGCTCAGGGGGGAGCCAGGGCCCGGCCATGTAGGGCCTGAAACGCTCACGTCAATGAAGGAGATGCCAGGCTGAAGCTGGAAACATGCCAGCCCCCCTGCCAGCGAGCGGGGCCCGTCCCAGGGCAGTGGGCATGTCTCGATACCCACGCAAAAGGGCTGACCACAGGGGAGCGGCGATGGGAGGGCAGAGGAGTTATTTCACCAGCCAGCCAGCCAGCCCTGCCTCCCCACCAGCCATCCCACTGGCCACCTGGCACTGACAAGGACAAAGAACCTGGTCCCACGGCTGCTCCCAGGGCACGCACGCAGTACGGTGCCATTGGGCTTGCTGCAGGTTCTGGAAGGCTTGTTCCACCAGCATCTGCCTGCCCT
The DNA here is from genome assembly GCA_020800305.1 of Porphyrio hochstetteri. NCBI lineage: Eukaryota > Metazoa > Chordata > Aves > Gruiformes > Rallidae > Porphyrio > Porphyrio hochstetteri. The sequence goes on from CM036914.1 coordinate 1,768,020, forward strand.
CTCTGGGAGCAGAGATAGTGAAGGAGAGCTAATTCCACCCAGGGGTGCAGGACAGCCACGGGCAGTGGGACAGCAGCTTGTAGGTCCCAGCAGAAGAGCCTCGACCGGCTCTGCAGGGGCGTGTGGATGGAGCTGCAAGCGCATCCCCTGCCCACTGGAGATTCCTACTTCAGGTGCCCTTTGGGAAGGAAAAACATCAGCTCCTCAAGCTTCAGGAGAGCGTGCAAGAAGCGAAAGCACCCGCTGGGCACACGCACACTGGCACACAGGGACCTGTAGCCCCCCACCAGCAGCAGGGCACAGTACAGCCCAAAACCGGGCTCTTCCCCACAGCCCTGCCCGGGCCTGCTGAAAGCCACGGTCACTTGAAACATCTCCCCAGGCAGAGGCACCATGGATCCCTGCAGGAACAGCGTTTTTCCAGGCCACCCACCCCATCTTTTGGGAAGATCAGCCTATTTTTGTGCTGGGCTGGGTTAGAAGCCCCCGAGGCGGTGGGTGGAGTGTGAGTCCCTCCTGTCCCGCTGCTGCAAACCACCCCAACAGAGTCACGCTCAAACTATTCTCTGTGGTGACAGAAGAAAAAACACTTTCCTCTGCATTTTGCCAGCCTGAGCGGGACACTGGGGATCTTCCTTGTCCCTGCCCACAGCTCACCCACACTGGGTTTCGCCCCGCGCCACCCCAGCCCCTCGCCCACCCACCCGTGAGGGGGCCAGGCGTGCTGTCTGGCCCTGTACTGCTGTTTGGGCACCTTGCACCAACTCTCCTTAGGGTGCTGGGCACCCCCGCAGCACTGAAAGGTGCTGGCAAAGGTTCCTGCAAGCCCACGCCTCTGACCACCTCTCAGGAGGGGAGTAGGCACAGCGCTGGTCCTACAGCTCCTTCCCAGCGGTAGCAGCAGTTTTTGGGGGGTTGTGCCAGCTGCCCGCTCCCCTGCCTTCAGCAGCACTCCAACAAACACAGGCAGAGACGGCTGTCCATGCACAACCCCACATCCCACGAGTACACATCTGTCAGGAGCACCTTGCTGGGACCCTGCGCCCTCTCCCAGCTGCAGAGCATCCTCCCCTGGCAGCTTTTAAGCAAGCTAGCAGCACTAGGAGATGGTCCCCTCTCCTTGACCGCTGCATCCGGAGGACATCTGCCACCACTGTGACCAGCTCTCACATCACAGGAGCTATTTCCCACGAGGGAAGCCACACAGGAAGAGGAGGGTAGCTGTGGCTGGGCCTCTGGCTACAGACATACCGACACCCAGTAGTAAACTGGGAGCTGGTGGAGCTCGGCTTAGCCCAGCCCAGCCCAGGGACAGTGGGAGCCAGCACGGCCCCCCCCTGGAGCTCAACCCCCCCCCCACTGCAGCCTGATGGGGCCAGAACAGCTCAGCTCACACCACAGGGACACCAACAACTGCCCAACTTACTGCTGCTGCCTTTTTAGAGAGCAGTGCTGCTGGCTGAGTTAGGAGCAGGCTGGAGCTGAGCTAGGATGCCTTTCGGGAGGGACTGTCCCCTCGCCACCTCCCCTGCAGATCCCGGCTGGACCGGAGCCTGTCTCATGGAAAAGCCCCTTCCCACCTCAGATGGAGAGGCAGCGGCTGGACCCCCCTCTGCAGCAGGGGGGCTCCATCACCCTGCACCTACACACCCAGGGCTTCCTGCGGCCAGCACTAGGAATCCTGTGGTGGGGAGTCCCCTAGGTTAACCCCACCTTGTGTGGGACAACGCTGCTCTCCAGAGCTGTGACTTACATCCTTCTCCCCTTTCATCCCCTGAAACAACCTGAAGAACAAGTTGCAGCAGCCTCTCTCTGCAGGCCGGGCGCCCTCCACACCTGCCTTCCAAAGTGACCGGCCCCAACAGTTTTCACTTCACGAGGAAGACACTAACGAGCTTTTCCAGCCTGGCAACACGGGGGAACGGCTGACTTGGGCTGTTTCTCTGCCAGTCGAAAGGGCGTGTGGTCTTAGGGTACAGCTGAGAACCAGCACACGTTGAGACACCAGTGAAGATCTCATAGCCTCCCCCGGCTGCATTACAGGCTGGGTGGCAGCCATCTTCTCCACCCTGGGGGACGAGGGGGTGCTGCCCTGTCCTCCCCGACCCTCAGAGCACCTCTTCCCAGGGTGGAGCCCCCCACCCACCCCACCTGAGCATCGGTAGTACCCTCGCTCCCACACCCCGGCGCTGCCCCGCTCCTCGAGTCGCTTCAAAGCCGGCCCAAACGCCTCGGGACGGGGTCGGCACCGGCCCGGGGTGGGGGTCGCGGGCTCCGAGCGCACTGGCGGGGCGCGGGGAGCCGGCCGGGGGGCAGCGAGCGCCGCCAAGTCGCTCCCGGCCGGGGCAGGAGGTCGCGCTGGGCGAGCGGCGGTGCCGTGGGTGCGGGGTCTGCCCACGGAGCGAGGGGACGGGTCCCCGGACACCCCCCCCTCCCCTTGCCGCAGTCCCGCGTCCCCCCCGCCGCTGTCCCCTTACTTGGAGGCGGCGGCGCGGTGCCATCGGCGGGGTCGGGCTCGGCCGGGTCGCTCAGGCGGCGGCGGCGGCGGCTGCGGGGTTGCCGGTTCCCGGTGGCGCTGGGCAGCCCGGCAGCTCCCCGCTCCCTTGGCGAGGCGGAGCCGGGCTGGGGGGGTGCGGGGGGGATGCGAGCGGGCCCAGCCCGCTCCGCCCGCCTCCGCCGGCACCGGCGGACGGCAGGGGAGAAGAGGAGGAGGAGGAGGAAGAGAAGGAGGAGGAGGAGTTGGAGGGCAGCGCCCGGCGGCCCCGACCGCGTCCCCGCCTCTCCCGGGGCCGGAGCAGCGGCGTGGCGGGAGCTGCCGCCCCGCGCCGAGCAGGGATCCGCGTTCCTCTGCTGAAACTAATTCATTCGACCCTCCTCCCCGGCACCAGCACCCCGCGGCAGGGCTTTCCCCGGCCCCGCACCGAGCCCCGCCGCTCCCGGCCCCGGCCCGCCCCTTCCCTGGGGCTCCCCCGCACCCCGCTCTCTCCCGCACCCCGTTCTCTCCCGCACCCCGTTCTCTCCCGCACCCCGCTCTCTCCCGCACCCCGTTCTCTCCCGCACCCCGTTCTCTCCCGCACCCCGCTCTCCCCCGCACCCCGCTCTCTCCCGCACCCCGTTCTCTCCCGCACCCCGCTCTCTCCCGCACCCCGTTCTCTCCCGCACCCCGCTCTCTCCCGCGTCCCAAGCGTTTCGCCCATGGCAAAGGTTGCTCTTTCCTAAGGAACGGAACAACCACCAAAAACAAACAAACAACAACCAAAAAAAAAAAAAAAAAAGCCAAACCAGATAAAAACGCATTTTTATTTTCTTTCCATGACGCGGCTGCCTGCTCGGGGTGACACTATTTCAGGCATGTCTATTATTTATGCTTTGCTATATTTATATTAATTAGAGACGCCATCCATCTACGTAGTTCTCCAACTTCAAAAAAAGCCCGAGAAGGAGCCTGGCAGCTGGGACTGAACTTCCTCGGGAGGAACGGGCAGAGCGGAGCGGCAGTGGCAGCTCCAGCTGCGCCCCCGCCTCACGCTCCTGCTCTGCGCCCGGGAGCTCAGTCCCTCTTTCCCTCCCTCCTTCCTGGCAGGGGTCCCACAGAGGTGGGTGGGGGCTCCTGGATGGGATGCTGAGGATGGCAGGGTCGCCAGAGTCATGCCAGTTTTAGGAGAGGTGGTGGCACTTGTGTTATTTATGCCAGGGCAAGGGGAGCATCCCTTCAAAGCACCCACCCGGTGATGAGCTGTGGGGAAGCACTGGGAAGAGGGCTCTGAGCTCCTCCCACTGCCACCCACGCTGCCCTCCTGCCCCGGGAGATGTAACCTGTGTCACCACCCAGCCAGAGCGGGTGACCTCTCTCTCCTCTCCCCTGAGACAAGCGTCCCAGCCCCGTCCTTGTCCTGTCACAGAATCACAGAGTCACAGAATCACCAGGTTGGAAAAGACCTTTAAGATCATCAAGTCCAACCATTCCCATCCTAAACTAAACCAGATCCCTGAGCACCTCAGCTACCCTTTTTAAACACCCCCAGGGAAGGTGACTCAGCCCCTCCCTGGGCAGCCTGTTCCAGCCCTGACAACTCTTTCAGGAAAAGATTTTATTCTACTGTCCAATCTGACCCTGCCCTGGCACAGCTTGAGCCCGTTGCCCCTTGTCCCATCTCCTGTCCCCTGGCTGAAGAGACCATCACCCATCTCTCTATAACCTCCCTTCAGGTAGTTGTAGGTGGGGAGAAGGTCTCCCCTCAGCCTCCTCTTCTCTAAGCTAAACAGCCCCAGCTCCTTGTTTAGCTGTCCCACGGCTCCAGGTCACTTCATCCCAGGGAGGTGGCAGTTTGCCAAATGTGTGGGTGGGAGGAAGAGGAGAGCAGGGAAGGCTCCTGGCTGGACACCGTCTGTTGCCTTCAACCAGGGCACCGGGGCACATCAGCTGCGGGCTGGGCGAGCAGCTCCCCAGACAGAGCTGGTGGAATACCTCCTGCAAAGACCCAGCTGGCAGACACAGAGTCTTTTTTTCCAGAAAGAAACCTTGCAGCAGATGAAACCTTGCCCAGCTCAGCGCCAGGCCTTGCAGGAGCGATGTACTCGGGATATGCTGGTACCCCCAGCAGTGCTCTCTGGGCAGCAGCATCCCCCTGAGGCTTTCCAGATGGCTGTGAGCCCCTGCAGCCTTTGCCAGCTGTTGGGAATGGCTGTGCACGAGCGGTGCATGGATGGTTTTTTTCAGGCAGGGGACCCAGGTGGACCAGGAGGAGCTGATAGCAGAGTGCTGCACTCCCTCACTCTGCGTCAGGGTTGCTGATGCTCTTGGTGAAACACTCCCAGCACGCCCAAATGAAAGAGTTTCATTCTTTCCCCTCCTCCAAGTAGGTATTCCTTCCAGGGATTAAATTAGTAAATTAAAATGGGAGAAAGACACAGTTGTTATGATTAGGCACAAGCCCTGGTGACAATGCCTCTCCCATGTGGATCTGCATGCTGTGTCCTGGTGCATTCCCACCTCCACTCAAGGGCTGTGGACAGTGGGTTCACAGCCTGGAATGACCCCTTAGAGGGAAAGGCACTGGGGTCAGGGTTTGGGTGAGAGCTACCTAGGGGTGCCTTAAACACCAATCTCGAGGCCTGAAAGCCCTGACCGTGCAGCTGGTGGTGCTCTGCATCAGCAGAACAGGGAGGGTCCCTTTGCTGGGGCATTGGCAGCCGTGGTCTAGGGGTGCTGGCAGCAGCTGTGAAGCCTCTGAGCATGCCAGAGGTGAAAAACAGGGATCCAGTGAAGTGGGAAGAAAGAAGTACACTGCTCTGTCTCACAATATCCCCCCCCGAGGATTCATAACTTCTGCAGATCACTGATAACCCCCCAGCCAGGGGGGTCATTCATATTCATGTCTTCATCTTTTAAGACCCTGTCCCATATATCGAACAGGTTCATCTCCCCAGTGAAGGCTTGAGTTGCATCAAATCTTCCTCCTACTCTGTCCGGTTCCTGACCCAGGATCAAGACATCTCCAGGTTTAATTGGGTGCCAAGGAGCAAGATTCTCCCCAGTGCCAAGCTTTTCTCCATCCTGAAAAGCCTCCCACATCCCACCTCTGGTTGTCCATGACATACAGATATGATGCCACTTTCCATCACTAATGAGCACAGGGAGCTGGGCAACCTTACCATTAAGCCTGAGACTGGGACTGGCTAAGCCTTGCTTTCTGGATTAGTGCAAGCAAAGCACTGAGAGCTGGATTGATTGGAGCCCCAGCTTCTAGCCCCGTCCAAAAAAGCCATCACATTCTGCCTGGCAAAAATTGTCCTCCTTAAGCCTGAGTCAGGACAATTCCTTGTTCTGATGCTCAGTGATTTCTTCTTTCCTCCCTGGTTCCCCCTGGTACCTGGCAGGGAGCAGCAGGCAAAGGGTGGGCAAACCAGCCTTGGGGGCTGAATGATGACAAATTTCAAAGGGGGTGGGGGAAAAAACCCAAACCCCAAAAGCCTCAACTATAAACCACTTGAGAATCTTCCAGGTGGATTTTTTTTCCCCCACAGCTTTTGTTCTGTCCCCAGGGACGGGCAGGGGGAAGGACGAGTGCTCCTGCTCTGACCTGTGGGTGGTCATCAGCATTATATTAAGTCGCAGTGAGCCTGTAGAGCAAAAGATTAGGCTGGAAATTAGAAAACACGGTGGGGAAGGGATGTTCCCCCTGAGGGACTCGCTCACAGAGCCAGGAGGTGCCAGTGCAGATGAACTTGGCCCCTTCCCAGCCACCAGCCGTGGTGATGTCGGTGCTCTGAGTGCTGGGGCTCCTGTGCCCGGTGAGCCGAGCCTGTGGCAGGGCAGGACAGCCAGTAGCTTGAGTCTTCCCAAAGCCCTTGGTGTCACCTCAGGGGCCTTTTCCTAGCCTCTTGCCTGGGGGTGATGATCATCAAGGAGGGGAAACAACAGCATCTCCACTGCTGGCTGCCCACTGAGTCCATCCCCAGCTCTTGCACCTGGAGACCAAACTGCGTGGCTCCCCCACCCAGAGCGTGGTTTTTAGGCAGGGTGATGTTCTGCAGGGTGGGATACTCCTGGGTTTGGGCATCTCACTTGGGGGAGGACCAGCAGGCAGCAAGCGGGCGCTGCGGTGCTGCAGCCAGAGGGAACATGTGCAGCAGTGCCGGCAGCAGCTCTCCAAGGCTGCTCAGCCCTTGCCCAAGCTTGGCTCCTGTGCAGAGCCAGGCTGCTGTCAGGGAAAAACAGTGCCACCAGCTCAGGGATTTGGGTGAAGGGGTGTTTTTCCTGAGGCTGGAGAAGGACCCCATGTTAGAATGGCACTGGTGGCTCAGGCTCCCTCTGACAGAGGGGCTGGAGAAACTGGGGCGGGAGGGAGCTGGGCAGCCAAGAGCAGGGAGTGCACCCACGGGTGCTCTGCTAAACTCCAGCCCTGCCCTGTTTCCCCTTGAGTGAGAGCCCCCAGAAGGTGATGACTACAGTGATGATGCAACAGCTTGGGAAGGGATGGCATCCCATTGTCACGGCATCAGAAGCCATCAGCAGAGAGCACCAGGGATGGCCACACACACCTTCCCATCTGTGTCCCCATCACTCTGCTCCACCAACCCACACCTGGGCAGTGCAGATGCAGAGCAAAGGCTGGAGAGGGGCTGAGCTGCCCGGCCCCATCTGCTCACGTTGGGGAGATATCATTACTGGGACATGGGGAAGAGTGTGTGGTGGAGTGCCAGATCTGTGTTCCCAGCGGTTTCTACACCTCAGGTGAGTAGCACAGTGGGAAAATTGCACCTTCCATCCAAGACAGGGAGAAGCCCTCTTGTCCAGAGGCACCAGGGCATCTCTGCACCCTCAGGGGTCCGACACTGGGGGTCACAGTTCACTGTGCATACGTGGGTGCCTCCAGCAGCGGAAGGGAGGTGGGAGGAGGAAGGTGGGTGAGGAGCATGAAGGAAATATGTATTGGGGGAACCCCCACCTCTGTGCCCTCGGGGCAGGCGTGGGAGCAGCGGGCTCCAGCATCCCCTGGCTCTAGGCTCAGGCTGCTGCCTGGTGCGGGGTGGAGCAGGGAAGGGAGTCAAAGAGCTGTCAGGTGTCGTTAGTGGTGTGACATCTCTTAATGAGGCCCATCTGGTTGGGAGGCAGCGGATCCGGCAGGATTTCTGCAGACCTGATGGCGAATGCTTTTGCCAAGGTTTTACAATCAGCATTAATAAACACGCCGGGGCGGCGTTTGGCACGGGGAGCTGAAACTTCCCAGGCTGAGACTGAGAACAAAACCCAACAGAATGACAGCAAAAGCCCTGGCCACACAGCAGAGCTCCTGGGCAACCCCCGCCACCCTCCAGGGTGTGCATAGCCTGTGCAGCCTGCGAACACAGGGTCACACCTGCCTGGGGGGTTGCTGGCTCCTGTGGGCGCTCCATCCCTCTGGGACCACGTGCATGGATCCTGCATCCTTACCCACTGGGCAGGCTGGGCTGTCCCCATTCTCCACCGACCCTCCACCCATGAAGATCCTGCAGACCCGAAGGCAGCTTTAGAGCAGGATGGCTCTGTGTGGAAGGCGTCTGGGAGGGAACCTCCCAGAGGGAGGGGAGACCTTATCACCACCTACAACTACCTGAAGGGAGGTTACAGAGAGGTGGGTGATGGTCTCTTCAGCCAGGGGACAGGAGATGGGACAAGGGGCAATGGGCTCAAGCTGCCCCAGGGCAGGGTCAGATTGGACATTAGAAAAACATTTTTTACTGAAAGAGTTGTCAGGGCTGGAACAGGCTGCCCAGGGAGGGGCTGAGTCACCTTCCCTGGATGTGTTTAAAAAGGGTAGATGAGGTGCTCAGGGATCTGGTTTAGTTTAGGATGGGGATGGTTGGACTTGAGGATCTTAAAGGTCTTTTCCAACCTGGTGATTCTGTGGAACAGCTGGACCTGTAGGTGTGCGAGAGTGGCAGAAGCAGCCCATGTGATCTGGGGAAATGTCACATTTGGGGACGCTGAAGGGGGAGAGCTGAACCGAGTGGCTGCTGATGAATCACGGGGCTCTGAGGAACACGCTCGCTCGCGGGTGTTTGACGCGGCCTGCAGAGCTGGGCTCAGCTCTGGGTGACAGTCAGGCATCGCAGGAACAGGCTCTGCCGCCTGCTGACCTCCCCTGTCTCTCCCCAGAGGTCGACTGTGGTGTCCCTAGCAAGGTGAAGCATGCCCAGGCCTCTTTCAACTCCTACCTGAGCTTGGGAAATGGCTGGGGCAGAGAGGGGAACTGAGTGCCTGGGGGGGGACCTCTGCGTCCTGCCACCCCCAGGGCAGGGGAATGGGCAGGTGGATGGGTGCCACGTGCTCCCCAGTGTGGCTCCAGATCTCCCCCTGAGCTCGTGGATAGGTGCTGCCATCCCTGGTGCTCCTGGCTGTGCCCACCACACCTCAACCCTGGCATGAGGAAAGAAAGGAGTGGCAAGGCTGGGGGATGCGAGACACCAGCACCCCCAAACACCCCGGCTCCACCAAGGGGGTTTTGACCTCTCTTAAGTGAGCAGGATTAAATTAGCCTCATTAGAAACCCCATCAGGCTGGGCACCCTGGAGGCTGGTCTCCAGGTGCAGGAGCTGGGGATGGACTCAGTGGGCAGCCAGCAGTGGAGATGCTGTTGTTTCCCCTCCTTGACAATCATCACCCCCAGGCAAGAGGCTAGGAAAAGGCCCCTGAGGTGACACCAAGGGCTTTGGGAAGACTCAAGCTACTGGCTGTCCTGCCCTGCCACAGGCTCAGCTCACCGGGCACAGGAGCCCCAGCACTCAGAGCACCGACATCACCACGGCTGGTGGCTGGGAAGGGGCCAAGTTCATCTGCACTGGCACCTCCTGGCTCTGTGAGCGAGTCCCTCAGGGGGAACATCCCTTCCCCACCGTGTTTTCTAATTTCCAGCCTAATCTTTTGCTCTACAGGCTCACTGCGGGTCGGTTTCACAGGGACAAGGGGATCCCCAAACCAAACCAAACTGCCTCAAAGGCACCGGTCCTGCACACCCCCAAAGATGCCCTTCATGTTATTCCCGTGGCCAGTCCAGCCCCTGTCCCCACTGTGTCTGCTCCTCCCCAGGGCCACGCTGCTGGGTTGTAGGCATCTGCCCTGTGTTCCCAAGGGCTGGCTGGAGCACTCCTTGCCATGAGTGGTAAGAAGAATGGCTTTAAGTATATACTTCCTGAAATCCCTTGAACTCCTGAATTAAAATAAGGATGTGGGATTTAGCTTGGAAGGTTTTGAAACAGATTATTTTCGTTATACATCATCATGCATGTCACGAGTCTAAAATATTTGGAAGGGCTGTATAAATAGCCATTTGATCACCTTTTCTCAGCTGGCTCCTGCTTCTCTCTATCTCACAGCCGCTGTGGTGCAGGGGAATGTGTGTGGTGCTCCAGAACCTGCCACCTCACTTCCAGTTACTTTCAGTGTTTGAAAGATGTGGCAAGCTGGAAGGAGAGGAGAGGAGAGGAGAGGAGAGGAGAGGAGAGGAGAGGAGAGGAGAGGAGCAGGCTGTGAAGATGCTGCTTCCCTGAGCACCACTCAACACCCGCAGGCTTTTGGGACCAAACTCCTGGCACTGGAAGGCCGTTGTGTTGCTGGGAGTTCCACCGTGCTCCAGGCAATCATTGTGTCAACCCCAGCACTGCCAGCACGTGGAATGGGAATTTTTGTGACATTTCCAGTGAAGAGATGGGCAGGATAAGGCAGGGAGGGCCGCTTTGGGATGCCTCACATCTTCCCCCACCCATCACCCCACTCCTGGGCATCCCCCCTGGGTCACTGGCCAGCCTGCACCCCAAAAACACCCGCCTGGTGCTGGGGGGCTGCTCTGATGCTCTCTTTCCTTTCCTTTTCTTTTCTTTGAAGCCATGTCAAGAAGATGTTTCTATTAAAAGACCTTCTGAGTCTAAGATGTGAATCCACAACCGCAGCCAGGCAGCTCGTCTGGGTTTCAGCTGAAACCCCTCCACTGCTGGGCTGCCGGGGCTGGTCCTGCAGCCACCAGGAGATGAGAAACATTTGCCATATGCTGAGGGATTACTGTATAAAACCAAGATGCTTGGCTGCACGCCAAGGTACAGGGTTTCCAAATAGAGTCTGAATCCTGGACAGAAAAGTTCCAACTAAATATAGCCATAGCAGCCTCGGAGTGGACTTCTTTTTGCTTTTTTTTTTTGGGGGGGGGGGTGAGTTCACTTAAAATAGCCTGGGTGTGTTTTTTTGGTGCCCTGTGGAGGGGGCAGGTAGAGGGGTGTTTACAAACAGAGGTAACAAACCCAAGGAGACTGTGGGAGAGAGAACCTCACCCTTCCTCCCTCCCATCCTGGGCTGTTCTGGAGTGATGGAGGGGATGCAGGTGCAAAGCCCCCCAGCCTTCCTCCAGCTGCTGAGGAGGAGGAGGAACCCAGGGAGGCAGCTCTCACCTCCTCTCCCTCACGCCTTGCCCAGGAAAGAGCCATATCTGCCCAAAAACCACTTCAGGGAACCAAGAAATCGTGGCAGGGCAGAGTGATGCAGAGGACGAGACAAGCAAGGGGCCCTGGAGAAAGGCTGGTGCCTCCACACAGCTCAGCAAGCAGCATCCTTGCGGGGTGGTTTCAGCAGAGCCAGTCGTGCTGTGGGGAGCGATGGGAGGCTGAGAACAGCTCGGCGAGGAGACGGTCCTTTCGCTTCCAAAAAGCAATTTGGATTTTCTGGGCTGCCAGCCCTGCTTGCACCTTTCTGAGACGTGGGCTGGATTACTCAGCCACAGAGCCGCTGGCAAATGCAGAAACGAAATCAGAGCCCAGCACCAGGATGGAGCAAGGGAGGGGTGTGGGATTTCAGGGGTGCTGCACGCCGGCTGAGCCAGCCCTCGGCTTCGGGATGGAGCAGCTCTGGGTGCTGGAAGTGAAATACTTTATCAAAAGTAGGAAACCATAAAGAAACATGGGGGGGGGGGGGGGAGGGAAAAAAAGCATTTAAAAAAAGCAACACAGCCTAAATGTCTGGGCTAGGAGAGCAGGCGTCAGAGGCGCTGCTCGCACGGAGCTCAGCCTGCTGGGAGGAAGCGCTGGGGAGAGCTGGGTGTGAACTCCTCCTCAGCAACACAAGCAGCATCGCTGCTGCTCGCGAGCTGCCACGTGTGCTCGAGGCAGCAGCACTCTGAAACGTGCTTAAGGTTTGGGGGAGAAGACTCCCAGAAAGCCAGGAGTCGTTGGCTGTGCCGTGTCATGCACATCGATGTGATATTGTTAATGACCTCGGGGAGAAGAAGGAGGGGAGAGAAGAGAAGCACGTTGGCTTGTGTGGTGTTTGGGAGAGCTCTCCCAGCACCTCTGCCTTGCAGGCAGTCATTTCACCTTGAGGGTTCACAGCTCCTAGGGCAGGAATATAAATTGAGCAGATGCCCAAGACAGACCTTACACTACAGCAGCCCTGGAAAGCCCAGGATGCCTGAGATATATTGAATAACCAGAAGTTCTCCAAAAGAAGAAAAAACCCAACCCATCCCATGTTGTATATTTTTATAAAAAGGCAGGAAAGCAGCCCAAGGTATGATCCCTTCACAGCAGAGGGGAAAAAGCTGGCTTTGCAAAACTCCTGTTCCTAAACAACAGTGTTGGGGAGGTCGGTGACATGGGGGAGGTACAGCTAATAATAACAAATACGGCCAGAGTTATACCTTACATAGATAAAACTGCTGCTGGAACCAGCTTTCTGAGAGCCCAGTGAGAAGCTTTTGTTTAATTTATGGGGCTCAGGCTATATTTAGCCAGCAGATCCTTGGGGTTTTATCTGGGATCGCTGCTCCGAGCCGGCAGCTGGAACGTGTTCATCCTTTGCTCTGGGTTTGGGGCTTGGGGTTTTTTTGGTTTCCCAAAGGGAGAAAAAGGGAAAGCAGATGCTGAGGCTGAGCCTCACACCCTCCCAGGGCAGGGAGGGCAAATGGGCCTGGGGATGGCTCTCTGCCTCCTGGCAGACTTCCTGGGGCAGTGCTGGAGGGGTTCACAGGATGAGCACTTCTCACAGAATCACAGAATCACAGGGGTTGGAAGGGACCCCCAGAGCCCATAGGGTCCAACCCCCTGCCAAAGCAGGGTCCCTAGGACAGGGCACACAGGTCAGTGTCCAGACAGGGCTGGAATCTCTCCAGAGGAGACTCCACACCCCCTGGGCAGCCTGTCCCAGGGCTCCCTCACCCTCACTGGGGAAAAGTTCTTCCCCATGTTGCTCTGGAACTCCCTGTGCTCCAACTTGCAGCCATTGCCCCTTGTCCTGTCCCCACAGACACTGAAAAGGGGCTGGCCATTTCCCCCTGCATCCCACCCTTCAGATATTGATAAACATTAATCAGGTCCCCCCTTAGTCTTCTTCTCTCCAGGCTGAACAGCCCCAGCTCACTCAGCCTTTCCTCACAGGGGAGATGCTCCAGGCCCTTCAGCATCTCCGGAGCCTCCTCTGGACTCTCTCCAGGAGATCCCTGGCTGTTTGATCCCAGGGAGCCCAGCACTGGACACAACACTCCAGTTGGGGCCTGACCAGGGCAGAGCAGAGGGGGAGGATCCCCTCCTGTGACCTGCTGCCCACACTCCTCTTGATGCCCCCAGGATCCCATTGTCTCTCTCAGCCCCAGGGCACACTGCTGGCTCATGGCCCCCAGCCCAGACAGCTGCACCCACCAGGAGCCTGTGTTCATCCCTCTGCACACAGCTGGTGTGAGCACGGGGAACACACACACACACACACACACACACTTCCCTGCAGGGTTGTGTCCCCAGGGCCATGAGGGTGATCTAAAATAACCCCAGCCAGCCCAGCGAGGCGAGAGCATCCCCTTCTTGGAGGAAGGTGTGAAGCTCTGCTGCAGGCCTGGGAACGTGCCTGCGTTCGGTGGGGGCTTTAGTTGTTAGGAAAAGCCCTTTGGTGTCTGGCTGGAGCGTGGATGTGAGCGGAGCCATCTGCTCAGGGACGGGTGGTGTTTATGCCTCCACGCCAGCCCGGGCAGAGACAGGCTCCGCAGCCGCCTGGTCTCCAGCTCCTATCACGCCGCTGGGCCCCTGGTGATGAATGTGTCCGTCTCTGTTCAGGAAAACACCCTCTCTGCTGTGCTGGGATCTCCCAGAGCAGCTCGGAAATCCTCTCCAGCATGGCAGGGCGATGGCAGGGACAGCCACGGGATGGGGACTGGGGTCGGCCACTGCATGGAGGGTGTTTGGGGGGTCCTGCTCCACCACCAACGCACAGGGCTGTGGGTGGCCGTGTCTCCCCTTGCTCGAGCGAGGGTATACTAGTTGATGAGGCAGAAGGGAGGCAATAAAAAGCCAAATGAAGTGCCTCAGCCACACACATGCTCCCAGGGAGGGCTGGCCCAGGTTGAGATGCCTTTGGCCCCGCACCAACGGGGACGTGGGACTGGGACTAAGGGGAAAGCTTTGAAGAAGGACAAGAAAAACTGACAGTTTTCAAGCTGACTTTTGTTTTTCCCCTTCTTTCTTTTGTTTTTTCAATTATTCCTTTTCCCCCTACAGAGGAAATCTTTCTCATTTGGGCCCTGCTGACACCAAAGGTTCTGCTCCGAAATGCTGGCAGTCACCCCTTTCCCTTGCCAGTCGGTGTGGGGAGCTAATTTTATCCTCCACAGCCCCCCTCCATCTCCTGGAGATTGTCCTGTTGCAGCCAGGGAGTGCTAGAAAATAGCACATCGCCCACTCATCCAGCCTCCTTCAAGGGTAATATTTATATTATGCCAAAGAGAGGGTTTCCATGGCAGTGATGACTTTAGCACTGTCGCCTTGGAAACCACTTGAGGCCATCTCGAAGGGTTTGAAAATACCCTTCAGAGACAAATAAGGCGAGGGAGTGGAAAGGCCAGAGGGATTAGAGCAGTGTTTTGGTCTCCCCCAGCTTCAGCATCGGCTCCATGCCCGCTCTCGCTGGCCGGGTGCTCACCAGAGCGTCCCTGCAGGTCCCTGCCTGTGCCGTGAGATGCTCCATAGCCCGAGTGTCACTTCCCAAACCAACCCATCGCAAGTGAACGAGGCGTTCTGCAAGCAGGAACGGTTCAGCACACGCTTCCCCCGGCTGCCCAAGCCAGCCAGCAGCAGCTCTGGTGTCAGGCATTGCTCTGCAAAGGGTGTAAGAGCTGATGCCAGCACAGGAGGCAGCTTCAGGGAGACTTCTCCTGGCCTGCTGACGCCGGAGCAGTGCCAGTGCCTGCCCAGCCTTGAGCACCAGCTGCTTTTGGAGGAACAAACCCGCAGTTCCTGTGTCTTTTCGGCAGCCCACAAGACCCTGCTACGTGCAAGAGCCCCATGTTGCCCCCGAGGACCCTCCAAAACCCAAACTGCCTGCAAGATGTAGTTGCTGGCGTCACAGCACCTGCCTGCAGTGGCAAAATCAAGAGGGGCCCGTTCCCTCCTCCACCTCACCTGTCTCCCACGGCTCTGCCCCCGCATCCCATGGAGCGGCTGACCGAACACTACCAGCCTTTCCTCACCCTGCCTGCAGGAGCTCTGCCACCAGCAGCTGGCCCATCTGGCTCTCAAGGACACCGGGAAGGTGGCAGGGAGAGACAAGCTCTGGGCAGGGATGGACCTCAAGCTCCATGATGACGCTGGTGGTGGCAGGGGCAGCCTGGGTTGCTGCCTGCTCAAGTGATGGGATTGCTTTCTTCAGGTTTCCTTCTCCATTTGGCTGAAAAATATTAGTTGTTCTGCCTTCTCCTCGAACTGAGTCCCTGCTGGAGAGTCAGGTATTGCCCAAGCCAGAGCTCTGCCCTTGGCACCCACGCTCAGCTCTTCCATCCATCTCCAGCGCTGCCGGCTGCCTTCCACCCATGGG
Source organism: Porphyrio hochstetteri (assembly GCA_020800305.1). NCBI lineage: Eukaryota > Metazoa > Chordata > Aves > Gruiformes > Rallidae > Porphyrio > Porphyrio hochstetteri. Next base: position 1,783,342 of record CM036914.1, read on the forward strand.
CTCCTTCACACCACCCCACAGCCAAAATGAGTCAGCTGCACACAACCTGGCCAGCTTTCCCATGGGGAAATGGCTGCGGGGTGCTTAGACCCTCCACGGGGTCCCAAGGGTGGGGGCAGCTCATGTGTCCCCGTGCCAGGCTGCTTGCTCCTGCCTGCACCTGGCAGGAGGCAAGGTGTGTTTCAGGGATGCAGCAGGGATGGAGGGGCGGTGTCAGGGCACGATGTGCTCTGGAGACTGGTGGACACGTGTCCAACAGAAGAAGCTTTGTCGTGTTCTGGATCAGCCTGGTGGGAGCAGCCTTTACACCAAAGCCCAGTGCTCCCCCAGCTTCAAGGGACTGTGTCACTGCAGAGCAGGAAAACAGGGGCTGGTGAGGGCACAGCCCCCCATGAGGTTACAGCACCCCATGAGGACACAGCACCCCTGAGGACACAGCACCCCACACTACCCACAGGGACCTGGATAGCGAGCCAGGATGGGTACACGTTTGCTGCCAAAATGCCCATGTGCACGTAGCAATACTCTTCCCCTGTTCTGGAGTGGTGGGGTCAAGCCAGGTCCCCACACAGCCCCGTGCAGCAGCATCATAACCCTTCCCCCAGGGACAGCTAGAAACCTGTCTGCATCACTGGGCATGAATTCCTCCTTGCCTCCAGCACAGTGAAGCACTCAGCTGTACTCTTGACCTACAGCATCTGCAGATCCCCAGTTATAAGGATCCAAACCTTGACCATGTAGGCTTGGGACCGGTGGGCTTCTTGCTTTGCCCAGGAAGGAAGCCCCAACGCCCGAGGTGCCATGAGCAGCTGGCCCGTGCCAACAGAGGTGAGAAGCTGGGATGCAGAATTACCAGGGTAAATATTTACTCGTATGCACAAGGGGTTCCAGCCAGATCAGGGCACGTGAGTGTGGTTTTACACGGGGTTCTTGTGCTGGTCAAGTACAAGAGGACTTCCTTCTCACCACCACACACACCACCGAGTGCTAACTGCAGCAAAGCCCTGCAAAGCCCCTCTATTCCTGCAGCCTTCTCGCTGCTTGTCTGTGGATCCAGGCATCCCTGGAGCCAGCCTTGCTCCAGTTACCCACCTGCAGCACCAGATGATGCTGGGAGGGGTTCAGAGATGTGTCAGAGGGATGCTGGTGTCACCTCGGCTGCCCCGGGTTACCCCTTATCCTTCATGGACCGCTCCCAGCTACCTCGAAGTCCTCCTTCCCAGGGCCCGGCTGTCCTCTGGTTTGCTTTACTCCAGGGTGAACAAGCCCCAACTCCCCAGTGAGGCCCCGCTGATCGCCGATAGCGACACCAACGCACCTGCTCGCTGCACGGAGTGGTCCATGCAGGGGGGCAGGAAGGGGATCTGGGGACCCTTTTGGGGGCCGCTGGGCGCAGGGGCAGGACTGGGCTGTCCCTTGCGGGCTGGCACCCCTAAACCCGGAGGGTTTCGCTGGGGGGGGGGGGACAGGACACCGATGCCCCGCAGCCTTCCTCCGCCCCGCTCCTCCTCCCGCGGGGGTCTGGCCCCCTCCTGCGGCCGGGCCCGGGGCTGCGCGGGGCGGAGGGAGCGGGACAGGGCGGGCGGCTTCTCCCACAGCGGTACCGTCCCGCCTCTGTCCCCGCGTTCGTCCTTCCCCCTCCCGCCGCCCCTCGCTCGCCGCCGGGGCCGCCACGGGTGGGGCGGGACCGGCCGCCCCCGTCCCGCCCCCGCGCTCGGCCCTACTGAGGCGGCGGCGGCCGCTCGGCCCGGCTCTGCCATGGCCCCGGTGCTCCGGTTCTGCGCCGCCCTGGCCCTGGCGCTGCTCCCCGCCGCCGCCGCGCAGGACGTGGCGGGAGGTAAGCGCGGTGCTGGCGGGGGTTGGGGTTAGGGCCCCGTTGGGTGCCTCCTTCCCCCGGCACAAGGGATGGGGCGCGCAGCGGTCCCCGCAGAGCACCCAGCCCTCGAGGGCTGTGCCGGGGCTTTGGAGCCCGGGGTCGCCGCTGGCCGGGGCTCGGTGCCCGCCGGGGCTGGGCGGTGGGATGCGGGAGGGCAGGTGCCGCCCTCGCTGGGAGCTCCGCAGGGTGCCGTCCGGCGCGGCACCCCCTCCGAGGTGTGAGGGGGGTGCTGGAGGAGAAGCTTCGCTCGCCCCTTTCCCAGCTGCTCCTGGCAAGCGTGCGGTAGCGGTACGGGCAGCTCGGCCGCGTCCCGGGCAGGGCACTCGCTGGGCAGCCGCCCCCGACGGCCGCGGGTTCCCGCACAGCCAGCGCTGCCCTGTGCCCCGGGGGCCGCGGTGCCGCCTCACGCGTGGCCCCACGCTGGTGCCCTGAGATCAGGCAGCGGGACAAAGCCCTGATCTGATCCCCAAGGGCTGCAGGGCCCTGGAGATGGGGGTGAACCCCAGCTGGGGGGGCGGGAGGGGGCACCCCAGGCAGGCAGAGCATCGTTAGGGATCCCGCAGGCTCTCCTCTTGCCCCCACCATGGCCTCCTGCGGTGCAAGGGGGCCGGTTCCTGGCTCAAAGCTGACGGCCTCCGGGGCAGCACAAGGCGCTGTGATGCTTTTTCCGGCCGCAGCTGGAGAAATGGGGAAAACGCAGCTTCCCGGAGTGTTTAAAGTCTTCAATCTCGGGCTGGTGTGTAAACACCCTTATCTGAGCGCGGCTCATAAATCCCGGGGTTGTTTGGAGGGCTGCACAGAGCATGTGACTGCTGACAGTGGGTCACAGCTGAGGGCTCCTGCCAGCTGGAGAGAGAACAGGAGCTTTGCTGCTCGGGAGCGTGGAAAACAAGCCCCTCTGGGGCTGATTCTGTGCCTCGTTAAGGTGCTGCAGAACAGAGATTGTTCTCCCACCAGCAGTCAGGAGGGTTGGGTTGGGTTGTGTTGGGTTTGGTGGGTTTTTAAGAAAATCACAGTGCAACAGGCTGAAGCTTTGATGTTTTAAATGGCTGATCCTTAAGGGCTGGCAAACCACCCTTCCTCAGCATCTGGGGATGCATACCTGTGGATAGCCAGGGGGTATCCCCTAGGAAGGCTTTCCCAAAAAGCTAGCGCTGCTGGCACGCCTGGGAAGGGGGCTGGATTGGGCCACCTTGTCCTGTGTTCAGACCTCATCCATTCCCCCTGCCCTGCTGACCTTCATCCCCTGGGGATGTCCTCATCCACCGGTGCCAACAGCTTCCCCTGCCCATATACCAGGGGTCTTCCTCTGCCAAATGGGGTGCATATGGGTTCTGGACATGGCTGTGGTGCTGCTCCCATCCCCTGGAGCAATTCCTGCTCAAGGAAGGTTTGGATGAATTGGTGCTGGCAGGGTATGGTTCTCACACAGCGGGGCAGGGGGGCTATAGCTGCATATCCAACCCCCTTGTGTTCCTCTGTTGCTGTTTTCCTGGTACTGACTTCCTTGTTTGGGCCTTGTTTGTGTGAGCTGCTCCATGGGGTGATACGGGACAGCACACCCTGCCCAAGGCTTGTCCTCGTGGGGTCCCTCCAGACCATCATCCCCCAGCTGCTGGCCAGACTTCAGGAGAAATAAGATTGAGGGAGAGGAACTCTTGGCTCAGGGCTTTGGGACAGGGTGGGCAAGGCAGGTGATTGCCACTTGTAGTGGGGTCTCCTGCCACGACACTGAAGCTGGCAGCTCCTGCAGCAGCATTACAGAAGCACAGAGTCACCAGGTTGGAAAAGACCTTTGAAGATCATCCAGTCCAACCATTCTCATCCTAAACTAAACCAGATCCCTGAGCACCTCATCTCCCCTTTTTTAAACACATCCAGGGAAGGGGACTCAGCCCCTCCCTGGGCAGCCTGTTCCAGCCCTGACAACTCTTTCAGGAAAAGATTTTTTTCTAATGCCCTGGGGCAGCTTGAGCCCATTGCCCCTTGTCCTATCACCTGTCCCCTGGCTGAAGAGACCATCACCCACCTCTCTATAACCTCCCTTCAGGTAGTTGTAGGTGGTGATAAGGTCTCCCCTCAGCCTTCTCTTCTCCAGGCTGAACACCCCCAGCTCCCTCAGCTGCTCCTCAGAGGATTTGCCCTCCAGCCCCTTCCCCAGCCTGGTTGCCCTTCTCTGGACTCGCTCCAGGACCTCAGTGTCCTTCTGATGGTGAGGAGCCCATATATGCTCTGTTGGTGCTGGCCCAATGGGAGCGAGCACCTCCTGGAGTGGGCAGGAGCAGGCACTGAGCATCCTGGAGTTTTAAACCCCTGGGAAGCTGTTCAAAGTGCTGAGGTGTCTGTTTTTGGTTTTTTTTCCCCTCCTGTAGGTTGTCACCAGTACACAAACAGGAGCTGTGAGGAGTGTCTGAAAAATGTTACTGTAAGTAGCAGCAGCAAAACTCCCAACCCCTTGTGATGCCTGAAAACACAGCGTGGGCTTTGTGGGGCTGTCAGGGAGCAGCTTCTCCCCTGGACGGCAGGGGCTGCTCCCCTGCCCTTGTCCTGCTGCAGATGCCACCTGTCTGTGTCCGGGCGATGGAGCTGGTGGGATGGACTGGCTGGTCAAGCTGCCCCTCTGCTGGTCTGTGGGTGTGTGACACTGGGTGGATGCAGGATGCTACCTTCGTCCTGCCTTATCTTGGGTATCAGCAAACTCAAACTTGAGTCAGATCTCACAGCTGATTTAGCCAGAACCAGTTTGACCAAACCCAACCCAGACACTGGGGGTTGGGGCCACCAGGAGAGGAGGGTGCAAAGGTGCTGGGAGAGGCTGCTGAGGGCGTGCGCAGCCCCTCTTGCTCATCACCAACCTCAGTGGCTAGCTCCAAACCTTTCTTGTCCCAAAGCCAGTGTGGGGAATAAACCTGAAGGATTTGGTGATTAGAACCATTGTGTGAGTCAGGAGAAGAGTCCTCAGCACCTTGAGTTGCTCTAGAAACTGGCTGGGCCCGGTGCTGGCTGAGCCTGGTGCTGCCCGAGCCTGGTGCTGCCCAGCTGTTACTCCTGTGGCTGTGGGGTGGTACCTGGCCCCAGGAGCAGGCAGCGGTGCCCCCCTTGCCACAGCTCACTGGCATATGGCCGTGCAGCAGTAACGCTGTGCTGCCTGGTTCCCAGTGCCTGTGGTGTGCCAGCAGTGGGAGGTGTGTGGAGTACCCTGTCCGAAGAATCCTGCCCCCGACTGACCTCTGTGAGCTCCGCTCTGCACGCTGGGGAGTCTGCTGGGGTAAGTGCATCATGCTGGTGGCACTGGGAGGTTTCCCCTACCCCCCTGTCTCGCTGCTGGTGCGGCAATGACAGGCTGAAGTCAGTCAGGGCTCTGCAAGCTTCCTGAAGCGTGGGTGAGGAAGCAGAGTGTGAGCAGTGCCTGCCTTCTGGTGAGAAGGACCTGTGAGGCTTTAGCTGCTCTGAAGATCCTCTTCATGCCTCGGTGTGCTGGAGGCTCCAGCACATGGCTAGCGCCTGGCAGCAGGAGTCAAAGGCTCCTTCCCAGTACTCAGAGCCCACACACCAGCCTCTGACTCCTCAGCAGTGCTTTCCTCTGCACCCAATGCACCGTGCCTGGTGCTGCTTCTGGCTCTTGAGGCTGCTGAGCTGGGGGGTTCTGGAGCCAGAAGTGAGGTGACTTCTCTGGAGGTTCGGTCCTGCTCAGCTCTCACCCAGCTGGGAAAACCCCCTCTTCCAAAACCAGCCCTGCACAAGCTGTGCAGCCAGGTCACCTTGGGAGCTTTTTCCAGCTGACCACTGCCTGCTTCTGCCTCTTTGTGCTCTGTTTCCTGGAGAAATTAGTGTCTCATTTAGACCAGGCTGGAAGCAAGCTGGGGCTTGATTTCCCTCCCCATCCCCTCGAGAGGGAACCTGGAGCTTCATCACTGTCGCCTGACATCTGCTGTGCTTGAGGCTGAGCTCTCTTCCTGCCCACAAGAGAGCTAAAACCACTGCTGAACCTTGAGGAAGGGAGAATCTCCTCTTTGTGAGCACTGCAACGTGCCTTTGGGAAACCTTGAAATACTTGTTTGCCTTTGAGGAGCAGCACAAAAGGTTCCCTTATGGCAGAATGCATTCTTTAGCTTGCAAAACTGGCTTTAGAGGAGATTAGTCCTGTGGGGGATTAGCTCTTAAATGAGTCTCTGTTTTTGGTGGGTGCGTGACTTAAGCCTTTATCTTCAGGCAGATGAGGGCCTGGTGCTCTGCCAGGGACAGGAGTTGGGGCTCTGAACCCCAGGCTTGCCCCTAAAGATGAGGTTTCACATGCACCAGCTGGGTGCTGGTAGGGAAACTCTTGAGACAAAGAGCCCCCCTGGCTTGTGGCTGTGCCCTGCATGACTCATGTGTTGCTGTGCAGCCAGTGAAAGCTTCATAGAATCATAGACTGGTCTGAGTTGGAAGGGACCCCGAGGATCACAGAGCTCCAACCCCCTGACACAGGCAGGGCCACCAACCTCAGGCCTGGAGCTACACAAGGTTGCCCAGGGCCCCAGCCAACCTGGCCTTGAACATCCCCAGGGATGGGGCACCCACCCCCTCTCTGGGCAGCCTGTTCCAGCCCCTCACCACTCTCTCTGGAAAAAACTTCCCCCTAATATCTAATCTAAACCTTCCTTCCTTTAGTTTTAATCCATCCCCCTTGTCCTGTCATTGCCTATCCTTTTAAAAAGTTGATTCCCCTCCTGTTCCTCTGCTCCCTTCAGGGACTGGAAGGCTGCAATGAGGTCCCCCCACAGCCTTCTCTTCTCCAGGCTGAACCAGCCCAGCTCCCTCAGCCTCTCTCCATAGGGGAGCTGCTCCAGCCCTCTGATCATCTCCGTGGCTCCTCTGACCCCTCTCCAACAGTCCCACATCTTCCTTGTGTTGGGCCCCAGCTCTGGACACAGGACTCCAGCTGGGGAGGGCAGAGCAGAGAGGGACAATCCCCTCCCTGTCCCTGCTGCCACCCCTCTGCTGATGGAGCCCAGGATCCCATCAGCCTTGTGAGCTGCCAGAGCCACTGCTGGCTCATGTTAGGTTTCTCATCCACCAGAACCCCCAAGTCCTTCTCAGCAGGGCTGCTCTCCAGGAGCTCCTCTCCCAGGCTGTATCTGTGTTTGGGATTCTCCCGGCCCAAGTGCAACACCTTGGTGTAGCTCTGAGGGAAGATGGCACTGTGGACACTTGGGTCTCACATGTCCTCTTACTCAAAGCCTTACTGGGAACCTGCAGCACTCCCTGCTGCTGGGGGGCTGCTGGATGGAGCCATGATCCTTGCAGGGGAGGGCTGTGGTCTGACAGCACAGTTGGCAGCACTGAAACTCCACTGGGAGCAGGAGCTGGACTTGCTGCCCACAGGAGCCAGTCTCAGGAGCTGGAGGCTTTGAAAGCCACGTGAGTGGTGGAGTTGGCTCAGCCTGGAGCACCCCAGTGGGCTCCTACCTGAGGCCCTGCAGCGAGGGGATGGCTGGCATCTTCTGGAACACACCTCATGTGGTGGGGGGGTTTCTGTGGGGCTTGAGGCCTGTGCTGCCTGCAGGAGAAGGGACCAGAAGCGCTCTGGGGACGCTCACGCACGTTGGGCCCTGTGTCACTCGGCTGCTGGGTGGCAGCAGGGCCAGGTCTCTGCCCAGTCTGAATCACACCAGAAGAAATCTGGCTGTGTTGCAAAGGATTTCAGGGGACTCCAGCTAGGTCAGCTTGGGCTGGTGTCTCTGCTGCTGGCCCTGAGGAGGATGAGTGCCACCCCAGGGCCAGGGCTCAAGGCTGCTGCTTCCCACCACCTCCCAGTGGGTTTTACACCACGCATGGGTGAGCAGACCCCCTGAGCCCCGGGCAGCATGGCAGTGGGGTGCATTAAGCAGCCCTTAGCTGCTTAAGCAGCACTGCCAGCCTCAAGCTGAGGAGTCCTGACAGATCCAGCCTCTCCCAGGGCTCCCAGCAGCCCTGTGTGCCTCCAGCCTGCTGCCATCTCACCCGGGGGACTCCTGAGCCTGGCTCCTGCGGGCAGTGAGTCCTGTGCCAGATGTGGCTGCTCTGTCAGTGGTTGCTCCTCAGCACCAGAGCTGGTGTATTGACCCCTGGGTGGGTTGCTGTTCCCCTGCCTTGGCCATTAAGACAGCTCTGGAGGAGTTTGACCCGTGTGCCTTTGTTCCTGACAGCCAGTAAGCCAGCACTGTGTCAGCATTGCCATGCTGAGCTGGCATAACACATGGGTGCTGTATAGATCTGTACCTATAGATCTATGTGGTGCTGATACCTATAAAGCCGAATTTCCCACTTGGCAGGGACAGAAATGTGTCTGGGTGGGGCTCAGGCCCTGGTTAATGTCTGGGGACATGTCCTAACTCACCTTCCTAACACCTCTGCTTCTGAGGAAGGGACAGAGAACTGACAGAGAGCTCGCTCTGCTGAGAAGTGTCCTCAGAGAAGAGCCCAAAGGTTGATAAAGAGGAAACCTCCCAGCCCAGCAGGTGCCAGAGCTGGGGTATGGCCAGAGGGGAATGAAGGCAGCGAAAACTGGGGGAAAGGGAAGGGTGGCAGGGGAGATCACAACCACACACCCCCTCCCTGGGAAGGAATGTGTGATTTACCCCACACGCTGGCCAATATGAATATGAGAACAAGCTAATTTGAATATGCTTGACCAGGAGTAGCTGATGTGTTAATTACTAACCAATTAGTGTCAATTTAGACAGGTTCCTCTAACCTGCTGATGAGGTCAGTAGGTAACGATGCACATCTCACTTTCTGTGTCACCAGCCCGGTGACTGGAGCTGCTGGGGACAGTGGCCCTGTGCCTGTAACTGCTGTAGGTCCTGGCAGCCATGTATTTGTGTGCTAAATGTGTTTTGTCACACCCTCTAGTGAACTTTGAAGCCCTGATCATTGCAATGTCTGTGGTGGGAGGAACAGTCCTGATCACGCTGGGGGTCTGCTGCTGCTGCTGTTGCAAGAAGAAGAGCCAAAAGCAAGTATTGGGGGGGGGGGGGTCCCTGTTTGCTGGGTGTAGCTCAGATGCAGCCCTGTGCTGTTGCAGAACTGAGTGCTGAGTGCTGCTAAGGGGCTCTTCTGTCTGCCAGGCCTGACAAGGATGATGAGAGGGCGGCCAGGGAGCGGGAGAAGAGGCGGGTGCGGCAGGAGGAGAGGTGAGGTTGCCCTGCTGCCCCTGCAAGGGAGCCATGGGTGCTGCCTCAGGCTGCAGCAGGATTTGGCTCCTGTCTGTACTGCCAGGTGTGATGCCACATGGGGCTTGACACGGGTGCTCGGTGGCTGCTTCAACCCCAGCTCAAATGCAACCCTCACAAGCAGCATCTTTTGGGGATGCCTGTTGATGCAGCAGTGTTGTGTATCCAGTCCCAAGGGCTGCTGATGTGTGTGGGCTCCCAGAGCCTAGAGGGGGTGGGCAGGGGGGTATGTGCTGAGCAAACCTGGCAGCCTGGAGCTCCCAAGGTTGGGAGGAAGCAAGAAGCTCCTCTTGCTTGGTCTTAAATGGCCAGTTCCTGATGTGTGGTCTTTCTGCTTGCTTCTTGCAGGAGAGCAGAGATGAAATCACGACACGATGAAATCCGAAGGAAATATGGTATGGTGCTGCTGTGAGCACCTCAGACTGAGCTGGGGATGGAGCAGCCTCAGTGACTGTCCCCTGCCCTGGGTACAGCTGCAGAGGGGCTTGCCCAGCAGGAGGAACACAGTCTGTGCTTCCCCCATCACTGTGAGCTGCTCTAGGTGCCCCTGGGGTGCTGGGCTTGTGGCATGTGCCCCCCATGAGGCAGGGGAGTGTTAAACCCTCCCTGGGCCCTGTGTCCCCAGGACTCACCCTGTGGGAGAAGCTGCTGGCTCCTCTCCCCCCCTGAGAGGGGAGAAGCAGAAGGTGGGAGGCAGAATGTCAGCTGTGATGCTGCTGAGGTTGGGCAGCGAGTGTTTGGGGACCCAGCAGCCTGGGGTGGGGGCGAAGCAGGAGCCTGGGTGCCCATAGCTGCAGGACCACAGCTTGATGGCAGAGCTGGTCCTCCGTCCAGTTCCCTGGGAGGTGGCTCAGCACCCTGTGATGCTGGTGGTGCTCAGCCTCCCTCCTGGGGCTGGACTGGCCCCTGGCTCCCACCACCCCAGGGCAGGTGAGGATCTGCCTGAGGGGGACAGTGTGGGGGGAAGTGGGGAGCAGCCAGTTGCTTGGTGCTGGTGGAGGGGTCCCTTCCCAGTATGGTGTGGTTGCTGGGGGGTCTGTGGAGCAGGGAGCAGCCAGACTCCTGCCTGGTGGTCCCTGGCTTTGGGGAGGGGCTGTAGGGAATGCTGGAGACCCTTCCTCTGCCTGCACTGGGTCCAGGTTGGGTGGGAGATGCAGAGGGGAATGGAGAGCAGGCAAAGCTGTACCTGAAGGAGCTCGTAGTGGGGGAAGCCCTTGTTGTGGAGGTGGAAGAGCCGAGCTCCAGGGCTGTCTTGCCATGCCAGGGCTTGGGTTTGCTGCAGCCCAACTGCAGAGTTTGCAGCCACGTCCTTTCTGGCTGTTCCTCCTCAGTGGTGTTGGGCTGGGGCTTGGAAAGCAGCTGCCAGTGGCACGGGGGCTGACTGCTGACCCAGAAGTTAGCCCCACACTCTGCTCTGCTGTCTTCCAGGCTGGGGATGTAGCAGCAGGGAACAGTTTTAATTTACTGTGGGTCTGTGCTGTCGAGTGCAGAAGGGCTGCTCTGCACCACTGGCCATGCTGGGCTCTGTACAGCCCAGCTTGGAGAGAGGTTTGCCATCAGCTCCAGCTTCCCAACGGATTTCTCCTCTTGTGCAGAGGTGTGGAGTGCACATGTGGCCTGGGCCAGAGCAGATCTTCTGCCCTGCAGCCCTTCTGGGAGGCTGGATGAAGCACAAGTGACAGAGTTATGGATAACTAGGTTTCTTGCTGGCTGTGACTGGTGTGGCAGCTGCTGTCTGAACAAGTCTCTCTTCCCTTCTAGGCCTCTTCAAGGAAGAGAACCCCTATGCAAAATTTGATAATTAACCCCTTGGAGCTCCCTGTCCCAGCGAGCAGTGCCTCCCTGCAGAGCTGCTACATGCTTCCCCCACCACCAGGAGACAACCTGGGGCCACTTCCTGCCTCAGTCCCCACAGAAGATGCACCAAATCCTTGGAGTCACCCCTCTCTCCAGTCTGGATGCTCTGTTTGCTCCAGAGAACTGCAGGAAAACACAGTGACAACGCTGGAGGATGACATGTTTCTTCTCACTCACCCCTGGGGTGGTAAGGGGTTCCAAAGCAATGCAAATAACAGGCCCTGGCCAAGGGCAGAAGCAGCCTTACACCTCTCTCACCCCTTCCTCACCACAGCCCCTCACATGTGCACAGCCGGGCACTTCTTTCTCTCTTTCTCCTCTCAGTATAGGCAGAAGCCTGGCAGAGCTTCTTGGCTTGTTGCTCAGCAGGAGGCTTTGGCTGTGGCTCCAGGTGCCTGTCCCTGTCCCAGCACACCAGCATTCCTTTCAGAAAGCACAAGCTGCTGCTTATCTCAGGCCTCCAGGAGGAAAGTCCCACATGCACCTTCTCACTGGCAACTGCCTTGGGGAAGTGCCCCAGCTCCTACCTCTCTCTCTCTGTGCCTTTCTCACAAGGTGGGCTCCTGGGCTCCATGGCTGACAGCAATACTGTAGGGTTCAGATGCATTTACACTGTTGATTGCATAATAAACTGATTTGATTACTACCCCAGTCTGGGAGAGTTGAATCCTGCCAGGTACCTGTTGGCAGCACGGAGAGGTGGAGCTGAGGCTGTGCTGGGGTAGCTGAGGGAGGCAGAAGCAAAGCTGCTCTGGGTTTGGAAGGAGGACTGTTGGTGGAGATGTTTGGTTGTTAGGAGAAGCTGGGTGTTAGCTGGGTGAGCTCCATAGCCACAGATCCATGGGATGTGGCTGTGAGTGTGCAGGGAGCTGGCAGATGTTGCTGCTTGGCTGCTCTCAACCATCTTGGCAAGGTCCTGGAGAGGTGTTTGAGGGCTGGAGGAATTCTTTACCTGGAATTGTGTAAATCATTTGAGACTGTCCTGCGTGACATCCTCATCTCTAATTTGGAGAGACATGGATTGAAGGGAGGGACCACTCTGTGGGTAGAGTTGTGGTCAGCAGCTCAATGTCCAGGTGCTGAGCACTGAGGAGGGGTGCTCCCCAGGGCCGGTTCTGGGATCAGAGCTGTTTAACATCTGTCAGAGGCAGGGATGGGGGCAGTGAGTGCACCCTCAGCAGTTTGCTGATGCCACCGAGCTGTGGGGTGGGTTGGGATGGGGAGGGATGGCATCCAGAGGGACCTGGTGGGGCAGTGAAGTGCATGGAGTTCAACAAGGCCAAGCCAAGGTCCTGCCCATGGGTCAGGGCAGTCCCTGGCACAGCGACAGGCTGGGGAAGGTGGGTGCAAAACAGCCCTGAGGAGGATTTGGAGGTGGGGGGTGAGAAGCCCAACCTGACCCAGCACCATGAAAGCCCCCCATGTCCTGGGCTGCATCCCCAGCAGCAGGAGAGGGGCTGGGGGGCAGAAATCCTTCCTGGGGAGGGGGGAGGCCCTGGCACAGGGTGCCAGAGAAGCTGGGGCTGCCCCGGGCTCCCTGGCAGGGTTCAAGTCCGGGCTGGATGGGGCTGGGGGCACCCTGGGCTGGGTGGGGGTGTCCCTGCCCATGGCGGGGGGGGCACTGGGGCGTCCGAGGACCCTGCCCACCCGCACCAGCCGGGGGCCTGGGCAGCACCGGCCCTTCTCCGCTGCTCTCCTGCCCTTCCGCCTGCTCAGCGCCGGGCCGGCCGCCCCTTCCCAGCTCCGGGTGGCAGGGCCAGGCCGGGCCGAGCCGCACCCTGGGGCTGGAAGGCCTCCGGTGCTGCCCTCAGCGCCCGCCCGGTAGCCCAGGCCAGGCCGGGGAGGCCCCATCTCCTCGGGGAGGCCTCAGGGCGCTCCGCAGGGCGGCGCTCCGGGTTAGGCCGCGCACAGCGACCCCTGGCGGCACGGAGGGGAACCGGCTGCGCCCCCCCCAGCCCAGCCCAGCCCAGCCCCGCCCCGCCCCGCCGCCGCGCTTCCGGTTCGCCGTGACGCGCTCTCCAGAAGCCGCCTCCTCCGCGCCGCCTCTCACGTGACCCGGCCGGGGCGGCCAATGGGAACGCGAGGCGGCCGGCGCGGGAGGCGGGGCCGCGGCGCGCGCTCTCGCGGGCGGCGGCGGCAGCGGCGGGAGCCGAGCGCGCGGGAGCCGCTCCCTCAGCGCGCGCGCGCGCCCCGTGCCCTCCCCGTTCCCCCCCCCCCCCGGCCCGGCCCGGCCCGGCCCCGCCGCCATGTCGGAGGAGAAGCCCAAGGTGAGGCGCGGCGGGGCCCGGGCTCGGCACGGCGCGGCGGGGCCCGGGGGGATGATGGAGCGGTGGGGTTGGGAAGGGGGAGCGGGGGGAGAGGCCGCTCCGCCGGGGCTCCGGGGTAGGGCTGCCGGTGGGGCCCCGCCCCGGCGGCGTGCGGCGGGCAAGATGGCGGGTGGGCCGGGCTGAGGCGCGGCGGGACGGGGAGGGGGGAGGAGGAGGAGGAGGAAGGGGAGGGAAGGGAAGGCAAGGCAAGGCTGGGGGAGCCCGCCCAGCCCAGCAGCGGGTGGCGGTTGACCCCAGCGCGACCTCCGCCCCGCCCGGGCTCTGACCCGCCTCTGGCTCCCGGTTTTTCCCGTAGGAAAGCGTGAAAACGGAAAACGATCACATCAACCTGAAAGTGGCGGGGCAGGACGGCTCCGTGGTGCAGTTCAAAATCAAGCGGCACACCCCGCTCAGCAAGCTGATGAAGGCGTACTGCGAGCGGCAGGTAGGAGCCCCGGTTCTGCGTCCTCCCCGGGGCCTGGGGACGGACCCCGGCTCTGCCTCCTCCCCGGGGCCTGGGGACGGACCCCGGCTCTGCCTCCTCCCCGGGGCCTGGGGACGGACCCCGGCTCTGCCTCCTCCCCGGGGCCTGGGGACGGACCCCGGCTCTGCCTCCTCCCCGGGGCCTGGGGACGGACCCCGGCTCTGCCTCCTCCCCGGGGGCTGCGGGCGGACCCCGGCTCTGCCTCCTTCCCGGGCCAGGGGACAGATCCCGGCTCTGCCTCCTTCCCGGGCCAGGGTACAAACCCTGGCTCTGCCTCCTTCCCAGGGGAAACAGGAGCCCTGCTGCTGCTTTTTGCCCCGAACATGAAGCGCAGTGGGATGTGGGGGTTGAATGTAAGCCTGCTTGGGATGCTGTCAGCTGGGAAATGTTAGGATATTATTTTCCCTTGGGTTAATGAAAATTGCCTCTTCCTTGCTAGGTGCTCCTAAAAACGTCCCGTGGCGGCGTTACTGGTGTTTCTCCAGTTCAGATCCTGGCTTTGAGACCCACTCCCTCTCAAATTTTACTCTCCTAACCCTCATCTCTAAAGACTTTTACCAGCTTCACACAGTGTGTGTTCCTTGTTGGAAAAAGGCCAGCCAAAAGATTACTCCCATGCCATGATTATTTTTGCAGCCAGGTTTTTTCCCCCCTCCACCCTTCCTGTGCCACCCTGAGCTAAACTGGGGAGGGATTTATCCCCCCCAGCCCAGTGCCTGAGCCGGTGGGGATGCAAACGGCTTTCAGAAGTCCCTTTGGATCTTTCTTTGCTGCTGTTTCCCCTTGTGTGTTACCTGTGGGATCCTTTTTTTGTGTACTCGAACCTGTCCCATGCCTGATGCAGCAAAGCGCCTCTTGGGAAGGAGAACTGAACCCGTTGGACCTTTAGAGAGGTGCAGGGAGTTAATTCAGGGAGCTAATTGTGTTCAGCTCTGACTGGGAGTGGGAATGGCGTGGGGATTTCGAAGGAGAAGCAAAGACCTCGATCCCTGAGGCAAGGAATAAACACCGCCTGTCAAAACAGGACATAGTCAGCAATTCCACTGGGGTTTTAAGGGCAGCCTTAACTCGTGTCAAACCCTGGCCTGTTCCTAAAAAGAACTTGCAAGGAGGAATGTTCCCCGGGTCCTGCAAGTCCTTTTTCCCTCTGTTAATGGTCACCTTCATCTCCTGGTGAAAAAGGGAACCACGAAGGAGGAGGCCTGGGAGCAGATGTGCAGCACGAGTGGAAACTGCTCTGCAGGTTGTTGGTGCTGGTGGGGTTTCCTTGAAGTCAGCTTCACCCACCACTACTTCCCTGCCTGCATGGGAAGCACCTGCCACCCCTTCCTGACATGTCCCCCGAGGCTTTGTAGCCTGGTGTGTCACTTGATCTCTTCCCAAACGACCTTTGGAAATGAGCTTTTGGTGTTTGTGCCTCGCAGAGCAGGAGCAGAGCCGGGTGCCAGCCCCACACCTGAGTCCCCTAGGGAGTCCTTGCTGGGACAGCGGTGCAGCGGGACGTCCCCCTAACAGCTCCGCTCACGGAGCACGGCAGAGGCGCTCAGTTTCCTGCCTGATTAACTCTTCCCAGCCTTCCATTTTATTAATACCTGCTCTGGCAGGAAATTCCTGAACCTTTTGTTTGGATTTGGAAGCAAAAGCCTGGTTTCTCACCTTAACAGCTTGAAATTTGCAGGGCTTGTCGATGAGGCAGATCAGATTCAGATTTGACGGGCAGCCGATCAATGAAGCAGACACACCTGCACAGGTAGGAGAAAACACCTCCACCCTGGGACGCTGTGTGCGGGTCAGAGGGGGTTGCATCAGAGTGATAAAGTGGCTCTGAAGTCCTTGCTGTAAGTTTGGGGATTGTAATTGTTATGGTTTTTCTCCCCTATGAATGGTTTCACTGCTGGGGGGAGGAGGAGGAAAGCCTGGAGGAACCCGGGTGCTGAACGAGCCAGCGCCTGGGGGCTGCTGTGGAAAGGACCCCTGGCAAGTGCCAGTGTTTTGGGCTCTGTCCTCCTTCTGCCTCAGCCCCTCGGGAGCTGGTGCTGAAGCTGTGACACCGGCAGCGCTGGGGCTGGGGGGATTTCTTCCCAGCTGAGGAACAGAGCAGATGTGTGGCTGGGTGACCTGTTGTAGAGGAACAGGTTTGCTCTGGGCAGGGAGCATGCTGCTGAAACCCTTTTCAGTGTGGGCAATACTCTGATTGGAGACACAACAGCACCTGCTCTGGTGTGACAGACAGAAAAGGTTTCATGCATTAATGAATTAAAATCACTTGAGCACTCTGGTACCGGTTAGGAGTAGAGAGCTCAGCGCTTTTGTCACTGTGAGGTTGTGTGTTTCAAGTCTTTTCCTTGTCTCTGACAGCTGGAGATGGAAGATGAAGACACTATCGATGTGTTCCAACAGCAGACGGGGGGAGTGTGTTAAGGACACGCCGTCCTTTAGAGAAGAGGAGTTGAAGGATCCTCACCCCACACCTCACTCTCATCTGCCCCATGGATTTTGCTATTAAATAGTAAACAAATGAACATGCCAATCACAGTGGGATTCTTCTCAACTTCAGAGGACTTTTACCAAAATCGCTTCGTGTCTTTGACGTACTGCGTGTGCAAGTCAAAACAGTATCTGCAGGGATTCATCTAGATCTTAAATTGGGCCCGTTTGATTTAAGTTCTGATTTCAAGTCACTCACGTTGTCTGTGCTGTCGTCACCTTTTTTGTTTCCTCTCTTCTTTAAACCTGTGGCCTCAATACTCCTCCGTGTGTGAGGACATGGGAGCCTTGGCTCCTGCCTCTCGTCAGTCTCGTCCCTCCGTTGAATCATGTAAATAGCTCAGTCTGTTTTCACGCTGATCCTGAGCGTGCAAGTCTCCTTTTAGGATCCACCCCTGGGAAGGAAGAACAAAGATGCTGATCTTCAGCTCCTCAGCGTGCGTCGCGGACTGG